>CM034147.1:778911018-779579608 GCA_019776745.2 Taxus chinensis | reverse complement strand
GTTTAGTTTTCCTTACTTAATGTAGTATGTGATTTTTAGTGATGTAATTTCACTACAACAAAAGAGGGTATTTAGAGACATTAATTAGAGACAAAACATTAATTAGAGACAAAACTATAGTTTTGTCTCAAAAAAAAAAATTCCCAAATTTTTTTGTCTCAAAAAAACATTCCCAAATCGCATCCCTAATATTTATTATATAAAAAAATAAATTTACTCTCTGGGAGGCGGCTTATAATAATGAAGCGAGAGTGATTTCATGAGGTCAATAGAATTGGGGCAGGATGCCATGGATAAATGTAATGGCAAAGGGGATCTCAATGTCAATGCCCAGACCACTAGCAAGCAGAGAAATTTAGGCCATGGTAGCTTCAATGGGGATCCTAATCTAGACAACATCGTTGATTTACATATTTCCTTCGTCTCTGAAATGTGGGAGTTTCGACGAGGGTGGGAAAATAGTTGGGTGTGAATAGGGCCGACGGGGCACGTAGGGCCACTCTCTTGCGCTTCGGTATTTGGATTCATGGCAATAACCTAAACAAAAAACATATGCTACGGCTGAGCGAAATTGTTCACTAGAGATCCAAAAATTCATACCTTGACGTCCATGGCTCTGCCTCTTTTTGGGTTCTGTGAGCTGGGGAACTGCACGCAGATAATAGGATATGGTGTTCTAAGGGTAAGTTCCTGTCGCAACACCTTTGGGAATTTGAAGAAAATGGTATTGTAATCTACTCCTTTTGGCACAACTAGGATAGGGTTTCCTCTCTTACACATATAATAGAGGAAGGAAGGAGGGAGGTTCCTATAATGAAAGGGTGTGCTATGTTTCACCTGCAATGATGGTGAGGAGGTTATTTGTGAAAGGATCACTCAAATGGGAAGCAAAATTCTTGACAGGGCCCTCTCCTGTAACATGTGCTTGCAATAAGAAGTCAAGCATTGAGAACATGGCCAGTCTTCCATTCTTTATCTCCTTCACCTTCAACAAAGAAAACTGGTCTGGATCGTTGGCAAACCCTAGTGGATCAAATGGCCCCCTAGGTGAAGCTTGTCTTCCAACCCGTGATTTCAATTATTTGTTAAAAACACATCAAATGGGATCCTTCTATCTGATCGGAATGCCCGTGGCCATGGCTGTGGGATTTCTTCTCAACATATGATTTGCTAGTGGACCTTGGATGAGCGGAAGGAGGAACAGGTATCATCCATTTTTTCTATACTATTTTCTGATATGTACCAAGTTGTGATTACACTACTTTTTTCACGGATCTGGATTCTGTATGTCTCCTTTTGAAATGCCTTACACATTGGAATTTACCTAGTTTACCTATTATAAAGTCTTTGGCGATCCTTTGCTTCCTCTAATATGTAATGGAAGGCGATGCATAGTTCTGCACAAAAAATAAGAATCCTTGGCAAATATCCTTCACTGGGAAAAAATACTTGTTTAGCTTTGTAATGGACCGTAACTCTACTGTAGTGATCAGTTCCCAGCCTGCGCAGATTCATAGCCATATACAATCCCAAACCTGTAAGAAACAAGAGATGGAACCAGGATAGTACAACTGTTTCAGTGAATGAACAAGAGACTGGAGTGGTATTCTTGCATGCCTTTCATGCAATGCACTCGTTTCATCTTCTTATACTATGTGAATTTTATACCCATAACAAAAGTTTTTTGCAACTTTTCAAAACTATAACCGAGTCCTTCCCTAATGACATAATGCGAAAAGAAGGCGGCCTCAAATGCAAAGATGCCTCCTGTGTAGTGTAATCAAGCTTTATGAACCAGCGAGAAAACCCGAAGCAACTATGGAACTCTTTGAAAAAATACCTCAATTTGGCTGCACAACACACTCAATCAGGTTTTTCAATACCATTCTCAATGTTCCTCTTAATTAGAAGCGTTTTGATTTGCTTCAAGTTGTGTATAAAACAATGCCCATCTCACCTGATTCTTGCACATTTAATATTCTCATTAAAGTCCACTGTAATGGCAATCGATTAGAGGATGCATGCGAACTATTTGACAAAATGCCTGAACCAAATTTGGTAACCTATGGGACCCTCATAGACGCAATGTCTGAAAACATGAATGTAAACCAGGATTTTCAGTTGTTTAATGGTATGATTGACAAGGGAGTGTGTCCTAATGTTTACATTTATACTGCTTTGATGGGGGGACTCTGTAATGTGGGTAGGGTGGACGAGGCCTTGAAGTTGAAGTTGGAGATGTTGAGTAAGGGGTTGAGACCGGATACCGTGACCTAGGTGGGGAAGTTGTTGGAAGAGATGAGTAACAATGGGTGTGTGTTGCATGTTGCTACTTACAATACTTTTGTAACTTATTTGTGTAAGGATGGAAATGTTGAAGGTGCTTATGAGTTTTTGGATGCCATGAGGTGTATCTTTGGCAAGCAGGATGTTGTTAGTTGTGATATAATTATATCTGGTCTCTGCAGAGAAGGCAGAGTGAAGGAGGCTTATGGTCTTTTTGAGGACATGCCAAAAAGAGGTTGTACGCCAACTGTGGTTACCTATCGGACCCTGCTTGATGGGCTCTGTGGGGTTGGGAGGTTTAAGGAGGCTGCAATGTTTCTCGAGTCGATGGTATTGAAGGGATTTGTTCCTAGGAGATCAAGCTTAACCGAAGTGATTTCTGGTCTTTGCAAGGAAGAAAAATTGGATTGGGCAGCATTGGTTTTGAGGAATATGGCCAAGGAGTGCCTTGTTGATCTTTCAGCTTGGGATGCATTAATGCCTCATGTTTGTAGTAAAAGTGAGCAAAAAAAGGCCTCGGAACTTTTGAATCATATAGTCCATGTTTCCTGAAACAAAATCATGACATACCCAAATCATAGTTTTCTCTTTGTCAACTACATTTGCCCACAATGACAGTATTGTTTAGGGTTCTGATTGAGCATTGCAGAATGGAATTCGACACTGTGTGAACCAATTAAAGAATGGTGCCCATTAGACATTATTTCATATATACTTCCATAGAAGGTAACTGCATAGAGGTGATATTGTTGTTCTGGCTGCAAAGAACATAGCATTATGCTGGTGTCCAAAATCTACATTTTCTTGAACGAAGGGAAAAAAGTAGGCTGTATATTTTTGAAAAGCATAATGGGAAACCAATTTGTTATCAATGGATTCTTATCCTAGAAATGACCTGGATTATCCATGTAAGATTAGGGCACTGCACAGTGGTCTTCAATTTTTTTGTGAGTAATGTTAAAATTCATATCCAAAGATTGCAAGTTGGCAGAGGTTTTTGAAACGCAAGTGCCAAATGGGAAGGAAAAGAGTGACTTTGTGCTAAGGCGTAAATGTTTAAGAAGAGAAATTGCCAACTTGGGTTGCACTTTCGTGAAGACATCCAATGGACATGGCCAAAAAAAATTTAATGCACGAGACTACTTTAAAGCAGTCACAAGTAATTGAGAATCAAGCAGTTAGATTGGAAGCTTGACTATCAATGACTTGAATAATGGATATAAATCAAAATTACTTCAACTGGTTATTGTTTGGTTGAGGATATGCATGTCTATGTCTATGTAATGCAACAGAACATTGAACTTGTTGTCACTAGATTCATGGTTTGCATCTATGAGTCAAGACTTGTATTTTGGAGCAAAAGGAAGTGTTTCAGTCATCAGTCTGCCGAATGCTTCCACACATTCAGTACTTGGATTCTAATTAATATTTTTCCGGAGATCTTGATTATATGGGGGAAACTTTTATGAAGAGTGACACAAACTGTAGATGCAACCAAAATGTCTAGAGCTAGACTGTTGTCTTATTCTTTGTGATTAAGCCTCTCTCTCCCTTTACATAGGTTTAAAGTCTTTACCTTCATATCAGAGTCATAGCAGTCAACTTTTTTTATGTTATTTTTAAAATGCTTCATATATATACAACATTTAGTTACATCCATGCCCACGTTGGGTTGTTATAAATACATTGGAGTTATCATATTAACACCTCAGCAATAATCACAGCAGCTACTGACCAGGAATATTGAACATTACACACAAATTACCATTATAAAAATTTTGTCTCGATTTATTTTCTCTAGTATTAATGTGCCAAGTAACTTACTAAATCCTAGAGATTTATCATTATGTTTTTTCTTTTTCAATGATGTGTTCAATACTACTCTTTTGTCAACTTGTGGCATTTAGAGGCATTTGTAATTGCTATGTAGCAGCAGTTTTTCTACAAGATTGATCATGAGAATTTGAACTAAAATAGGCAATCTCAGCTAGAGATAAACTGAAGTATGTGATGGTTGGATGCTCTAAATGTTCATACAACAGATTTACAAACAAGAATGACGATTATTCCTTGTTCTGTTTGTTTGATGTCTAACTGGACATACTCAGATTGTACATAATGTTAAAGAATTGAAGAGATATTGGAAGCCTAGAGCATAAGGAAATTTTCACACAATAAAAATACGTTGTAAGCATTGAATCATGAAGCAATGCAATTTCAAAAGAGCTTGAAGCATTGGATCATTTGCAGGATGGAGTTAAGATTCCAGTCTTCATATGTCTGTGTCTAGCTTCCAGCTCTTTCCATATTTCAATCTATTTTGGGAGGTTATTCATTCAAGTAGTGTCTTGATTTTTTTGTTTTAAATTTATTGGGATGGTTTGTTGGATTAAGTAGTATGATTAGGATGGCTTTATTTTTTTTTTTCCTTTCTGGTTTTTCAATTTTAAGTTTTAAGGGTGTGGAGTGGCCCCGAGGTGTTCTAAAACATCCAGAAAATAGAACTGCATTTTCAGATCCATTTTAGTCAATATCATGGTGTTTCTGGCATTCTTAAATGTTTTTTTTGGGAGGTAACCTGTTTCATTTGGAGAATGCTAAAATTGAAAAACGGGCGGTCCCAGAGCTATTTCTTGCAGCTTAGGTTTTTTGAACTTTCTGACTATCAAGTGTTTCCGTCCTGTTATTATTGTGTATCAGAAAAACTAAGACAAGCTTATCTCTTCTCAAAACCATATATATTATATTTATTTACTAGATTTGAAAATTTTTATCGAATTGGTATCAATTTTTTTAAGACAAAATTGAATGTTGTAATGCTCGTAGTACCTATTTGGATGGCTTCGTTCTAGCATGTATGAAGCACACTGTACTGAAATAGTTTAACTAGTGTTCTTCCTTAACATGACTTTTGTAAAATTATTTGACTCTTTTAGAATAATTTAATAGAGAAAAGAGTTTTGTAAGCAAAAATAAGAGAAGAATAAAATTAAAACAGAACTTCCAAGTATGGTTTTTCCAACTTTCTACAATGTCAATTAATGGATTCTAACCGGAAAATACCATATCATTTATGTCATTATTATTGTCTCAGAAAAACAAGGAGGATCTTCTCAGTTCTGAACCATATTATGTGTCTATTGTATGTAACATTTTTAAAATTTTATCTTATAGAGTATCAAAAACATTTTTGCAGCCATATGTTTTCCCTTAGGTACTTGGAGAAGAGGGAGGGCTCTCCTTTTCCCCTTTTTCTCTTCAACTTTGATAATGAAATATGTCTCCCTCTTTGATATTCCATCCTCTCTAAGGGTGGGACCATTTACCTTAGTTGAATTCAATAGCTGCAGTTATGATTTCAGATCTGTGTCAAGTCTTTATTGACATCCTTCTCACTTTGTAGATTTTCTTAAGACACAACTGATTTTCATAAAGAGCCCGCCACATAATTCTCTCTTTATTTAAATTCCCTTTGATTCCAAAGCATGTACAAAGAGATCTCAACATGGACTGAATTTTTTCTCAATTTTCTTAAGAGATTCAAAAATGAAAGAGAATTTTCATCTTAGCTTGCATTTTTTCCTTAAATCACGTCAAATTCATCTCAGTTATCTTTTAGAAACCTAAATCCTTTGATTATTTAATGGTGTCCTATAAATCATGGTGGGCATATGAGATTTTTGAATTTTTCTCACCTAATTCTTGTAATCAATTTTGCATTTCCCATGTGTGTGACTTCCTTTAGGTCCAAAATCTGCTCCAATGTTCTATTAAAATGGAGTGAAGTAGTTCAATTCCTTGGATCAATATTAGCACAAATATGATCACAACAGTCCACCCAAAGTGTGGTTCTGCATTGAAATATACATCAAACTAGGAAATTATGAAGTATTTACAATTTTTTGGGGGTACTTAGTATTGTGGCTTGTAAAAACAACAACAGCCATAGGCCTTCAAGTGTTAATTATGTGTGATCTTCACAGATAATATTTTTTAAGGAGAAACACTATTCAACATAGGCATGAAGAGACATGATTTAAAATTGTTTGAGGTTTTGTAAAAAAAGAAAGAAAAGATCAAAAATTTTGTAGTCTGATTGACGAGGGTGATGGTATTTAACACAATCAACTAAGGTATAAATTCTTTTAGATATCTAAAATTCTATATATATTGGAGTCACATCTATGTAACTAATAAAAAATCAATGGGTAGGTCCTTCAATTTTGCTTCCAGAGTATTTAAATTTGCTTAATTTAGAAAATTTCTAAACATTCGGTTTAAGGAAGGAAGAAAAACATTGCAAAAAAATAAATAAATCTTGAGGGCTTTGACTTGAATTGAACCTTGGAATTTTTTTTGTGAGATTCAATATTGCTAATAGGCTCCGAAGGGTCAAGAGAGATGAAAAGCACTTTATTTGATTGACATTCTATTTGGGGGATTTCTTGATGCTCCTCATGGGTCCTTTATTCTCCAATCAATTTGAAAGGCATGAGAATAAGTTAAACACTTGGTGGTTGGGCATCCTATCTTCTACAATCATGCATTGTGGAAGCTTAAGTTATTTAACCTTGTATTAAATAAGCAATCATAGGAGCGTCGTATTGTTAATGTAAGTGTTTTAATTGAAGAATTTTTGAAGATTCTTGGCATTTACTGATCAGGTGAAATGACATTGCCTAAGGAGCACATCCTTTGGATTAACATTTGAATTTTAGTGAAAATCAACCAAAATGTTAAGGGATACTCAAATCAGTTTCATTGATTCCATTTGGTCATTGGTGGACACTAATGTGATTTCGTTCTTTCCACAAATAAAAAAGATGTTATTATGTAGACCAAATCAAGCTTGTTATAAAAAACATAAATTGAATAAAAGGCAATGATTGTTATAAAAAACATAAATTGAATAACCACATAATTTGAACTCAGCTGCTGCCATAAGGGAAAGCATACATATTCGGTTTGAGTTTTTAAACACTCAAAGATGGTAGTGTTGTGGCAAAAACAAAGCTATAACAACTTTTCACTTTATTCTTTAACATGAATCTTGAGGCAGGATCCCATGGAGGTGTCTATTGCTGTTATATCTACTGTGTGGGTGGCCACGTGAAACCTATTTTGTCGTGGAACTACAAAACATAGAATCTCCATCTAAAAATTCCAATCAGCTATCTTTTAGGAGTAAAGAATTCAGCTGCTACTAGCAACAAGGGACTAGAAGTTTGCATTGCCCGCTCCACATTCACTTGTTTAATTTTTTCTATAGTTCATTTTGAAAAATTTTAAGAACCAGTTTATTAATGCAGTTGCATAAAAAATGGTAGCAGACCAAAGAAGCAATTTGCTTCATTACTAGTTTACAAAAGTATCCTATCTTATCTATTTAGTTTATAGAATTATCCTAACTTGTTTGTTGTGGTTAATTCCTATTTAGAAGGCTGAAATTTATATATTTTTTAATTTTTATATATTTTTTGTATTGCCGTATCCAACACCATATTCGGGGCCAATTCTTGTTTTGTCGTATCCACATATCGGATTCTCCGTACCCGCTCCCATATCCAAAACGTATCGGCTACTTAGCAATCTGGGCATGGATGTAATTCCCTACTGATGTGCATTTATAGTGTTTGTTAATATACTTAATATTTTAATGGATCAAGTTCCCTGACACTAGCGGAGTTACTATAGCAGGTTTTAATAGTGCCTACCTGTCTCTGCAAAACTTGTTGTTTTGAAATATCATGTTTCCTTTCTTGGACTGCATTTGTATTTCATTTGATGTACTCACATACTATTTTTTCAGGCGGAACTTGGGATACTTTGGGGGGAAATTTTCATGGCCACCACTTTGGCTGAAGCTCCTCTATTGGAGAAGGTACTCTCACTATAGTTTAATAATCCAATTCATGTTTATATTGCTGCTCATTTCTCAATATTGTTCTTCACCAAAATACGTGGGTGAGGACATGTTTTGTAATTATGTAGCAGTTAATCCATTAGGAATCTTGTTTACAACCAGAAGAAAGGAATAAGAATTTTCAAGTTTTAATCATTCAGATCTCCTACAAGTTCTGAAATAGAGGTAGTTCGTATTAACCAAAGCATAACGATTGAAAGTTTTATCTACAACATATGTTGAAGAAAGTTTTTTCAGTTGCAGATAGCGAATGGAGTTGAATGCATGGAGAAAACGTTGCATGTTGATTTTGTATTAGGTAAGCATTGAATGATTCAACCGTGCACTATATAGAACTTATCATGTTTTCCCTAGCATTATGTGTCATTGCAATATGTTAATTCAGGCATGATTCGGTTTTGTGCGTAGCTTAAGCATCCAGAGTGTCCATTTTTGTAAGTTTTTTTAGATTCTTCTCAGCAGTTTATGTGATTTAGGAGTTTTTAGCTGGTATTAAAATATCACTTGATTCTTATTGTAACTGTGTTGCTTTATATAGATATCACTATCTTTGAGTTTGGCGGGATAATTTCAGAACTCATATTCAAAGTGTTGGACTCCTACAATTATTTTTTTCTTATTTAAAGAGGGTTTTACAATCCTAGTACCAAAAAAAGAATATGGTCACGACAAGCCAAACTGTAAGGGCCTGCAATTGCAAATCTAACCATGGTAGAAAGTTAGAATGATAGTTATTCATTCCCTTAGAATCAGTTTTTACATTGTACTTGAACAGAATTAACAATCTAACAGTGACCATGTAAATTCCAATACCAACTGTCTATATCTCAATACCTTCATATTTTTAATAACATACCTGGATCTGGATGGTCAAAAAGATAGTTTTCTTATTACTTAAGACCATAGCTTATGAACAGAATCTCCTCACGAATCTTAGCCATGTGCAAACCCATGATTTACGTATTTAATCAGACTGATATAACGATGTTGAGCAACATCAAATCTCACTTGGACTCAAAATTTTTAAATTGTTAATATTCTGTTTGCTAAGAATCCCACCTACGCATCTCATGATGACCAAACAAAGCATTATGGAGAAGGGACTGTTGTTAGATGGTTTAGTCACAAGTGCTCTGATAGATATACATGCAAAATGTGAAAGCATGTGAACTGTTCGACAAAATGCCTTAAAAAATGTGGTCTATGGATTGCAATTATTGCAGCATGTGCAAATAATGGGTTTGTCAATAAGATCTTGGAAACTTTTGTACATCTCTTCTTTGTGCAGTAGTAAGAACAGATCAGAGATCAACTTTTGTTCCTGGACTGCCAATTATTAGTCATAACCTGTCCTTTCTGATTTATTTTACCCCCTGTTCAGTTGTTTGCATACTGAAGTGAATTGAGGGAAATATTCCCAAAAAACTTCTTTGTCTGAAGCCTTGAACTTAGACTTGAGAATGTATCTTGGAGATCATCTCCTTGTTTGCCACTTCCTTCACCTGGCCTGACATCAAATAGGTTGGATAGTGCAGATGTGGATGGATACTCAACATCTTCATCTGTTTCTAGTGTGACCTTTGTAGATAGTGTTGAAGCTGCAGATCTGCAACTGAAACAATAGGCCATAAAATGCTCATTGTAAGCATCGTGATGCAGCCCTTGTTCGTAGAGTCATTGCAAATGGTTTTGGAGGTTCTAGGTAAGTTTTTCCTTGTAATATATGTGGATTATATTTGCATCTTGAGTCTCTCTTTAGCTATTTTATTCCCATTTTTTAATTTTGTAGCTTATGTAATTGTATGAACCACTGCTTGAAAAGTAATCAAAATACTTTTATCTCGAAGGTTATTTTTCTATTCTGATAGATCTTTTTGCTATGTATTCTTGAAGTGTGATGAATGCAAGGCATTCTCGTAAGCTCAGCTTCACACAAAATATTTTTTTTGAATAACATAGATGCTCCAACACGCCTGCAAATTCCAGTTAATGGAATGCTTGGAAGTGCACCAAAGAGTTCCATGTCCAGCCCTTCAAGAAGTCCAATGCAAGTTTGTGTGTCTGAGCAATCTCAGAACAACACTTTATGGGAAACAAAACCTTATCCTGAGACAACTCTGTTTAGGTCAGGTCATTGTTAAAGTCCTGGTTCAGGTTATAATTAAGGGCATAATTCTATGGGTGGAAATATGGTTGGACAACCCTTCTGGCAGCAGAGTAGGGGCAGCCCAGAGTGTTCTCCCATTCCTAGTACGAGAATGAAAAGTGGTCCAAGTTCAAGAGTTCTGAGTGGGGTTGTTACTCCTTTGCATCCTCGTGCTGTCTGAATAGGTCCTGAATCCCCAACCAGCTGGTTAGAAGAAGGGCAACACACTGTGCTGCTATGGCTAGAACCAAGGAGGAAACATCTCCTCATGATCTCTCTCTTCCTTCTGTACAAAGCCCTTTACTATTAGCCTTGCTTTAGGTTTTTCATTTTTCATCTTGGTTTATACTTGACCTTGTATAACCATTTATAATCAATGGGTTTATACTGATTTGGTAGCTCTTCTAGGACCCATGTTCCTTTCTTCATCAGAGTTTCATATTCAGATTGCACAACGTTTTCTCATTCTAGCCTATCTTGGACTTCTTTATATACATTAGGCTCAAATGAGCATTGAAGGTTATTCATAAAAGTGTAATTTTCTGTATTAGAGGTATTACATCTTTTTGGTCTTCCTTCAGCCCTCATATTAGGTATCTCATCTAGTGAACATCACTAATAACATTGTGCCACCATTTTGGTATTTTCTTTTCTTCCTCTTACAAATTGGTTGTTTTCATTCTTGACTTCACAAAATTAATACTAGAATCAACTACTATACCTTTTTTTATTATGTTAGTTCAATCCTCCAACTAGGTGGAAGTTCATCACAAGATTAATACTGGACCTTCATTTATGCTTTTCCATGTCAATATGACCTGCGATCATGCAAGCAAAACATTTAAAGAGAACACAAACCCAATCAGCATATTATTCTTTTCATTTATCTATAATTATATCTACAATTAAGTTTATCCTGGTCTGAACTACACACGATGCTCTCTGTCCAATGTAGTAAAAATTATATCAACATAAGCTTTCTTGATGTCATTTGATCCAACTATTTTTCTTGTGGAACCTTATACAATTAGAGCAGGCTGCAACATAAGAGTGTACTACTACTAGTATCAGAAGTGGATTGATTGATTTAGTGAATAGAAACAGAGATTCCAAAAGATAGTAGTTTTGGCCAACATTGTGACATTTTCCACTCTGCAATAGAATAACTATTAGTCTTTGTGTATTTCCTTTTATACAACCACCATTAATATAGAAAACACATCTATTGAAGAAGAAGAGAATCAAACTATAGAAGATAATAGTTTGGGCCAACTTTTTGGCATTTTCTACTCTACAATAGAATGACTAACATATAACATGGGCCAGTAACAAAATTATACACAAAAAATCCAGACTAGTATCTTAATGAGCCCGTTTCACGGTTGCGGATTCCAGCTTGATCTCTTCTTGTTGGCTGTTGATATTGTTTGTGTTTCTAAACAACTTTTCTTAATAGATTATCATTCTCCTTTAAGACCAATAAATATTAGGATTCTCCATGATCCCTGTGTGTAATACAATGCACAATACTGTGCCCTCATCTTAAGTGTCAGGCTATTTAGGTTTTCCCAACTTCTTCAAAGTCAGAAGTAGAGACAGTTCCTTCTATTAGTTTTTCAGGTTTGGAGCAGCAACCTTACTTGGATCCTTCATTAATGGAACATTTTTGTAGCCTCAGTCATGTAGACTTCCTGTTTCATACCTTCACCAACAGATGAATACAATGAACTTGAGTTGGTACCATATGATGGAAGAAAAGCACCTTAGAATGCAACAGGAGTTAATGATCTTGTAGCAGGCCCATGTTCATCATGTAGCTAGCCTCCCTTATCAAATAGGGGCTACTTTCACTGGAGATGCTTCTAACAGAACCTTTAGACGAAATTATTTGCACTCCACTATTCCAAATGTTCACCTTGAATCACCTTTTAGAAGCTCCCAATTGCAAGGAGCAATCTTCAATGAAAGGGACTGGGGTACAAATGTAGTACCTAGTCCCGTGGGCATGAATATTTTTTCAGTTCGTCTAATGCTAAGTGGAGATGCATGTCAATATCATGACCAAGGTTTCAACAGCAGAGGGGAAATTTATCCCTTTTTCAATGGTAAATCCAATGGAATCATGGGTAGCAGAAGCTATCATTCTATTTCTGTTCCATATAGGAATCATCAGATGAGTGGAAATTTAAGTCAAGATGGTAAAAAAAAATTTCCTAAAAATATATTGGCATGAATTGTTTCCCAGGGCATAAAATCTGTCACAATGATCAATAATTCAGGAGGACAAAAGGAGATTTTAAACAGTGGACATTGCAATGAAACATCAGTGCTAAGTGATTATTCACTTTCTGGGTCATTTCAAATATTGGACGTTAACAATCATTTAAGAAGCATTTCACCTAAGATTACAGAGTCAAAATTTCATCTGAGATCCTTGATGACTTCTCAACAGCCCTAGTGTCGAATGTCGATTACTCTAACCTAAGTAATAAGCACTTTATTAATCTCCTCAGTTGTTGTCATCCAAGGGAGTATGCGACATACCATGAGTGGAAGAGCTCTTTCAAGAACAGAGACTGTGAGTCATGTATACAAAGTACAGAAGGGTTTTTGAGAAGCTCTCTCAAATTTCTTCCAGACTTCTACAGTCATGTGGTGGAAATTCATGAGAAACCAATGATGAAGGAAAAATAGTTCTCACTTCCTTGGCCGGGTCCTCTCTCTAAAGCATGCATTTCAGTCGATGGTTTTTTCTTCTTTTCCTTCAGGGAATTCCAATCTTTAGTTGATGTTGAGATCGAAAGAAAGGGGACATGCCGTGGGGTCACATTGGAAATTTACGTTTTGGGTGATATTATGAACCACTTGAAAACCATTCACCTGAATGAAAATATAGATATCAGTGGTGCCCTGTGTTCTAATTTGGAGCAACTTGAGATGAAAATTACTTCCTTTGGACCACAATGTCACCTTGTACTATATAATCCTATAGATGCCCCTGGTTATAATAAATACTAACATTTGATCAAAATGAAAGTGAAAAAATTTAGGCCTGTAAAGATGGGAGCCTTCATTTACCACACCAGACCATTTCCAAGTAGACACAATAATAGGATGTTCTTCTTCCTCCCGCATTTGTTCCCACCTCTCAATCAATATTTCTGCTACGATGAATATCTACATGATAACAATGTGGTAGTTTCACTATTCTCTCCATCGCCATCCCGTCCAACTTGGGACATGACCACAATGTTAGCTGAGTCAGAGACACCAAGTATTCAAAATCATCTGGCAACGTTTCTAGTTTGTTACAGCAGATTATAGTCAAAACCTTTAATCTTTCGAGCTTCCCGAATCCATCTGGAAGAGTGGAGGATAACAAGCCTTGTAATACCAAGCTTTCCAGAGATATAAGCTCCCCGAACCCATCGGGAAGATTCTCTAAGTTGCTGCAATCAATCAAACACAAGGTTTTTAAGGCCGGGAGTGCTTGAAATTCATGAGGCAACTCCTTCAGATCATGGCAATTCCGCACAACCATCTCCTTCAAGCTCCTCAACTGCCCAAAGTCTCTTGGCAATGTATCAAGCTTAATGCAATCATCTAATTTAATGTCTCTAAACATTTCAACTGCACAAAGCTATCGGGAAGAGTTCTTAATGAGTTGTAGGATATTAATGCGAGAGACGTAAGACATGGTAATTTTCCAATGCCATGCAGAAACTCCACTAAACTCAGCAGTAATGAAAGAGATGAGGGACTCTATCCGAAGATCTCTGAAGCTTTCTGAGTAATTTCTCCAAATTGATGCATTCACTTAAATCCAACTTTGTAAGAGAATATAACCCGCAGAAGCTTTGAGTAAGTTCCCTCAAATTCTTACACTCTTCCATGCTCAGCTCTTCAAGTGCACTCAACTTTCTGAGGTCATTGGGCAACTTTTGCAAAAGACTACATCCGCGTAGCCTGAGACAAGTCATTGAAGATAGCAATCCAACTTCTTCCGGCAAGGAAGTCAAGTTTGTACAGTGCTCCATGCTCACATGATTCTATTTCTTTAAGTCTTTCGAATCCTTGAGGCAAATATTCCATCTCACATTTATCCAAAATCAAACATTCCAAAGAAGTAAAATTCCTGAAGTCTTTTGGTAACTGGCTGCACCTATTTAACTGCAGGTCAAGTAGGGATGGAGGAAGATTCAATTTTTCTAGAAGCTTCACTGATTTCCTTGATTTCACTGTAAAACTTTGTAAAGAAGACAGGTTTTGCAAAGGAAGTGATTGAATCGAATGACAAATTGGATCTGCTACTTCTTGAGAGATGACCTTCAGACTCTGTGGAAGCTGCACATTAAAAAAACAACTCACCCCATTTATTTCATTGTGACATGAAGGATCATTCTAAAATAACCACAGATCATACACAATATACATATTTCTCTTTTATCTTCTAATTTCATTGTCCTTTCATATGGCACATGAGAATATGCCACACAACCAAAATCTCTTAAGTGAAAAACATCATATTATTTGTTACTCCAAGCATCTTGAGGAGTTATTTGACAAACATTCTTTGTAGGACATATGTTTAGAAGATAAGCTATGCAAGCTATTGCTTCAATCCAATACTAATCTGGAAGAATATTTTTCTTTGTCATGCTTCTTGCCATTTCCATAGTTCTATTTTTGCTTTCTACCACACTATCTTGCTGAGACGTATACCTTGTCATTAATTGTTTCCTTATCCCATTTCCTTTACAAAAATTCATTAGAAATGTACTTACCTCCTCTATCTATTTTTAACATTTTTATGTAGTGTCTACTTTGTTTCTCAACCATTGCTTTGGACGATAATAATATATCAAAATATTCTAATTTATGTTTCACAAAATATACTAAAATGTTATTCATTAAAAAAAAAATTAAAGTCGTGAAATTAAGCATTTTCCAATAGAAAGAGTTTTTCATATGACCTATTTTATGCATACATCCGTGTATCTGCATAGTCTAACCTCAACATCCAGCAATCAAATCCCTTCACTATCGTACAAGCTCATTGGCTCCTCATTCACTTGCATGCAGTTCTTTTACTTGCTATCTATTGCCATGCAAACACGTGCATGCATGTGCCATCCGCTGTTGTGAAGTGGTTTTCTTTTAACTGGGTTTGCAACATGTATTTTGAAGGATCTCTTCTATGTGGATTTCAATACACGTGTAGATCTGGTACAACATAAATTGATCCCCTCTTTTGTTAATACAAGTATCAAAAAAGATTCAATGCTTCATTCTACTATGCACACCTTCCAATATCTACCATCTGAAACCACTCTTCTCAGTTTCAACAAAGTACATGGTATTGGTGTGTTATTATTTCTTTTCTAAACTTGCAGTAAAAATTGTAATTGTAATTGGAAAATTACCATGTCTCATGTCTCTCGCATTAATATTTCTCTTCTTCCTCCAACATTTGTAATTGTTATATGCTCTAATAGATATGTTGCATTCTCGGTAAGGAATATTTTTCTTTGGCTACTATAAATTTTGTGATTGTAGATGTTCTTTGTTATGAATTATATGTTAATTGGTTTTTTCTATGTGTAGGGAGATATCTAATCACCCAGAAGCATATGTTAGAAGATCGTCTCTTTTTTCAGCATCTCGCATATTGATAGCTCTCCATCCATCATTTATAGCAAAATCTTTATGTGGTGGTGATGTTGCGTTTGCTAAAGGGCTGGAATGGATTCACACTTGGGCTCTTCGTGTTGCGTAAGTTGATTCTGACTTTGAGTGTTATGCGGTATGTACCATATATTAAGTTTAGTGGAATTATTGATTAGTCTCTACTGTAAGTTACACCTTACAGTTCATGACCATCCATATCTATTTCACTATTTATTTGATAAACAAATAGAAACTAAATGTGTTAATAACTATTGACGATTTTAGATATACAAACTTTTCTGAGGCATATAGCATTTAACATTTAGGATTTATTATCTTAACATACCACCTTGGAGAATTGAACCTGATTGAGGAAAATACCAATTAATTATGTACTCCATATGTACTATTTTAGACCTTTTGGGGTGATGACAAAAAAACATCTGTAGAACAGTGAACAGTATGCAAAACCATTTTTAATGTCATCCATATTCGTCTTACAACAGCATGTTCAAACAAGTCTGCATAGTCTGCACTGCTGCAACAGTTGAACAAGAGTTTCCTTAAGGACATGTTAATAATGTATGTTATGGAATTGGCTTAAAGTAAATGTCAGTCTTGAAGTAGCAGAGTCAATCTGAATTATCTGATGGCGGTAACTAGCTTCTCTCAATATTTCTCTCCTTACAATTTGAATGATTTTTTATTCTTATCATCACTGTAATCTTCTTTTGGGTTAACGATGGAGGAGGAAACTTGAATATTGCTGAAATTTTAAGGAGTGGATAAATTTTCTATGTTCATGTAGGATAACATGTTCTTACTCACACCGTGTAGAATCACTTTAATATGTGTCAGTCAGCTTCTTGTTTGACTGGAATAAATACACCATTACTTGTTTTGCATATTGCAGGTTTAGTAAATGCTGGAAATTGTGTTGAGTTGGCAGCACATCTTAATGTTGATGGATTTCTAGTCAGAGGGGCTTCTCTGAAGGTTGGCTACAAACTATTTTACCCTTTTTATATACCTTTTCACTGAAGTTTTTCAAGTTCTCCAAATTGTTTACTTCAATACAAACTTTTCTCATCCTGGCCTACAAAAGCTCGTGGTCAAGTTATGCTTGGAGGTGACTATACTCTTTGTTATGTGAGCTTGTATCATCAAAATAACTTGAAGTATACTTGAGCAATGTTATTATGTATTGTATTTTCAAGTTACCCATCACATTATGCAAAGGCTCAGCATAGGCATGCCTTGTTATTAAAGATGACCTTTTTTATGAAAGGTTGATGGTTTCTTGTTATATGTTTAATTCAACCTCAGTATTTTAATGAGATGTTTGTTCTGTTATAAATTTTCAAGTGACAGTTGATAAACGCAACAAGTCATTATAATCTTTGTTTTCATGTAGACTAAAGATGAGTTGTTTGGTGTTATTGATAGTAGAGAATTGTATCAAAGTTGAGACAATCAAAGTGAAGAACATGAAATGTCAACTTTCGACAGAGAGACACTAACTCAAAATTAAAGTCAAGAAAAAAAACCTCAAAGTAGCACCAAGGAAGCAGACAGATCGCTTGAAGCTAGGGTGTGGAGAGGTGTTCATATTATATGCAAAGGGTTAATGACATTTAGGCACCCTTTTGTATTTTATCATTGTATTTAAAGGGTTAACAGTATTTAGACACCCTTTTGTATTTTATCTTATTTGATATTAATAAAATGTTTGTGGACCCATTTGTTGGGCACAAGATTCAAATCAAATTGTTTTTAATTTATAATATTCCTTACCAGTCTACTCTAACATCATAGACGATATGTAGCCGTCGATTGCACTATATGATATTTGGTTATTATTTATTCTTGAAATTCAGATTTTTCATTCTTTAAATTTGTATCGTCTCTAGAGAGACAATAAAAATTGAAATTAGTATTGTCTCTAGAGAGACAAAATTAGTATTTTGTATTGTCTCTAGTGAGACAATAATGATATTATGTCTCTAGAGAGACAAAAACTATATTGTCTCTCAAGAGACAAAAACTGTATCAACCTATATTGTCTCTGGAGAGACAATATTAGAGACACCCACTTTGAGACAATATTAGAGACAATATAAAAAAAATTATTGTCTCTATTTGAGACAAGTTGGTCAAGTATTGTCTCTATTATTGTCTCAAAACACCCCCTTGTAGTAGTGTTTCCTTGTTTTTAATTATTTAAAACAATGATGTATTCTTCCCCTTTATCTTAATGGGTTTTAGTGTCCTATTTAAGTTAATTAATCTTGTTATTAACCATTGTGGATATGACCAAAATTATTCTTTTATTAGACTAGATGGCTCTTGGGTTTTGTGTTATAATATTGAGTTCTTGTGACCTCGAGTGTTGTACACTCTACCCCCCCTCATGGAAATTTGAATTTGGCCTTAAGGGCCAATTTTGAAGGCTTGCAGGACAAGTTAAACTTGTCCCACACCTCTTAAATTTCCATGTCAACCCTACCTATGGGTTGGGGGGTCAAAATTAGACCCCATTATGTGTTTTGGGAAGACAAATTGTAAGTCCTTATTACACCTTCTTACATGTAATTACTTTAGGTCCTTAAGGGGTGTGGGCATGGATTGTGTGTGTAAGTAAAATATCATGTCTTCAACTACTTATTAATTGTGCTTCGGAGTTTGAATTTTTACTTGTGAGATGGAGTTAAGGATGAGTGATGTGGCATCCTATGTAGTGCCAACTTCCATTCAACACCTTTTTCTTTGATTTTGATATTGTTAACTACACTTATGGACATTGTTGTAGCCTTTTGATTTAACATGATACTAGATGTTAGAGGTACTGGACTATTATTGATTTCGATTCATATATGATGCATATGGATTATTAGAGACATTTGATAGTGATGTTGATATGTTATGGACATGGTTATATATATACATGTGTGTGTGTGTGTGTGTGTGTGTATTTCTAACATGTGATATACTTTCGTCGCCATGAGTAGGCTTTGATAATTGAATTAATGTTGTGATCTTTTTTTTGACATGGATGAAACGTTGGATAGAAATGTCACAAGAAATTTGTAAATGATTCGTAATTTCCGAGATGATATTAATATGTATATAGATGATTTTAAATTATATTGCATATTTTTGCATGGATGTTTTAATGCAGCCACGAGGTTGAAGGAGGTATTATGTGTTTTACAGGTGTGTGTGTGTGTGTGTGTGTGTGTGTGTGTGTGTGTGTGTGTGTGTGTGTGTGTGTGTGTGTGTGTGTGTGTATTCACCACAACATCGGGGGGATTACAGACCAACCACATTCGAATTCTAGATGAATTCAACTAGGGTCACCATGGCAACATGTAACTGTGTGTGTTAAAATTATTTGCTTAAGGGAAAATTTGTGACCAAGGGGTCATGTGTTGTTTTTGGTTTAGTTCCCTTTTTATTAATGTTTTTGAGTGATGTAATTTACATGTTCTAATTATTTAGTTTTGATGTATGTGTTTCCCCTTTATCTTAGTGGGTCTAAGTGACTTATTAAAGAAATTAAATCTTGTCCTAAACTAATTAAATATGTGACCAAAAGGAGTTCATTTATTATACTTGATTCACTCTTGGATTTTGTGTTGTGTATTGAATGCTTGAGATTTTGAGTGTTGTACACTCTACCCTTCATTGGAAACTCGAATTTGTCCTTAAGGGCCAATTTTGAAGGCTTGTGGGATAAGTTAATCTTGTCTCACACCTCCTAAATTATTATACCAACCCTACCTATGGGTTGGGGGGTCAAAGTTAGACCCCATTAGGTGTTTTGGGAAGATAAAAAGGTGAAATGTTTATTACACTTTCTTTCAAGTAATTAATTTTTTCCTTAGGGGGCTGTGGGCTTAGATTGTGTGTGTAAGTTTCTTGTCATTCCTCTCACCCACCAATTTATGGTGCATTGGGGTTGAGGTTTGAATTCTTAGGTGGAGAAGTATGGGTGATGTGGCATCCTACATGGATCCACCTCATCCTCCTCTCTCCCTTTTCTATTTATTGGAGTTCTTTTACTTGTTTGGGGGTTACTTGATCATTTTGGACTCTTGAATTTTTGGAGAGTTAGAATATTTTTGGGAGTGCTTGTGGATTGTTGAAGCTTGTGGATGTTTGCTTGGTTTTGAGGATGTTGGAGTTTCACTCTTGGAACAAGCTCTACTATGGAGAGGTAGGAGCTTTACCTTGCTTAAATTATGTTTTTATTTTTATTTTGTGTTTATATGTTTGTGTTGAGTGTTGTTTTTCTTTGGAATGCTTGTTGGGTATGGGTAGACTGCCTAAGTTTGGGGTAGGAGGAGAATATGGTGAGATTTCATGTAGGGAGGCATAAGAGTTTACTTTCTTGTTGGAGGGAGTTTGGGTTGGGTGCCCCACCTTGTATGAGGAATGATTGCATTTCTTCTTGTTTCTTTCTATGACGGATGCATAAGAGTATATGAGAGGTATAAGGGGTACTTGAGAGAGGCATAAGAGTTTGTGCAAGATTTTAGATATGCATTGGAGGCTTTAAGGTGGGCACCCATTCCAATTGGAAGGCATAAGTGGCCTCCCCATAGATCTTTCTCCTTTGGCTTTCATTTTAAGTCTTGTTTTGTTGTTTGTTGTTCTTCTTCTTGTGTTGTTGTTGTTTTGAATGTTGTTGAATGGTTGTGAAACATTTTTTTGTGTTGTGGAATCTTTTTGTTTCCATGTGTTGGAATTATCTCCAATTGTAATGTGGTTGGGGCTCTGGGGCCAATGGAGAGGATGGTTTCTCCTCTTCATTAGATATCTTGGTTGGGTGGAGAGCATTTCTTCTCCCCAAATTTTGTTGTGAATCAAATAAATCATGTTAGAGCCTTCTTGTTGGTGTTAAGGAGCTTGGAAGTTTTTTGGAGTCCTTAAAGAAATCCCTTCTTGAGATAAACCTTTTTGGCTTCCCACTCAAAGTGGAAGATTGTAAATTGTTCATGTTTTAAATGGAAATGTTGAAATGCAAGTTGTACTAAAATTTGTATTATTTCATTGTAGGATTGTAAAGAACTAAAATTCCTTCTTATTAGAATGTAATATGGAAATAGAAAGAATCAAAATGAAAATCTTATGTAAGAGTTAAGTTGAAATTGTATGTGAAAAAAAAAAAAGAAGGAAAGTTACTTTCATTGTGGCATTGTATTATTGTATAAGAAGAAGAAGAAAGATTTGTATTGTGGATATTGTTTGAGAAATAGAAAACAAATTAATTCTTTTATTTGAAATCTTGGTTGTATTGTGGGAAAAGTAATTCTTGGTGTTAAGTGATTTGAGCCATTTTCAATAGAAAAAGAAAGCTATCATAGTATTTTTGAATCTATAATTTGTATTGAATGGAAGAGACAATAAATTGAAAGTATTTTCTATTTAGAAATGGTGATAACTCTTGATAATGGAGAAATTTTAGTTGAACAAGATAGAATAGACATTGTAGTTATATTCCTATTTTTAGAATGGAAAAGTTTAAATGAATAAATTTTAACTAAGAAGAGAATAATAGGAATGAAATCACAAAAGTGGAAACTCTAGAAGCTTAAAATAGGCTCAGAATGCATTTTAACACCTTTTTGTAACTTTTACATTTTGTAAAATTCTCAAGTTTCAGGTTCTATTTTACATAAACAGGACCGCTAGCCTATGCAGAGTGGTGGTCCCATAAGCACCACTCAGGCTAAGGGGTGGTCTCATAATAGTCACTCAATAGGGTAGCGGTCAATGGTTTGTCACCCAAGTAGGGAAATGGTCCTAAGACTATTGATCTACTCTAGGTGGCGGTTCTGTCACTTACGATAGAGATTTCCATATTTGCGCCTGTGCATAAATTTTAACTGGTTCAATCTAATTTATAAGATGTAAAATTCATCTAATAACTATCGGAAAGCAAAATAATGATTAAACCCTTGGATTAGGTAGCAAAACATTCAAATGGTGGATTGAAACTATTATTTTTCATTTACAACAATGGGGTAGGGTTTGCCCCAAATTTGAAAACCCAAATGCAAATGGTTTAAAATAAACCCAGATTGAGGAAAGAGATCCCTCCCAATCCTTGAATGAAATTGGAAACAACATTAAACCTTCAATCTAAACCTTCTAGGCTTGGTCCTTGTAGATTCCTCCATGATTTCTCCCCTCTTTCTCCCATGGCCTTCTCCTCTCCAACCTGTATTTTTCACAAAGGAAAATGGACCAAATGAGGAAAATAGAATAAAGGAAGGGTTTAATAAGAATGCTTATGGAATTTTTAGGGCTTATTTGTAACCCTAAGATCTTATGGTTGAAATTGATTTGATCCAAGGGTGGAGGATCAACCCTACCTTTGTTAGGAGAAAATGGATTTTACTAATGTTGCCTTTAAATCCTTAGGGGTATGTGTAATTTGGGGATGGGGCCATTTTATTACCCTAGAGTGTTAAACCTTTGTTAGTCCTTATAAAGCTTTAGTTAGTAATAGAAAAGGTAAGAGGTTAACCCTATTAGGAAGTAACATTATTAACGAGAAGAAAACATTTAATTAAGTAAATTGATCCTTAGTACCTTCCTAGTGAATATTTGTTTAACAAACATTAAAGCTGAATTAGAAAATATATTAACCTTCTTATAGACATGTTTCTTAAACCGTAGGGTTGATTTTAGTGGTGTAAGTTAGTCACTATACCCTAGGGGATTAACCCTGTGTAAACTCCTGTACCTGTATCCTTAATCTTGTAACAAAAAAATTAGTCAAAATTTTGGGGTAAGTGTTAAGTGTTAGCGTGATCCTAGAACATCATTTTTTTATTGGCATTACATTTTGTATTGGAGCCATGGGTTCAAATCTTGGACCCTTGGGCACACCTTGAAAACATGAGACATGGACTATTAACCTAGTGTAAAATTGTTCTTTTAAATCTAGAAAACCACACTATCTGATAAATTACAAAATTTTAGAAAACTTAGAAAACTGAAACAAAACCAAAATGATGAACTAACTCTCGCCTTGGTCTGTGTAGGAGGCATAGACCAGACGAGGGGTCTTTTCATATAGACCTAGGTATACCACCGCCAAATTAGGCAATAGTGCCCATTCTTCCTAAGATTTTACAGACACTTCAGGACATCAATGTCGCTATACACAGAGGGTCCCTAAGAGGATGACTTATTAGATGGGATATAGAGCCATCAGTTGAGGCTAGGGCATCTCCTCGATACAATGAGGAGCATGAGGTAGAGAGCTTCTACGTGTAGTCGCCTAGGGTAGAGTCACCACAGAGAGGGCATGGAGATAGGATTTCAGGACATAGCGACAGATCTCAGAGCCCTAGACAGAGGGGGGAGCATGCAGAGAGACCTAGGGCTCATCAGTTGTCAGCTGCAAACCATATCAAGGAGATCCTGAAGCTATGGCCATCTCACTATTCTGGAGATATAGGAGGTTTATAGGCAGAGGCATCGTTGGTGAGTGTGAGCAGATGCTTCAAGCTCTGTCCATGTAGTAGTAACACAAAGTCTCATGTCACGATCCATCTTCCAAGGGATGGAGTAGAAGTCTGGTGGAGGACTGAGGAGTAGAAGCTCCATGTTGAATTGGAGATAGTTACCTAGGAGATTTTTTAGGAGCATTTTAGGAGCAGTTATTTACCCATGAGGTTTATTAAGTAGTGGATAGATAATTTTCATGACCTCCACCAAGCATCTATGATTGTAGCTGAGTATGAGAGTCAATTTCTGGATCTAGTTTAGTATGTCGACTATATGAAGGATGAGCAGGTATGGATTCACAGGTTCATCTGGGGCTTGAATTTGGATTTAGGTGGCATGGTGCACATTCACTACCCACAGACATTAGCAGAAGCCATGGAGAAGGCCTATATTGTAGAGGAGACACGGGGGAAGACGCAGCAGGCTAGAGACAAAGTTTGGATCCACGTCCAGCAGATGTAGGATAGTAGAATGAGGTTATCAGTTCCTCCTCCTCATATCAGATAGAGTTCGGGATAGTCTTCCTTCAAGCCACCCTAGCAGCCACCTTAGCAGCAATAGCAGCAGTAGACTTGCCCACCTTACAGAACTCCTCATAGATTCGACACACAGAGGGGGTGGATTATAAGACCTCCTTCTAGGGGTCCCATCAGGACATAAGGTGCACAGAGAGATCAATCAACAGGGGCTCATCAACGAAGACCTCAGCAATCTATATCTAGGTCATTAGGATCTATAACATAGATATCTAGAGTACCGGTTGGGGCCGCATCCCACTGGAGAGGACCAGGAAGTTGTTATGGTTCTGGTGTTGTTGGACACCATTAGAGAGAGTACCCACAAAACCCTAGCAACAAGGGTAAGTCACAAATCTCATAACCTACTATTGGAGATAAGACACAAAGTCATCGGATCTACGCAGCGGTCAAGAACCATCAGGCTGAGCACCAGAGAACCGTGATAGAGATGAAAGGTAGTATTGGTGGTGTTTTTGCCTCTATATTATTTGATTCTGGTTCCTCTTATTCTTTTATTACACCATCATTAGTAGAGAGTTGTAAGTTGGTGGCAGTTAGGTAGGGTCATAGTTGATATGTTGAGATGGCTTCTGGAGCCAAAATTTCTATAGACTCCTTAGTTAAGGAGTTTGTAGTGGATATGGGACCCTTCACCACTACTTCCAATCTTCAAATCCTTCCTTTGGGTTCCTATGGTGTCATCTTGGGAATGGACTAGTTGTCTGCACACACAGCTAGAGTGGACTGTTACCATAAGACTATTACTTGTACAGATGATCTAGGAATAGAGTCAGTTATAGTAGGGGTTAGGAGGCCCATTTCTATTCACACCAGCTTCACTATGTAACTTAGGTGGTGTGTGTAACAGGGTTGTTAGATGTATGCTGTTATGGTTAGTGAAAGATTTGAGGATGAGTCTAATGTACCATACTTTGATGACCATCCCATCTTGAGAGAGTTTTCTTATGTGTTTCTAGGGGAGATACCAGGGTTACCTCCCCACGTGAGATAGATTTTCATATAGATTTGGTTCCGGGTGTAGAGCCTATCTCACGAGCACCATATCGAATGACTACCCCTAAGCTCTGTGAGCTCAAGTTGTAGCTTGGGGGCCTTTTGGAGAAATGCCTAATCTATCTTAGTGTATCCCCTTGGGGTGCACCGGTGATCTTCATGAAGAAGAAGGATGGATCTTTGTGGTTGTGTATTGATTACTGCCAGCTGAACAAAGTAACGATCAAGAGTCGTTACCCCCTTCCGCCCATTGATGACTTGTTTAATCATATGAAGGGGGCCACAGTTTTCTCCAAGATAGATCTTAATTCAGGGTATCATCAGTTGAGGATTATAGAGGTAGATATTCATAAGAATGCCTTTCGTACAAGATATGGCCACTATGAGTTCACATTGGTACCTTTTGGTCTAACGAATGCCCCCACAATGTTCATGAGCTTGATGAATGGGGTATTTAGGACTTTTATAGATCGCTTAGTGCTCATCTTCCTTGATGACATTATGATTTACTCACACATGTGTGAGGAGCACAAGGAGCACCTTCGCCAAGTTCTTCAGTGTCTTTGGGAGCAGCATCTTTACGGGAACCTCAAGAAGTGTGTGTTCTTTTAGACAGAGGTGCAGTATTTGGGCCACATCATTTCTGGGGAAGGTATCACAGTCGATCCTTCCAAGATTCAAGCTATCATGGCTTGGCCAGCACCCACCAGTGTGACCGAGGTGCGTAAATTCATGGGTTTGCCAAGATATTATAGGAGATTTGTTCAATACTTTTCTCATATTGTACACCCCATCACTTCCCTTTAGCGGAAAGGGAAGAAGTTCATTTGGTAAGATAAATGTGAGTAGGCCTTCAAGACACTGGAGGAATGCCTTACAACAACACCTATTCTTGCAGTACCAGATCCTCAGGGTGAGTTCTACATTTGCACAGATTCTTCTTTGGCAGGATTTGGAGGTGTATTGATGCAGGAGGGCAGAGTAGTTACTTTTGAGTCTCACAAATTCAAGGATTATGAGCTCAATTATCCAACTCATGATCTTGATGTTGTAGTAGTTATGCATGCCTTAGTGTGATGGAGACATTTCCTCCCTGGTCGGAGATTGACACTGAGGACTAATCACTTGAGTCTTCGCCACCTCTTCACGCATATCAATCTCAACACTCGTCAGTGGAATTGGATGGATTTGCTTTGTGATTATGACATGGTGATAGATCATGTGAAGGGGAAGGAGAATGTGGCTACATACACTTTGAGTAGATGTAGACGTGTGGCTATGACTACTTCAGTAGTTACAGATTTACAGAGCAAGATTTTACAACAGCTTCCTCATGACAACTTCTACCTTACAGCCACAGTAGAGATTGAGTCTCAGAGACCCGTTGAGGGGAGATTTTATGGATTTTCATTAGAGGCTAATGGTATTCTCATACACAGGGGTCAGATATACGTTCCTAGAGATGGAGGCTTGAGACAAGACATTTTGATAGAGGCTCATCGTGCACCTTATTCAACCCATCCCAGGCTGAATAATGTGTTATTTAAAGACAGTTGTACCATTGGAGAGGACTTTAGAGAGACGTGGCTCAGTATGTGTCATGCTATTTAGATTGTCAGAGGGTGAAGGTCAAGTATCAACATTTAGTTGGGATTCTCTTTCCTCACACCATACCAGAGTGGAAGTGGGACACCATTTCCCTAGACTTCATTGTGGGCTTACCAACGTTGAGATACCACCACGATGCCATTATGGTCATGGTGGATAAATTGATGAAGGTGGATCATTTTTCTCCGGTGAAGACCACCTACACAGCCAGTGCAGTGGTAGGGGTATATCTTGATGAGATTTTCAAATTACATAGGATTCCATGGAAGATCATTTGCGACCACTATCCTTTGTACACTTCCCGTTTCTGAACTACCTTACAACATGCTCTCGGGAGGAGGATCAATTTCAGCATGGCATATCACCCTGAGATGGATGGACAGACTAAATGGATGAATCAGATCCTGAAGGACATGCTTAGGATGTATGTTATGGATCACTAGTCAAGATGGGAAGAGTATCTGTACTTGGTGGAGTTTTCCTACAATAATACTTTCCAAAGTTCGATAGCCATGGATCCTTTTCAGGCATTATATGACAGAGAGTGTAGAAACCTCTTAGTTGGGATAGGTTAGAGGACTGGGTTTCTCTTGGGCCAGCCTTATTATAAGACATGGAGTAGCAGGTTATTCTAATTAGACAGAGATTGCAGGAGGCACAGGACAGGAAGAAGTATGCAGATTAGCATAGGACATATCATAGTTATGAGGTGGGCACGAAGTTTTTTATTCATGTCAAACCACATAAGAGCCCTATCCATTATGGAAAAGGTTCTTGTAACGCCTATTAAAATAACCCACTTGAGACCCAAGAACAACCTAGGATTAGTTAGGAAAATTCTAGAATAATTTTTTTTATAAAAAGAGTCTACAACCAGTTCACAAGACAACAGCTGTCACTAACAAGTTCCAGAACAATTCTAATCCACTAGAACATACTTTTCTTTTATTAACAATTTTTAGAGGTCATAAGGTCCAAAAAATTAGGGTTAGAAGGTTCAACTAGGTTCAGAGGGAAATTCCTCATCATACCCACCCTCTGATAGGATTAAAGTTTCAACTTGATTTTTCTCACACTTAACCCATTAAAAAATTCCCTAAATCATTTCCATTAGACAATAAATTCTCTCACCTTTCCATTGATATAAAGAAGTCCTGCTAGCTCCTCATATTTCTCAAGTTATGGGTCGATGGGCCTTGGGGTGGAAATTTTCCCCAAGAGCGGGCCTGTGGGCTCAGAGGTGAAAATTTTCCCAAAGGGCAAGTTGGCGGGCCGCAGGGACACCTCTGGAAATTTTTCCATATGGGGGATAAAAAAAACATTTGTGTCCATGCTTCTGTGGGTCCGCAAGTCCACAAGGGACACTGGCACTCCCTAAGGCAACACTAGGTAGAGTAGGGAAAAGTGGGGGTGGCGGGAGATAATTTGTAAATTCTCCCGTGTGGGGTGTGTTGATGACGAATCACAACACCCTTGAATGTCTACAACTTGATGGGTTGAGACTCTCAATTTGATTGCATAACATGGAGCTTTTCCCAAGTGTGGGGCCTTGCGAATCAGGAAAGCTCTTCGGATGAAGGCCAATTTCAATTCCTCTAAGTGTGGATGCACATTGTCTTATTGTAGTTAGGTTTCAATTTCCCTAAGTGCTTTGGCACAGGTTTTGTTTCTCTCAAGTTGAATTTCTATAGTTCAGCATGCTCTCAGAAAAGAAGGAGTTGTAGTATCAGGCTCAGGATCATATATCAGGTTGGTTTCAGGTTATTGCTTATGACTCCATGCCCAATGGATTGCTAAAAGGCCACTGATCTTTTACCTAGCAGGCAGGCGATCCCGTTGAGTCGCCAAATTGTTGTATATATCTCCCCCACCAGGTAAATATAGACAAACAGAAGAATATGGTAATCAAAGAAACTCAAAAGCTGACATTTATTTAAGCCACCAAGTTGTGCCCATGGCACAGATTAGAAGGTGCTGACATGGAAAAAGTTGCACCCATGGCGCAGATTAGAAGGCGCCAACATGGAAAAAGTTATGCCCATGACACAGATTAGAAGGCGCAGACATGGAAAATGTTACGCCCATGGCATAGATTAGAAGGCATCGACACCACATTTTTAGTGCCTATGGCACACTTAAAAGTATGTTGATGTGAGGATGGATGCGCCAAGGTGCACCTTCAAGAGGTACAACATTTTGAGAGTTAACACCCCGAACCTGACAGGAAGCAAACCCTGACCCAGATATTTAAATGGCCACAACTTTTCACAGGGAGCTCGGATTCACGCAAGGTTGGACTTTTCAAAAATCTTACGAGGTCCTCTATCCAACTACTACTAGATATATTTAATTAGGTGAGAACAAGTTCTTTAAAAATGTAAAATATAGTTTGCCATTTTTTGGGTTTGCTAGGGTTCTCACCTACCGCCATAATGAGATGAATTAAATACAATCTGGAGGTGGTTGGGGTAGATTTGGAATTCCTCTCTCTTCCCTCTCTCATTCTTACTATAAATTGTAAAGAGGGGGCTTCTTTCTAAAGGTTGGACATACTTGTTCTGCCCCTTCCTTCTTCTCTTTGGTAGGCGAATTTGTGGAGTTGAAACGGCCCATCTAAAACTGTAATGCAACTTTGCCTCTTGGCATTTTGTAGTGTATTGTATCAATCTTTGGAGCAAATAATGCATGTCTGTGGATGATTCTCAAGACTCTCTGTGTTCATTTGCATCCTCTTGATATTTCACTAAAAATTTGGTTATCTATGCATTATCTTGCATTGCATTTTAATGGTTTGTGTTTATTGGCAAGACAGGTGTTCTTCATTCCCCGGTGCATCACCTTTGTTAGTATAGGTTTATTTTTATCCATTTTCTCACCCTATCTCCTTGGCAAGTTAGATTAGGTTTTTCAAGTAAACCCTCTACATTTTTATGTGTGCATCTGAATAGAGGAATAGGAACTGGCCTTCATCCGAAGAGCTTTCCTGATTCGCAAGGTCCCACACTTGGGAAAAGCTCCATGTTATGCATTCACGCTGAGAGTCTCAACCCATTGAGTTGCAGACATTCAGGGGTGTTGTGATTTGTCATTAACAGGGTGAAAAGAAGATTTTGCACCCACACGCCCAAGTCGAGTCCATAAGGGACACGTGGCATCACCTAAGCCAATGCGAGGAAAACGGGGTAGGAGGGCATAAAGTAATTTTTCTTAACACCCCAAAGGGCTAAGAGGGTACATAGACTAGCTTGTGCCACCATTGGCACCTCGCAATGCCACGTGGCAACCCCTGATTGGCTGCGGGCCAGCAGGACAGAGGGGGGAAACTTGGAAAATTTTCCTAAAATTTTCTAAGATACAAAAGAAAAAGGGGCACACTCCTCCACTGATGCCTCGTGATGCCACGTGGCATCACCTGATTGGTTGTGGGCCAGTGGGGAAAATTTTCCCAAAAATTTCTAGAAGCACCAAGTTAAAAAAGGGATCCACCCCTTTGCTGATGCCTCATAGTGCCATGTGGAAGCCTTTGATTTTTTTGTTGCTGATGGGCTAGCGGGCAGAAAAAATTTGGAAAATTTTCCCAAAAATTTTCCTCATGTGCTTAAGGGAAAAATTTCAGGCCACGGGCCCGCTAAGGAAATGTTTCCAAAAATTTTAATGCCAAGTGAAGAAAAATTCAGAAGGCCATAAATTTTGATAGAGAGCTCGGTTTTGGGCAAATGAGGACTTTATGGAAATATCTTGAAGACCTGTTTACTCAAGGATCATTAATTTTTTATTTTGACAAAGTTTAAGGGGTCAATTTTTAAGAAAACGATCTGCAGGCTTTTACAGTGCAAACTGGTAAATTTTAACTTGTGAGATTTGTCCAATTTGATCTTATTCCTCTCTCAACATGTCAAATAGACATGGAGAATCATTCTTAGGTGGATTTAAGAAAGATTTCAAGATTCAATTTGTCTGATTGATTCATAATTTGAACATTTACATTTCTTGACAGCAAAACGACTGTAGAACGATTTGAGCTCAATTTTTCTAAGTTTTAAATATTTCCTTTAAGTTGTTTTTGTCTAATTGAACTCATTTATACCCTTGGCATGTTCAATTTTAATGTTTCATTATTATTTCTTGCCAAGTTGCAGGTTTGAACTGTGCATTTTTGGTTTAGATAATTACAGAGTTTGAATTAAGCAAAAAACCAATGGATCAAATTTTAAAGGGGTTTAAGCTGCAATTTTCTTATCCAAGTATTTAGAATACGTTCCAATTCCAAATAACATTTTGATTGATTCAAAACAAACCATTCAAGACCAAAATGTAATTCTGATTTCAAGATTTTTCACATTCCAAAGATACAAAAAAAATGTATTTTTCTCACACGCATTTCTTCCTTTCAAATAGATGATTTCAATCCATTGAAATGATCAGATTCAATACTACAATGCAATTTGAGAAAAGTATTACATTCATTTATTGATTCCAATCAGACAACTTTACAATTTCTTTCTTTTATTCCTTCCAAAATCATTTATTGATCAAGGCATTAATACATTCTCTCTTCACGTGTTCCACTTTACCACTTTTCAAATAGGTACTTCATAGTGCATGCTAAACACAAATTTCTAATGGAATAACATCATATGGACAAGACAAAAACTTCCATTAATTCAAATGAACTCTTACAACTTCCTATTCATTTGATTTCAAAATTACAATATACAAAACACATCATTCTTTCACATTCTTTCCAAATAACAATATAGAGTATAACTCTTTTACATTTCAAATTTCCACTTTCAAATCAATACAACATCTTTCCATTATAATTTACACATTTCATCCACTTCAAGTGGGAAAGGGTTACAATAAGATTTCATTTCACAAGGGATTGTCAAAATGCCTTTTCTCAGCTCCATAACAACAACATGCATACTCTCATTCTTCCAATTTGATCACAACAGGAGTAGGGGAAAGGAAACGCTCTCCACCCAACCAAGACATCCAATGAAGAGGAGAATCCATCCTTCTTCATTGGCCCCCGAGTCCCAACCAAAGAGCAATAAAAGATGTGATCCAACTCATGGCAACAATAGGCTTCCACAAAACATACAAGCAACATTTTCACAAAAAACACAGTCCAAAACAGAATGTAGTTTTACAACTACATTAAAACATGACAAACAATACAAAGGCTTCATCAAGCAAGCCAAAGGAGCAAGAAAATATGGGGGATGTTTCTTATGCCTCCCAAAGTGGAAATGGGGTATCACCACCTGAGAAAAACCACCAAAATATTATATATATATATATATAAATAACATTTCAAACCCTTCATGCCCTTATGCCTCCCCCAAGTACCCCTTATTCCTCACATTTCCTTATGCCTCCCCAACCTCTTATGGCACCCCATAATGAGTAAAGAAATGCAAGTAATTTCTTTGTAAGGTGGAACCTAAATCCCAACTCCCTCCACCCTTATACCTCCCTATAACACACTTGTGCCTCCCACAAAATAAAACCCATAGTCTTCTCCTACACCATTCCTAGGCCATCTACCCAACAACCCACAAATACACCAAAACATTCACACATTAACATTTACATATATAAAAGAAGAGCATTTCAAGAGCCAAGCTCCTACCTCTCCATGATGGAGTTGTTCCAAGTTCCAAAACAACAAGCTTTATCCCAATGCAAGCAATCCAAATCAGCCAAGCACAAGCATGCAACAATCTTCCAAAAAAAAACTTATTCAAGCAAGAGCTCCCAAAATAGCAAGGAAAATTCACCCAAGAATGAAGTCTCCAAAGTGAAGCAACCCAAAACAAGGCAAGCAATTTGAATTTTATAGAAGAGGGAAGAGAAGAGGATGAGGTGGATCCATGTAGGATGCCACATCACACATCCTCAACCCCAACCCCCAAAAGTCAACTTCATTCTCCAATGCATAATAAATAGGTGGGTGAATAATATGATAGATTTACTTACACACTCAAACAACCCACACCCCAAAGGACTGAAATTAAATTATGTAAGAAAAGTGCAATTAAAACCTATAATTTGCCTTCTCAAAAAGCATTAAAAAGTCTAATCTCAACTCTCCAACCATAGGTATGGTTGGTAATTAAATTTAAGAGGTATGGGACAAGTTTAACTTGTCCCACAAGCCTCCAAAATCAGCCTCCAAGGACAAATTTCAAATTTCCAAGAAGGTGGAGTGTTTCACACTCAAAAGTTAACTTACACATCTCTTACAACACTTACACATTACTTACATTACTCATAAAACTTTAAATCATGTCCAACAACTCTATTAATTACCCTCTTATGACATATTTGGTTTATTTATTTTAACAATATGATTACTCAGAATATTTACACACCATTTAATAATTAATGAAAGGGGTAAAAGCACCACAAAATAAACACATGCAAACATAAACAAAGGGACCAAATAAAAGAAATACATAAAACCCATTGGTCACATTTAAAGGTGATCCCCCCCCCCCCCCCCCCCCCCCCCCCCATGGGAATCCCTAACACACACAACACACACAAACAAATACTAGTTTCCATGGTGACCTTGTTGAATTCATCTAGAATTCCAATGTGGTTGGTCTCCAATCCCTGATGTTTGTTGTGATATTTTAACCTGCAAAACACAAATACCTCCTTCAGCCTCATGGCCATATCAGAACATCCAAAATAATATAAATATAATTCCCTAAAATCATCTAGATATATGAATCACAACAACATCAAAGCAATCTAACAATATCATTTATAGTTTTATCAACAACTATATCATCATCTAATAATTTTCCATTTCTAGGTCTACTCACAATATCCAAATATCACAAGTCTGAACAACATCCATCATATAACCATGTCAACAGTATATCATCATCAACATATAAAATGTCTCTAATAATCATCATGCATCATAACTGAATCAAGTCAACAATAATCCATGATCTAACATTTAACATCATACTATAATAAGGTCCATAATCATGTCCATAATATAATCAACAGTATCATGATTAGTATCAAAAGGTGTCAAAGGGAAAGTGGGCACTACATCCCCCTCCCCTTAGACTCGACTTCCTCCTAGAAGTCACTGGAACAAATGTGAAACTAAACTCGTAACAAAGTAGCATCCTCCCATGTAGCTACAATCTCATCATATATGTCCCACTACACCCAAACCTGATCAACCTCTCTGCCTCGAAGGCCCAGGGTCCTACAATCTAGGATGCGAATGGGCTCCACCATCACCTACCCTTGATCCTGCACCTGCAATGATGTCCAATCTAACACATGAGAAGGATCTGTAACATATCTCCTAAGAACTGAAACATGAAACACATCATGTATGCGAGACAAGCTACGTGGCAATGCTAGATAGTAGGCCAAAGGGCCGATATGCTCCAAGATCTCAAAAGGACCCATGAATCTAGGAGCTAACTTAGAACCTTTTCCATAATAGATAGGGCTCTTATGTGGCCTGACATGAAGGAACACATTCATGCCCACATCAAAACTACGGTCGGTCCTATGTTGATCTGTGTACTTCTTCTTCCTATCTTGTGCCTCTTGCATAGTCTCTGTCTGATCAAAACCACCTACTACTCCATGTCCTGCAACAAATCTGGTCCAAGAGAAACCATGTCCTCTAGCATATCCTAGCTAAGAGGTGTCCTGCACTCTCTATCATACAAAGCCTTAAAAGGAGCCATGCCTATAGAACTCTGAAAACTATTATTGTAGGAAAACTCCACCAAGTACAGGTACTCCTCCCATCTAGACTGCTGATCCATCACATACATCCTGAGCATGTCCTCTAAAATTTGATTCACCCACTCATTCTGTCCATCTATCTCGGGGTGATATGTTGTGCTGAAATTAATCTTCATCCCGAGGGCATGCTGCATGGTAGTCTAAAAATGGGAAGTATACAAAGGATCGCGGTCACTAATGATCTTTCACGAATCCCGTGTAACCTGACTATCTCATCCAAATATACCTATGCCACTATAATAGTTGTATAATTGGTCTTCATTAGAGAAAAGTGAGCCACTTTTTTTAATTTATCAACCTTGACCATGATGGCGTCGTGGTGATATCTTGACATCAGGTAGCCCAATAATGAAGTCCATGGAAATGGTGTCCCATTTCCACTCCAGTATAGCATGAGGAAAGAGAAGGCCAGCTAGATGCTGATGCTCAGCCTTCAATTTCTGGCACTCTAAACATCATGACATGAATTGGGCCACGTCTCTCTGAAGTCCTCTCCAATGATATAACTATCTCAAGGTGGCGTGCATCTTCTTCACCCCGGGATGGACTGAATAGGGTGCACGATGTGCCTCTGCCAACATGTCCTACCTCAAGCCTCCATCTCTGGGAACATAAATCCGGCCTATGTGCCTGAGAAGACCATCTGCCTCTAAGGAAAATCCATCAAAATTCCCCTTGAGGGGTCTCTGAGACTCGATCTCTTCTCAAACTACAATGTAGAAGCTATCAAGAGGAAGCTACTGAAGAATCCTGCTTCATAAATCTATGCTCACTGAGGTGGCCATAGCCACATGTCTCCATCTACTGAGAGCGTCTACCACCACATTTTCCTTCCCCTTCACATGCTCTATCTCCATATCATACTCACAAAGAAACTCCATCCAACGCCATTGACAAGCATTGAGATTCGGCTGTGTGAAGAGGTGGTGAAGACTCAGGTGATCTGTCCTAAGTGTGAATCTTTGACCAAGAAAAATGTTCCTCCATCAAACCAAAGCATGGACAACTGCCGCAAGCTCAATATCATGAGTCAGATAATTAAGCTCGTAATCTTTGAGTTTGTCGAGACTCAAAAGCCACTACTCTTTCCTCCTGCATCAACACACCTTCAAGCCCTGCTAAAGAAGCATCCGTGCAAATGAAAAACTCACCCTGTGGATTTGGCACTGCAAGAATAGGTGTTGTAGTGAGGCACTCCTTCAGTGTATTGAAGGCCTGCTCGCACCTTTCCGACCAAACAAATTTCTTCCCTTTCCTCTGTAGGGAAGTGATGGGGTGTGTAATCTGAGAGAAGTCCTAAACAAATATCTGGTAGTAACCTGCTAATCCCATGAAGCTGCGCACCTCAGTCATAGTAGTGGGTGCTGGCCAATCCATAATAGCTCTAATCTTGGAAGGATTGATGGTGATACCTTCCCTAGAAATGATATGACCCAAATACTGCACCTCCATCTGAAAGAATGCACACTTCTCCAAGTTCCCCAAAAGTTATTGTTCCCGAAGACACTGAAGAACCTGGTGAAGGTGCCACTCGTGCTCCTCATGCATACGTGAGTAAATCAAAATTTCATCAAGGAATAGTAGCACGAAGCAATCTAAGAAGGTCCTAAATACCCCATTCATCAAACTCATAAATACTGCAAGGGCATTAGTCAAACCAAAAGGCACCACTGTGAACTCATAGTGTCCATATCTCGTATGGAAGGTAGTCTTATGAATGTCTACCTCTGAAATCCTCAGTTGATGGTAGCCTGACTTAAGATCAATCTTAGAGAAAACCATGGTTCCCTTCATCTGATCAAACAAATCATCAATGCGTGGAAGGGGATAATGATTCTTAATTGTTACCTTATTCAACTGGCAGTAATCAATACACAACCACAAGGATACATCCTTTTTCTTCACAAAAATCACTAGTGCACCCCAAGGGGATACACTAGGATAGATAAGGCCTTTCTCCAAAATGCCCTCAAGCTACAACTTGATCTCACAGAGCTCAAGTGTGGTTATCTGATAAGGTGCTCGTGAGATAGGCTCAGCTCTTGGAACCATATCTATATGAAAATCAATCTCACGTAGGGGTGGTAACCTTGGTAACTCCCCTAGAAAGACATTTGTAAACTCTCTCAAAATGGGGTGATCATATTGTGATGGTCCACTAGACCCATCCTCTGATTTGTCACCAACTGTAATAGCATACATCTGACAACCCCTTTTCACACACTACTTAATCTGCATAACAGAGTTGGTATGAATAGAAATGGGTCTCTTGACCCTTAAAATCATCGACTCAACTCCCAAATCATCTGCACAAGATATAATCTTGTCGTAACAATCCACTCTGGCCTTATGTGTAGACAACCAAATTATACCCAAGATGACTCCATATGAACCCAAAGGAAGGATACGGAGATCCAAGGTAGTGGTGAAAGGTCCCAAATCTACCACACACTCCTTAACTAAGGAGTCTACAGAGATCTTAGCTCCAGAAGCCATCTCAACATCCCAACTATGACCTTGTCTAACTACCACCAGCCCACATCACTCTACTAAAGATGGTGTAATAAAATAATTAGAAGAACGAGAATCAAAACAAGATGGAGGTAGGAATACCACCAATGCTACCTGCAGTCTCAATAACTATACTCTGATGCTCTACCTAGTGGTTCTCGACTATTGGGTACATCCTATAACTGTGCCCCATGTTACCGACAATAGGCTCTGATATCTGTGTCTTACTCTTGTTATTAGGGTTCTGTGGGAAATCTCTCCAAAAATATACAGTAACACCACAACCAAAACAACTGCCTGATCCTCCGCCTTGTGTAGCAAGTCCAGTCGGTACTCTAGAGGTCTGTGGAGTGGATCCTGATTATCCGGCTGTGATATACTGAGGTCTCTGCTGGCGAGCTGCTGCTGAGTGAGCTCTCTAAGCACCCTGTGTCCTTATGGGACCCCTAGGAGGAGGCCCCATACTCCCACCTCTCTGTGCATCAAATCTCTGTGGAGGTCTATAAGGTGGATAGGACTGTTGTTACTATTGTTGTGGTCTAAAAGATGATTGTGCTGAACCCTGTCCACCATGAGGAAGAGGTAGTGACCCCCTCGATCTGTTGTCCTTCATCTACTGTATGCGGCTCTGGAATTGTTCTCTAGTTTGCTGGGTCTTTCCCCGAGTCTCATCTGCTCTATAGGCCTTCCCGATGGCCTCAGCTAATTGTCTGTGGACAATGGATCCACACTACACCTCTAATGTCTAGATAAAGGCCTCGGATAAACCTGTGGATCCATACCTTCTCATCCTACATGTAACCAACATACTAGAGTAGGTCTAGAAATCTACTCTCATACATCAGCCACTAGAAGAGATACCCATCGAAGGTCATGGAACTCATCTATCCACTACTGTATGAACCTCTGTGAAAAATATATGTTCCTGGAACACTCCTCAAAGAGCTCCCAGGTAACTATCTCAGAATCAATGTGGAGCTTCTGCTCCTTTTTCCTCCGCCAGACACCAGCTCCATCCCTTAGTAGATGGATTACAACATGAGATTTCGTGTTGCTAAAATAAGGACAGAGCTTGAAACATCTACTCAAGCTCACCAACCAGGCCTCTACCTGAAATCCACGTATGTCTCTAGAATAATGTGATGGTTGAATCTTTAGGATCTCCCTGTCAATGTGATCTACAGTTGTGGTCTGATGGCCTCTAGGTCTCTCTGCATGCTCATCCCTAAGCCTAGGGCTCCGAGACCTCTCTCTATGTCCTAAAACTCAGGACACCCTATGCCCTCTATAGTGACTCTTCCCTGGCTAACTCCACATGGGATTTCTCTCATCTATGCTCCTCATTGAGTTCAAGGAGATACTTGACCCTCAATGGAAGGGACTCTGTCATGTCTCACTACATGTCCTCCTACTAATCCTCTGCGTAGAGTGGCATTAACATCCTGAAGAGTCTATAAAATCTAGGGTAGGATAACTGTTATAGCATGATCTAGTGGTGGTAAGTTTAGGTATATGTGAAAATGCCCCGCATCCCATCTACGCCTCCTGCATAGACCAAGGTGAGGCTTAGTTCACCTTTCTAAGTTTTATTTAGTTTTCATGTTTACTAAAATATGCAATTTCTAAACTAAGTTGCTTTCTAGATTTTAAAAGTGTGTTAGGTTTAAGGTTTATGTATCAAGTTTTCTAGTGTTCCCAATAGTCCAATATTTTGAACCAATACTCTGATACCAAGTATAACGCCCGTTAAAACAACCCACTTGACACCTAAGAACAACCTAGGATTAGTTAGGAAAATTATGGAATAATTTTTTTTATAAAAAGAATATGCAACCAAGTTACAAGATAAAATTTGTCACTAACAAGTTCCAGAACAATTCTAATCCACTAGAACATACTTTTATTTTATTAACAATTGTTAGAGGTCATAAGGTCCAAAAATTTAGGGTTAGAAGGTTCAATTAGGTTCAGAGGAAAATTCCTCATCATACCCACCCTCTGACAGGATTAAAGTTTTAGCTTGATTTTTCTCACACTTAATGCATTCAAAAATTCCCTAAATCATTCCCATTGGATAGGAAATTTCCTCACCTTTCCATTGATATAAATAAGTCCTCCTAACTCCTCATATTTCTCGAGTTATGGGTCGGTTAGGCCTTGGGGTGGAAATTTTCCCCAAGAGCGGGCTTGCGGGCCCAGGGGTGAAAATTTGCCCAAAGGGCGGGTTGGCGGGCCACGGGGAGACATCTAGAAATTTTCTTACACGGGGGCGAAAAAAAACACACTTTACGCCCATGCACCCACGGGTCTGCAAGTCCACAAAGGACATGTGGCGCTTCCCTAAGGCAGTGCAAAGCAGGGAAAAGCGGGGCGGCGGGAGATAATTTTGGGAAAAATTCTCCCGTGCGGGGTGAAAAGTAGATTTTGTGACCATGCTTCCACGATTTTGTATGGGACACATGGCATCACCTAAGCCAATGTGGGGAAAGTAGGGCAGTGGGGAGTAATTTTACTTAATGCCTCGAAGGGCTAAGAGGGTACATAGACCCACACCTCCACCGGCACCTCGCGATGCCACGTGGCAGCCCCTAATTGGCTGTAGGCTGGTGGGATAGAGGGGAAACATGGAAAATTTTCCCAAAAATTTTCAAGATGCAAAAGATAAAAAGGATCCCAATCCTTCTGCTGATGCCTCGTGATGCCACGTGGCATCACCTGAATTGTTGCGGGCCATTGGCAGGAAAAAATTTCCCAAAATTTTCTGGAAGCACTAAGCTAAAAAAGGGATCCACCCCTCCTCTGATGCAACTCATCATGCCACATGGCAGCCTCTAATTTCATGTGGGCTGGCAGGGAGGTGGGGAAAATTGGGAAAACTTTCCTAAGTGCTTAAGGGAAAAATTCGGGCCACCGGCCCGCCAAAGAAATTTTTCACAAAATTTTAACGCCAAGTGAAGAAAACTTCAGATGGCCATACCTTTTGATAGAGATCTTGGTTTATGGAAAACAAGGACTTTCTGGAAATCCCTCGACGTCCTCTTTACTCAGGGATCATTAATTTTTTATTTTGATAAATTTTAAGGGGTCAATTTTAAGAAAACGGCCTGCAGGCTTTTATAGTAAGAACTGGTAAATTTTTTTACTTGTGAGATTTGTTCTAATTTTATCTTCTTCCTCTCTCAACATGTCAAATAGACATGGAGAATTGTTCTTAGGTGGATTTCAGAAAGGATTCAAGATTCAAATTTTTCTGATTGATTTGCAATTTGAACATTTACATTTCTTGACGGCAAAACGACTACAGAACAGTTTGAGCCTGATTTTTCTAAGTTTTGAAATATTTCCTTTAAGTGTTTTTGTCTAATTGAACTAATTTATACCTTAGCATGTTCAATTTCAATCTTTCATTCTTATTTCTTGCTTGTAGGTTTGAACTGTGCATTTTTAATTTAGATAATTGCCAGTTTGAAATTACAAAAAATAAGGGCTCAAATTTTAAAGGGGTCTATTTGCCATTCTTCTTCTTCCAAGTATTTAGAATACGTTCCAATTCCAATCTAACATATTTTGTTGATTCAAAACAAACCATTTAAGACCAAAATGCAATTCTGATTTTTGATTTTTCACATTCCAAAGAGACAAAATACTATATTTTTCTCACACGCATTTCTTCCTTTCAAACAAAGATTTCAATACATTGAGATTATCAGATTCAATACTACAATGCAATTTTAGAAAAGTATTACATTCATCCTTTTGGATTCCAATAGAAAACTTTACAACTTATTTCTTTTATTCCTTCCAAAATCATTTATTGAATACAAGGTAGAATAATACATTTTCTCTTCACATGTTCCACTTTACCACTTTTCAAACAGGGATTTCATAGTGCATGCTAAACATAGATTTCTAATGGAATAACATCGTATGGACAAGACAAAACCACTTCCATTAATTCAAATGAACTCTTACAACTTCCTCTCCATTTGATTACAAAATACAGTATACAAAAACACGTATCATTCTTTCACATTCTTTCCAAATAGAATACACAGTATAACTCTTTTACATTTCAAATTCACTTGTAAATTAATACAACATCTCTCCATTACATCCATTTACAATTTCATCCACTTCAAGTGGGAAAGGTTACAATGAGATTTCATTTCACAAGGGACTGTCAAACTATCTTTTCTCAGCTCCAAAGTAACAACATGCATACTCCCCATTCTTCCAATTTGATCACAACAGGAGTAGGGGAAAGGAAACACTCTCCACCCAACTAAGACATCCAATGAAGAGAAGAATCTATCCTTCTTCATTGGCCTCCAAGCCCCAACCAAAAAGCAATAAAATATGTGATCCAACTCATGGCAACAACAGGCTTCCACAAAACATACAAGCATAGCATTTTCACACAGAAACACAGTCCCAAATAGAATGTAGTTTACAACTACATTAAAACAGGAAAAACAATACAAAGGCTTCATCAAGCAAGCCAAAGGAGCAAGAAGTTATGGGGGATGTTGCTTATTCCTCCCAAAGGGGAAAATTGGGTATCACCACCTAAGAAAAACCAACCAATATTTATATATGAATAATATTTCAAACCCTGTCATGCCCTTAAGTCTCCCCCAAGTGCCCCTTATTGCTCACATTTTCTTATGTCTCCCCAACCTCTTATGGCACCCCATAATGAGTAAATAAATGCAAGAAATTTCTTTGTAAGGTGGAACCCAAATCCCAACTCCCTCCACCCTTACACCTCCCTAAAACCACTTGTACCTCCCACAAAATAACCCCATAGTCTTCTCCTACACCATTCCTAGGCCATCTACCAAACAACCCACAAATACACCAAAACATTCACACAAGAACATTCGCATATATAAAAGAAGAGCATTTTAAGAGTCAAGCTCCTACCTCTCCATGATGGAGTCGTTCCAAGTTCCAAAACAGCAAGCTTTATCCCAATGCAAGTAATCCAAGATAGCCAAGCATAAGCAGGAAACAATCTTCTAAGACTCCTTCAAACAAGAGCTCTCAAAACATCAAGAAAATTCACCTAAAAGTGAAGTCTCCAAAGTGAAGAAACCCAAAACATGACAAACAATTTGAATTTTATAGAAGAGGGAAGAGAAGAGGATGAGGTGGATCTAGGTATGATTTCACATCACACATCCTCAACCCCAACCCCAAAAATTCAACTTCATTCTCCAATGCATAATAAATAAGTGGGTGAATAATATGACAGATTTACTTACACACTCAAACAAGCCCTGAAATTAAATAATGTAAGAAAAGTGCAATTACAACATTCAACTTGACTTGTAAAAAATACATTAAAAGGTCTAAATTTAACCCTCCAACCATAGGAAAGGTTGGTATGTAAATTTAAGAGGCATGGGACAAGTTTAACTTCTCCCACAAGCCTCCAAAATCAGCCTCCAAGGACAAATTCGAATTTCCAAGGTGGAGTGTTTCATACTCAAAAGTTAACTTACACATCACTTACACATTACTAACACATTCTTACGACACTTTAAAACATGGCCAACAACTTTATTAATTACATTCTTATGACATCTTTTAATTAATTAATTAAACAATATGATTACTCACAATATTTACACACCATTAAATAAATAATGAAAGGGGTAAGTGCACCACATAATAAACACGTGTAAACATTTAAACAAAAGGGACAAAATAAAAGAAAAACATAAAATCCCTTATGGTCACATTTAAAGGTGATCCCCCCATGGGAATCCCTAACACAAACAACACATACAAACAAATACTAGTTGCCATGGTGACCTTGTTTAATTCATCTAGAATTCCAATGTGGTTGATCTCCAATCCCCCGATGTTTATTGTGATATTTTTAACCTACAAAAATAAAAATACCTCATTTGGCCTCGTGGACATATTAGAACGTTTAAAATAATATAAATATAATTTAAAATTATAAAATCATCTAGTTATATAAATTACAAAAATATCAAAGCAATCTAACAATAGCATTTATAGTTTTATCAACAACTATATCATCATCTAATAATTTTCCATTTCAAGGTCTACTCACAATATCCAAATATCAAAAGTTCAAACAACATCTATCATATAACCATGTCCAACAGTATAACATCATCAACATATAAAAATGTCTCTAATAATCATCATGCATCATAATTGAATCAAGCCAGCAATAATCCATGATCTAACATTTAACATCATACTATAATAAAGTCCATAATCATGTTCATAATATAATCAGCAGTATCATAATTAATATCAAAAAGGTTTCAAAAGGAAGTAGACATTAAAAAATCATAAGCTAAATGGGTAGGTTTGAGAAGTCCCTTTGAGATCTTAGAGCAAATCAGTCCCTTAGCCTATCATCTAGCATTGTAAGAAAGCTTGTAATTAAATCTCAGGATTTTGTCTTACAAAACTATGCTAATGGGGATCTGTTATTTGATCCTCCTCAACCCATAGGTAGATTGGACTGCATTGTAAGTGCACAATTAAGGGTAGGTGATGGTGGAACCCGTCTGCATCTATAGTCCCACAAAACCTTCAAAATTAGCACTTAAAACGCAAATTTAGAGATTTCCAAGGTTCAGGTCCGATGTGTACAAAACTCATGTTACTTACACTGCAGCTTACATGAGAGGATGCTACATATACCAAGAGTTCAGTTCCCACACCTGTTCTAATAAATTCCAAGATTCTTTTTTGTCTACAGGGGAGGGGTAATGTAGATGAAAACTTCACTATCGATACATTTCACTTTATTTTTGACACATTAATCAACTAAAGGTAAAAGGAAATTGTTGTAGCCTTTTGATTTAGCATGATACTAGATGTTAAAGGTACTACATTGTTGTTGATTTCGATTCATATATGACGCATGTGGATTATTAGAGACATTTGATATTGATGTTTATATGTTGTGGACCCCCTAACAAATGTGTGTGTGTGTGTGTGTGTGTGTGTGTGTGTGTGTGTGTGTGAGGACATTACACATAGTTTCGTCGCCATGACTAGACCATTTTCGTATCCATCCAGTATTCCGTTGTGGTTGGTCATCTAATCCCCTTTTACATTTATGCCTTGGATATAACTACCTGTAGAAATTTGTATAATGACCTCCTAATTGGCCTCGATGGCCGTATCAAAACGTATCCATAGAAAATTTTATACGCATATAAATGCAATAATCATGGCATATATAAATTAAATGCATTAACTAGACTAACGAAGTAGGTATTCTATGTAAAAATTCTAACATCTCAGTTCTATATATATCATACAATACCAATAAGATCACAAGATTAGTCTGGGGGATTGCTAAATCCTACGCACATATGACAAGAATGTCAAATGTAAGAAATATATAAATATGGTCAACACATGGCATCATGTAATATAAAATGTCTGTTAAAATTATTTGGTTAAGAAAAAAATTGTGACCAAGGGGTTATGTGTATGTTTATGTTTTAATTCCCCTTTTTATTAATGTTAGTATGTGTTCCTTTATAGTGATGTAATTTATACTTGTTCTAAAATTACTAAGTGTCGAAGGGAAGTGGACACTACATCCCCCTTTATCATAGAATAGGTTTAAGTGGCTCCTTAAAGAATTCATTGAAATAGGTGTCCTAAACTAGAATCGTAGAAATATAGTCATCTCATGTAGCAGCAGTCTCATCATATTATATCCCGCTAAACGTAAACCTGAATTAATCTCTCTTCCTCGAAGGCCTAGAGTCCTACACTCTAAAATACGGGTGTTGCTCCACTCTATCACCTGCCCCTGGGAAACATGCACCTGGCAATGAGGTCAAGTTTCTAATACATGAGGGACAGGATCTACAACTTGTACCTCACTAAGTACATAAATATGAAATACTATCCCTGGACGCGATGGCAAGCTAGGTGGAAAATGCTAGACCCCATTAGGTGTTTTGAGAAGATAAAAAGGTGAAATTTTTATTGCACTTTCTTTCAAGTAATTAGATTTTGTCTCTTATGGGGTGTGGGCTTAGAGATGTGTGTAAGTTTCTTGTCATTCCTCTCACCCACCAATTTATGGTGCATTGGGGGTTGAGGTTTGACTTCTTAGGTGGAATTGAGGATGGGTGATGTGGAATCTCTACCTAGATCCACCTCAACTTCCTCTGCTCCATATCCTGCAGTAAATCTAGCCCAAGAGAAACATTGTCCTCCAATATATCCCAACTCAGTGGTGTTACTTGATCACTCTCTGGGACTCATGACAGTTCCTGAAAAGTGAGCTATACTTATCGAGACTTCTTGTGGATTGTTGAAGGTATGTGGATTATATGCAAACTCCACCAGAATATTGGAAATTCACTCATCCCACAAACTCGACTGATGGTTCATGACATACATCATGAGCATGTACCTCGCTTAAATTATGTTGATTCACCCACTCTGTCTGTTATATGTTTGTGTTGAGTGTTGTTTTCATTTGGAATGTTTGTTGGGTATGGGTAGATTTCCAAATTTTGGAGTAGGAGGAGACTATGGGGAGATTTCATGTAGGGAGGCATAAGAGCTGACTTTCTTGTTGGATGGAGTTTGGGTTGGGTGCCCCACCTTGTATGAGGGATGCTTGCATTTCTTCTTGTTTCTTGTTATGAGGGAGGTCATAAGTGAGTATATGGGACAAATGATATAATGGGTACTCGAGGTGAGGCATAAGATTTCATAGGTGGATTTGAGATATGCATTGGAGGCTTTAAGGTGGGCACCCATTACTATTGGGAGGAATCCTAGTGGCCCCCCATAGGTGTTGCACACTTCTGGCTTTCAGTATGAGCATGACTTTTTGAAGAAAAGTTCTTCTTCTTCTTGTGTTAATGTTTTGATGTTGTTCAATGGTTCTGAAACACTTTTTTAAGTAGTTATGACACAAACTTGTTGCTACCATCTCTCCGAATTAGTCTCCCATTGTAATGTGGTTGGGGCTCGGGGGGGCTCAATGGTGACGATGGCATCTCTTCTTCACCCTAAATATGGGCTTGAATATGGGTGCACGATGAGTTTCCTCTGTCCCCCATTTTGTTGTGAATCAAATAAATCATTTTGGAGCATTCTTGTTTGTGTTGAGGGGTTTGGAATTTTATTGGAGTCATTGAAGAAATCCCTTCTTGAGAGAAACCTTTTTGTCTTCCCACTCAAATAGGTAGATTATAAATTTTTCATGTTTTAAATGGAAATGTTGAAATGCAAGCTGTACTAATATTCGTAGTAGTTTATTGTAGGATTGTAAAGAAAGAAATTTCCTAATCATTAGAATGCAATAGGTAAAGAGAACTGAATCAAAATGCGAAATCTGTATGCAGAAACCTATTCTGTTGAAATTTATACCCACTGAATTAGTCAATAGACCACATGTCTTCGCCTTCAGTAATGCCCACTTCTACTATTGTACACTAAAAAGAACCAAAGATTTGTATTTTGGAGAATTGTTGATAAATCGTAAAGAAAGTAATTCTACTTTATTCTAATTAGCATACTAATGGTTGTATTGTGCGGGACAGTACTTATTGGTGTTAAATCCATTTGTGCCATTTTCAATAGAAAAAGAAAGTTATTGTAGAATTTTTGAATCTATAATGTCGTATTGTGGACCCTGGTAGAGACATTTAATTAATAAGATAATTAGCTATTTAGAAATGGTGATAACAATGTTAGAATTAGATGTGAAACATTAGACTATTAACTTTTGATAATGGACTAGACACATAGACAAATTAGTTGAACAAGATGAACGACACTAGACACTTGTACTGATATGGGACTATTGAAGGAAAGGAATTATTGTAACCAAACTGATTAACTTTTAACCAAGAAGAGAACATTCAGTAATGGAATCACAAATGACTGTATTGTCTAGAATCTTAAATATATGCTCAGAGTACATTTCGAATCACCTTTTCGTAATTGATTTCTATTATGATGTTCAAAATTATCAGGTTTTAGGTTCTATTTATTCAGATACATGACCGCCGCCCTATGCAGTGCGGCGGTCCCGTAACTACCGCTTAGGCTAAGGTGAGCGGTCTCAAATTACCACCGCTTAGTAGGGTGATTGTTCAGTTGGCTTATGTCATCTTAGCATGGTGGCGGTCCCAGGACCACCAGATTTGCTATGAGTAGTGGTTCTGTCACTTGCGACAGATATTTCTGGATCCACATCTGTGCGTAAATTTTAACTACTTCAATCTATTTTATAAGCTATAAAATTGATCTAATAACTACCTGCAAATTAGTAAAAAAAATGATTAAAACCCTTGTTAATATGGCCATGAAAAACCTTCAGATGTTGGATTAAAACTATTCTGTGTCATTTACAGGAAAATGGCTTAAGGTCTGCCCCAAATTTGAAAAACCCAAATACAAATGGTTTAGAATACCAATCACATTAGGGAATGTTAGATCCCTCCCAATTCTTAAATGAAAATGGTCACAACATTACAACATGTCAATCTTGTTGTGTGTATATTTGAATTGTTGTAGGGGGTTCTCCATGGGGGGATCACCTCCAATTGCTGCCCAAGGGGTTGTCCTGTTCAACCTGCATTTTTCATTTATTTTAATTGGATTTAATTTTAGTAAAATAGATTTTATGAAGTGGTGTAATAAGAATCCTTTTGTTAAGTATTTAATTTGTGTCTAGATTAGTAACCCTAGGATATTGTGGTACTGAAACTAATTATGATCCAAGGGTCGAGGATCAACCCTAACTTTGTTATGAGAAAATGGATTTTACTAATGTTGCCTTTAAAGCCTTAGGGGTATGTGTAATTTGGCTCTTTGAGAATGGGGTGATCATTTTACACTTCCCTAGAGTCTTGGAAACCTTCGAATTTGGTCCTTAGGGGCCAGATTTAGTTAGTAATAGAAAAGACTCTAATTTATTAAGACAAATGAAACTTGTCCCACACCTCGGTAAAGGTTTCCCTATTACCAAGTAACACTACTTATGGAGTTGAAAACATTTAATTAAGTAAATTGATACCTTAGTACTATTATAGTGAATATTTATTTAATGGACATTAAAGTTGAATTATAAATTTTATTGCATTTTCTTTCTTTTTATTAAACCTGTTTCTTAAACCTTAGGGGGTGTGGGTTTAGTGGTGTAAGTTAGTCATGTGTACCTTAGGGGATTTGTCATGTGTAAACTCATCTACCTGTATCCTTAATCTTGTAACTTTGAAAAAAGTAGTCGAGATTTTTGGGTGGGAGGTAAGTGTTAGTGTGTTCCTAGAACATGAGTTTTTATGGGCGTTACATCCTACATGGAACCACCTCATCTCTCCTCTCTCCCTTTTTCTATTTATTCAAGTTCTTTTACTTGTTTGGTGGTTACTTCATTATTTTTTGCTCTTACATTTTTAGGAGTAAGAGGATTTTTAGAGTGCTTATGGATCTTGGGTTGGAGCTTCTTGGTGATTTTTTGGGCTTTAATAATACTTGGTGTGTTGACTCTTGAATCAAGCTCTATCATGGAAAGGTAGGAGATTAAACTTTTTTAATATTTTATTCCTTTATTTTGTATGCATATGTGTGCTTGTATTTGTTGAGTGCTTTTGTATGCTTTTTGGGTACTTGGGTAGATTGCCTAAGTGTGATGTAGGAGAATAATATGGGGAGAATTCACGTGGAGAGGCATAAGAGTTCATTTCATGTTTTGGAGGGAGTTTGGGTTGGGTGCGCCACCTTGGACAACAAATCACTTACATTTCTTGCTTGGTTATTTTGTATAAAGGAGCCATAAGAGTATGTACGGAGACATAAAAGAATGGGAGAGGCATAAAAGGTTCTTGAGGGAGGCATGAGAATGTGTAGGGGATTTTTTGAGATGTTTATTGGGGGGTTTTAAGGTGGGCACCTATTTCCCATTAGGAGGCATAAGTGACCTCCCCATATATTCTTCCTCTTTTGTCTCTTGCATTTTGAAGGCTTGTATATTTTGTTAGTTATTCTTCTTGTGTTTGTAGTATTGAGTTGTTTGTGTTTTCTTGAATGGTTGTAAAATACTTGGTATTGTGATGTAGAAGTTTATTTGTTTCCATGAGTTGGAATCCATTTTTCATTGCAATGTGGTTGGGGATCAGGGGCCAATGAGGAGGATGAATTCTCCCCCTCATTGGATATTTTGGTTGGGTGGAGAGTGTTGCCTCTCCCCCCATTTTTGTTGTGATCATGAATCATGAAGGAGCTCTCTTGTTGGTCTTGTGAAGCTTGGAGCTTTTACTGGAATCCTTAAGAAATTCATTCTTGTGAAAAGCCTTTTTGTTATTCCCACTTAAAGTAGAGAATTTTTGTAATATTGTATTCCATTTTAGCTACATTCCTATATAAAATTTTACCACTTTAAGTGGAAGACATTGTATTAGTAGTTGTGAGGAAAAATTGTATTGATTGTTAGATATTGAAGTTATATTGAATGTAGAAAAAGGGAAAGAAAGATCTATTTTGTAAGCTACTTTTGTTGAACTTAAAAAAGGAATTATAAAGGGAATTATCTTATTGCGTGGTATTTGTTTTAATTCCCACAAATTTGTATAGATAGATTGGAAAGTTAGTAGTTTCTCAAGTTTAAAACTTATTGGAAAGGTTATTAAGTTGGTTGTGAGAATGGTTATAAAAATAAAGGAAATTGCGTATGTTGTATGAAGTCAAGAAATATTCAAGTTCATTGTATTACTCAAGGGCATGTAGTGAAATAAGATGCATCGGTTCATTCTCATATAGTGGATGATATACATTTTAATAGTTATTTAAGTAGATGGAAATTAAATTAAGTTTTAATTAGTTTTTCAATAAGCCAATGAAGTAATCCATGTTCTAACTCTAGAATGTTATCCTTATTAAAAACAAAAATAGAGAGGAAATTTATTGTAAATCCATCACAACTTATTAAGGGAAATGAAATGAAACATATCTTACCTCCTACAATATTTATCAAATTGTAGAGAAAGAAGTTTTAGCACAACGATTATAAACTTACTATTACTACTACCTATTGCATTATTCTTGCTTTGTTAAAAATTATTAATACTCCCCATGATTACTAATAATAAAATATTTCATTTTAAAAGGACAAATTATTTAATGGATAATATATTAAATTATTAATATGTTATTAATATTAATACATTTAGTATATATACATATGGAACAAATATAAATAAAAGAAAAGTTATTAAAATCAAAACCTTAAAGGAAAATGCATGAGTGGTAGTTTTGGCTAAATTTTTTATTAAAACAAAAAAAAAGAAAACTAGTTAAAAGAACGGCCTGCACTTGTTATTATTAAGTTTAAGTAAAGGGGTTGGGGGAGGGTCACCGACCCCACCCCCCAGCCCATTAATGAATGGGATGCGGGGTGGGGGGGGTGGGGTCTGTGACCCTCCCTGCAACCTAACCACTCGCCTCCCTAAATATTTAATTCCGCAGCCTATGACACCCCCCTGCGCATTTCTTTTTATTCACAACCTGTATACTTTGCTAAGCCACTACCGACTCTTCATTATATATATAATTATATATATATATAGATAGCAAGAGTTTTTTTTTAATATATTTTTCTTCTCTAATATGTTTAATCACTGTGTTAATAGTGGTTTCATATTTTTTTGTTTTATTATTTTTTATTCATTTTAAAAGAAGGGGAGAAATCTATATAAACGAAATATATATATATATATATATATATATATATATATAAACTTTCTCATGCTCAAATGAGAATATGAAAAAAATCTTAACTATGCTAAAAAATGGGCCAAAAAAAATGAAGTTCATTTGGGCAAATCCAATAAAATGAGCTAAATAAAGTATATAATTACTTTTAACACCCTAATGAGGGTATGCACAAATGAGGAAAAATATTGGAGCTTGCAATGTCTCTCCAAAATCTTGGAATGGCCTCCAATGGCTTCCTTTCCTCCTCCAATAACTTAGAAATAATGAGACAAATGAAATGAGAAAGAAGACTTCATAAGGATGTTTTTAGGGTTGGTTACCCTTTTTTTCCCACATCAAGGGACCCGATTGAATCCATCAAAGGGATGAGATTCATCCCTAAAAAAATTAGGTGGAGAGTGGATGAATAGAAATTGCCCTTTTAATTTAAATGTTTTATTTTCAAAATGTGGGTTGACTTTTTAAGGGGTTACTTTTGGGGTAGGGAAGTGTTCATTATCCTAACCCAATATTTTAACATGGGACCTTGCTAGTTGTTTCAAAATTGTAGAAATTAAATAACCTTGGTATTTAATTTCATTGGCCACTTTTACCCTTGACACCCCATGGGAGAATATTCAACTTTAGTAGGAATTGTTTTATTATTTAAATAATACTTAGGGAGATTAAACTTGCTTAGTCAAAACAATGTATTAAAGCGTACTGCAGATTTTAAATATTGTGTTATCATGTAAAAATTATTTATTAAAGTCATCGCCTTAAAGACATTAAGGTGGCAGCTTTCATTTTTGAAAAATTTTGTGGGCACGCTTTTCAAAAAAAATTATAATTTTTCTAACTAAACCTAGGTTGTTCTTAAGTCTCGTGCAGACAATCTTATGGGTGTTACACTTGGTATCAGATTCGTGGGTTCAAATCTTAGACCCTTGGGCACACAGGAAAAGGTGAGACATGAACATTGAACCTATTACAATATTAAACCTAGCACAATACTAAACATAGAAAACAACTTGTCTGAAAAATTGTATATTTTAGTAAACATAGAAAACTGGAGTAAAACCTAGAATGATGAACTAACTCTCGCCTTGGTTTGTGCAGGAGTAAAGGATCAGACGAGGGGTCCTTTCACATAGACCTAGGTATGACACCTCCAAATCAGGCCGTAGTAGCCATTCTACCCCAGATTTTATAAACACTTCAGGACGTCAATGTTGCTATACACAGAGGGTCCCTATGAGGACGATCAACCAGACATGATAGGAAGCCATCTGTTGAGGCTCGTGCATCTCCTCAACACAGCAATGATCATAGAGAAGAGAACTCCCTCGTGGAGTCAGTAAGAGTAGAGTCACCGCATAGGGGATAGTGAGATAGGATTTCAGGGACATAGGGGATAGGTCTCAGAGCCCTAGACCTAGAGATGAGCATCCAGAGAGGCTCGTGTTGCAATCCATCTTCTGAGGGATGGAGCAGGTGTCTAGTGGTGGACGAAGATGAGTAGAATCTCCATAAGTTGATTCTGAGATAGTTACCTGGGAGCTCTTTAAGGAGCATGGTTGAAGAGAAGATACTTATCCCATTGAGGTTTATACAACAACTAAATAGATGAGTTCCATGACCTTCAATAGGAATCTCTTACAATATAGTTGAGTATGAGACTCAGATTTCTGGATCTACTTCGAGTATGTTGATTACATGTAGAATGAGTAGGTACGGATCCATAGGTTCATTCGGGGCCTGAATCTAGACATTGGAGGTGCAGTGTGGATCCATTGTCCACAAACATTAGCTGAGGTCGTCGAGAAGGCCTATATATCATAGGAGACTCAGGGAAAGACCCAACAGGATAGAGACCGAGTCTGGAGCCACATATAGTAGATGCAAGACAACAAATTGAGGGGGTCAGTACCTCTTCCTCATGGTAGACAAGGTTCAGCACAGTCATCTTTTAGACCACAATGGCAATAGCAGCAACAGTCCTGCCCACTTTATAGACCTCCACAAAGGTTTGATGCACAGAGAGGTCAGAGTATGAGGCCTCCTCCTAGGGGTCCCATTAGAACACAAGGTGCTGAGAGAGCTCACTCATCAGAAGCTTGCCAGCAGATACCTCAACGAACTGAAGCCGGGTCATCTAGATCCACACAACAGACCTCCAGATTACCTGCCAGACATGCCACATAGGGGAGAGGATCAAGCGGTTATTTTAGGTGTGGTGTTACGGGACATTTTTGGAGAGACTGCCCACAAAACCCTAATAACAAGGGTAAGACATAGATCTCAGAGCCTACTGTTCGTGATATCAGGTGCAATCATAGGATGTACGTAGCAGTTGAGAACTTCCAAGTAAAGCATCAAAGTACAGTTATTGAGACTACAGGTAACATTGGAGGCATTCCTACCTCCATTTTTTTTGATTCTGGTTCTTATGATTCTTTTATTGCAAGATTTTTAGTAGAGCGATGCAGGTTGGTGGCAGTTAGGCAGGGTCATAGTGGGGATGTTGAGATGACTTCTGGAGCCAAGATCTCTATAGAATTCTTAGTTAAGGAGTGTGTGGTGGATCTGGGACCTTTCACCACTACCTCGGATATTTGTATCAGGTAAATATAGACAAACAGAAGAATATGGAAATCAAAGAAACTCAAAACCTGACATTTATTTGTGCCACCAGTCACACCCTGGCGCAGATTAGAAGGTGCCAACATGGAAAAAGTTGCGCCCTGGCGCAGATTGGAAGGCGCAGATCAGAAGGTGTCAACATGGAAAAAGTTGCGCCCTGGCGCAGATTAGAAGGCGCCAAGAAGACATGGAAAAAATTGCGCCCATGGCGCAGGTTAGAGGCACAGATCAGAAGATGTCAACATGTAAAAAGTTGCGCCCTGGCGCAGGTTGGAGGCACAGATTAGAAGGCACCCTTGACATGTAAAAAGTTACACCCCTGGCGTAGGTTAGAGGCACAGATCAGAAGGTCGACATGAAAAAGTTACCCTGGCGTAGATTGAAGGCACCGACATGGAAAAATGTTTTGCACCCTAGCGTAGGTTGGAGGTGCAGATCAGAAGGTGTCGACATGTAAAAAGTTGCACCCTGGCGCAGGTTGGAGGCGCAGATCAGAAGGTGTCGACATGGAAAAAGTTGCGCCCTGGCGCAGGTTGAAGGGCACAGAAGATCGACATGGAAAAAATTACGCCCATGGCGGAGATTAGAAGGCACCGTCACACCACATTTTCAGTGCCTATGGTGCACTTAAAAGTATGTTGACATGAGGATGGATGCACCAAGGTGCACCTTCAGGAGGCACAACATTTTGAGCGTTGACACCCCAAACCTGACAGGAAGCAAACCCTGACCCAGATATTCAAATGGCCATAACTTTTCACAGGGAGCTCGGATTCATGCAAGGTTGGAATTTTCGGAAAGCTTACAAGGTCCTCTATCCAACTACGACTGGATATCTTTAATTGGGTGAGAAAAAGTTCTTCAAAAATGCAAAATACAGTTCACCATTTTTTGGGTTTGCTAGGGTTCTCACCTACCGCCATAATGAGATGAATTAAATACAATCTGGAGGTGGTTGGGGTAGATTTGGAATTCCTCTCTCTTCCCTCTCTCATTCTTCCTATAAATTGTAAGGAGGGGCTTCTTTCTAAAGGTTGGACATTCTTGTTTTTCCCCTCCCTTCTTCTCTTTGGCAGGTGAATTTGTGGAGTTCAAACCTCCCATCTAAAACTGTAATGCAACTTTGCCTCTTGGCATTTTGTAGTGTATTGTATCAATCTTTGGAGAAAATAATGCATGTCTGTGGATGATTCTCAACCCTCTCTATGTTCATTTGCATCCTCCTGATCTTTCACTGCAAATTTGGTTATCTGTGCATGATCTTGCATTGCATTTTAATGGTTTGTGTTTATTGGCAAGACAGGTGTTCTTCATTCCTCGGTGCATCACCTTTGTTAGTTTAGGTTTATTTTTATGCATCTTCTTACCCTGTCTCCTTGGCAAGTTAGATTAGGTTTTTGAGTAAACCCTCTGCATTTTTATGTGTGCATCTGAACAGAGGAATAGGAACCAGCCTTCATCCGGAGAGCTTTCCCGATTCACAAGGTCCCACACTTGGGAAAAGCTCCATGTTATGCAATCGCACTGAGAGTCTCAACCCATCGAGTTGCAGACATTCAGGGGTGCTGTGATTCACCATCAATAGTTTTGGCATGCCCGGTGGGACCAAGAGGTCATTCCACAAGATTTGAAGGAATTTTCAAGAAATTTGGACTTAGAAATTGCAAGTTTTACAATTTTGGATTTTTTTTCACCTTCCAGGCTGAACTCCGAAATCGATTTTCAAGGGCTTAACTTGCTCAAAACAAGTCAAAATTTCACCAGTTGATAGATCGGGGGATAATCTTCAAAAGGGTATTCTTAGATTTTTGAGATTTTGACTTTCAAAATTTCATAGTTTTTAGTATTTCGGGTTTTCCCAGGTGTCGAGCATGTCCCAAGTTCCGACACAGTGTATTTCAGGTTTTGTAAGTTGCCTTGCATGACCTGAGTTTCACCTGTACCTTTCAGGGATTAGTAGCTGCACAACAAGACCCGATAACCGAATTGAAGAACTGTATCTTCCGGGTCCTTCAAAGTTTTAAATTCTATTTTTAATATTGTCAGGTTTGGTGTGTAACTTGGCAGAATCCAGCCTTTTGAGGCTCATTCTCTAACACATCTGGCAACTCCGAAAGGGATAGAATTCAGCAGTGTAGCAGCAAAAGTTTCCCAGGCACATGAGAAGAATTTGAACCAGGTCTGATACTCGAGAAGAGGGGCTATTTGTCTACTTGCAACTATCACCAGGCAGAGGAAGGAGAGGAAGAGGACCACAAAGATCACCATCTCCACCTAACCGGACTTTGTCTACACCTCCACCTAGTAGACCTTTTCTCGCATCAACCAGAGTTCTTAGGCCAATCATAATGGCACATCTACCACTGAATCCCTTTGTCAATTTCACGGGCAGTAGTCCACTCGCCCTAAATGCTCAGAATCAGGTTCCGTTGCAGCGCTAAAGAATATCCCCTATTTCACAGGAGAAAATCATACTACTCCTATTGACCACATCCAGGATATTGCCAATGCATGTGCAATCCATGAAATAAATGAAATGGATGTTGCAGTCAAGTTGTTGGCTTCATCTTTTAAAGGTAAAGCCTTACAGTGGTTTAGGAGCCTAACAGCAGGGTCTATTACGAATTGGAACCAACTTTGTTCAGCTCTTTGCAACCAATTCAGGGAGAGGGCAGACAATTTGTCTTTATTGGAACAACTGACGACAATCAAAAGAGCTCCTAATGAACAAATGACAGATTTCAACTTCAGATTCCAATGGACATGGGACAGGATTCCAATAGCTATTAGACCAACCACCGAAGGCGCATTCCTTTATTTCTTAAAGGCTATAAATTCAGACATAGCCATGATGATCCAATCAATGGGAGGGACAACACTGCCAGGGGCCTATGACACAGCTATCAGAGCAGAGAACTGTTTGATCCAAGCTGGCAAGCTTGCACCAAGGCCACCAATGCCTCTCTATCCAGATATGGGAAATCCTACAACCAGTCAAGCACCAGAGTTGAATCCCATTCCAACTCCTAGAAATCAAAGCAATAATGAGGCATCGACTTCTTCAAATACTTCAAAGGAATTGCAGGAGGTTATGAAACAGCTGCAGAACCTTGGAAATGAGCTGGTGACTATCAAAAGACAGCAAGCTCAAAGTGCTAGACCGTATCAGCCTCAAGTGCAGTACCAGGCTAGGCCCCCATACCAACAAAATAGACCACCAGCTCAGGCTGCAAATCAAAACCAAAACCAGGGACAACCTCAAGCTGCCAGGCCATTTCGACCGTATGATCCAAATGCAATGACATCCTCAAGAGCCTTGGTTCCAACACAAAACAACATGGCACAGGAGTACGACTGGTGTTACCCTTGCAATCTACCTCACAATCAGTCAGCATGTTTCAATGGTGCACTAAATCAAGCCTTGATGGTGCAAACCATTGGTGTGTCTCAAGAACCAAGCCAAGCAGGGAATCAGTAGCAAGAAACACAACAAGAAGCACCTCCAACAGAAACCACGTTGGCCAATTGGCAAATGGAAGACTTCTGTGGAGTTAACCAACAGCCTTTTCAAGGCGTGGCTGTCAACACACGGTCAAAGAAGAGAAGCATAGAAGAGGGGAAACCATCTAATCCAGTTGTTTCTCAGCCCACTCCTACACAACAAGGGGTCAGTAGACCAAATGTAGTTCCAAATGTGCAAAATCAGCCTAAGGTACCTGTTGTAGCAACACATGCGCCTGTTCAAGCTCCAGAAAAGGTTGTGCCAAGTAAGGGACAGCAAAAAGACAGATCATCCCCTTTCAACATCATCGATCAAATGAAGAAGACACATGTGAACATTTCCATGTGGGAATCACTGGCGATCTCAGGGCAATGAGATTTATTGCAAGCTGCAATGGCTAATTGGTCTGCCTCGAATGTATCAAACCGGGGACAGGAGAAAGTTCTCACTAATGCAGTGCAACCGGGTGGGGGTCAACCAAGCAAGAATTTGAAGCCTCCACCATTCTATGTGTCATTGGTTGTTGGAAACCACTTGGTACACAACTGCATGATAGATTCAGGGGCAAGTAGTTCAGTGATGCCGAAGCAAATAGCGGATCAACTGGGTCTGAAGTATGAGCCAGTGTTGAAAGGAGTAGTACAGCTGGATGGAACAATAGTTCGAACAGTTGGGGTCATAAAAGGGTTAAGCCTAACACTACATGCCTGTCCTAATGTTACAGTTCTGCAAGATGTGTCTGTGATTGACCTTCCGCCACTCTTTGCATTGTGTCTATCAAGAGACTTCACTGCAAAAATCGGTGGATATTTATCTGTAGATTGGTCACACATGATTTTCAGGATGAGGTATGGGGCCAAAGCAACAATCAGGTCAGAACCAATTGCCAATTTCCATATTGAACCTCATGTGCCAAGTCCTATCAATGCAAATTGCTCAGCCTTTGATCAGGAGGAGTGTTCAAATGATCTAGAAATAGGTACTAAGGTCGAGGGAATTCCTGATTTGACTTTGGATGAATGGGCAAACAAGAGTCATGAATTTGACCCATACAAGGAAATTGAAGAATCTGAATTGGGCGTGTATTGTGTACACGAAGAAAATTCACCCATTCCTGACATCATTCAGCCTGAACAAAAGGATGACAACGAAGTTTGGCAACTATTTTTCGATGGTTCGAGAAGCAGACAAGGTGCTGGAGGTGGTGCAATGTTGATTTCACCACAAGACATCAAATATTTTTCAGCTTTTCGTTTCCAGTTTTCCTGTTCAAACAACATGGCTGAATATGAGGCATTGATTCATGGACTTCATTGGGCCAGGAAAAAGGGCATAAAGAACTTGCAGGTGTTCGGGATAGCGAGCTAATCGTCAACCAAGTCAGGGGACAACATGCTACAAAGAATGACCTGCTGAAAAACTACAAGAACAGGGTATGGGACCTCATTGAGGATTTCAAAGCTTTCAACATCGTGTCCATACCCAGGAAGAAAAATGAAGCCGCAGATAGGCTCGCAGTAGTTGGAGCAATGTTTGATGTGGTTGACAACATCAGAAGGGAAAAAACACAACCACATATCCATGTGATTGTGAGGCCAGCAGTTCCAGATAATAACACAAGCTGGCAGGTGTTTGAGAACGATCAACAGATCATCAATTTTTTGCAAGAAGAGGCTGAATTCTCAGCTAGGAATCAGGACAGACTAGAGCAGCAGTACGGGGATCAAGTAGTGTAGCTGCAGACAAACAAGCTTCCCAAGGGTTTAGTAACATTGGAGTCTATCTTCAACCCTAACGACCAGTTCCGTAAGGAAAAGGCTAACATACAGGTCAAGAGAGAAGATTCAGAGCCAATTCCGGTTGGGGAAGGAAAAACACTTCAAATTGGTAAAGTGGCCACTGAGCAGGAGAAATCAGATTTCATACAGCTTTGCCAAGAATTTCCAGATGTCTTCGCTTGGAGCTATGAAGACTTGAGAGGATTCAATCCAAAGTTGGCACAACATACCATAGAATTGGATCCAGATGCTAAGCCCATCAGGCAGAAGCAGAGACCAGTCAACCCTCACATTGAGCCTCTAATGAAGAAAGAGCTAAACAAGCTAATAGAGGCAAGCATTATATTCCCGATCAAGCACTCAAGCTGGGTTGCAAACTTGGTTCCGGTCAGGAAGAAGAGTGGAGAAATCAGGTTGTGTGTGGACTTCCGAGACCTCAACAGGGCATCTCTCAAAGACCATTACCCACTTCCTTCAATGGAACAAATATTGCAAGTGGTATCCGGTTCAGAGAGATTCTCTCTCCTAGATGGCTACTCAGGGTATAATCAGATAATGGTGAAAGAAGATGACCAGTTCAAGATGGCTTTCACCACCAAATGGGGCACCTATGCCTACAAGAAGATGCCATTTGGGCTATCAAATGCTGGAGCCACTTTCCAAAGGGAAATGGATATGGCATTCAAGGGATTGATCAATAAAATAGTTCTGATATATCTTGACGACATCACTGTATTCTCCAAAAATGCAGCGGATCACCTCTTTCATCTGAGGCAGGTATTTCAGAGGTGTAGAAGATTTGGGGTATCATTGAATCCCAAAAAATGCATATTCTTGGCTCACGAAGGAAAACTTCTAGGCCATATTGTTTCAAAGGAGGGGTTGACGATTGACCCAGAAAGAGTTGAAGCAATTCGAGCGTTGCCATTGCCAAGTCACAAGAAGGCTCTTCAAAGCTTCTTAGGAAGGATCAATTTTGTCCGCAGGTTTGTTCCAAACTTTGCAGCTCTCGTAAAGCCAATAACGCTGATGTTAAAGAAGAGCATGGCATTTAAGTGGACATCTGAAGGCAAGGCAAGTTTTGAGGCAATAAAAGAGGCTATATCTCAAGCTCTGACTCTCGTCAATCCAGACTTCTCCAAGGACTTCATGCTATATGCCTTCGGTGGTGGAGACACAATTTCTGCAATCCTGGTACAGCAAAACAAAGAGGGATTAGAACAACCAGTTGCTTTCTTCAGTCAAGGCTTGGAGGAATACGAAACTAGGTACTCTTTCATTGAAAAGCATGTCCTTGCAGTGATCAGGAGCTTAAAGAAATTCAAGCACCTAGTCTCAAACAACAAGATCCAATTATTGGTCTCTCATGCGGGAGTCAAGGACTTCCTTCTAAACAAGGATCTGAATGAGAAACATGTAGGATGGATCACTCGTGTCATGGAATATGACATCGAAATTAAGGTCACTAAGCTGGTCCGTGGAAAGGGATTATGTGAACAACTAGCCTCAAGTCAGCAAGTTGAAGCAGGTGATGAAAAAGAGACTGTCTTGGTACTACAGGATGGTCAAGAATAGGAAAATGATGATGTGCCCACTCCTTGTTGGACTCAGAATATGATACACTTCCTACAGACAGGCCTATACCCTCCAGAAATGAGCAAAGCAAAGAGGAGATACTTTAGATTACAAGCCATTCCATATGTGCTTGTTGATGGTGTTTTGTTCAAGAAAGACATCAATGGAGTTCTATTGAGGTGCATTGGGACAGGTCAAATTGAGAGGGTGTTACGAGATTTTCACGATGGAGATTCCAGAGGACATTTTTCCCCACGGATAACAGCTCTCAAGATAATGAAGGTAGGGTATTATTGGCCCACAGTGTTCAGTGACTGCTATACATGGATAAGAAAGTGTAAGAAATGTGCACTCTTCACAGGAAAAGAAAGACTAGCAGCGCTTCCATTGCACCCAATTTTGGTTGACCAACCATTTATGCAATGGGGATTGGACTTCATCGGGGTCATCAATCCAAACTCAAGCCAAGGCCACAAGTGGATTCTCACGGCAACGGACTATTTCACCAAGTGGACCGAAGCAGTAGCACTCAAAGAAGCAAATGAGTCTAACATACTAGACTTTTATGAAGGAATAGTGACCAGGTTCGGTGTGCCGGCCACTATCATATCAGACAATGCATTGGCATTCATAGGTTCCAAGATTACAGAATGGGCTGTCAAGAATGGAATCTATTTGAGCACCTCTTCAAATTATTACCCACAGGGTAATGGACAGGCAGAGTCCACAAACAAGAATTTGCTAAGAATCATCAGAAGGACTCTGGATGAAAACCAAAGGACATGGCATACCAAGCTAAAATCAGCATTATGGGCTGACAGGATAACACCAAAGAGGTCTACAGGTAATTCTCCCTACAAGTTGGTCTATGGGAAAGAGGTAGTATTGCCTATATCATTAGAATTGCTAGCATTGGAGCTCATGAAGCAGTTGGAGTTGTCTGAGTTCGAACCAATGGAGGCCAGGTATGCAGAGTTGATGGAATTGGAAGAAATCAGAGAGCATGTAGTTCAAACGATTGAGAAGGATCAGGCCTTAGTAAAAAGATGGTTTGATAAGAAGGCAAGAGCAAGGACCTTCCAGGAAGGGGACCTAGTTCTGAAATGGGATGCAGATCGGGAAAAACCAGGAAGGCATTCCAAGTTTGATGCCATTTGGAGTGGCCCCTACATGGTCACGGGATGTAAAAGTAGTAATGCCTTCCAATTGTCTACATTGGATGGAGAAGAACTCCCGATTCCGGTTAACGGAATCTATCTTAAACATTGCTACTAAAAGGAAAAGGTTTACCCTTGTAAATATTAGCCTAGATTTCAATTCCTCTAAGTGCAGATGCACATTGTCTTGTTGTAGTTAGGTTTCAATTTCCCTAAGTGCTTCGGCACAGGTTTTGTTGCTCTCAGGTTGAATTTCTACAGTTCAGCGTGCTCTCGGAGAAGGAGTTGCGGTATCAGGCTCGAGATCAGATATCAGGTTGGTTTCAGGTTATTGCTTATGACTCCATGCCCAATGGATTGCTAAAAGGCCACTGATCTTCTACCTAGCAGGCAGGTGATCCCATTGAGTCACCAAATTGTTGTATATATCTCCCTCCCCAGGTAAATATAGACAAACAGAAGAATATGGAAATCAAAGAAACTCAAAACCTGACATTTATTTGCCATCACCCCTGGCCAGATCTGGCACAGGTTGGAAAAGATTAGAAATGTTGTTGCCCCTGCAAGTTGAGGCGCAGATTCAGAAGGTTCGACATGTAAAAATGTTGCACCCTGGCGCAGGTTGGAGGCGCAGATCAGAAGATGTCAACATGAAAAAGTTGGCCCTGGTGCACAGTTGGAGGCAAGAAGAAGATGTCGACATGTAAAAATTGTGCCCCTGGCGCAGGTTGGAAGGTGCAAGATCAAAAGATGTCGACATGTAAAAAGTTGCGCCCTGGCGCAGGTTGGAGGCACAGATCAGAAAATGTCGACATGGAAAAAGTTGCACCCTGGCGCAGATTGGAAGGCATCAGAAGGCATCACACCACATTTTCAGCACCTATGGCACACTTAAAAGTATGTTGATGTGAGGATGGATGCACCAAAGGCACACCTTCAGGAGGCGCAACATTTTGAGCATTGACACCCCGAACCCGACAGGAAGCAAACCCTGACCCAGATATTCAAATGGCCATAACTTTTCACAGGGAGCTCGGATTCACGCAAGGTTGGACTTTTTGGAAATCTTACAAGGTCCTCTATCCAACTATGACTAGATATCTTTAATTGGGTGAGAAAAAGTTCTTCAAAAATGCAAAATACAGTTTTCCATTTTTTGGGTTTGCTAGGGTTCTCACCTACCGCCATAATGAGATGAATTAAATACAATCTAGAGGTGGTTGGGGTAGATTTGGAATTCCTCTCTCTTCCCTCTCTCATTCTTCCTATAAATTGTAAGGAGGGGCTTCTTTCTAAAGGTTGGACATTCTTGTTTTTCCCCTCCCTTCTTCTCTTTGGCAGGTGAATTTGTGGAGTTCAAACCTCCCATCTAAAACTGTAATGCAACTTTGCCTCTTGGCATTTTGTAGTGTATTGTATCAATCTTTGGAGAAAATAATGCATGTCTATGGATGATTCTCAACCCTCTCTGTGTTCATTTGCATCCTCCTGATCTTTCACTGCAAATTTGGTTATCTGTGCATGATCTTGCATTGCATTTTAATGGTTTGTGTTTATTGGCAAGACAGGTGTTCTTCATTCCTCGGTGCATCACCTTTGTTAGTTTAGGTTTATTTTTATGCATCTTCTTACCTGTCTCCTTGGCAAGTTAGATTAGGTTTTTTAGTAAACCCTCTACATTTTTATGTGTGCATCTGAACAGAGGAATAGGAACCGGCCTTCATCTGGAGAGCTTTCCCGATTCACAAGGTCCCACACTTGGGAAAAGCTCCATGTTATGCAATCGCACTGAGAGTCTCAACCCATCGAGTTGCAGACATTCAAGGGTGATGTCATACATTCCACATCGGTTCTTGAAACAAAAAGGCTGAGGACAATAGAACATAACTTCGGTGTGAACATCAACATAAGAATTCCTCCGGACATGATGTGTGCATGACTAATTTGCCTAACCCATATGAGGTTTTCTTAGCCACCTTTATTCTATGGAGTCAAGATCACATGAAATTCCCACAAAATTACCTACATGAATCCCAAGACAAACCAATAGTAATTTTAGAAAAATTCCTGAATAATTTTATTTTTTTTTATAAAATTCAGTTACAACGTTTAGGAAAAACTTGGTTAACAAAAGATCATTTTAAAAAACAATTAAAATAATAATATTTAAACTCCAGTTTGGGTTTACAATCCCCTTAGATTTCCTCCTTATTTAATTTGATAATATTACTCAAATGTCATTTAATAATTTTATTATTTTAGGAATAAGTTTAAACTTACCCGCCCATTGATTAAACACAATTTAAATTAAATTTAAATTAAATTCCTATAATAAGAATTTCCTAAATACTAAGGGTTAAATTGACTTAATTAATTTACCAAGGTCATGGGCTTTTAGTTTTAAGAGCTACTAATTAAACAATATTGGTAACAAATTTAAATTAACTTATACACCACTTAAGTGACCCCATTCAAACTTGAGCCATGGATTTAAATGATGATTTCACCTAACTCCCACCTCACTTTTGTAGGGAATAATTTTCACCATTGGATGGATTAAATCTAGGTTGGATCTAAGGATTCCAAAAAACCCTAATCATCTCCATGGAAACTTTTTTATTCTCTCATTTGAATTTATTTCTCATTTCTATTTTATAGGTTTTGGGGAACAAGAGGAAGCCATGGAAATGGGAAAAAAGGAGCTTGGGATGGATACACAAAACTCCAAGTTTATTTTATTTTATTTTTGTTTACTATTTCTATTATACCCTCTCCTAGGGTTTGATTGTAATTTCTTGTTTGATATAAAGTATTCATTGTTGTAGATCAAACTTTTTTTTGTATTTCCCCTATTTTGACAAAATGGGCATTTGCCCCTTTTTTTAAAAATTGGTTTTCTTATTTTTAAGTAGTGAATGCACTCATTTTTCTTTTTTAAAGTATATATACATATGTATATATCTCCATATATATGAATATATATACATACATATATACACTTGTGTGTATATATGTATATATATATGCACAAATTTCTTATAATATTAATATACCTGAAATAAAAAAAAAATTAAAAAGGGATATACAAAACTATATTAATTTGTGTGTGTGCATGTGCTTTTCATTTTAAGAAACCATGGATAAAAAATGTATAAACAGACTGCGATTTAGACTCGGTTTTTGTTTTAAATAAGATAGGGTTTGGAAGAATGTTTGTGGGGGCTCGACCCTCCACCAACCCTTCGATTAAACATGAAAAGCAAGGGGGGAGGGGTCGCTAACCCCACCCCCCCATCCCATATAACTATGGGGTGGGGGTGGGGTCAGTGACCCCTCCCCAACCCATTCCCACCCAAACATATATGGCCCGACCCACAGTTTTGTTAAAACTAACCAAACAATGAAATTTATCTTCTTTTTTTAGATAAAGTTTAAATAATTAACTTTAATAATGGGACACCACACACACACACACACACACACACACACACACACACACACACACACCACACACACAAAACATAATTTAATTCATTTTATTGTTAATAATAACAATTAACAATTACGATTTCTTTGTCTAAAATCAGTGGTTTATATACTTGTAATATTTTTAATATATATACAAAATAAAAGAGTGAAATTCCATATAATTTAAAAACTTAATGTGTGTGTGTGTGTGTGTGTGTGTGTGGTGTGTGTGTGTGTGTGTGTGTGGTGTGTGTGTGTGTGTGTGTGTGTGTGTTTTTATTGTGTATTTACAAAGATCAAAATTTAATAGGGTAAGTAAAATACAAGTCAAAAAGTTTTTGAAGCTCTCTCTATATTCACTTAAAAGTAAACTTGGGGGAAAAATTAATAAAAGATTTCATTTAAACATGCTATAGCTAGTAAGGAGTGGATTATTCTTCTTATTAATAATTTTCATCAATTACTTGTTTTGCATAAAATGATACAAAATGTAACTATTTAATTTCCTCCATAAGATATAAGTGACAAACTATTTCCAACAACAATAAATTTTAGCAAGCTTATCAATAGTTATAGAAAATGAAAGCATATCAAATTTTGGAAATAGTCAAACAAACTTAAATTAAAGAAAATGCATATCCATTTTCAACTTATTTCAAAATTTTCCACTTCGCAAAAAATTATGTAAAACTTGGTAATTTCTTTTCACAAAAACTAAGACATTGTAAGATGAAAATTTCAATTTCATTCAACATTCTTAGAAGAGTGTACAAATTATAGGTATTTCTAAGTAAAAAATATAACTTCCTTTCAAGATTACAAATATTACAATCATCCACTCAACGTGGGAATAAATAAATGAAACTATTTTCAATATGGGGGCTATCAACAAGGAAAAAAAAATAAGTCTCCATTTGCATGTCTTCTCCCAAATGTAGCTCCATTATACACAACAATCTTTCACAACAAGGATCATACTACAAAGGAAGGGGGAATAGACAACACTCTCTGCCCAACCTTTAATCCATTAAGAGGACAAGCCATCCCCTTAATGGCCATGGAGCCCCAACCAAATAACATTTGACAACTTTTCAACAAACATGGTTTCCATAAATAACATACATTTCAAAATATTCAACACATAAAATTACATACTCAAAAAGTTTTTATAACTTCCAAAACAATACATAGGTTTTATAAAAAAACTAAATGAAGCGAGGACTATGGGGAAACCACCTCTTTTTTCCTCCTAAGTTAAGTGAGAGTTTCACTCTAATCCTCCAAGTGAACAAACAAACAACACAATATCATTATCTCTCCCTTACAAGTATGCAACAATATGATTTTCATTTCACTCCCCATATGTGAAAACTCCCAATCACATTCCCACTAAATACATACCTCACAAACTCCCTTTTCCCTCCCCAATTGTAGTGCCCACTTCCCTTTGACACCTTTTGATACTAATCACGATAATGCTGAATATATTGTGGGGCATGATTATGGACTTTATTATAGTGTGATGTTAGATGTTAGATCATGGATTATCGTTGACCTTGATTCAGTTATGATGCATGATGATTATTAGATACATTTTTATATGTTGATGATAATAGGTTGTTTAACATGGTTATATTATCGATTTTGTTCAGACATGTGATATTTGGATATTGTGAGTAGAACTAGAAATGGAAATTATTTGATGATGATATAATGGTTGAGTAAAATTGCAAATGATCCTGTTGGTTGCTTGGATGTTGTTATGATTTCATATATCTAGATGATTTCTAAATTTTTATTTATATTATTTTTTTATGTTTCTGATATGGCCATGAGGTTGAAGGAGGGTATTTTATGTTTTGCATGTTTAAAATATCACAGCAAAACATCGGGGGATAGGAGACCAACCACATTGGAATTCTACATGAATTCAATATGGTAACCATGGAAATTTGTATTGTTTTTTGTGTGGTTGTTTTGTTATGGATTCCCATGGGGGGGGTCACCTTTAAATGTGACCAAGCGGTTATTTGTATTTATTTATTTGGTTCCTTTGTTTATGTTTGCATGTGTTTATTTTTTTGGTGCATTGACCCTTTCATTATTTATTAAATTTTGTGTAATATTGTGAGTGATTCATGTTGTTAAGTTAATTAATTAAAATATATCATAAGAACAATAATTAATAGAGTTGTTGGCCTTGAATTAAATTGTTGTAAGAGATGTGTAAGTGATGTGTAAGTTAAAATTTTGAGTGTGAAACGCTCCACCTTCTTGGAAATTCGAATTTGTCCTTGGAGGCTGATTTTTGGAGGCTTGTGGGACAAGTTAAACTTGTCCCATACCTCTTAAATTTATTTAACAACCATACCTATGGTTGGAGAGTTGAATTTAAAAATTTTATAATAATTTTTTGAGAAGACAAATTGTAAGTTTTAATTGCACTTTTCTTACGTGGTCTAATTTCAGTCCTTTGGGCTGTGGGTTGGATTTGAGTATATAAGTAAACTGTCATATTATTCACCCACTTATTTATTATGCATTGGAGAATGAAGTTGACTTTTGGGATGAGGTTGAGGATGTGTGATGTGGCATCCTACATGGATCCACCTCATCCTCTTCTCTTCCCTGTTCTATAAAATTGGAATTGCTTGCCTTGTTTTTGGGTTGCTTCACTTTTGGAAATTCCCTTTTGGTGTGAATTCTTTTTTTGTTTTTGAGCTCTTGCTTTGGCGAATTTTTTTGAAGATTGTTGCATTATTGTGCTTGGCTTATTTGGATTACTTACATTGAGATAAAGCTTGTTTTGTTTAGGAACTTGGAAACAAACTCCATCATGGAGAGGTAGGAAAATCGGATCTTGAAATGCTTCTTTTTTTTTTTGTGTATGAAATTGTTTTTGTTGTGAATGTTTTGGCATGTTTGTGGAATGTTGGGTAGATGGCCTAGGAATGATGTAGGAGAAGACTATAGGGCTACTTTTTTTGGGAGGCACAAGTGTTTTGGGGAGGTATAAGTGTGGAAGGAGTTGGGATTTTGGGTTCCATCTTACAAAGAAATAGCTTGCATTTATTTACTCATTATGGGGTGCCATAAGAGTTTTGGGGAGGCATAAGGAAAATGTGAGGAATAAGGGGTACTTGGGCAAGGCATAAGGGCATTTCAGGGATTTTATATACTATATATATATATATATATATATATATATATATATTTTGGCGGTTTTTAAATTAGGTGGTGATACCCATTTCCCCTTTGGGAGGCATAAGTAGCATCTCCCATAGTTTCTTGCTCATTTGGCTTGCATGATGAAACCTGAGTTTTGTTTGCTATGTTTTAATGTGGTTGCAAACTACATTGTGTTTTGGAATGTGTTTTAAATGTGAAAATTTGCATGTGTGTTTATGGAAGCCTATTGTTTCCATGAGTTGAAACACATATTTTATTACATTGGGGTTGGGGTTTCAAGGGCCAATGAAGAAGGATGGCTTCTCCTCTTCATTGGATTTCTTGGTTGGGTGGAGGCATTGTCTTTCCCCTACTCTTATTGTGACCAAATTGGAAGAATGAGGAGTATGCATGTTGTTGTTCTAGAGCTGAGAAAAGACAGTTTTACCATCCCTTGTGAAATGAAATCTCATTGCAGCCTTTCCCACTTGAAGTGGACAAACTTGTAAATGTTTGTAATGGAAAGATTTTGTACTGATTGCGAGTGGAAATTTGAAATGTAAAAGAGTTATAATTTGTATTCTGTTTTGGAAAGAATGTGAAAGAATGATACGTGTTTTTGTATGTTGCATTTCGAAACCAAATGGAAAGGAAGTTGTAAGAGTTCATTTAAATTAATGGAAGTGGTTTCTTCTTTTCCATATGTTGTTATTCCATTGGAAATCTATTTTTAGCATTCACTATGAAATCCCTGTTTGAAAAGTGGTAAAGTGAAACACATGAGAAGAAAATGTATTATTATGTTCTGTATATAATATATGTTTTGGAAGGAATAAAATAAGATAGGCTGTAATGTTGTATTTTGGAATCAATAAAGTATTGCATTACATTTTTCAATCTATATTGTTGTATTGAAATTGATCATCCTTTATGTTTTGAAATCGTTGTTGAAAAGAAGAATTGTGTGTGAGAAAAAATATAATGCTCTGTTCTTCAAAAAAAATGTTAAGATTGGAAATTAGAATTTGCATTTTATCCCATAGATGGTTTGATTGAATCAAATAAATGTATTAGGATAGGATTAGAATGAATTTCCACACTTGTGAGATGGAAAGTAGTTAAATAGATCCTTCAAAAACTTGCCCTTTCTTTTGTTCTTTCAAACTGGCAATTATCTAAAAAAATGCACAGATCGAACCTGCAACAATAAAATAACAAATTAAATGATTAAATTGAAGTAGTAGGCCATAAAAGAATTCTTTTTGGTAAAAACACTTAATGAAAATACTTCAAAAACCTGGCAAAACCTAGTTCGAAGTTTCCACAGTCGTTTTGCTGTCAAATTTGTAAATTTTGAATTAGAATTCAATCAAACAAATCTACCTCACAAACTTATCCTAATTCCTCCTAAGGACAACTCTCCATGTCTATTTGACATGTTGAGAGAGGAAGAAGATCAAATTGAATAAATCTCACAAGTTAAAATTTACCAGTTCACACTGTAAAATCTTGCAGGCCATTTTCTTAAAATCGACCCCTTAAACTTTATCAAAATCAAAAATTAATTATCTCTATGTAAAGAGGATGTCGAGAGCTTTCCATAAATTCCTCGTTTTCCCAAAACCAAGCTCTCTATAAAAATTTATGGCCTTCTAAATTTTGTCTTCCTTGGCGTCAAAAAATGGGAATAATTTCTTTGGCGAGCCCATGGCCTGAATTTTTCCCTTAAGCACTTAGGAAAAATTTTCCCCACCACCCTACCAACCACAGCCAATCAGAGGCTACCATGTGGCACCATGGGGTGTTGGCGGATGGGCGAACCCCTTTTTAAACTTAGCACATCCGGAAAATTTTTGGGAAAATTTTCCAAGTTTTTCCCTGCCGCCCCATGACTAATCAAGTGATGCCACGTGGCGTCACAAGGCATTGGAGGAGGAGCGGGTCCCTTTTTCCTTTTTGTGTTTCAAAAAATTTTGGGAAAATTTTCCATGTCTTCCCCACCATTCCGCTGATCCGCAGCCAATCAGGAGTTGTCATGTGTCCTTTGAGGATCCGCGGGAGCGTGGGCGCAAAGTTGGCTCCTCGCCCCACACGGGAAATTTCTCAAAGTATTTCCCGCCACACAACCCTTCCCCGTGTTGGCTTTGGAGACACCACATGTCCCTGGCAGTTTCATGGGAGCGTGGGCGCAAAGCTTGCTTTTTGCCCCATGCGGAAATTTCTCAAAGTATTCCCTGTCACCCCGCCCTTCCCCACGTTGGCTTGGGAGGCGCCATGTGTCCCTTATGGACTTGCGGACCTGCGGGTGCACAGGTGCAAAGTTAGATTTTTTCCCCACATGGAAAATTCTCCAAGAGTCTCCCCGTGGCCCACCAACCCGCCCTTTGGGAAAATTTTTACCCCTGGGCCCGCAAGCCCGCTCTTGGGGAAAATTTTCACCCCAAGGCCCATCAACCCATAACTTGAGAAATATGAGGAGTTAGGAGGACTTTTTAATATCAATGGAAAGGTGAGGAAATTTCCTATCTGATGGGAATGATTTAGGGAATTTTTGAATGTGTTAAATGTGAGAAAAATCAAGTTAAAACTGTAAGCCTGTTAGAGAGTGGGTATGGTGAAGATTTACCCTCTGAACCTAATTGAACCTTCTAACTCTAAATTTTCGACCTTTTGACCTCTAATAATTGTTAATAAAATAAAAGTATGTTCTAGTAGATTAGAATTGTTCTGGAACTTGTTAGTGACAGTTGTTGCTTTGTAACTTATTTGTAGACTCTTTTAAACAAAACAAAAATATTCCATAACTTTTCCTAACTAATCCTAGGTTATTCTTGGGTCTCAAGTGGGTTGTTTTTAGTGGGTTGTTTTTAGTGATGTCGCTAGAAATCATATTTAAAACATAAGTTTAATAAAATATTTTGTTTGAAAAGAGCCTAGTTATCAAATGGGTTGTAGTCTAATGGAGTATATAATGTTGTAAAAGTGAATATGGTTAAATAATACTTAAATCATTATTATAAATAAGCAAAATTAAGCAAGCATGTAGTACATTTATATTTATGCATATAAAATTGAAGAATGGTTTGTTGAACAATCATAGAAAAAAGAGGAAATGGAGGTTAATATGTAATAGTGGGGGAATGTGTCGAGTAATTTTAGTTGGTCGTAGGTAGCTCAAGTAAATGAATGTGAGTTTTTTGTTTTGTAGATGAAAATAAGGGCCCAAAGAAATTTTAGAGTATCTTTGAGCAAAAGAGGGGGAGCTATATATAAAGGCCATTAATGTTGCAAACTCTAATTATTGTGAAAATAACGCACTGGCATTTTGTAGCTTTGATGTCAATAGTTGTTTTTTCCAAAGTCAAACCTTGATATTTATGCATCATTAGAGCCAAAGAATTTTTGATAGGGATTTGTTTGCAATTCCCATGTGAAACAGGGGGAACTGGTATGTGGAGAGGTTGATAACATCTCATTTGGGACAAATTTGTATATGTTGAAATTGATAATGTTAACTTGAGAGGTATTGAAGGTAGGGAAACACCAAAATTGTATACGATTGATGCTCAAAATAACTAATTGAGTTATCTATAAGTCTAGCCTCAACCTAAATGTATAGATACCTACTCTAAGTATACTTCATGGCAACAATGTACATAACTATGAAATAATAACAATCAAACATTTTTTTGTTGTAATGTTTTGTATTCCTAAAACTACATGTGCCCTATTAAAGAACACAATGCACACCAAGTGTATAGAGAGATTTCCTTTACAGGAAGTGTTTAATGAATTTTGTCCTATTTTCTCATTCTTTTCCTTTTTTGTTTGTGTTCCACTACACATGTTGAGGCTTGATGTGAATCCACTTATATTAAACTAAAGGTGGACCATGTTCAATGGACTACGAATGAAATCTAAAATATAATAATAGTGAGAATTGATGTAAAGCAATTTCACAGGGAAGATAGGTGCCTCATGAAGGCACAAACAAGATTGTAGTTTTATGAAAAAATTGAGCTTTGATAGAAACTTTAGCACCCCAATCTGAAGGTGTTTTTGGGCTATAACCTCTAAAGAAATGATTACATTATCGTCTCTAAATATATTCTTGATGGTGAGTAGGTGAATTGTACTACCACCCTCACAACTATCAAGAAGTCCCAAACAAGTGGAGACATGAACAATTGGCATAAGAACCATACATCAATTCGCATGAAACTATAGGGTCCATTGATTTCCTAACATGCATTAGAGCCATTGTGCCTACACATCATATATGTTTCATAAAGCCTAAAATTTGACCATATTAAATTTGAAACAATTATTCAAAAATGCTTGCAACATAATAGTACATTGTAGTACTTACAAGATACCACTATCAAGGGTTCAAGTTTTATTGTTTTTTGTTCTAGTGTTTGCAAACATAGGTGATGTTTGGATCCTCATGTCAAATCTTGCATGTGAGTACAACAAACACGTGGATGGCTCCACCAAATCCATGCTTCAATGTATGCACATCCTTTTTTCCACACCACACACCCTTCATATATGATAAATGGGTATGCCTACACTTGACGCCTTTTATTTAATAGAAGGGAGCACCTATAAAACAAAAGCTTTACAGATTCAATGGACATTTGGTCCAATGTTGGTGAAGTTGTTTGGCTCACATAGAGCTCCCCTAGGGATCAATTTTTGTTGAATGCAAAGGCCCCCAATAACCTTATATGAAGAGTCAAGCAATTGATGCCAAGATCATGTCTTGGGTGATTTTGACAGTGTGAATGCCCCTTACTTATAGCTATTTAGATGAAAGTGTCCATTGATTTTGTTTGTATGCTTAGTCAATATTGTAATTTCGGTGTAAGTTTGCTCTGAAACATTTTAGTATATGTTCTCTTAAACATGGTTGGTATGTGTTTCCTCTTAAACATGGCCAATTTTCATATATTAGTTGTTTAGTTGAAGGTGTTCATTAAGTTTGTTTCTATGCTTAGTTAGTAATTTCGATATGTGTTTTCTCTAAAATATTTCAGTATGTGTTTACTTTGAATTAATTGTATGAGTCCCCTGATACATGTGTTCCAAATTTGGATCGTATACCCTAAGCCTCATTAGCAATACATAAATTAGAGCTTCATAAAACTATATGGAGGGGTCTTTCTCAACTTTGGCATCCACCTATTTGAGCTCCTTTTACCCCCCTATCATGATGTCCCTTGCTCCCACCATGTTTGTAATTATTGAGAAGCGCAAGCCCCCTTTCCTCACACTCGGAACCCTATAAAAACACAAACTAACTACATAACTTAGTCATTTCTCCCATTGTTAAGTTTACTACATAAATTGTTGTTTATTCACCTTTTGTGTGGAACAGGGAAAATGTCGTCCCTGACTTTTTATGATGTATAAAAGCAATACCTTTGATAAATTATACTTAGATTCAAGCTTAAAATATATCCAAAAAAAAGTATGCGACATGATTTAATAATTGTCACAGAAACCTCCATAAACCCTACTTTAAGACATTTAATATTTGCCTTCATAAAACAATTTAAATCAAATTTTCAGCCACAAAATTACACAATATAACAGTGCCCAAGCTCCACCATAAAGACTTCATTACAACACACTCTCACGGTTTCTTTTACAGAAGATCCTAAGCCAGCGGAGATTGGAAAATTAACAGGAGCTAGACAAATTAAAAAGAAAAGGATGCCTTAGCTAGACATTGCGCAATATATTTAATAATACAGAGAAAACATTGAATGTCATAGTTTATCCATTTGTATGACATGGTAACATTGATAGCATTATTGAATTTTTTTCATACGGCTTTCTGTTTAGTTTTGGTTGTGTTGTTGTAATGATTTCGTCACATAGGGCTCTCATCTTTTTTTGTTATTGTATTCTTTGAACATTCTCTGATATAAAAAGCATTTATTGAATTTCAAATACAACTTACTTATTTTGGGGTCAAATTAACATGTCTTAGAATCAATAATAAAAGCATATCAATAGAAGAAATCTATAAATGATATTCTTCTCGATTCATTTGCTTAAGATATTTTGTCCAGAAGCATATTATCTCATGTCGTATACGATTCAAAATTGTAACCTCCCTCAAGAACACAAGTTCTTCACCGTGAAGCTAACTTGGAGGAGGAAACAAACTTGAAACTATATAACAAAACTATTATATGGGCCTGATTGCTTGTTAATGAAATAACCATAAATGGAACAAGTAGCCAACTAGCCCCCTCCCAAAAGAAAATGTATAGCACCATTAACAAAACATATTGCTTGTAATGTAATCTAGTAGCATAATGCTAACATTTTCAAGGTTTAAAAAATGAATAGATTCTTCTTTATAATGAACAAGGATATTCTGTAATGCTGAAGCTCTTAACATCACTATAAAAATATAGATGTCTCAGGGAAAAAAAAATTCCTGGGACTCCTTGCCCTATCTCCAAATGGTTCTCAGTGCATGCATTTCGGTAAGGCAACATGTAGTCATCCCTCACATAACATGCCATATCCTGAATTGACAAGAATATTTCTTCTGAGATTTTATTTGAGTCATAAGTCTTCTTAGTCTGACTCTCATTAGTAGGAAGATTGTAATGCTTGCATGGAACCCATGTCTGTGCTAATGGTAGATTGTAAGTCTCACAAACTGTTTTGGTAGATGATAGATTACATGCAGAATGGTTAGGAAGAAGTTTGAGACTAAATTGTTGAATCCACATGATCTCATAGTTGTATGTTTTGATATTTATGCATGGGGTGGGAGATCTAGCCAATTTTTTTTGCATAAAGAGGCCTTTCAATGTTCTTGCCTTTTGTATTTCCTATGGATTTATTTTTTTTTTGTCTGATTACCTCCTGGCCTGGCAGTCTGGTGGAACCCTGATGATTATTGCTGGACAAAAATCTCATTCTCTGCATATTATAATGTTCCTGTTGGCATTCCTAAAGGCCTTATAGCCCTAATCCTTCTTCTGAATGAGCTTCATCCAATTTGAGGGTGGTTAAGGTGACTGGGGACTCGCTTTCATCATCTTTTATAAAAGAAGTAGAAGCTAAACTTTTACGAGTTTTGAAGTATGAATAATGTCTAATTTTAATATCGAGTAGATGTTTCTTAAACTCAGAAATTACCCTGCGACAAGATTTGCTATGCAACTAAGAGTTCTGGCATTTCTACCTTCGATTTTTTGTTGGGTTTGTTATCTACCCAAGCAGCGTAAATGCAATGTAGACACCTATAATTTGGTCTACATGATCTTATTACTAAGATCATACTAGCGATCCTAGTCTCGTGTTAATTTATTAAAATGCCATTGTGACATAATATTCCCCTGCCTCATATTCCCTAGTTGATCCCAACTGCCAATCTGTAAAAGGTTGTGTCCTCTTATCCAAATACTAAATAATGCTCATGAAATATACAACAATAAAGTTTTTGTTATTTCAGTTTTTTTTGTAGATCTCTTTTCTAGAAATATGTTCCAGTTAGTATAACTTTGAACCATCACTTGAATGAGATTTAATGTGAATTTGAAGTTGAAACACATTCAAGTTTCCACTCTAACATCCTAAAGATCCAAACCATCATAATGGCTACAAACCAAAAAGAAGCAAATCCACCAAGCATGGAAATGAATTTATTTTCCTTGACCAGTTACGATGTTGGGAAAGCAGGTGATAAATTGAGGACTCAGGCGGTTGTTACTTAACACAAGATGGATTTGAAGAGGTAAAACCATTTCCCTTTTCCGAATTAGGCTTTTCCGACCATGATGGCATATAGGGCAACAAGGATGGATTTGAAGAGATGACACCGTTGGCCATTTTTGAATTAGGATTTTTCAACCCTGATGACATATTACTCAACATGGATGGCTTCGAAGAGGTCCCAACATTGGCTACATCTGGATTAGGGTTAGGCTTTTTAAACCCTATTTATGAAGTTTTTTGTCCAACCGCTGTGCAAAATGCATCCAACAATTGTGCTAGGAGCATATTTAATTATAACCACATACTCTTATACGCTCTATAGTCACCCAACAAACACATCTTCAACAAGAAACCCATTTCATGCATACCCTACAATCATTGCAATCATTGAGACCACATATCTTTCAGGTATGCATTTTTTCAAACAATTCGCATGCTTCCAGTGGATGTTTATTTGTAGAAAATCCCATCCGAAAGGGGGTTTTATTGTTGAGCTTAAGATCGTTGAAACAATTCAAGGGCTAATTACTCAAGGAGTCCAGGGAACAAATAACAAAGATTTGAAAAACAATTAAGTCAAAATTATAGCCAAAAAAAATGAAAACGTCCAAAAGGCCATCAAAATTAATCGCTTTGAAACGTCCAAACCGCTGTCAAATTCAACACAGTTGTAGAAACGTATGAAGGTCCTCTACCATAGGTAGAAACTCAAACAATAATTCCAAAACAAATGAATCGTATGAGTTTGTTATAATGTTGACCAATTTTGATATATGTTTCCTCTAAAACATGGTAAGAGATTCTCCTCATTATAATATTTTGACATTTAATAAAAAAACAAACTTTATTGATTTGACATGGTGTACACGAAGAAGATAAGGATGAGCGACGTTTTATTTGTGTCAATCCATTAAATCGTAAAGGTGAACAATGATTCTTCCTTTAGACATGAACATTGTCGTCCGAATACAATTGATGTCTTGAGCGAATAGAAAGACTTGAGGAGTTTTACTTGGTACTGTTTTCTTTTAATTTATATTAATAATTTGTGGGCGGCGATGCTGGATATTATATCGTTACGTAAGTATTAAACACATTTAAGAAAGCAGATGGCGACATATATTTGTTAAGAGGCTTTGAATAAAATGTTGAAATACAGAGGGAGGGAAAATTGCAAAGGCAGCTTCTACACAGCCCAGCCGTTCCCTGTTAGGGTTTGTTATTTGTTTATTACAAATTTACAATGTTCCTTTAAGATTTTATTGGTTTAAACTTGACGGTCGTTTAAGCGTTTTTAAGGAACTCTTCTGTCATATGTCGATTTATAATTGAGCGAATTTGTTTAATTAAAATACAAGCGAAAACCAGGCTTTTGCGTAAATATAAAAATCAGAAACAAACCATAATCCATTTTATTCTGAAGTTCGACGACTGTCGACCGAGAGAGGAGGAAAGAGTGATCGCTCTAGGCCCCTGAGATACATTATTATAATATTAAAACTCATGTCAAGATTGACACAATCACGACCTTTCACACGACTGTTTTGATGATCTGGGCTTCTTCTTCTGTAGTGGAGACTGAGAGCGCCAGGCCGTAGGGCCTCTGGTTGTAGCAGTCCAGATTCGATCCGTAGCTCACTCCCAAAATATCACAATACCTCTTGTAAAACCCGATGCGGTCCTCCACCTTGGCGTTGAACCCCTTCCCGCATTCCAGTCCTCCGTTAATTATATTGGTGGTCATTCCATATCCAGCAACTCTACCTGCAGCACTATCACTGCCTGACGGGTTCCACCTTCCTGTAATTACATCGTGGCATGAAGGTTTTGGAGATTGTGCCGTCATCCAGAACCAGATCGCCGTCTTGAACGAGATCGTGTTATCTCTAGCCACAATGTCTGGGTCGTTTAGACCATCGAATCCTATCGCCTTTCCAGCCGCTATATAATTGTAGTTCCTGCTCAACAATCACAGTATACAATTTCAACTTTCATAAATTATAAAATGGGAGGAAACATATATTGACTGAAAGGCGTACCATGACAGTTGGATGGGACCTCGGCCGTAATATTGCTTTCCAGAAGCGCAGGGACCTTGCTGCGAGTTGCAGTAATCTCCGCCGCCATTCTCTCTGAGGAAGCAGTATCCCCATGCGTATGGACCATCTGGAGCTGTTGCCCACCCGCCTGTTTTTATTAACACCAACACACAATTAATAAACCACAAATTGGGAATGGTTGATACAGATTAACTAGTAGAAAAAGGAAATCATTACCAGTGGTCTCGTGGGATGTTTGGGCAAAGAAGGCAGCAAGCTCTCTTTTCTGGGCAGTGGCGTCACCGGTGGTGCCGAAGCCATTGAAGGCTTGGGCTGCTGCAATGAAGGCGTTGTAATTGTAGAAGTTCTTGCCCGGACAACTTCCTTCATTTCTATGCTTCAACATTTGGTTGAACACGTTTTCAGTGATAATGGAGGCCACCCCTTTTCCGCCGGGGGGTGGGAGGAGTCGGTGTTGGCCCTCCTCCGCATTGGCTCTGGCAACCATCGCCGCAGTGATCGGGTGTGTTACCACACCATCCCCATTTGCTGCAGCAAAGTCCGCCTGGGCATGTAACTCCGCTCGCTTGCCTTCCACACTGCTCGGCAAGAGACGCATCAAATACTATGAAAGCTAATATTGAAAAAACAAGCATCTCAACCTTAGCCATTGTTAGGTCTGAGGATGTTTCAAACTCAGCTCAGTCCCGTATTTATAGGATTTAGGGGTCAGAGTCCATCGCGCTTACGACACGCCTCTTGTAAATAAAATAGTAAGTAGTGAATATTTTAGACCTCGTAGGCCGCCTGTGGCGTTGTATTCGATTTTATAATGACGGAGTGTTATCCAAACAAAGTAGTAAACTAAACATGACGCAATTCAATGATCTTAAATGCATTCATGAGAGAACATGTTGATGTAGCTACTTTGAACGACCTTTTAAAATGCAAATTTGAATTCGACACGGCTGCCGGCGCCGCCTCCGGTTGGCCACCATTGGGATGATTAGGCAGTCGAAAGTGACATCATCCTTGTGAGATGATGAAGGGGTTACGGCCACAGTGCTGCGCTGGCTAACTATGATACGTGTCGACAAAGCTGAAAAATTAGATAGACCATTCAATCACTGATGTTTGTGGGGCCTGAGCTCCATACTTCCGTTGCGAGTCGCGACTTTTGATAGCACGCGGCGAGACCGTACCATCAATTTCAATTTGAAAACGATATCAATGCGGATTTCGTTATTATTTAAGTGGATTAAAAAAGGACATTATTTCCTATTTTTAACCTGTCAAAGAACTAGTGGCCTTGCCGTTAGTGATAGATACGTCCAACTTCGAACGAGTCTCAAGTAATGTGGGTGGGCAACCATTGAGATTTTTGAAAAGTTAGTAACGTGTCAACTTTTTGTAATTGTGTTCGTGAAAGGTTCTTACATATTTTCAATATAATTAATGTTTCCAAAAATTTATTATGTGTCCACTTTTGAATATGTTTTTTTGTTGGAAAGTGTCAAATTTCGACACGTCTCTTTACGGAAATATTTCTGGCACCTTTGTTTCGTAGAAAAAATGTTCCTCGCAAGCTCTTTCCCGACGAAACAATCTCGATAACATATGTTATTTTTTGTGATGCATTTCAAGTCAACTCTTTCTTAGACATGCTTCTTTTCACTCGCCATTTTTCTATATAATTATTGTTGGGTGGCTCCACTGCATGGGCAGATGATGGGATCCAAACAAGGAATTGAGGCTGAGTAGAAAAGCCCAAACTGTTTAGACACAGTCATAAGATATGTAATCTACAGGTGTAAAATATATGTGTGTGACTTGGATTCTTTTTGAGACACATGCCTCCTCCTCATAAACCAGTAGTCCCTCCAGCCTAGCACACTCTATGCATAACAAGCCCTGATGGACGTGGAGTTGCACGAGTTGGAGTTGGACGAGTTGTTAAGCTTCTATCTATTAATTTCGTTGTATCTTTTTGAAATCTCGAGGACACCTTCCACTACAATGTGAGTAATGTATTTTATTTTATTCTAGAATTTGAAAAAGAAATTTGAACCACAGAAAACATAACTAGATGTAGAAATTTAGGAAACATTGCGAATTTTGAGCTATTTGACATTGGTTGACCAAATGTAGTCGAGCCGCTTTGAAATTGGGCATGAACATCCACGTGCTGGCAAACTAGGTGTGAGATGGGGTCGTGTCTAGTTTTCCACCAAATGTAACCAACAGATGTCCAACCTAATCAGTCCACCTTTGCAACATACTCTCTGCCTATGCCAAAAATAGAACAACATCATCAAAATACCAATTAAACAAAGATAGATCACATCCACATGGATAGGAGATATATTCAAAGTTAGAGAAATTTTCTTGAGAGATCAAGGAAGCATGATATTTCCAAATTCATACAAGTATCAAATGATGGGGAGGAGCAGGAAAAATAGTTATTTCTCTGCCACCATAGTGAAAAGTAGGCAGTTACATTTGGATAATTAATCACATTGATTAAGGTAAAATGTAATATAATAGCCTAATCTAATGCAAGTTTGCAGTAAATAAATGAATAATGAAATACTAAAATAATACCCAAGCAAACTAAGCTATAAAATAAGAAACCCTAGTGCGCAAAGAGGGTTATAAATGAAATACTAAAATAATACCCAAGCAAACTAAGCTATAAAATAAGAAACCCTAGTGCGCAAAGAGTGTTATAAGAGCCTTACCTGATTCACTGAGGTTGTTAGACTGTGTCACAGTGGAGACCGACTAAACAAAGATAAAACTCGTCACACAAAAACTCGGAAAGTTGCAGATCTGAGTGTTTTGGCTAGACTGGGGCGCCCTGGTCTGAGTTCTGGGTGCCCTAGTATGTAGAAATGGTCAAAACCTTGTTCCGATATGGTCGCTAGGTGTCTGCACTTCTTCGCTTCTTGTTGAATGTATGTCACTAACCTTTGTTGGATGTCGTTATAAATCTGCAAATGATAAATCACCTGCAAAACCCCAAGCAAAGCATCAAAACCCTATAAAAGAAAGATGCATATGAAGGGGTAGGATTGTCCTTAGCTGTCAAATTTATGGACTTATCACTAAGTGTTGCACTATATCTAAGACCCAATGTAGTTTTAGGTATGTGTGTGCAAAATTTTGCCCTAGGTTGCTCTTGTGTAAGTCATAGGTGAAGTAGCAAGCAAGTAACTAGATTTAGAATGTAAATAATGTGTGCATGGAAACAATAGACTCCCCTCCTATGAAGTGTGATGCAGATGAACCAATATGTTGTGCCTTGTGATGGAGCTAGATGGATAAAATCGACCTATAGATTCCTTTGATAGATGTAACCTTAGGTGGAGATAATAGATGCTTAGTGCTTGGTCCCTTATTATGATCACATAAATTTATATTTATATGATTCTTTCACTTGAATTTCATAACTAATCCTTAAAAAAGATAACTACCAAAAAGATTAAGATGCTCAAATGGCTAGAAAGGACCCAAAAAGTGTGACCAAAGTATAAAGAGGACAAGGGCGCCCAAGGGGGACGGGGGCATCTGGCGCTGGCGTCTTGGCTGGGCGTTAGTGTCTAGAATGAAAAATGTCAAAAGGTAAAAAGACAGAGTGAGCAAGTACAAGTATAAAAATTAAAGTAAAAACTTAAAGCAAAGAAAGGTTGCCAAAGAAATGGGTTAATTAGTAATTTTCTTACTTAGGAACTATATGAATAGTAATATGTAATCGAGACTAGATAATGACTCAAACTACGTGATTTTGTGTCTACATTGTCCCCCTCTTTATGTTGGTGAGCATAATTCTCAGTAACATAAAGTAGATAGAGATGCGTACCTGATATCTATGTAAATAGATGTAGAAAGCGTGTCAAGGGACTAGGCAAGGATGAAGCGTGGAGACTAAAGATGCCAGAATGTAAAAGGTGATGAAAATGAACCTAGGGCGGAAATGTGTGTGTAAATTCCAATGTGTGTGATGTACCTGTTGTTAGTATCGTGTTGATGTTGCTGTTGACATTGATGTTAACTGCTTGCTTCCCATACGGATGGACCTACAAAAGAGAAGACGATCAAGTAGTCAAATACATATGTATATGATAAAAGTGTGTGTAAAGATGCATGTATGTGTAAAAAGCATGTAAGGGAGTATGCAAAAGAAAATTTTGAAAATGTCAAAAAGGAACACGTCCACCTGATCCGTGATGAGGAAAGAGTGTATAAAGGATAATGTTGATGAAGTGCAAGTTTTTTGGGCGATCTCGCGCCACCGGATGACGAAGTATATGAAAGAAAGACTAATTTATCTTCCAACCTTTAACCGCTTCCCAAAACTGTAGAGATCTCTGTATTGTAGTGCCCACTTCCCTTTGACACCTTTTTGATACTGATCTTGATACTGTCGATTACATTATTATGGTTTTGATTTAGTATGATGTTAGATGTTGGACCATGCATTATTGTTGATCTTGATTTAGTTATGACGCATGATGATTATTAGCGACATTTCATATGTGGATGATGATATACTATTTGACGTGGATATATTTTGAATGTTGCTCGAACATGTGATTTTTGGATATTGTGAGTAGACCTAGAAAATGGACATTATATGATGATGATATAGTTGTTGATATAAATTGTAAGTGATAATGTTGATTGCCTTGATGTGTTGTGATTCATATGTATAGTTGATTTTGTGATTATATTTATATCATGTTGGATGTTCTAATATGGCCACGAGGCCGAAGGAGGTATTTGTGTTTTGCAGTTTAAAATATCACAACAAACATCGAGGGATTTGAGACCAACCACATTGGAATCCTACATGAATTCAACAAGGTCACCATGGCAACATGTTTTTTTTTTAGTGTGTGTTTGTTAGTGTTAGGGATTCCCATGGGGGGGATCACCTTTGAATGTGACCAAGGGGTTTTGTGTATTTTATTAATGTGGTTCCTTTTTATTATTGTTTGTATGTATTTTATTAGTGATGTGTCCCTTTCTTTTATTTAATTAAATTGTGGTAGATTAATAGGAGAAAACATATGGTTAAAAGTCAATTAATTTAATTGGTACATAAGAAAGTAATTATAGAAGTTTTTGCCTTTGTATTAAATATGTAAGTAATGTGTAAGAGTTGTGTAAGTCAGATTCGGAGTATGAAACACTCCACCCCCTTGGAAATTCGAATTTGTACTTGGTGGCTATTTTTGGAGGCTTGTGGGACAAGTAAAACTTATCACATACTTCTTAATTTCATTTACCAACCATACCTATGGTTGGAGGGTTAAATTTAGACTTGTATAATGTATTTTGGTAAGAAAAATTGTAAGTTTTAATTGCACTCTTCTTACATTTTATTTAATTTAGTCCTTTGGGGTGTGGGCTTTTTGGAGTGTGCAAGTAAATTGTCATATTATTCACCCACCTCTTTATTGTTCTTTGGGGAATGGAATTTGACTTTTGTGTTGGAGTTGAGGATGTGTGATGTGGCATCCTACATAGATCCACATCATCCTCTCATTATCCCTCTTCTATAAAATTTGAACTCTTTGCTTTGTTTTGGGTTGTTGAAACATTTTGCATGCTTCCTTGGGGCGAGTTTTCTTGTTGATTGGAGTTCTTGCTTTGGAAGAAGATTGGAGATAACTTCTTACTTGGGCATTGTTGATTTTGGGACTATGTTTTTTACATTGAAATCTTTTTGTGTTGGAACAAATTCTACCGTGGAGAGGTAGGAGCTTAGCTCTTCATTTATACTTTTATTTCTTTTTGTATATGTGTGAATGGTGAATGTTTTGTGTGTTTATTGGCTTAGTTGGGTAGACTTTCATATGAATGGTGTAGGAGAAGGCTATGGGGAATCCATGTGGGGGGCATAAGGCAATGCCAATGGCATCAGTTTTATTGTGGAGGGAGTTTGGGTTTGGGATCCACCATGGAAAAGAAATAGCTTGCATTTCTTACTTATGGGGGGCATAAGGAAATTTGTGGGGGGGCATAAGGAGGGATTGTGGGGGGAATAAGGATATGTGTGGTGAATTTTATTGGCGGTTTGTTATAGGTGGATTCCCAATTCCCATTGGGAGGCATAAGCAGCTTCTCCCATAGTTCTTGCTCCTTTAGCTTACAATGAAGAAGCCTGAGTTTTGCTTGTTGTCTTGCAATGCAGTTGTAAACGATTGTTTTGTTTGGACTGTGTTTCAATTTTGAAATGTGCATGTTGAAAGATTTCTTGTGATGTGGAAGCCTGTTGTTGCCATGAGTTGAAATACATTTCCTATTGCATTGTGGTTGGGGCTCGGGGGCCAATGAAGAAGGATGGATTCTCCTCTTCATTGGATGTCTTGGTTGGGTGGAGAGTGTTGTCTTTCCCCTACCTTTTTTTTTTATCAAAATTGAAAATGGAGGATATTCATGTTGTTTTTCTGGAGTAAAGGAAAATACAGTTTGATAGTCCCTTGTGAAATATAATTTATTGAAACCTTTCCCACTTGAAGTGGATGAAATTGTAATGTATTTTGTGAAGAAAATATGTTTGTAATTGGTTATGAAAGTTGTATATTCAAAATGTGAAAGATATTTGTACTTTGTTTCTGTTCATTGGAAAGGAAGAAATTGAAATTTGTTAATTGCATTCAAGGAATCGAGAGACGTAAATTTGTTGTTGGAAGTCAATAAAATATTGTAATACCTTTCTCCATTTGCATTGTTGCATTAAAAACCTGAACTTTAAATATTATTGAAATCTCTGTTTGAAAGAAAGGAATACGTATGAATGAATTGTATTACTTTGTCTCTTTTGGAAATGTATTAAATTGGAAATCAAAATTACATTTTGGGTTTAGAATGGTTTTTTTAAATCACTTTAATGTATTAGACTAGAAAGGAAATGAATCCCCATACTTGGAAGAAGAAATGGAAAATAGATACATCTCTGTTATTATAAATTTAAAACTGGTAAATAATTTATTTAAAATTTACAGTTTGAACCTGCAAATGATAATCAACATTGAAACATTAAAATTTAGCTTGCTATGATATCAATGAACTCAATTTGTCAAAAAAAAACACTTAAGGAAATAATTTAAAACATTGTAAAATCGGGTTCGTTCCCAGTCATTTTGCTGTTAGAAGTTGTAAAAATTTGAATTGGAAATCAACTGAGCGAAATTTCCTTTCAATACATCCTAAAATCCTTCTCAGAATAATCCTCCATGTTAGTTTGACATGTTGAGTGAAGGAGGAGATCAAATTGAACAAAATTTTATAAGTTAAAATTTACCAGTTTACTTTTAAAAAGTATACAGAATATTTTCTTAAAATTTACCCCTTAAATTTTATCAAAATCTAAAATTTATGATTCCTGTACAAAGAGGACATCGAGAGATTTCTAGAAAGTCCTCGTTTTGCCAAAAACCAAGCTCTCTATCAAAATTTATGGCCTTCTGAAGTTTTCTTCATTGGCATTAAAATTTTGGGAAAATTTTCCTTAGCGGGCCCGCGCGGCCAGAATTTTTCCCTTGGGATTTAATAAAAAAAGTTGGGAAATTTTTTAACATTTTCCCCACCACCCTGCAGCCAATCAGAGGATACCATGTGGCCTCACGAGGGGCAACAGCGGATGCGTGGCACAATTTTTCTTCCTTGGAACTTTTAAAAAAAAATTGGAAAATTTATTAGATTTCCCTCCACTGGCCACAATCCCGTGACCAATGATAGGCTACCACGTGGCACCATGGGCTAACATCGTGGGGGGCGAACCCACACATCCTTATCCTTTTTGAAATTTTGTTTTTTGGAAAATTTTCGTTGTTACCTCGCGCGGCCCCGCACTCTCGCCCTCGCCTTGGAGAAATCCCTTCCACGGATGCGCGGCCCCGCGCGTCAAACTTATCTGTTTTCCGTCCTTTGGCAAATCCTCCAATTTACCTTCGTTGCCTCGCCCTTCCCTCATTTCCTCCCCACCTTGGCTAGAGCGCAACACGTGTCCCTTGGCAGACCCGCAGGGGAAGCGGGCGCAAGTTGGATTTTCTCCCCCATGTAGAAAAAAAAAATTCAAAGTCAACCTGCAACCCGCCAACTCGCCCTTTTGGGCAATTTTTCATCCCTGGGCCCGTGGGCCCACTCTTGGGGGAAAATTTTCACCCTAAGGCCCACCAGCCCATAACTTGAGTTTTATAAGGAGTTAGGAGGACTTCTTTATATCATTGGAAAGGTGAGAAAATTTCCTATCCAATGGGAATGATTTAGGGAAATTTTGAATGTGTCAAGTGTGATAAAAATAAATTTGAAACTATATGCTTGTTAAAGAGTGGGTATGGTGATAGTTTACCCTCTGAACCTAATTGAAACTTCTAACCCTAAAATTTGGACCTTGTGACCCCTAATAATTGTTAACAAAAGAAAGGCATGTTCTAGTATATTAAACTTGTTCCGGAACTTGTTAGTGACAATTGTTGTCTTGTAACCTGGTTGTAGACACTTTTAATATAAAAAATTATTCGATAATTTTCCTAACTAACCCTAGGTTGTTTCTTGGGTCTCAAGTGGGTTGTTTTAGTGGCATCACATGTACTGTCTGGTTTTTTGGAAGATCTGACGCTACGGTAGAAGTAGTGTAGAGAGAAAGGTTTGGTGTTATCCTCTAACCTTTAATTGCTCCCCAGAATAAACCCAATCGCTATGTAACTACCCACTGGTTATAAGCACTCTAGAATAATGCATCACTATAATAAGGAACCAAGTCTGATTCTGAGCCCTGAATTGTAATGTATCGATAGTGTGCTATGTTTTTGTTGTCTCCTAAAAACTCCTCTATGTTTCCATAGCCAAATTCAAAATTTTGAGCTCGTGCCCTTCGTTTGTGTCTAAGCCAAGTTAGAGATTCAAGAAATTAGCAAAAGTAGTGCCCTAGAGCCATTTAAACCTCTGTTTTTCTCATTTTAAGAAATCCTCCATCTCTCTGGTCTGTGCATGAAATATCCTGTTTACAATCTCCTTTGTTGATAAAAATTGTTCTGCTTATTCTATTGTCATGGGTCATCAAATCTTTGTTTTGACCTCCATGCCTCTGGTTCACGAAGGAAATTCAAAAATTGGACTCAAAATGACGAAGTTCTCTTCCTCTATGTATTTTTCCTGTAGTCCGAATGACATGTGTCTTTTCCCCGTCAAATTTTACTTCTAACGAATGTAGGTACGTGGTCAAATCCTATTGGAAGGGGAGGAACGGGATTTTTTGGTGAACTTGACACTTTTGGTCACTTTTGGCAAAAATGGTAAATTTGCCCCGCAGATATGAAAAGCCGAACCACCATTGAAAAGTCTAACTTTGGCGGGTGGCTCCATGTGTCGCAACGACGCAACTCTAGGGTGGGGCAGAAAGGATCAACTACCAAATTAGCCCTAGATCTTCACGTGGTCAGAGTCATTGGAGAGGCAAAGTCCTGTCGTTGAAAAGTCAAAGTGGACGAGCGGGCCATCAAGGAGATTTGTGTTTTTGAGCCCCTTTGCAAAAAGGCAAAAAGTTAAAAAGTGACTCATAGCCTCTGATCAGGCTTTAAAGGGAAACAATCAAAGTTGAAGCCCACAGGAAAAAAGTCAAAGGTGAATCCCACCATTGAAAAGTCAAAGCAGATGAGCGGGCCATCAGGGCACTCTTGGAAATTTAACCAAATTTCCAAAAGCGAAGTAAAAGTTCTAGAATTCTTCATGGCTCCGCCAAGGTCTCGAGCCCGTCATTGAAAAGTCAAAGCGGAAAAGAGCAGGCTGACGGAGGGAATTGAGTTTTTGAGCCTTTTTCCCAAAAAAGGTTAAAATGTTGAGAAGATAGAGCCGTGACCCCGCCTGCAAACAGAATGTGCCATGTGTCCTAGTCAAATCAAAGTAGTGGGCTGGCAGAGGAAATTGAGTTTTTGAGCCTTTTTGTAAAAAAGGTTAAAATATTGAGAAAAATAAAGTGATCCTCATTTCCAATAAGAATATGCCACGTATCCTAAGTTGAAAAGTCAAAGCTGGGTTGTGGACCAATTTGTTCCAAATTGCCAAATCTCTTACAAAATAAAAAAATGCAAAGGGCTCTTCCCCACGTAACCGCTTCAATCCCTTCCCACCATGTGGACAACCCAAATTCAAAGCTAGAGGAGAAAATCAAATGTATATTTAAACTGGCTCAAATGTAACTTACTTTGCAAGGTATGGTTTTAGCCGCCATGAGGAATTTTCTTCATGATACGAAGGATTTTGAAAGAGGTGTGAATGATTTTTGAATGTTGTAATGGTTTCTTATGAAGAATATAATGGCTTCTCGATGTCATTCCAGGAGTGGGTGAATTGATTTCAGAAAAGACCAGAGTGCTCTATACCTGGAAAAGACAGAAAATGCCACATTCTTCTTCTATTCTTCTCTTCTTCCTCGAATTTCTTCCATCCTCAAGCTATGTACAAACTCTTCTCAAGCTTCAATAAGGAAATGAAGGAATTTTTTGTCTTTTTTATTGAGGAATTAATTGGTACTTTGTGATCAATGAGTTTCATTCGGTCTTATAGCTTCTCCTGTGGATATTGTTTTTCTCTTCCAATTATAAATGCATGTAAATGAGACTTCTAATTTTAATGTGTGTGGGAATCTGATATTCTACTCATAACATAAATTTATCCTACCTCCATTCTCACTCCCTTTCCCTTTCTCAAACAAAGTTCTTCTCTAGTGAGAAATTGCTAGCTTTGCCATAGGGTCAGTGGAGTTTCCCTGTTGGATCTCTGGTCGAAAGGCCACCATTAGAATCCACCATTTTCACGCATTGCACATACGGAAGCTACACCGTTCAAGTAGAGGGACTTAGATTCCCATAGCATTGGCTTAAAACCCACCAATTTGTCCACAAGACAAATTTTCTCGCCAATAGTTTTTGGTGACCCACTGTGGGCAGATCTTGTAGCATCTACACCTAAAAAAACCTCAGGGTCATAAAAAAAGATTATAGAAAGAAAAATTATGGAGATTGAATAATCACACAAACTATATGGATGTAAAGCATGAATTTTCGGGGAAATCCTCCTGTTGAGAGACCTGAGTTACTCTTTTGCATCCAAAGAAGACATTGCTTCTGATATGAGAGAAGCCATTTGGCACAATAGACAAAGTTTCAATCAATACTTCATTGCCATAAGGATTCTGGACTGGAAGAGGAACGTGTTGTTGAATTAGAGAGACAAAGACAAATTCTAGCACCCCAAATAAGATCATAAATATTTCAAGCTGGTTGAGAGGAGATACACCCGGTAACTGAGGTAAGGATGTAAAATTGATCCCACATTTGAAGAGCTTGAAAGAGAGGCATTTGCTGAAGAGGAGATAAGAGCTCAACTTGAAGAAATAGAAAGACTCCAACTCGAATTCAGAAGAAAGAGCAACAACAGAAGCAGCCTTATAAATACTAGAGGCTAGAAATGGGAATAAAATGGGTGATCATGAAGATGAAGTACGTAGGAATAACATGCCATGGGGAAGGAATATTGGTCCTCTCACCCTTCCACAACCACTTCATGACCTCCCAAGAGGCTCAAGAAAGAACTTCCCAAAATTTAAAGGGGATGGTTCTCAACTCTAGGAAGAAAATGTAGTAGAATTCATCACTACTTGTGGAGTGTTAGGAGTTGAAGTTGAAGATGTTTCAGTTAGGCTCTTTGTAGAGTCACTCAAAGAAAAGGCTACTGAATGGTTCTACATGGTGCCCTCAAGATCTGTCACATGTTGGGAAGACATAAGAAGTGCATTTGAACATAGGTTCAAGAGCACAAAGTATTGTTAGGATCTGTTGGTCAATTTGGTTCAGATGAATAAGGAGACTGTTAGTGTGTGTTATTTTCCACATCATTAGGTGAGTCATCTCACTTAGGAGAAATTATAGGTCCATGTGTCATTTAGGGGTCATTATGTGATTCTCTTAAGTTTCAGTGCGTCAGTGCGTCATATGCATCATTGGGAGTTACACTTCTATTCTAGGAATGTAACTCCTCCTCTCCACTCGAGTTGTCATGATTGCAGCACTGGGGGTTACTCAACACCTCCTATATGTACACCCCATTTGATCTATTAGATAGAGGAGAGTTTTATGGCTTAACCAGGTTCTGCCCATGTTTCAAATATTTGCATGCATATTCGGTTGATGCTCGCTCCTCTCGAGATCTCTTCACTCTACCGTTCACACATCCGTTGATGTGCACGTTGTCCCTCGTGATCCTCACTTGTGGGTTTTAAACCCTCTTTCATGGTATCAGAGCGGATCTTGTGGATCTATGCACCCTTCAGAATTTATGTGCGTGTTTTCTGGCTTCTCGGCGTGATATTCAGATTTCGTAGCATGTATCATAATGGAAATTATGACCATGCTCTTTAGTGCATTGATTCAGGCATTTATACCTCCATTTGGGTTGTTCATGTGATCGTGGGTGGCTTTTAGGGGTGTTCTTGGTGTTTTTCGAGCTTTTGTATGCGGTCAATTCAGAGGTTGCCGTGTATTTTTTTGTATCCTGTAGGTTTGCATCCATTGCTGAAGTTCCTAACTGTTATTTCTATTTGTGAGCTCATTTTTTGCTTTGGCATGGACTTGTGGTTCTTTATCAACTCATGCATTTGCATCCACCTGTGCATTGGAGCTTTGCTACCTTGGACTCGGGCACTGGTTTGCAGTCTAAATGCATTCCCAGCTTGTTGGAAAGTCTTCATTCCATGCATTTGTGCCAACATCCATTGCCTTGCTAAGCTTGGTCAAATAGACCACTCCTTTCTTCCCGTGACATGGATCACCTCCTACTCAACACTCCAACATTTTCTCTGATTCACAGCCATAATCTCCAGCGATCAGCTTGGGTCTTAATTGCTTGTTTGTTCAAAAACTCAAGTTTTCAGTGTACATCTCATTTTTCCATCCCCCAGAGTGGTTATTTTCTCCCTGGTTATCATGTTTTTGGCTCGGCCGTTCTACCTCCGTGTGTCTGGTTGCTAGCTCATTTTTGTTGAATCCTTGGATGTTTTTTAACCTTGCGCACCCATTAACAGTTGCACAACCATTTATTTCTGACCACCTAACTTCTGGCGTTTTATGGTCGTTTATGCTCATCTCTGCTGCTCTGAGCCACGTGGCCTGCAACTTTCCTCTAGCTCCCTGCTAGACCTGCTCTTGGTGCATCTCTATTGCATTTCCCTACCAATCATTCAACTCTTCAACAACTCCAACCTGCACAACAGTCTAAACTGTTAACAAAACTAGCACGTGGACTTAGCATTTTTGGTGGCAAGTCATGGGGTTCTACACCACAGTGGTCAACAACTCTTGAGTTCAGTCCATGCCTTGGTAGTCAACGTGGGCCCACCATCCTTTCCACCTTTTTTATACTTTTAAGGTGTTTAAAAATTAAAAAAATTTAGTTTGGCATTGTAATTTTTGTAAAAATTTGGGTTTTTGTATTGTATTGTTCTCTTCCTTCGAGTGTTGAAGACGGAGGGCGAGGTCCAAGGGTTGGTAGGAGGCTAATCCCCCCTTGCAGTCAAAACAAACCCCTACTAAAATTCCATGTTGTTTCCAACGAGTAGTCACACGACACCCTTTACACCCATCTCATGCACTTTTTTAATGCATTTTGTAGCATTTATTGCTTTTTCTTATCAGTTGCGAGAATCATTTTTTGCTATAACTTTTGATTCATTGCTCAAATTTGAGCACTTCTTTAGTCAAAGTTGCATGCTTGTTCACAATCTACATGATGGGATTATCATTTTTGTAAATTCACTACTTTTATAAAGTGCCGCATTCTGTGGGGGTTGCTTGTACTCTTGGGCCTACACACATAAACGCATTATCGGCTGAGTCCGACATCTTGCTTTTGTGCATCTTTCATTTTTTTTCATCATGGAGAGTGCTCTTTCCAGACATTGAGCATCATAGGATCACCTTAAAACCTCCACCACTTCTCACGAGGAGAGGGAACCATTCAACTTGGCATGCTTCCATGGAATGTTACTTCACCCATGAGGGTCTTTTACCCTTCTTGCTTAGGCCAGTTCATGCACCCGCTAATTATCGTCGTCTAGAGGACTTTCTTAACACTTACAATTACATCTATGGTCACATGATGATGCATGTCTCTCATTCTCTCTGGTTTCACGTGGCACACTCAGATCCACCTCACCGTGTCTGGAGCATTCTTTAGTCCTTCTATGGAGACCCTTCACATACTGCAGTCGTTGTTCCTACTGCTGATTCATTTGTCTCCTCTTCTTCATGTGATGATAGTTCTACTAACATAGACTCGTTTGGTTCTACTTCTGACTGACGAGGATTGTGCACCCAGTTCTGATGTTGAGAGTACTATAGAGGACTCTTCTCCTCTCTCTCTCACTATTCCAGAGAGTGTTGCCACATCCCACATCTCATCAGATATCGAGCAATCTCCTACTCAGCCTCATACAGTCACTACACCCACCTCCTTTTCACTTCCAGTGTGCGAGGCCCCTTCCACTCCTCTACCTTCATTGGATGATTCATACCTATTTGACATCACTCTTCTGTTTGTTGAGCCCCCTCATTGGGACAAGTATCTTCCTGACCTTAGTCTATCTTTTCGTAGAGTCCACTTGTGATGCACTATAAGTCCATCATCCAACTATAGGTGTTTCAGAGGAGTTCATCATATCTATTGTTGGGAGTGCCCATTTCGGGAATCATGTCACTTCCACATTTCCAGAGACCTTCATTGATCCACCCTCAGTTGTGGATCCCTTTTTTGTTGTGGAGGATGTTCTATTCCCTTCACATCATTTGGACATCCTTTCTACGGGTGTTCCTCTTCACTCTAACAGTTCTACACACGTGGTATTACCTTCGGTTCCTTGGCACTCACTTGCTATACCTATATCACACTTTCGTGCACCAGACTCAGAGTTCTTTGTGTCGCTGCCTTTAGTTTCCTTTGTGGAGTGGGCGGACTTCCTACACATCATTTCTATCCTTCCTAAGGGTAGGCACATAGTTCATTGTGGGTGGCTCTTCTTCAGTCCAGAGGCAGAGGATCTCGTCATCGACATTCTTCCGGGAGACCTCTTAGAGCTGCAGAGTTCAGATCTGTCCATGGCATCTTCTGCATTCCTCTCATCTCCCTCTTCTTCTCACTTCTTCTTCTTTCCAAGAGATTTCCTCTTTGTACATGGGTACCCTTTCAGGCTCGTCTATGGCCGGGACCCATATTTGGCATCTTTCTTAGATTAGAGAGTGTGTTTTTCTCTTGTGGTGGATGTTTTTCCCACTGGGTTTTCCTTCACTGCTTGGGATATTTTTCTTGTACATGGGTACCTCATTAGGCTTTGTGCCGAGACCCATTTCTCGTTTCTGACTTGTCACCTCATCCTAAGTTAAGATGAATGGGGTGTTGGTGTGTGTATTTTCCACATCATTAGGTGAGTCATCTCACTCAGGTGAGATCATAGGTCCATGTGTCATTCAGGGGTCATTATGAGATTCTCTTACACGTTAGTGTGTTAGTGTGTCATATGCGTCATTGGGAGTTACACTTCTATTCTAGGAATGTAACTCCCCCTCTCCACTTGAGTTGTCATGATTGTAGCATTGGGGTTTACTCAACACCTCCTATATGTACACCCCATTTGATTTATGAGATAGAGGAGAGTTTTATGGCTTAACCAGGTTCTACCCATGTTTCAAATCTTTACATGCACATTCGGTTTATGCTCGCTCCTCCCGAGATCTCTTCACGCTGCCGTTCGCACGTCCGTTGATGTGCACGTCATCCCTCGTGATCCTCGCTTGCGGGTTTTAAACCATCTTTCAGAGACCTCTAAATCAATGAGATATTCATTTTGTAGCAAGATATAATAGGTTGACAAGAAGGATCCCAGAAGATGTGGCCCCCCCTAAAAACAACTCGTAAAGGTTATTCATCAGTGCTTTACCACAAGAAGTTGGTTTCTTCCTCAGAAGACCCCAACCAAGAACATTGAGGGAAGTTCAAGAATTTTTAGTTGAGACTGATGATGATCTAATTCTTTTTGGCAAAGTGAAAGGACCAAATGGGAAGCAAAAAATTCAGAGTTCAAATTCACTCACCACTGATCCAATGTTTCAAAAAATGGCAAATGACCTAGTTGCTTTGAAGAAGGAGTTTTCACAAATCACAATGAGGAATGATCTAAGGAGACTAAATCCTCTTGATAGACCAAGAATTTCTCCACCCCCTCATAGGATTGTTCTTGAAGCACCACCGATCAATGCCATCTGTGACACTGGGGAATTAGAAGGAGGAGTAGACATTGAGGAAACTGAAGAAGAAAGCATGGATGACCATGAAAACTATCTTGAAATTGAAGAGGTTGGCATGCTCAATGGCCTGATTGATTACGTTGATGATGAGGAGGAAGGTGATGAAGAAGATCCAAGTTTTTCATGTGCTGTTTTCACTCGTGCATAATCCAAGAATGGTGTTTCAGCCTCAACAGTTGCAGCAAATGATGGGAAGAGAAAACAAGATAGCTCTTCAAAGCCTCCGCAAAACAAGATCATCAGTAGAGGATCACCATTACCACCTTCCATGGAATCAGCCAAAGAGAAATCAGATTCACTGGTTGCCAAGGATCATGCTGCTCTGCCAAGTAAGTTATCTAACTCTTATTCTAACTCAAAGGTTGTTAAGTGCAATTCTCTTCTAAATGTTGGTTCTGCAAGAACATCTAAATTTCAATCAAGGGATACACCCTCACATCCTTCCAAGCCAATTGCTACATTTGAAAAGGATATCCCAACACCAAAAGTGTAATGAAATTACTAGTATAATTTAGATTATGAACAGCAATATAACACCAAATAACATAATATTTCAGAATAATGATCTCAATATGCAATTGTAATAGCTTCCCCACTTCGAGGGGGCAACCTCCAAACCATATAATAAGACTCAAATGCTCAAATGATAATGAACTACTGCCTACAATCCTCTATATATACTAATCATATGTTATGGCCATCACCCAGGCTAACCTATTAAGCATGAGAAAGTATAAATGATATAATAAAATGATATGGTAAGCCACAAGTCGGCTGCTCATATCCTAATACAAGCAATAGGTTAAGGGCGTAGCATGCCCTTCCCCTTCAAACCAAAATTTTCCTCAACGTCAAATAATCCTGGATGTTGCTGCAGAAAACCTTCATCCTCCTAGGTGGCATCTTCTATACTCAGATTCTTCCACTTGATCAGATATTCCTTAATGTCTCTGGTTCTTAGCCTCTTAGTACGTGTTTGCAGAATCTTCTCTAGCTCCAAAATGATTCTTCCTTCCTCGTCAAGTTTTGGTAACTCTGTTTGGGCTTCAAATTTTTGTCCAAGAACCTTCTTCAGGCATAAAACATGGAATACTAGGTGTATGTGTGAAGATGGAGGCAACTCTAGTTTATAAGCAACACTACCAATTTTCTGTAGAACCTGATAAGGGCCATAGTATTTAGGAGCAAGTTTTTTGTTCTTTTTCTGTTGCTTTAGAGACATCTAATTGTAAGGCTGGAGATGTACAAAAACCCAATCACCAATTTCAAAATTTCTTTCACTACGATGTTGATCTGCTTGTTGTTTCATCATGTTTTGTGCCAATGCTAAATTCTCCTTCAAACTAGCCAAAACCTGTTATTGATGTTGAATGTGTTCCTCAACATCTCTGACCCTAGTTTGCACCCTCAATGAGGAAGTGATAGAAGGTGGATGGTAACCATATAATGCTAAAAATGGGGTCATTTGAGAAGAGGTATGAAAAGATGTGTTATACCACCATTCTAAAAGTGGTAGCCATTTAATCCATCTTTCCTTCTTATTTGATAGAAAACAACGTAGATACCCCTCTAAGAATTTGTTGACCACTTCCGTTTTCCCATCAGTTTGAGGATGATAAGATGAACTGTGAGCTAGCTGAGTGCCCAAACATGAAAATAATTCCGTCTAAAAACTACTTGTCAAAATAGGATCACGATCACTTACAATTATCTTTGGGGTTCCATGTAACCTTTGAACTGTCTCCAAAAAAATAGTTGCGACTGTACTAGCTGTAAATGGATGTGATAGGGCAAAAAAATGGGTATATTTTGTGAGCCTATCCACAGTCATGAAAATAACATTCTGACCCTTTGAACAAGGCAATCCGGTGATGAAATCCATGGAGACCTCCTCCCATATCTGGCTAGGAATTGGTAAGGGTTGCAACAGACCTGGTGTCTTAATTGTTTCCCCTTTGTTCTATCGGCACACTAAACACTCTGATACAAACTTTTGTACATCCCCCTTGAGTCCTTCCCAAAATAATTCTCTTTTTATTCTATGATATGTCTTCAAAAACCCAGAGTGTCCTCCAATAGGCGAGGCATGTAGCTCTACAAGAGTCTTATGCTTCAACTCAGAATCGTTACTCAAGTATAACCTATCCGTGTACCATAGGGCATTACCTTTCCACTCAAATTTTTAAGATGTCATAGATCCTTGCTTGATATTCTGTACTAGAGATTGTGTATCCTTGCCTTGATCCCATTCCAATCTTGCTTTATCCACCCAACCGGCCGTCAACATGGACATTCCACATAGTAAGGCATTTGTGGATGTATCCCTTCTAGACAATGCATCAACTAATACATTTTCTTTACCCTTTTTGTATATGATTTCAAAATCATAACCCAACATTTTTGTTACCCACTTTTGTTGTTCCTCAGATGATAACCTTTTCTCCAAAAATTATTTGAGATAGGGCCTCCATTGCTTGACCACATGAAGAATAGACATCATTTCTTTCTCATAGACTGGTTTGAGTATATCTTTTCCTTTGAATTGGCAACTCTCAAATGCAATTGGTCTTCCTTCTTGCATTAGAACTTCTCCCAATCCTAATCCTGAAGCGTCACATTCAACAATGAAGGTTTTTGAGAAGTTGGGAGTATCCAAAACTGGGGTGCTGCACAAGGCTTCCTTTAGCTGCTCAAAGGATTTAGTGGCTAAGTCTGTCCAATGGAAGGCATCCTTCTTTAGCAATGCAGTGAGTGGGGTTGCTATTCTACCATATCCCCGCACAAATATTCTATAGTACCCTGTTAGTCCTAGGAACCCACGAAGATTTTTGGGAGTTTTGGGTCTTGGCCATTCCACCATAGCTTTGATCTTCTGAGAATCAACTTTTACGCCTTCATGGGATACAATGTGACCCAAGTACTCTACCTCTTGTACACCAAAAGAACATTTAGATGGCTTTCCATAGAGAGTGTGTTTCTCTAAAACTTCCAACACTTTATTTACATGTTGTAAGTGTTCTTCCCATGTCTTACTGTAAATCAATATGTCATCAAAGAAAACTAATACAAATTTTCTTTAAAATGGCTTGAAAACAGTGTTCATCAAGCTTTGAATGGTTAAAGGTGCATTTGTAAGACCAAAAGGCATTACCAAAAACTCATAATGGCCCTCATGAGTCCTGAAAGCTGTTTTATGAACATCTTTCTCTTTTATTCTAATTTGATGGTATCCCGAACGAAGATCTAATTTTGTGAAATAAATAGCACCACGCAATTCATCAAGTAAATCATCAATTACTGGAATAGGAAAATTATCTTTGATGGTATACTTGTTGAGTTCTCAGTAATATAGACACATCCTCCATGTTTCATCCTTCTTACGTACCATGACCACTGGGGAAGAATAGGCACTCTGACTAGGCCTGATGATACCTGCCTTCAACATTTCCTGAACCATTTTCTCGATCTCACTTTTCTAGGAATATGGGTATCTGTATGGTATGATGTTAGGTGTTTGGATCCCTGGAATCAACTGAATGGCATGATCATGATCCCTAACTAGTGGTAGTCCCTTTGGAATTGCATCAAAAATAGATGAGTGAGCATCAACAATCTTCTGAAGATCAGGTGGCATTGAAGACTTTGTATTTTGTACTTCTATGGAAAATAACTTTGTTATAAATCCATCTACTCCTTTTCTAAGAACCTTCTGCTTCTGATGAGAGCTAATAATCTGTGGATACTTAGCTACCATCCCATTCAATTGTATTATCCTTCCATCTGAATGAAATCGCATGAACAATTCTTGGAAATTCATCTCTATAGTACCTAAGGTTGTGAGCCATTGAACACCCAAAATAGTATCTGCCCCTCCCATAGAAATAGAAAACATAGGTGAGTCTAACATGTAGTCTCCCATAGAAAGCTTGATACTATGGCATTTTCCTGTGCACTTGATTGTCCCACCATCTGCAATCATAACTTGCATTTCTGGAGCTGGGTAAATAAAACAATTGAGGCGGGCAACTAACTTACTATTTATGAAGTTATGAGTACTCCCCGAGTCAATCAACACTATCACCTTCTATTTTTTGAGATAGCCAATAACCTTGAGTGTTTGAGGAGTACTAATACCTGAAAATGCATGGCAACAAATTGTAGGTTTGTGATCCTCTACTTCCTCTTCTACTGGTTCCTCAACCTCTCCTATAATTTCAGCATCCTCATCATCCTCATTACCTCCATCAATATAGAACAACTTCTTCTCAGCACATTTGTGTCCCGGTCCATATTTTCTATCACAATTAAAACATAACCCTTTGGCTCTCTTTTCTTCAATTTGTTGAGGTGTCAGTCTCACTGGCCGAGGGAATGATGGTGGAAGGGTGCTACGATCTCTGATAGTACTGACAGTTTGTTTCCGACTTGAAAGAAATTTTTCCTCTGCCCTACGTGCCATGATCATAGAGTTTGAAACCTTATGAGGATTAAACATACGCACCTCAGTCTCAATTTGTTCTTTAAGACCCCAAGAAATAAGTCATTCAAATTATCTTCTAGGAATATTTTCCACCCGTAAGGAAAGGTTTTGGAATTGATGGATGTAATCATTTGACTGTTCCTGTTTGTCATGAGCTTTGCTAATTCGACTGAAAGTAGTTCTCTGACACACTAGAACTATAGTGCAATTGCAACTCTTCAGTGAATACTGTCCATGTAACATTGAGGCCACTCTTTTTCCTTTGAGCACATAACCATCGATACCAAATGAATTGGTCAGGTTCCAAGATACAATGATGCCATGGTCACCTTTTGTCCCAATGGAATTTGATGAAGATCAAAGAAATTCTCCATCTGGTTTATCCAATTGAGTGGATCCTTTACCATCAAACTTACACATTTCCACTTTTGGAAGCATGTGACGTGGCTTGTACGAGTAAGTTTGTATTCTGGATTGGTCATGTTTGCAAAGTGATCCACCATGGTTAGTGTGAGTCCATGATTTTGAGTTGTGGATCCTCATTAGTTGATATGGTATGGATTTGACCCATGATTATTGTAGCCTTTACATTGTTGAATGAAATCCTCCAATCGTTGATCCAATCTTGGGCTACATCTTTTTTAGCTGGCCATCTCAGACCTGTGCAAGGTTTCGCATAGCTCATAACTCAAGATAGCGGACCTTATGATCAACTGAAGTAAACCCTAGTGCTGAGGAATCTGTATTTACCCCTTTTGAATCCATCTCTTCAATCACTATCTCATCTTTATCTGGGGTTTTACCCGGAGTAACCAGATTCTTTTTTGCTCTTGTGGAAGGCCCCGCCATGATATCAAACCTTAGGGTTTAGGTTTTTAGTAAAAATTCATATGAACAGGAAAAAACACAGAGAAGATACTAATACTATTTTTTCAGAGCTTTCTGAAAATGTAAAGAACTTGAAAAAATTCCACAATTTGCACCCTAGGGAGTGATTTTATGAAAAACCCTAAATTTGTAATAACTTGTGCAAAATAAATTTAAAAAGTCTGAAATTTTCATGGAACCTTACTTAAAATGTTTCACAACTCTGGTAAACATATCTCCTGCCAATTTACTCTGGTTCAAAATATATTGCGGGAAACAAAAAATTAGGGTTTTTGCCCTAATTTTGGCCCAGATGGTAGCTCTGATACCACTTGTAATGAAATTACTAGTATAATTTAGATTATGAGCACCAATATAACACCAAATAACATAATATTTCATAACAATGATCTCAATAGGCAATTGTAATAGCTTTTCCACTTCGAGGGGGCAACCTCTAAACCATATAATAAGACTCAATGCTCAAATGATAATGAACTACTACCTACAATCCTCTATATATACTATTCATATGTTATGGCCATCACCCAGGCTGACCTATTAAGCATGAGAAAGTATAAATGATATAATAAAATGATATGGTAAGCCATAAGTCAGCTACTCATACCCTAATACAAGAAATAGGTTAAGGGTGTAGCAAAAAGTAACAAAACCTTTGTCATTTAAGTCCTCATTCATTGTTGGAACCTCTTCCTCATCTACCATAACTCCATTTGACTTTGTGGAGCATGCAAGCAAAACCAAAGTTTACCTCTCTGATATTAAATACCTACAACACATCCTACCCAACTTTATAGATTCATCAAGGTAGTTCGTCGTAGTAACCCTTTTTCTTCAAGCCCAATCTCTAAAGGCCTATTACCCACACCATCCATACCACCTTCCCAAAACATGTTAGCCCTAAGTTCCTCCACTGCCAATGGAGTTGAGCCTTTTTACCTATCACTTCTCATCAAAGGTTTCCAGCTGAACAATTACATTATAGATTTTGGAGCCTCAGGTAATGTGATGCCAACAAAAGTTGTAAATGCTCTTGGCCTCACTTTGACTCGGGTAAATGGCACGATGCTACTCAATGGAATCCAAACAAGTTCCATTGGTGGGAAGGATAAAGGATGCTTAGATTGCACTAGTTGATTACCCTAACAAGAAGATACTCTTGACCATTTTGGTGGCAGATGTCCCAGCATCTTTTGGTATGCTGTTGAGTAGAAGTTTTTTTAGAGATTTAGGTGGAGAGATAAAAATGGATTGGTCATCTGCAACTATCCCCCCCAGTGAAAGGAGAAATGAAGAAGTTGTTGCTAGTCAGGAAAATGAAATTCACAGTAAGGAAATATGATGATCCAAGAGCTAACATCCTCTCTCAAGATTGTGGGCTAGGAAACTACTTCCTTACATCACAAAATGAAGAGAACTTGCTACTCCTCATGGAGGAAGAAGAAGATCATATTTGGACAATGGAGTTTGATGGCAGTCATTCCAGAGAAGGTTCTGGAGCTGGTGTAGTATTATGCTCTCCCTCAAATGAGGTATATCCTTTTTCCTAAAAGCTACAATTTGATAATAGAAACAATATGGAACAGTATGAAGCATTGCTCTTAAGCATGAATGTAGCGGAGGACATGGGAATCAAGAATTTGAGATGTAAAGGTGATGCTAAGATTGTGGTGAAGTAGGTCTGCCAACAATATCAGGTGAAAAATATGAGGCTCGGGCACTATAGAAATAGAGTGTGGGACTACATTGTATTCTTTAATGCATTCTCCATTGAAGTTATACCTAGGGAACAAAATGAAAAGGTATTCTTTAATGCATTCAGCCTCCTTAGTGACACCTCGTCCTTCTTTTGGCAAGGATAAAGTGACCATTGATATGGTGTTCAGACCCAGCATACCAGACAATGTAAATCACTGGCATGTCTTCAATGATGATAATCAGGTACTAGCCTTCTTAGAACAAAGTGATAACTTCAATAATTTGTTCTTTGAAGGAAGTGAAAATCCACACCATGAATCAATCCCCAAAGAAGAGAAGGAAGGAATTGAGGGAATTGATGAAGAGGGGGTAATCACATTGAAAAGAAGAAAAATCCCCAAAGGCATAGTTTTTTTAGAATACCTCTTTGACAAGCATGATAGGTTCATCGAAGAGAAAGAAAAATAGTGTTATCGGTGTCCATCTGATTTTTATCAAGAAAACATTAGCACTGCAGAGAATCCAAGGATGGTTAACATTGGTAAATGATGCTCACTAGAAGAGAAGAGAAAGTTTGTTGCTCTGCTAAAAAATAACTCAGATGTCCTAGCCTACTCCTATGATGAACTCAAATCTTTTCAGCTAAAGGAAATTCATCACTCCATTCCTTTGAAGCAAGGAGCCAAGCCTTTCAGTAAAAAACAAAGGCCCTACAATCCAAAGATTACCGATGTTATCATAAAAGAGGTAACAAAGATGCTCAATGCTAGAATCATTTTCCCCATCCACCATTCAACATGGGTGGCTAAAATTGTGCCAGTAAGGAAGAAGAACGGAGAAATAAGGATTTATGTAGACTTATGAAATCTGAATCAGGCATCTCTCAAGGACAACTACCCTCTCCCAATCATGGATCAGATTTTGCAAGTAGTCACTGGATCTGAGATGCTCTCTTTTCTTGATGGATTCTTAGGGTACAACTAAATCAAGGTGGCAGAAGAGGATTGTAACAAAACAGCCTTCATAACACCTTGGGGAACTTTTTCCTACATTAGAATACCTTTTGGCTTGATCAATGCTGGATCAACTTTCCAGAGAGCAATGGATTTGGCCTTCGAAGATTTGAAAAACTACATTGTCATTTACCTTGATGACCTCATAGTTTTTTCAAAGAGGATGGGAGATCATATCAATCATTTGGAGCAATTCCTTGCAAGGTGTAGGAAACATGGCATTTCTCTAAATCCAAAGAAGTGCATTTTTGTAGTCACAAAAGGTAAGTTGCTGGGACACATTGTGAACAAACATGGAGCACACATTGATTCTGAGAGGGTCAGAGCTATCCAAGCACTAGCCTTACCAACTAGCAAGAAGGGAATTCATTCATTCTTTGGAAAGGTAAACTTCCTTTGTCATTTTTTGCCTGAGTTTTTTGAACTAAGTAAGTATATAACTTCCATGATGAATCCTCAAGCAAGTTTCAAGTGGAATAAGGAATGAAAAAAAACATTTGAGGAGATCAACAAATCCATTACCGAATATCCAACTCTTGTATCTCCAGATTTCAACAAGCAGTTCATCATGTATTGCTATGCATCAGAACATACACTCTTTGTTGTCCTTGTTCAGAAAAATGATGAAGGTTTGGAAGAACCCATTGCTTTCATGAGTTGTCCTTTAAAAAATCATGAGCTAAAGTACAACCAATTGGAGAAACATGCCTACGCAGTGGTCAAAGCTATTAAAAGTTTCAGATTCTACATTCTCAATTCCCATATAGTGGTGGTGGTCCTTGGAAGTGCAATCAAGTCTATTTTGACTCAACAAGATCCTGGGGCTAAGAGAGGAAGCTGGATTGCAAAGACCCAAGAGTATGACTTGGAGATTAGACCCTCTAATCTGGTAAGAGGAAATGGTTTTTACAAGATGATTGCTGAAGATGAAGCTGTCAAAGCTCACCAAGGAGAAAAATATGGTGTTTTCTCAACTTGTTCAGAAGACAGTCCACATGCGCTCTTTGTCACCACTATTGATGAGTGGTATACTGACATTACTTACTACCTCACTTATGGAGAATTCCCTCCTCATCTTGATTAAAAAAAAAGAAGGACACTCAAGCTAAAGGCAACCAAGTTTGTGATCTGGAATCATGCACTTTACAAGAGAGGCCTAGATGGTTGTTTCCTCAGGTATGTAGATAAGGAGAAACAAGAAAAGTTGCTCAGGGCATATCATGATCAATCTTGTGGTGGACATTTCTTAGCAATGGTCACCACACATAATATCCTTAGAGGGATATATTATTGGCCCTCCATCTTTGCAGACACTTAGGATTAGGTTTCCAAATGCAAAGCATGTGAACAATTTGTTGGAAAGCCACAACTAGTTGTGCTGTCACTCAACTTGTGGTGATTGAAGAACCATTTCAGCAATGGGGGATAGATTATATTGGTGTTCTGAATCCTCATTCTAGTGTAGGGAATACTTATGTACTCATTACAACTGATTACTTCACTAAATGGGTGGAAGCCATCCCAACCAAGCAATCCAAATCTGAAATAGTCTGCAACTTCATCAAGGAGAATATCATTGTTCATTTTGGAATACCATAGAAAATTTTTGTAGAAAATGCCACCTATTTCTCTTCCAAGGAGCTCACAAAGTTTTGTTATAGCTTTGGAATCTCCCTATCTCACTCTTTTGACTACTACCCACAGGGAAATGGGCAAGCTGAGTCAAGTAACAAGAACATTGTGACCATTGTCCGCAAGCTGGTAGATGAGAATCAAAGGAACTGGCACAAGAAGTTATATGATGCATTGTGGGATGATAAGATCACTCCTAAGAAGGCAATAGGTATGTCACCTTTCCAAATGTTGTATGGAGTTGAGGCAGAGATTTCCCTCACAATTGAGATGCCAACTCTCAAGTTGTTGTAAGAAACAAAAGATGGTCACTACAAAGACTCCATTGACAAGAGGATCCTCTTCCTAGAGAAGCTAGAAGAAAGAAGATGCCAAGTGGTGGATACAATTAAACAACACCAATTGAAAGTGAAGAAGATCTTTGACAAGAGGGAAAAGGAAAGAGAATTTAAGGTTGAAGACTTTGTCCTGCGATGGGACAAGAGAAGAGAACCAAAAGGTAGCCATGGAAAGTTTGATTCATTATGGCTCAGCCCATTCCAAATTCATGGAGCTTGTGGTGAGAATGTTTTTCTCCTTTCATACTTAGATGGAAATCCATTAAAATTGCCTTGAAGTGGGCAATACTTGAAACTGTATCATCCGTGAGAGTGGGTTGTCCCCTACTTTGTACCATAGGTGATTTGCGTAGGTTTGTTTTTTCCCTTTTCTGTTGCGTGGTTTTGATTTAAGTTTTGTTTGGTTTTTTTGTGTGTGGTTTGGCTTGTGTGTTTCTGTATGATAGAAAAGTGACAGGCGAGCATGAGAATCAACAAGTAGCCTATCTTCGTACCTGACCTCCTGAGGTCATGCCGAGACAGCCGGTGGAAATGAAATATATGTGGGTGTAGACAAACTATTTAGGCAATTTGATATCCTCAACACATAATAATGGGATCTGTGAGTCTAAGGAAAAGAAAGCTCTCCTAACCTAAATTGGTGTAATGGATCATTTAGATATAATACTGCTCGAAGGCTCCAATCAATGTCAAGCTCTGCCGAGAACCTATCTATTGGTTGTTGGATGCGTGGAAAGTGATCTATAGGTACTTCGTGTATATTTATAGACAAGGTAATGAAAGTGGTAGTGAGAGGTGTAGTGGATTTGTAGGGAACTATGGGTGGTTTTTCTGGTCTAGCCCAGAAAATATTAGCTTGATTCCCTTCTATATTCAATATGGAAAATTGTGTTATGATATCTGGCGGGAGTGGTGAAGATCTAAATACCAACGTACGTAAACTGGTGTCAATATTTAACTGATTAGCATGTCCATTGGGTTGTGGGACCCAGGGATCACAACCATGAGTTAGTGGTTGTTGTGGACCTATTATGGTCATATGAAGAATCAATCGCTTCTTCTGACAATCCAATAGTCATAAGCCTTTTCAGCTTCTATGTTTAATACCAAGAGTTGTGCGATCTTCTAAGAATACCTTACGGATGTTCTAGCAACTTGTATGTGTAAGCCTATGTCTATTTCAATGAGAAGGTCTCCTGCATTTGGCTGAGGAACTAATGAATCACAACCAAATATTTGCTCTCTTTCAGGTTCTTGTATGGTCATGCAGATATCCTATCAAGACAATCTATAGTTGGGTTGATTTGACCAGAATGCATATGTTTTATCATCTTCAATATTCAATTCTCTCAATTGTTCACTAATTGCTTGTGGGTTTGTTGTCGTTTGAAAGACGTGAATTCTAAGACCTTGATCTATATTTGTTAATGTTGTGAAGAGATTTGGATGAGGTATTACCGGTTCGAACACGTAATCCTTGGGCTCTCTGGGTCTCGTAATTGTCATGCAAGAGATAACCAAACTTAATTGAAAGAAGTAAACTAATTATGAAAGATATATCTACACTATGCTTGTATTCCTTTTTTTTGTATTTTTGAAGATATGGTTTTGAACGAAATTTAAAGAGCGACTATTCTACCATATTAAGATAACGAACAATTAATTTAATAACAGAATTAAAACAAGCAAAGGTGGCCAGATGTAGCTATTTGCCTGTGCATTTGTGAATTTATCCTAAATATTAAATAACTAACTAATTTAATTGAAAAGACTTTCAATCTTACCTCAGAAGCTATCATTCCCCACAGCTTCCCTAGTAATACTTGTAGACACCCATAATTACACCCAAGCAATCTAAATACTTAAATTGCGCTAATTATCTATCTTCTAGAAAATTGATGACATATTGTTAATAAGGCTCATTTTCCCTCGTATCATCATTAATTAATTACACTAAGCTAATTAATTAAGTCGCCTATCTAACAAATACCCTAATTAATGACCTTCCGTTAATAAATCACCCCTTCTACCTAGACTAATTAATTATTATTAATTAATTAGCTTTCCCTTCCATTTAACCAATAAATCAATATTTAATTGATTTAATCCCCTTCTAATAGCCTAAATCGTACTAATATTCCTATAATTATCTTCTATAAGCTTACATCTACCTATTAGTTAATCACCTTTGATTAATGAAAACACCCCCAACTCTCATGACTTGTTCAGCATAAATTAAACCCTTCTAAAGTAAGGTTACCTTTTATAAAGCAACCTTATCCATTCCTAATCATGGTTTACCTTTATCCCACATGCAAAGGGATGAAGTTTTTCCTTTATCCATTGGGCTATATAAGGAGCCCTCCTTCTACCTTTATACCTACACCTAAACTCCTTGAGAAAACAAATGTAAAGCATATAGCAAAAAAGACTAAGAGCTTACCCTTTTTTTCTTGAGAGTTCATCATCTTGAAGAGTTTAAGCTTCTTTCCTAAGTGCTTAGGTCATATGGGAGGTGTCAAAAGGGTCTTGTAGCCAAACTTTGACAATCCCTCATTCCTAGGTTCTTGGAACACTAAGAACAACCATTTTTGATAGCCATGAAGACTACCTAAGTTCATTTCATTTATTTGTTGTTAGAGAATAAAGGATTTTAGATGTTTTAACATTGTTAGTTTCAAAGTTTTGTATATTGATGAATATTAGCATCTAACCTTGTTCAATTCTTATCATGATGGTGGTTAGTAGATTGTTTAATTTTTGCTAATTAAGGCTATTTAGGTGTTAGTCTTTACTTATATAATAATTAGTTTAAAACAACTCATGCACACATTTTGTATGCCCGGTGGGACTTACTCCATTGTCCTTTGCACTTAATTTCAAGTTTTTGTAGTTAAGTTTCATTTCTGGTTACTAACCCTCTTTTACACATGTTGATCTAACTTGTTTTTCTTAACTTGTTTTGTTGAGTTTACATGTGTTGAGTCTTCCTTGTAGGTATAGAGGAGGTGAAGTTGTAAAAATTGGAATTGATGGGAAAATTTCAATATTTCTCCATGTTTTTTTTTAGAGTTTACTTTTTCAACATTCTGCATGCTAGTTTTGTCAATTTCTTGAAAAATTTAAATTCTTGAGCATGTAGGTTAGTGTTTAATAGTGTTGAGCCTTCTATTTACATATTAATGTGTTGGGTTTTCTGTCAAAATTAAATCTTGGTGAGAAAATTTCAAGATTTCATCATGTTTTCATTTTTAGAGCTTACTTTTTCATCATTCTACATGCTAGTTTTGGCAATTTCTTGAAAATCTTAAATTCTTGAGCATGTATGTTAATGTTTGATAGTGTTGAGTCTTCTATTCATATATTAATGTGATGGGTTGTTTTCAATATTGAATCTTGGTTGGAAAAATTTGACCATTTTGTAGATTAAGGGACGTTTTTTTTTTTGACAATTTTTTGAGTGCATGTCAAGTGCATACCCGTGAGCATAAGAGCATATGCGTAACCCATCTTCCGAAGGCCATAACTTTTTCTCCCGAAGTCAAAATGACTCCATTTTTTTTTTTGGAAAGGTATTGAAGTTAACTATGCAATGAAAACATAAATTTGGGATTTATACTTACAAAAATTGTAGGTTTTTTTGGTAATTTAAAACTAGTCATTTTTTAACATGTCTAATGTTTTGATGAATGTTGTATTTCCATGCTTGACCAAAGCATGTGTATACTCTTCTCTTGCACATTTTGGTGATCTTGAGAATCAAAAAAAACTTTGATCTCTATCTTTTTAACATTGGAATTAAACTTGGAAATTTGATTATTCATTTTGCTTAAGGGAATGAACCTTTTACAAAGCATTTTTCAATGGTCCTTTGATTTGAAGTTTTCCATTTCTATATAGTTGGGATAAAGTTTGTGTATGCTCTTCTCTTGCACCTTAGGGTGATCTTGAGAATCAAAAACAACTTTAGTCTTCATTTTATAACATTTGGTAAATTGGAAACTTCATCTTTTACTTTTGGTTTAAGGGAAAGAACATTTATCAAGATTTTTGTATGGTTCATTGTTTGCAAAGCTTTTATTTACTTTTTAGTTGGATTATTTGGTGTGTATGCTCTTTTATTGCATCCTTGGATGATTTTTAGAATCAAAAGTAACTCTTAATCCTCTTTTAAATAATTTTGATTTTCTTTGAGAACTATTAACGCTTGAGTGCAAGACCTAAAAATGCTTGTCAAAGAAAGGAGGAATCAAAACGAAGTCAAAAACTACTAATAAAGTTTTTATACAGGTTGTCAAAAGGTGTTCAAGCAAACCACACCTAATTAAACAAGATAAAAAGAACAACATATTCAAAACACCGTATTGCAGGTTTCGGAAAAGGGTACGTCCCTCTTCGCTCAACTGGAACATAACCCCTTCGGCATAACGCCTTAAGCTACAAAAATGGGGGTGGTTCCAGGAACCCCATAGTAGTCCACGTAAGAGGGAACCTTGTGGATGAAACGGGAAGTGCTCCGTACTACCTATCTGACTAGTGATTCCTTTGTGAGATAGAGTTATAAGTTGTCCTTATGCGACCCTTTTAAGTACACGATAGATGCATTTACTACCCACTATGCTTGAAGGGGGAAAAGTTGAGATACTCCCAAGATAGTTGGGACTATTTGGGTAAATATTCCCGCTCGTGGATAGTATTTGTAACACCTAGGATGAGAGAACCACCTAGGAAAATATACTTTGGCCAAGAGCCCACATTGACCATTCTAAAATAGTGTTGAGTTGTGAACCATCTTTTTATTGCGAAACGTGTGATGCATTACTTTTGCGTAGTTTTTACTTACCTTAGGGCAAGGAAAAACTTTGCTGAAGTGAAGCCAACATTTTTCATCCCATTTTTTATTTTCTTCCTTCACATTCTTTTAACACTTTGTTGATCAGAAGGAGGGTGACTACCTTTGTGTTACCGATTGATTGTTTTCTGCCACTTTTTTGTCCGTTTACGTCCATCCATGTTTGTGGCTGGGTAAGTTAAATGTCTAAAGTGCGTGGAGACATATTCATATCATTGGTGACCTTTGTGATCTTGATACCCATGTCAAGATTGTCATTGTAGTTAGGCGTGGTTCATCATCTTGAACTTCCTTAGAAGGGTTACCTTGTTTGTATCATATCACTACAATTTTTATATTTATGTCTTGTTTCTTGTAAACTCAGCCTAAATATCTATATTGTAAGGTTATGCTACACACATTTTAACTATTCCTAGCTATACTTTAAGCTTTTTAGTTTGATTCTATTATTACCTCGATTTTGAAGAGTGCTAGGTGTTACCACTTGTGCGTGTTATATCAATAGTACCTTGATATCAATACCTTACTTTCTCGCAAAGTTTGGTTAACATATCTTGGTGATATTGTTGTGTCACTCACAAATTGTAATTGGCACTTTTTGGGATATAGGTCTTAATTGAATTTGGACTCACTTTTAGTATATCTTGTTAGGAGGTCACATTAACTTTTTGTATTTACTTACGTCTTGTTCATTCTCTTGAACTTGGCATTAGTGAGAACATCTTGTTAATTATCTTGCGACACTAAACTACTTTTTGAGACGTAGTCTAGGAAGTTACTTCATTTGATGGGTTTAGATACCAAACATTTATGTCACTGGTGATTTATCACTCTATCACATTGGTATTCTCACATTGTTAATTCATTCATATTCTTGATGATTTATCTTGTATTTCACTTAGGTGTGGTCACAAAGTTTTGAGCACATTTACAACTTACCCTAGTGAAACTATTACAAATCATGGCTCCCAAAACGCGATTAGGACTCAAGAAACAAACATACAAGGAACAACAAGTGCAAGCCTGGGAAGCCTCGAACAGACAAGGGTCAAACCCTTTCATTGGACATGATCTAGGGCCTCTGTTTTCTGTGAAAAAAGAGATAGAAGATATGGTCGATCATAGTGGTAATGAATTGGAATCTCCACACGTAGAATTTTACTTTGACCCCACTCTATTAGACGATTTTCTCTTCAGAAATAAGGATAGAGTGCTATCACGGGTCATAGAATTAGGGGCTAAAATGCCCACTGAAAGTGAAACAATCCCACCTGCGAATAATGTTAATGAGGAAGAACGACCCCTTATCAACATGGAGGACATTTTGATGCATGGACATGCTTCTACCTCCAACGTAGGAAATAATAAGATAGTGGGACATAGAATACCCTTTATCAAAGTGCCACATAAAAACATGATGAGACATGAGAATGGTGAAGAACCTCCATAAGACGAGGAAGAAGAGGAACCCTTAGAATAAGAAACCACCATTCAACAACAAATTAGTAACTTAAGCCAAAAATTAGGTTTGCTAACCTCTCATGTACATAAGGAAGCAAGCAAAAATGTTCAAAATTCAAGGCCTAAGGTTAAGATTAATGAATTCCATAGAGAAAATCAAGAATATGATGATACGGGATATAGCCAAGTATATATCCCCGCTTCTCCCACTAGAGAACAATTTCTCACACAAGAGGTAAAGTCTATGAAAGTAACACTCACAAACCTTCAAGAGAGCAATATAGGGAGTGTTAGAAAGTATCAATACAAGGAATTATGTCCCTATCCTTTTTACAAGACGATGACCCTTCAACCCTTTCCTAAGAAATTCGACATGCCAAAATTTGAAAAATATAAAGGGAAAGGAGATCCACGGGATCATGTCAAATATCTCTATATGGCATGTCAAGAGGTGTCCTACAGTGACAATTATCTCATAAGACTTTTTCCTAAGAGTCTAGGAGGTCAAGCCTTGGAGTGGTTTACATGTTTACCTTGGGGATCAATTTTCACTTGGCCAAAATTGGCAGAAAGGTTTGTGTGTCACTTCTCGTACAACATAGAGAGTGATGTCACCATGGCAGATTTATGTGGTTCCAAACAATGCTCTAATGAGACTTTCGCCAGCTTCCTCCAAAGGTGGAGAGGGATAGCTAGCCACTTCCCTTGCACTTTCCCTGAAAAACAACTGGTTATTATTTTTGTACCCAACCTCAATCCAAATATAGCTTTCCACCTCCAAATGCATTATGTTCACGCTTTTGAGGAGGTCATCGAAAAGGGGGTTCAAATAGAGAAAGCTCTCATTATAAAAGGAACTCTCAAGTCCCAATCTAGAGATAATCAAAATGTTAAACCCACAGAGAAGCTAAAGTTTTTTAACAAAAACAAAAATTTGGTGGGAGACAGGATCACTAATTCCAAACATGTTCAAATGGTCCAAACTGGTCAACCTTTTAAACTGACCAAAGGACCAATTCAACCACCACCAAAATGAAGAACGTTAACCTCTCTTAATGAACCTTTGTTGGTTATACTAAAACAATTGGATATAGTTCACATGATGACATATCGTACGACAAAACCATTTGATGACAATGCTCCAAAACCTTCATGGTAAAAGGAGCATGAATATTGCGAAATGCATCGTGTCAAAGGACATAAGAAAGACAAATGTTTACGACTTCGTCATTATATCCAAGATCTCATCGACAATGGGGAGATAGAGGTGGACAACCCAGGAAAAAATCATACACCCAATGAAAATATGGGGATATATAAAGAGCCATTCCCCAATCATGATAAATTAGAAAAGTCAAATCCAGATCGGGGAGAGTCATCCCAAGGTTATAAAGCAGTGAATTACTTATACACCAAAAAATAAAACAATCATTATGATTCACTTATTGAATGTATTTGCTCTCCTACTAACAATATTAATGCCATCCGAATCAAGGGAAAGGATTATGCCGCAGTAATAAGGTGTGCCCGCCTCATGATTCTGGAACCTTCTCCATCAACCCCACAAACTAGTAACTACAACCTCTTAGAGAAACTTGAGAAGACGTCTACTAAGATTTCGATCTTATATCTTCTTAAGATATCCAATGTACACAAATACATTCTGTACCAAACTCTTCAGGGGTTGAGAGTGCCATTAGAGGTCGATCCTACACACCTTCAAGCCGCAGTGGCAAACATTATACCAAATGAACATATTGCCTTCAATCATAGGGAGATCCCTACTGAGAATCCAACACATAATCTTCCTTTATATATTGAGGTAGTTGTTACCCCGCAGGAAGATCAAACGAGTGCTTGTGGATAACGAATCAGGGTTGAATATCTACACACTTAAGTTGGTTAAACAGTTAGGACATACTAAGGCAGATCTTGAGTCCAATATCATCACTATCACCACATACGAAAACGCGGAAAGGGATTCAACGGGCACAATCATGCTGCCAATGGAGGTGGGTCCCACTTACCATCAGACAAAGTTTCATGTCTTGGACTTGTAACTTCCGTATAATATGCTTCTAGGCCGACCATGGATTCATGCCATGCAAGCTATGCCATCGACATTCTGTCACCACCAATCCGGCACTATGATAATTCTTCACCGGGAACTCCTCATGCAAGGATTATTTACTAATGCACAGCCTTTAGTTTGGTGGATGTAATCTAGAAACACAACAACAAACATAACACAAGAATACCATTAGACTATCTCTTAAAAGGAATGATGATCTCTTAGTTCTGAAATATCAGAGTAAATTATAATATCAGCATGAAAGGTTTGTTACAATGGTCACCCATATAGGTACTGCAACAAGTGTTATTGACTTCACTTGCCTTTCACCAAGACTATGGGAGAATTACACCTCTTAATGAAGCTTCTTCAACACACCTGTTACACTGATGGCTTCAATTTACACACTTCTGGCTACAGATATTTATCACTACTTCCTTCCCAAAGCTAAATGAGGGGTTGGGTGGCCTCTTTATTTATAGACTCCTAGGCTTATCCATCTTATCTCTAAGATAGGATAAGAAATCCACTCTGACGAATCATATTCCATACCTTCAACTCATATCTGTACATGTAAGCTTATCTTTTAAGATAAGATAAACCTTATCATATTCACATGGATTCCACATTTTTAGACTTTTTACTGAATAAAATATACAAAATATTTATGACCTCACTCCTGGTCCTTATTACCAATATGAATATTTCTAATTCCTAATCATGTAAACCCTACTTCTCTACTTACCCCAACTTTGACATTTTGACCATTACTGGACCACTTACGACAGCTATTTACTTTTTACCACAACATTCCTATTGTCACTTTTGACTATCACCGTACTATACATTATTGGCGGCGTCGTACTTGACATTGGAGACTGTTATCTTCTATCGGACGCTACTTACTAATGGATACTTAACAACATCCTATTCCTAATACATACATTAATGAAATAGAAATTACGGAGGAAAATTTTAGTGTCGACAGTTCCATCAGTGTATTAAATTGAAGCATGAGGGACACACCATTAAAATACAAGGAGATTCAAAGCCCTTCGCTCACTATAGAGCTCTCAATAGCTTTGCACAAAGGGGCACATATGCATGTCCCTCCACCGATATAGTTGTTCCTCTCTAATCTGAGGCCATGGAATCCCAGATAGATTCAGATTCTCTCAGTTCTTGTGCCCATGGTGCGTCTAATTCTAACATCTCCTTTTGATTCCTGGGAGATGAAAATCCTTGAATATGGTTACAGAGAATATAATGTGTAGCAAGCCCTCTTGGTTTCAGACCTCTCATTGTCACCCAAGACTAGAGGTCGACCCAACTATCACTTCAGAAGACCTAGAAATGAACACACTATTGGGTCATTCTTACCTGGAGGCTTGTTAGTTGAGGAAAAATTACTTGATCCACCTACAACTTGGGTCCCAGAGGATACTCAACCATCCTGTTATCAAACCCCTGAATACAATAAATCTAGTAAAATGATGTACTCCATGGGCTACAAGGGCCTAGGATGTGGAAGAAATGAACAAGGATAGAGAGAACCAGTGCCTCTTTGCATTTCAAAACAGAAAGATATGGCATTGGGATTCACCCTTATGGAGCACACCCCAATGATCAAGATGCTACTTGTTCTAAACATGAGGATAGCTCTGACTATCTAGACAGTGATACAGATTCCCATTGTAGCCAATATGAGGACCTTGCCTCCACAAACCTATTCATGAACAACATTGTCCTAACCATAACCCCTACGGAACCAACCCTTGACCTTGTTTACCCTTCCCTTGTTGAATGGGACCAACAATGTCACATGTCGCTAGATTTATTCGAGAATGATGAAGCTATCGCAGAGTTCATGGGCATAAGGGATACAATTCCCATTGGAGACCATAAGAAGGGTTTCTTTATTGACTTGGATACCTGTGCCTACTTCGGTGAGGAGGCTGAGCTTCATGGTCAGAAAACTTAAGAACACGTGAGGGAAAAAGTTCCAACGTAAAGCCTTGGAAAAAATCAAAGTCCAAGTCACACAGTGAAAACCTCTTTGAGGCACTGGCCAACAAACAAATAAAAAAATCAAAGGACAAACAAAGTGACCACGCCAAGGATGAAAATATCGTGGAGACATCCTTGGATGAAGATCTCAACCTTCCTCCTGATCCTACGCGTATGGAGGACTTGTCCAAATTACTAGTCAAGGAAACCATTGATGTTAACATTGGTACAGAAGAGGACCCAAAGATAGTAAAATTGGGAGCATCACTCTCGGCTAGAGAACAAAAGACATTCATTATGCTACTACGAGAGTTCATTGACAGTGTTCACATGGTCTTACAAAGACATGCCAGGCTTAGATCCAACTTTGGTCATGCACAACCTAGTTGTGCATGCAGATGCTAAGCCTATCAAATAGAAGCTTAGAAAGATGCACCCAAGGGTAGCCTTACTAGTTAAAGAAGAATTAGAAAGATTGCTGGTGGTAGGATTCATTCGGCCTATAGATTATTCTGAATGGATATCCAACATCGTCCCTATCCAGAAAAATCCTGTTGGTATCAGAATTTACATGGATTTTAGAGACATTAATAAGGCTTTCCCTAAGGATGATTTTCCGCTTGCCAAATATTGACATGATTGTGGATTCAACAGTAGGATACGAGATGTTATCTCTCATGGACGGATTTTTAGGATACAACCAAATCAAGATTGCTGATGAAGATCAACACAAAATGGATTTCACGACTCCTTGGGGTACCTTCTGTTATCAGGTGATGCCATTTGGTCTCAAAAATGTGGGAGCTACTTATCAGTCAGGAAATGACAGTGATTTTTCATGATATGATTCATGATATCATGGAGGACTATGTGGATGACATCCTTAGAAAGTCTAAGACAAGAGAAGATCACCCTGTCATTTTGTGGCATATCTTTGAGTGCCTACGAGAGTACAAGGTTAGGCTGAATCCAAAGAAGTGTGTATTCAGCATGCTATCAGGAAAACTATTGGGCTTCATTGTATCAAGAAGAGGAATTGAGGTAGACCCCGCTAAAGTGTCTATTATTACTGAAATGCCTCCACCTAAGAATATTAAGCAACTATGCAGCTTACAGGGGAAAATCCAGGCTATCCGCCGCTTCATCTCCCAGCTTGCAGATAAGTGCCACTCATTCACCCACTTTCTTAAAAAGGATGTCGCCTTCATCTGGGGATCAGAGCAAGAGCAAGCCTTTGCTTTGCTTAAACAATACCTGGCTAATCCACCTGTCCTCATGCCTCCAACTCCTGGGGAGCCACTCTTGCTTTATATCTCTACTACACAATTTTCTATTGGTGTGCTGCTCACCCAATATGACCTGGGTCATAAAGAAAAAGTGGTGTATTATCTCAGTCGCACTCTCATCGCTTATGAGCTCAACTATCCCCAAATTGAAAAAGCTTGCTTGGCTGTTGTTTTTACTTTTCAAAAACTTCACCATTATCTATTGAATACCAAAACCAAGCTTAATATCCAAAGTTGACCCACTCAAGTACTTGCTTGTCTAAACCCACCCTCACAGGGCAGAATGGCTAATTGGATCATTCTATTAAGTGAGTTTGACATAGAATTTGTACATCAGAAGTCAGTTAAAGGACAAGTACTTGCTGACCAGCTAGCAGAAGCACCTTTGCAAGGCACTGAACCTTTAAATCTGGATCTGCCAAGATGCCTCATTACTATACATTGAAGAATCTGTCATATGGTAGATACACTTTGATGGGTCCTTTACTTTTCATGGTTCAAGGTGTGGGGGTAGTCCTCATTACTCCTTCTGGTGACCCTATACCATAGGATTTTCACCTGGGTTTTCCTTGCACAAACAATATTGTAGAGTATGAGGCACTTATCATAGGGATGAAGCTTGCTATCAAGTGGAACATTCATCATGTCAAGGTTGTGGGTGATTCTCAGTTAATTATCAAGTAAGTTAATGATGAATACAAGGTTAAGGATGACAAGCTCATACCTTACAAAAAGCTGGTAGAAACTCTAAAGGAGTACTTTGTGTGCATTACATTTGAAAAAATTCCACGAGCGCATAACAGATCGGTAGATGCTATGGCAATGGTGGGTTCTATGCTTCGTATTCCACCAGGGAATAATGACATGTCATTCTTTGTAGAAAACTTACGCCAGCCTGCGTATGACATGCCAGAATCTTGTCTGGCTTGTGATGTTGTTGGTCCCAATTCCCCATGGTACGAGCCCATCTTTACCTATCTCAAGGACAACACGTTCCCTCCCAATATCTCCCGTTCCGAGAAACAAATCCTGATTCACCAAATAGCCCATTACACCCTTTTAGGAGGTATGCTTTATCATCATGGCTATGATGGGAATCTGTTACGTTGTCTTGATATGATGGAGTCGATCCAAGTGATCAAAGAAGTACATGAAGGGGTGTGTGGAGCACATACAAATGGAATGGTTTTGGCCAAGAAATTGCTAAGAGTGGGCTACTATTGGCCTACAATGGAAACTGATTGTTGCAATTATGTCAGGAAGTGTGTACTTTTCCAGAAGTATGGAAACTTCATCCATGCTCCATCGCAACCATTGCAACCTATCACTACCCCATGGCCATTTTCTAAATGGGGACTTGACTTGATAGGGAAACTTACCCCCACCTCATCTGATGGTCATACCCACATCATCACGGCTACTGAATACTTTACAAAATGGGTGGAGGCCGTTCCCTTAACCTATGTAACAGGAGCTCAGATTTCCAAATTTATCATGAATCATATCATTTGTCGATATGGCATTCCTGCGGCCATTGTTACGGATAATGGGAAGTCATTCAAGAACAAAATGGTGAAAGGGTCTTTGTCAGTGGTTCCAAATCAGGTTAAAATGGTCTACACCATATTACCCCCAAGGTAATGGACAGGCCAAAGCCACAAACAAGACTTTGGTGAGAATAATGGAGAAGATGGTCAGTAAAACAGGTCGTAATTGGCACTTGCAAATCCACCCAGCTCTTTGGGCTTACAGAACCTCCATTCGCACTCCTATGGGGTGACACCATATTCTCTAGTATTTGGGATGGAATCTATCATCCCATTAGAAATTGAACTTCCTTCCCTGAGAATCTCACTCAGGGACTATCTGGATAAAGATGAGGATTACCGGGTAGCAAGACTGGCTGAATTAGAGCTCCTAGATGAGAAGCACATTCACACTCTTAATCACCTTAAAGTGTATCAGAATAGAGTCTCTAGAAACTACAACAAGAGAATCATACCTCGTCAGTTTGAGGTTGGTGATTTAGTCATGAAGGAGAATCAGTTCAACACAAGAGCGGAACGTGAAAAGAAAGGAAAGTTCGAACCACATTGGTTGGGACCCTATGTTATTGTGGCCAAGTACCACAGGGGCATACAAACTTGCTCACCCCAATGGTGATGAGCTGTGAGCCCATGAATGCCATGCATCTTAAGCGGTTCATGCTTAAACATGGGCAGAAAGCAAAAAAATAAAAAACTACAAAATTGCTCACCCCAATGGTGATGAGCTCCTTGATGAGCCCATGAAAATGCCATGCATCTTAAGAGTTCTATGCTTAAACAGGTCATGGTCTACCTGTGCATTAGAAAATGACAAAAGTTTTGAAAAGGTTTTAAAAAACTAGCAAAAAATTTATCATGGTAAGTTTAAAATTGTCTTGTTTCATATGAATCGTTGTTTGTTGCAATTGGTAAAAAAAAAATACAAAAAAATCAAAAAGAGAAAAATAAAAAGAGAAAATAGGTCATCCACAAGTGAAAACCATGCAATTGTGGCACTTTGGATAAGTCCTTGGGTGAAAACCAGTTTTTGGCACCTTGGGAGGATTCGTTGTTCACAAGCATCTTGCATCTGGAGGGTAGTTTTCCTTGGCCTGGCCCTAGTTCTACCTTCGAGATTCCCTGTGAGCCCAGTCCTATGTCAGGCCTTGATCCAGCTTTGTCTTCTTTTATTCATCTGTGAGGGGCATGGTCTTTCGCTATTCCCCATCTTATGCTGAGGGAAATTCAATGACTTCACCTTCTTGTTCATAAGTGTGTGGCTTCTGCCCTTGTATATTCCCCTTCTAACACTGGGGGCATCCACGCTTTCTTGGTTACCTGTGCATAACTCTGGAAAACCATTAGAAAACAACGCAAAAACAATAGAAAATTGTTTCACAAAAACAAACAATAGAAAATTGTTTCACAAAAACCTAAACAATAGAAAATTGTTTCACAAACACAAAAACAATAGAAAATTGTTTCACAAAAACCTAAACAATAGAAAATTGTTTCACATAAACCTAAACAATAGAAAATTGTTGCATGAAAACAAATCTTACAAAAACATTTACTTACATTTACTTGCATTGTCTTGTTTCTTGCTTTGCTTGTTGCTTGTATAGTTGTTTTATGTTTTTGCTTTTGGGTTGTTTGTTGGGCATACTTTGTTAGGATTCATCTTTTCTTGCTTAGATTAGATTTATTCTTACTTGTGCATATTGAGGTGTGTTTTTACATGCTAGTGAATCCTGGTGCGTTATTATGTTATTTCATTGTGTTCTTTGTTAGCATTTGATTGTGTTTATTACATGTGCATTGTTTTGTTATCACAACATCACATTACCATCATTATCATCACATCTAACATCATCTATACATCATATATCAAGGAAATGCTAAGTATACATCATACATGAATGCTAAGCTAATCATCACATATCGTATCATCAAATGGGGGCAAGAGGGATTGCAAATATCAAAATCTATCCCCCCCACACCCTTATCATCATATCATCCCATCCACTAAGTATGGCACATCTCATAAACAAAACACATTTGATATATTCTACAAGATCACATCATCTAGAAATCAAAACACATGTGATACATCAACAAGATCATGATACATATACATGTCAAATCAAATCCGAATGCATCATAAACACAATTATCTATCCATGAGAAACAATAAACAAATGTCCATCTCATATATATATATATATATATATATATATATATATATATATATCACGTCAAAAAATCCAAAAATAGGGCAAATTTTTTCACAAAATCCTAAAAAGTAAAAAACCTACAAAAATGGTAACTTGCTTATTACGGCTGAAACTTGTGTCTTGCGCATGGTATCCTCTCCATATCCTACTGGTTTGTTTCACATCTTCCCTGATTAATACGACTCATGGATCACCGGATTCACAACCATTCACAAAGCTAGTTTCTTGCTTCGTCTGTACTCTAGGGCACATTTGTTGCCTGGTGTTGTTTCGTTGCGCACAACACTTTTTACTTGGACCTAATGTCCATTATCATTTCCCCTTGCATGTATCCTTTCTCGGGGCATCATTTTTAACCCTTTTCATCAATCACGAACATGTGGATCTCTTCAGCTTGATAACAAAACATTTGTACAACTGTCTTGACCGTTGTTGGGTTGGATATGTGCGTTCGTACTTGTTTTCCCTGTTAAATGAGCTTGTTTCCTTCTCGTATTGCATTGCATTGTTGTATGTTGCATGGAGTTGGTATTTTCAGCAATGGAAAATTGTTCATAGTATGGCTTTTCATGTCATTCTACCTTTTTCGTATGCTTATATTTTTCATAAGGACCGATGACGTAGCTCTTATGGCAATATGATGACATCAAAATTGTTCCAATACACAACGGCTAGAGGCTACACTCTTCTCTCCCCTCCTCCATATTTCTTCTGCATCACTTTTCTCTCACCCCTAGTCTTCTGTCTTACCAAGGCATCCTGCCCCTTCCCATTCTTCTATCTATCTCTTACCTTTTTCGATCGTCGATCATCTTCCTTCATCACCCTATCGACACTCGAGGGGGAATCTCTCCTTCCTACTAATTTTTCTTTTATCCCTTCAAAATTTCTTCCATCTACTATCTTTGAAGTGGCATCACTTACGCCACCCCAAAGAGGGGCAAATGTAGACACCCATAATTACGCCCAAGCAATTTAAATACTTAAATTGCGCTAATTATCTATCTTCTGGAAAATTGACGACATATTGTCAATAACACTCATTTTCCCTCATATCATCATTAATTAATTACACTAAGCTAATTAATTAAGTCACCTATCCAAAAAATACCCTAATTAACGACCTTCCGTTAATAAATCACCCCTTCTACCTAGACTAATTAATTATTATTAATTAATTAGCTTTCCCTTCCATTTAACCAATAAATCAATATTTAATTGATTTAATCCCCTTCTAATAGCCTAAATCGTACTAATATTCCTCTAATTAGCTTCTATAAGCTTACATCTACCTATTAGTTAATCACCTTTGATTAATTAAAACACCCCCAACTCCCATGACTTGCTAAGCATAAATTAAACCCTTCTAAAGTAAGGTTACCTTTTATAAAGCAACCTTATCCATTCCTAATCATGTTTTACCTTTATCCCACATGCAAAGGGATGAAGTGTTTCCTTTATCCATTGGGCTATATAAGGATCCCTCCTTCTACCTTTATACCTACACCTAAACTTCTTGAGAAGACAAATGCAAAGCATATAGCAAAATAGACTAAAAGCTTTCCTTTGTTTTCTTGAGAGTTCATCATCTTGAAGAGTTTAAGCCTCTTTCCTAAGTGCTTAGGTCATATGGGAGGTGTCAAAAGGGTCTTGTAGCCCAACTTTGACAAGCCCTCATTCCTAGGTTCTTGGAACACCAAGAACAACCATTTTTGATAGCCATGGAGCCTACCTAGGTTCATTTCATTTATTTGTTGTTAGAGAATAGAGGATTTTAGATGTTTTAACATTGTTAGTTTCAAAGTTTTATTGATGAATGTTTAGCATCTAACCCTTGTTTAATTCTTATCATGATGGTGCTAAGTAGTTTGTTTAACTCTTGCTAATTAAGGCTATTTAGGTGTTAGTCTTTTACTCATATTAGCAGTTCTTGTGAATCCAGAAAAGTGGGAATGTGACAGTGGCAGTGGGAGAAGATGTTCAAATAGTGGCAGCTTGTACATAAGCCAAACATAATGCAAGTAGGAGAAGGATAGTGCAAGAGAACAGAGCTTGACTATGTGATTCCAAGCAGGATTGTTATAGGGATATAATACAAGCACACCGAAATCTCTAGGATCTATACTTCCTGTGACAAAAAAACAACTTATAATTCTAAGCAGAATCAAGATTTAAATGGACATAATTTAGAACCAGAACTGTGGAGCCTTGACTTGAGAGGCTGAAAGCTTTACAAAATCTAAACTTGTTGAGACTTATTGAAGAACTTTCAAAGCACACTAAATACTAATTTATAGAAGGAGAGGGACCATTTACTTGTAAACAAGTTTGGTATTTATAGCACTTTGATTTACCAGAGGGTAAGTTTGGATTGAACTCTTCTATTATAAACAAAGAGGAATTACTATTTACCAAGCGGTTAAAACTTAAATGTAAGAAAGAGTCATTGAGAAATATGAGCGCCACTTGATTTTTTATGTTGATGAAAGAATCGAAAAGTTCTGGAAAACACGCACAGGACCCAGGGCGGAGGTCCTGTAACTAAAGACCAAAATGCAACAAAAGAGAGGAACGGGGTCAGAACAAAGTATACGAAGGCTGGATAAGGCATTTTTAGGATGCAAATGTATACTCAGCGGGATTTCTAGATTCCGAACACCTTGCGAAGAAATCTGAATTATCATTGGGGTTTTTGTAACCTCTTTCCGGTAGTACAATACATACAATTTTGGGTACGTACATATTACCCCCTTGGAGAAGTGTTTTAACCATGAAGGGGCATAAAACGGTGGGTCTGAGTATGGAAATATTGAAATGGGGAGTTAGAAGCTATACCTAACATACCCATGTGTTGAAATGTTGCCATCTAGATTCCTGCTATCTGCAAAATGAAAAGAGGACTCAAGTGTAGATAGATAAAGAAATCAAAAAATAAACACTTAATTAAAACGAAATGAGGACTTACCATTTGCGCAGGGATAAGAACTTACCTCCGTCAGTACTCCAACTCTGCAAAAGAACATTCAAAACAGGGTTAGAATGTTATATATATGTAAACGAGCTCATTTTCCTATTCATTTACGTGTATCAATTTTTCAATTTTTGAGCTCTGGGACCCACGGTAACCGTTTTCGACGAGAGTGCAGTCAAAACATTCGTTGCAAGATTGTGATCATGCCTCCGAGAGTAGGACATCAACCCATGAAGTGTCAGGTTAGTTTTTCTCAATTCATTGCTTTTAAACCTAAAATATAAAAACATTGAAATCTTTGTCTTGGGGGGTTATTTTCAAAAATCTTAGTGTTAAATGAGTCTCTAGGGGGGGTGCCCATAGGGTAGGCTTTTATTTAATTCAAAATGGTGTATTTTTCTATTTTTAGGCATTTTTAAGGCTTTATGGGCACACGCCGAATCAGCACAAGATCGTTGCCCTGCACAGAGCGGCGGTCACGGGACTGTCGCCTTATGATGGTGGCGGTCACAGGACCTCCACCCTTAGATGGTGGCGGTTACAGAACCACCACTCTGCATAGGGTGGTGATTCTAGACAGAAAGAGAAAACAAATTCCCTAGTTAATTATTTTTTGCATTTTTGACATTTTTCTGTGTTTTTGATGAGCTTATCTATTGGATTATGTTGCTAACTTTCTCTTTTTCTCTATTTTGGGTGGATGCATGAGGAGGAGTACATTAGGTGGAGCAGAGAGAGAGAGTGTGTGTGTGTGTGATTAGCTCCTGGAAGTGTTAGACATGTTGACCCACGTAGAGAGAGACACTTTGCAGAGGGCCGATATTTTGAGGATTTCATAGGTTCCTCATGTTGCTCCTACTAGTCACATATTGTGTGACTTGTTCTCATACTGGGATGTGGACCAGAATACTTTCCGGTTTCTAGGTGTTAGGGGTGAGTGGACTATCACCCTGGAGGACGTTTATTGTATATTAGGGGTTTCGATTCTTGGGAGGCATTTGTCTCTTAAGATAGTAGGATCCAAGTCTCAGATGGTTCAGTGGGCTACTTATATGGGAGATGTTGTTGTCTCCTTTTGCACAAAGAAGGGGGTGAAGGTCTGATCTATTGCTACTTCTCCTATCACTATCATCTGTAAGGCTATTATGGGTATCTTGGCCTCAAGATTGATTGGGGATAAGGGAGGAGATACTCTCTTGTAATACTGGGCTCCCATTATTACACAGATTGAGGCCCATGGCCATACTTATGCTTGGGGATTAGACATTCTTGGGAGTACATACCATGACTTATACAAGGTGGTTAGGTTGCAGGGGCAGTCCTTGAGTCATCCCACTCTAGTTATGAGTTGGGTGTATGAGCTCATCGTCCCCTATGGAAGGGGTGTACTAGTAGAGGATCTGGGGCCTGTTAGAGTACCAAGGTGGACAGGGATGACTGTACTCAAGATGCCACATCAATCAGTGGCTTCAATGACTACTGCATATATGGAGGCTACTCCTTATCAGGCCATGGTGGGAGTATGGGGAGAGGAGACACATAAATTGATTGCCTGCTCTACTACAGGTCAGTTAGTAGACAAGATAGAGAGGGTGGAGGTCCACCCATTTGATCGAGTCCCTCAGCAGTTTGGCCTCCCATATGTTAATATGCTTCCTTCGGTGGGGCTGGTATACAGGACTATTCGTCAGGCCTGGGGAGGTCCTAGAGGAGATCGAGGTTGGACCACTGTTACTCCTAGAGTTCCTATTGCGGTTAGGTAGGTGGTTCGGGCCTGAGGGGCAGTCAGTGCTCCTCGAGCACCCTTACTTCAGATTAGATCTGCTCTTGCTTTTAGTATGGGGGAGAATGATCCTATTGATGTGGACTCATACTCTGAGGAGTTCACAAGATGGGAGACTAAGGAGGAGACGATGGGAGAGGGAGTTGGAGGTGAGACCATTCAGATGACCGAGGAGGATGATAGTGATTCCGAGTGGCATGACACTTAAGATATCTTGAGGGCAGAGTGGGTGGAGGCGAGTGCAGAGAAGGAGACATTGGTCTCAGAGGATTTGCCTTCTCAGGACTTGGGGGGAGATGATGAGTCCATGGTAGAACGTCATTTCTTTCCATATTTTGGGGAGGCTCCACAGTTGGCAGCAACGTCAGTAGCAGGCATAGATCCTAAAGACCCTACCTAGATGCCTGGAGATCTGAGTGATTTACTACTCTTTTCTCGACCTTGTTAGTTAGAGATGTTTGGATGATATTTCTTTTTTTTGCTTCATTTGTTTTTGACTTATTTTTGGTGATTTTGTAATTTTTTTTCCCTTTTTTATTTGCAGTGACTTCTCAAGGATGGCGGGATTTGATTCACCGAGTGTGTGTCGAAACCCTGTTGCTTCCTTCGGGGAAGACCCGGGATTAGGTTACCAAGGACGTTAGAGAGCCTTTAGTAGCTGGATGACCCACTGATGTGTTTTCCCCTGTTTGGAAGGTGGCAGAGTTATTGTCCTCCCTTTTTACTGAGCTAGCTAGATACAAGACTGCTAAGCACCTGATGAGGTGGAGCCATTCTCACAGTGAGACCATAGCCAATTGTCGTTATCATGAGCACTCAGTTCATTTAGAGCGTCATCGTAGCAGGATCCCTAGCCGTGATCGTGCTCCCTCCGAGGGATTCCACAGGGATTAAGGGGGCCGTTTGGTCTTTTTGTAGTCATTTTGCTAGATATTTATATGAGTTGTTTTTGTATTTTTTGAGCTCATTGATCATTTTGACCATGCCTAGTGCATGATGGCATTATATGTAAAACACGATTCTTATATATATATATATTTGGATCTAGATCTTCTTTGCATCTAGAGTTTTGTGATTCGTTTCGCATGTGTACACTAGATGTTTTTAGAATCTTTTTTATATGCTTTTCAAAATGTATGCAATGGATGACAGGTGATAACACGTGTTTGAACAGAATGTTTCTCTTATTGTTTGTAATGTTGATATGTGATGATGCAAACATATTGTAGTACTGAAATTTTGGCTTCTTTGGGAAATGTTCGTTGCTTCTTCTTGTTTTGGCAAAACATGATGAATGTGTAGTGATAATGAGATGAACTTTCCTTACTCCTAACTCCATGCAACTACTAAGATGTGAGGGCTCAACACCGAGAGATTGAGAAGGGCACAAATTGTATGAGTTTGACTGAATGGAGATGATGAGAGAAAGAAAGGTATTGACATAAAACCAAATTTAGACCTACGTACTTATTCCTACTCAAAACTACTACATAGTTCAGAATGCAACTTACTTTCCAGTTTATCTAGACTTAGATATATGGATGGAAATTTGGTTGAAAAAATATAGTATCGAGGATTTGATCTCTTTGGAATTTGGATACTTAATTTCACTTAATAAACTTTGCTTTGCATTTTTAAAATACTAAGATTCATTAATTTGCATGAATGGACCCCCTATGCCCTGCCCCATGCTACTAGTAAGATGTATGGGCTTGTCACCGAAGGCATGACATAGGCAAGTAAGGGCACTTCTTTCCTTTCTCAACCTCGCACCACTAGTAAGAGATGTGGGCTCATCACGAAAGGTTGGTGGGGAAAAGAAGTGTGTAAAAATAAAATATTTTATTTTGTTTAGTTATTTTGATTTAATTTGGTTTTTACATTTATGATCTATGATTTTGGAGTATCCTTGTTTCAAAGAGATGTAAGAGGGATAGATGTGACACCAAGAAGCTTCTAGAATAGACCGTAGGTAAGAACAACTTAGCCTAGTAGAAAATAATGAGTATGACCAAGTATGCAGGCCTTGGTATGGTTTTTGTCTGTCGGATTGAAGAGATGATTTCAAAACCATTTGATGATATTATGAAAATTGAAGAGATATGATTTGAATTTTTTTTCCAATATTTTCATAAGCTTGTAATAAATTGCTTAAGAATAAGTTCCTTGACCACAAAATTTTCGAAGTGAGTGAACAAAATGAAACAACTAAGTGACTAATGCAATGTAGGTAGATATAATATACAAATGGTGATGTTGATGACTTATGCGTAAAACCGTTTAAGATGCAAGGAATTGAAAATTTCATTTAATTCCTTACCTTCTAGTGTACACAAGAGATACACATTGTTTCCATAGTCTTTCATGAATCGGTATGGGCCCAACCATTTGGGCTGGAATTTCCTTCCTTTGCCGGTTTTCTTGTCAATATGGTTGTCTAGTCTCAGAACTAGATCTCCCTCATATATTTCTCATTCATAGACCTTTTTGTTGTATTGCTGGCACATCCAGTTAGTATAGGCTCTATTCGATTGTTCGGCATTTAACCTAGCCTCATCAAGGCTTTATAGTTGAGAGAGGCATGCATCTCTATAGGCTTCTTCTCCCAAGATCCCTTGTAATGAGATGTGGAGGTTGGGTATTTCGACCTCAAGCGGGAGAAGTGCTTCTGTACCAAATACCAATGAGAAAGGGGTTATCCCTATTGGTGTTCTTATTGACATTCGATAGGCCCACAAGATCAGGCATAATTTTAAATGCTAGTCCCATTTATTCTCCTTGACTATTTTGAGGAGAATAGATATTAATGTTTTGTTTGTGGCTTCAGCCTGTCCATTGGCTTGGGGGTAATAGAGAGAGGTCGTATGCTATTTTATCTTGAATTTGCTGCATAACTCACGGACCTCATCGTTCTTGAAGGTTGTGCCATTATCTAATATAATGACTCGCAGGACACCATACCTGTAAATGATTTGATTCAAAATGAACTTAGCAATTACAGAACCTGGTACGATGGTGAGAGGCATGGCCTCTACCCATTTAGTAAAATGTTCTATGGCCGTGATTATAAAGTTATGGCCATCTGTTGACAAGGGAGAGAATTTCCCTATCAAATCTAGGCCCCACATGGAAAAGGGCCATAGGGTTGCAATTGGTTACAGAGCCTGTGTTGGCATGTGAATATCATGGGAGAGTTCTTGGCATTTATGACACTTGCGCACAGATTCAATTACGTCATGTTCCAGAGTGGGCCAACAATAGCCCATCCGATGTATTTTGTGAGTAGTGGCATGGCCACCAAAGTGGCCTCCACATATCCCATTGTGGGATTCATAAAGAATATTTTTGGATTCTTCTATATCAACACATCTTAAAAGCATTCCATCGAAGGCTCTGCGATAGAGCACCTGTTCTAAAATAAAGTATTTAGCATTGATAATGCATAAATGCCTTCTTTTTGCAATGTGGCACCTTTTGGGTATGTGTGGTCCATGATGAAATTGACAATGTCAATGTACCAAGGACATATAGAGATGGGGGGCCTGGTTTTGAAAAAATATATGCACTCATCAGGAAAGTCTAGATCTACCAGATCACTTCCATCTAATGGATTGTCAGCTAACCAGTCTGCAATGATTTGTCCCTTTACGGACTTTTCATTTACAAATGTTAGTTCAAACCCACCCATTAAGGTTATGAAACGTCCAGTCCATAAGTGATCTGTCTGTATAATGACCCTTGTTTCTTAATTCAACATGTAATGTCTTAAATGTTTTGTTGCGAAGACTATGGAAAGGCATTCTCTTTCTGCCTATGTGTAATGTGTTTCATAATCAAGCAACGTTTGGCTAATGAAATAGACTACATGTTCCCATTTATCATTATCTTCCTGATCCAACATGTTGGCTAACAAGACACCAGTAGCCCATGAATACAGGATCAAAGGATGATCTGGTCTAGGAGGCATTAGCGTGGGAGGAGACAACAAGAAGCGTTTAAATTCTTTGAAGGCCTCGTTGCATTCTTCCGTCCAATCAATGCTATAATCCTTATTTAATAAATTTTTGATTGGATGAACAACAAAACTTAATTCGGGGATGAACCTTTTAATTGCACCGAGTTTCCCAAGAAATGATCTAATACCAGACTCGTCTAATGGTGGAATCATTTCAAAAACAACTCATATTTTGGCTAGATCGACATCTATCCGTCGTGACGATATAATGTAGCCCAGAAGCTTTCCTCCTATCACACCAAATATGTATTTCTCTGGATTCAATGTGACGCCATATTCGATCAATCATGAGAGAATGATGTGGAGCACTTCTAGGTGATCACAGTGCTTCTTGGCCTTGCCCAGCAAGTCATCTACGTAGGATTCCATAATCTTATGAATAAGGTCATGGAATATGTATGTCATTTCCCATTGGTATGTTGCGCCAAGGTTCTTAAGACCAAATGGCATGACAGCGTAACAATAAGTTCCCCAAGGAGTTATAAACATAGTTTTGGCCTGATCCTCTTCAGATTTTTTGATTTGATTATATCCTAAGAACCCATCCATGAGAGACAAAAGCTCAAATCTAGCTATTACATCAATAATGATGTCAATGGTTGGTAATGGGAAGTCATCTTTAGGGCAAGCTTTATTAATGTCCTGGAAGTCTATGCAAATGTGTATCTTCCCATTCTTTTTAAGAACAAGGATGATATTAGATACCCATTGTGAATAGTTGAATGGTTTGATGAATCCCACCTGGAGAAGTTTCATTACTTCTTCTTTCACCATGAGAACCACTTTTAGTTTCATTGGTCTCGAATTTTGCTTAATTGGCTTTGCATCTGGTTTGGTGACAAGATTGTGTACTACGATATGTGGTGCAATTCTCATCATTTCTTTGTAATTAAAAACAAAATCCTTTTGATGTTCCTTGAGGATCTGGGTATGTATTTCTATCTCCTCTAGAGTTAATGATGATCCCAAATTCAAAATCTTCGGTTCTTCATCCATTCCAATATTTATGTCAATCGTTCCCTTAATTAAGGAAGCGTTACCTTCTTCAAATTCAGGCGGGACCGGAGGTAGTTCCAAACCTTCTCCATTCTCTACCTCATAGATTTTGATATTTTTTTGCGAGGGAGATTCTATCATGGGATTTCCAAAATAGAAAGAGGAAGATGGGATTAGGGAGAAATATACTATGTGATGAGTGAGATGCAATTCCGTGTATGCATTTAGATATCCAAGAGTGACTCTATCATTGTCAAAGTGGTCTAGGATGGTAAACTCATTTTCAGCTTCTATATGTGTCAAGATCGGGGTTGTTGGTATTTTACACACCAATGGTTCAGTACGAAGTGATACCATGAAATTTTTATTTTCCAACTCACTGCTTGGAGTGAAACGGGAAGCTGAGGTTGCTATTGAATCAGTGAGAAGGTTTTGTTCTCATGGGATTACTTCGATTGATATGAACTCGAATCCCTTGGTTAGATCTAACACCACCGTTTTATAGAGTTGTAAGTGTTCAGCTCTAGTTTCATATACCTTAGATACTTGGTTTGCAACTAATTGCGAGTCTCCTAGTACTCTAATGTTATCAACACCCATTCTTTTGGCTATGATGAGGCCAAGGAGGAGGGCTTCGTATTCAGCCCCATTATTTGTACATTCGAAGTTTAACTTAAAGGAAAAAGGTAGGATCTTTCCCTTAGGAGAATTCAAGATCACACCTCCCCCAATGCCGAAATGACATCTAGCTCCATCAAAGTTTAGGGTCCAATATTTGTTTAGAAAAATGGATATTGGAACATTCTTCATGTCTATTTCTTTTGCCTCGGTTACTTCTATCATACAAACTTTTTCTATTGGAAGGGAGCCAATTCCTGGGGTACACCCTATACCCATGGAATTAAATGGTAGGAGAATAGGTAAATATTTCTCTAGTAACTCGAAAATTTTTGCAGCAGTTCCTAATGATACTGTATCTATGACGTTAGTCTCATTTTTGAGTGTCGGAATGCCTTTAACTAGATTCATGATTTCTAATTCTGTTGTAGGTATCAACTTTACTTCTGGCTTTGAGTTGACTAGTTTGTTAAGTTGATTTGTTGGGAGCTCAAACCCAGAGTGAACACCTGGTCTCTTCTTCAAATCTACTAGGTGCATGTCGAAGGGTTTTGGGTCGATCTGTGCCACAAAGATTTTTCCTAGGTGTAAAAATCTTATTTCCTGGAATAACGTGGAAGGGATTGCCTTCATGCGATGTATCCATGGTCGATTGAGAATCATATTATAGTTGGTTTCCCAATCTATAATATAAAATTCGGTGAGGATTGTCTTAGGTCCTAAGGTGACTGGTAACACTATAGTCCCAATTGAAGTGGCCTTGAGGCTAGCATAACCCCTTAGCGTATTTCATGTTGTGGAATAATTTATTTCTCCATATCCTAGCTTTTAAAGAAAAGCGAAGGGGACTATGTTAACTACTACCCCATCATCAATCATTGCGTGCTTAACATAATTATTGTAAACCCATACCTGTAAATGCAAGGCTTGGTCACCTCTATGTGTGATTTCAGCGTCTGTTGGCATTTTACTTATATCAAATATAAATTGAATATCCCTATCTGGCTACCCTGGAGGGTAGACATCAAAGTCTACATGGTTTACTTGTGTTTCAGGAGGAGGAGTGATATTAATTATATGACCAAGATCTAATGCTTATAAGAGAGGAGCCTTGTGGGTGGGAGAGTTTTTCAACAAATCCAAGAAGGAAATGTGAGAGAAGGTATTTGTTAGGTCATTAATTAGATCGTAAGTGCCTATAGGTTTCACTAGTGTTTGTTGAATATTTTCTGGTACTAATGGGTAGGTTGGAATTGGTTGAGAAGAATAATCTCGCATTCTTGTTATGGTTTCTACATGTAGCTCGATATCTAACTCTACCAAACTGACTATCTTGGTTTGTGGTCGAGTTCCTAATTAGGGTGCGACTTGTGGATTTGATGAAATTGAGGCTTCATGATCGTTATTTCTTGTCATAACACCCTTGTTTGTCCCGTTTAGATCCAACCTATTATTTTTAGAGTGATTCGGGAGAGGATCATTAAAAATATTGAGGGGTGCATTTTGAGGGGAAACACCTCCCGTATAAGTGTTTGGCGTGGGTAATGCAGAATTTTTTAAAAACATATCTATAAAGAGTTGTCTTTGGTCTTTTGGAAAACGTTGCATGAATTTATTGTAGTCACGAAAATTACTAGTATCATGGCCTTGGATCTTATGGAAACCACAATACAATTTGGGATTATAGTTTTGAGGTTGGTTTGAAACCTGTTGTGGTACAAAACTCTTATTAGGTTACTGGTTGTTATAGTTAAAATTTTGAGGTTGTTGCCTTTGGTTTTGGTTTTGATATCCAGTTGGGTTTCAGATTGGACCTTGTGTTTGGATTTATCGTTTTTGTTGTTGTTGTTGTCGTGATGGATAATTAAAATCCACCGTGTTGATTGTTGGAGTAAAGCTATTATTTCACTGATTTTTAATGGGTGGTGAGATGTTCACGACATTTTCCCTTTTAACCTGGTCTGTGACTCCATCTGTTATATCCCCGTGGTTTTTGTTAAGAATCTTGGGTCCTTGATTGGTATTCTTGACATTAGGATAAGTTGTAGTGTTTTGATTGGGAACGATTAATTTCCTATTTGTTCCATATATCTTATGGCCACTGTCTATTGCCACTTGATCAATTCGGAGGGCACTCTCAAGTACCTCATCATAAGTACTTAGTGGGAACTTCTGGACTTCTTCCTTTATCTCTCTATTGAGAGAATGAAGGAATAAGTCACGTAGTTCCATCTGATCCATGTTCGGAGTACTTGCTGATGAGTAGAGGATTGTACGCCATCTTTGAATAAAATGAGCAACGGATTCATTATGCTCTTGTTTAATGTGAAGGAATTCCCTGATCCTTGTTCTTAAAAATTTGTTCATATAAAAATCTTTGATACATTCTGACACAAGTTGTTTGAACGAGTGTATTGAGGCTTCAGGTATTTTATAATACCAATCAAGGGCAATACCCTCTAAGTTCTTAGGGAATATCTTAGCAACAACCACATCCCAAGGGAGCAATTCTTGAATGGCTGTGGCATAGGCCTTGACATATGCATTTGGATCTCCCTCTCCCTTGAATTTAGGAAAATCAGGAAGAGGTCTTAGAAGCATGACGCTTCGTATGGTGAAATCTAGAGGTTCTTTTAAATATTTTGAGTAAGTCCCTACCGCATAGGTTTCAACCATCGACGATGTCTGTTGGGGGGAGGCAGAATAGGTTGTTGATGTGGCATAACATATGTATTTGTGGGGACATAAGGAAACCCTTGTGGTTGAGTGAACATCCCGGGAGAGGAGAACATGTCTCCCTATGGTGATTTTGAATAAATGTTTAAGTAGAGAGGAACATTAATCTGATATATATTATTTGGTACTAAATCGGGAGGTATCATACTTTCAACTAGAGTAGCATTTGAAAATGCGGTTCTAGTTGGTTTTTGTTGTGGGTAGTTATACGAATGTTGAGAAGGCATGCATAACGTGCCTGTTCCTGTGAGGAGGTCAACTTGGTTGGGATGATGTGGAGGGTTGGAAGTTCCTGCTTGCTTGAAATGCAAAGTTTGATTTGCTTGAGCAAGTTGTAGTCCTCTAACCTTCTCAACTAAAGCTGAGATGACCTCGATAGGAGATGACCTCGATGGATTTTGTTGTATACCTTGAGGTTGTAGAGGGGTATGATACCCTGCTATGAATTGATCATTACTCTGCCAAGCTTCACCAAGAGTATTTTTCATAGGTGGAAGAATTGGGGTGTTTTCTTGGAGTAGGGTGTCGAGTTGTGTTTGCAAACTTCCTATAGGTGGGTACTTGTTTTGGAAGTTTTTTTCACTTCTTGCATATCGTGCTAGGTACTCCTCATCTAAAAATGTGAGTGGATATGACTACCTACTAATTTGTGGTCTAAACAAAACCCGAGGAGATGAAATGGATTCTTTAGTAAATGTCATATTGTTAGAGCCTGAGGGTTCTGGTTGTTGTGTTTGTGTGAGCTCATCCAGCTCCTCAATTCGAAATGAAGAACTAGAGCTACTTCTTTGAGGATTTTTTTATGACAAGTAGTTGCTTGAGTAGTTTTCAGCATGCGGAAAGTGAGGGTGACGGTTGTCTATTTGTTTGACCATAATATGCTTCGAGACCTGAGAGAGGTCTTCCATATGCATCGTATCCTGACATATTTGGGGGGTATATAAATACCTGCAGAATAATGGGAAGGAACGAAGATGGATGAAGAAATGGAAATAAAAATGGATCAGTTGTTCATGTCATGTTCACCAATTTTGTACGATAGAAAAGTGACAGGCGAGCATGAGAATCAACAAGTACCCTTTCTTCATACCTGACCTCTTGAGGTCGTGCTGAGACAGCCAGTGGAAATGAAATATATGTGTGTGTAGAAAAACTAGTTGGGCAATCTAATATCCTCAACATGCAATAATGGGATCTGCGATCTAAGGCAAAGAAAGCTCTCCTAACCTAAATTGGTGTAATGGATCATTCAGATATAATAACTTCTCGGAGGCTCCAATCAATGTCGAGCTCTACCGAGATCCTATCTATTGGCTGTTGGATGTGTGGAAAGTGACCTATAGGTGCTTTGTGCATATTTCCAGACAAGGTCATGAAAGTGGTAGTGAGAGGTGTAGTGGATTTATAGGGAACTATGGGTAGTTTTCTGGTCTAGCCCATAAAATATTAGTTTGATTGGCTTCTATTTTTAATATGGAAAATTGTTTTATGATATCTGGCGGGAGTGGTGAAGATCTAAATACCAACGTATGTAAACTAGTGTCAATATTTGACTAATTAGTAGGCTCGTTGGGTTATGGGACCCGAGGATCACAACCATGAGTTTTTGGTTGTTGTGGACCTGTTATGGTTATGTGAAGAATCAACACATGAAATCTTTAAAACTCTCAGATATGCATCCTTGAGGCTGTGGTTTTGTCCTGCAGTCACTCTCATAAATCTTCCTAACCTGCTCTGATACCAAATGATGATAAATATATAGATTTGCATGAATAAATTAAGTAATAATTAATTAAATTCAACACATGAAATGAAAACTACAGAAGATAGAAACCAAATGTAAATAGAATGGAGCAATTTCTATTAAATATGAGAGGGCATTTTATATAATTGCTTGCTCCTAAAATCATGGAGTCAAGTCTTATCATTTTATCCCCATATTTCTCCTTTATTCCCCAGTCTTACTCTCAATCCCAAGATATTCTCACACATTCCTATCTCTATGAGTTGTGCATGACAACTAATTGTGCACACTCATATATTATTTTATAAATATTAAAAACTATTGCTACCAAATAACCCAAACCACTCCTAAGTGTTCACACTATGAATAATATTTCGGTAACAAGGGTAAGTTTGAATTGAAATCTTCCATTATAAACAAAGACGAATTACTATTTACGAGGCGGTAAAAACTTAAATACAAGCAAGATTGGTTGAGAAATATGAGCACCACTTGCTTTTTTACGTTAACGAAAGCGTTGGAAAGTTCTGGAAAATGCGCATAGGACCTCCACCTAGGCAGGGCAGCAGTCCTGTAATTAAAGAGCAAACTGCAAGAAAAGAGAGGAATGGGGTCAGAACAAAGTATACAAAGGCTGGATAAGGCATTTTAGGATGTAAATGTATACTCAACATGCTTTCTAGATTTTGAACACCTTGCGAGGAGATCTGAATCATCATTGGGGTTTTTGTAACCTCTTTCTGGTAGTACAGTACATACAATTTTGGGTACGTACATATTGCCCCCTCAGAGAAGCGTTTTAGCCATGAAGGGGCATAAAATGGTGGGTTTGAGTATCGAGGTCGCGAAATGGGGAGTTAAAAGCTATACCTGACATACCCGTGTGTCACAATGTCGCCATCCAGATTCCCGCTATCTGTAAAATGAAAAGAGGACTCAAGTGTAGATAGATAAAGAAATAAAAAATAAACACTAAATTAAAACGAAATGAGGACTTACCATTTACGTGAGGATAATAAATTTCCTCCATCGGCGCTCCAACTCTGCGAAAGAACATTCAAAACAAGGTTAGAATGTTATATATATTTAAAATGAGCTCATGTCAATATTTTAACTGATTAGCAGGCCCATTGGGTTGTGTGACTCGGGGATCACAACCATGAGTTTGTGGTTGTTGTGGACCTATTATGGTCATGTGAAGAATCAATCTCTTCTTCCGACAATCCAATAGTGATAAGCCTTTTCACCTTCTATGTTTAATACCAGGAATTGTGTGATCTTCTCAGAATACCTTACGGGTGTTCTAGCAACTTATATGCGTAAGCCTGTGGTCTATGTCAATGAGAAGGTCTCATGTGTATGGCTGAGGAACTAATGAATCACAACCAAATATTTTCTCTCTTTCGGGTTCTTATATGGTCATGCGGATATCCTATCAAGGCAATCTATAGTTGGATCGATTTGACCAGAATTTGTATGCTTTATCGTCTTTAATATTCAATTCTCTCAATTTCTCACTAATTACTTGTGGGTTTGTTGTCGTTTAAAAGACGTGAATTCTAAGACCTTGATCTATATCTATTAATGTTGTGAAGAGATTTGACTGAGGTATTACCGATTCCAACACGTAATCCCTAGGCTCTATGGGTCCTGTAATTGTCATGCAAGAGATAACCAAACTTAATTGAAAGAAGTAAACTAATAATGAAAGATATATCTACACTATGCTTATATTCATTTTTTTGTATTTTCGAAGATATGGTTTTGAATGAAATTTAAAGAGAAACTATTCTACTATATTAGGATAATGAACAATTAATTTAATAACAGAATTAAAACAAGCAAGGTAGCTAGATGTAGCGATTTGCCTGTGCATTTGTGAATTTATCCTAAATATTAAATAACTAACTAATTTAATTGAAAAGACCTTCAATCTTACCTCAGAAGTGAAGAATAAATCACAGCTTCTCAGAAATTATCCTTCCCCACAGCTTCCCTGGTAATACTGAAAGCAAGCTTAACTGAAATGAAATGATTTGCTATTCTATCCGATATATTGTAACTACATGTTTCGCACAGAATGTTTCAGTTCTTGGAATAGAGTTGCTTCTATCCTTTCATTCCTTTGAGAAACAGATAAGGGTTAGGGCCAAGAGGAATACCTGTTGAATGTCGAGAGGGTGTGCGCGTATCGTAGAGAGAGATCAGATCGACTGCGAAGAACTCCTTTTTGTCTTGGAAGGACTACATGCAAGTAAGAATACAAAACCACCAGATTTTAATTAGACAATAAATGAGGGAACTGCCTTGGGCCCATGAAATATAAAACTTCCTTTTGAAGATGGTCAGTTCCCCTGCTAATATGAATTAACACAAATGATCGTAAAATCACAATTTAATTGCCCCGTTAAAACAATAGAGGAAAGGCTGGTTTTTAGTTTTGAATCACAGTGACCGATGCCGGTCACTGTCATTAGTACCGGTTGTTGGTAACCGATATCGGTAGGGAAAATGTTTTAGGGGCTTTTGGTGAAGGTTGGTTGTAAGGTGGTCGTGTTGTTTATAAGGCTGGCAAATGAGTGGGGTTAGGTAACGGGGTGATGAGAAGGACTCAGAGAGTACAGGGAGGGTGTTTTTGAGGTAACGTAAGGGTAGAGGAATGACAGTTAGATGTAGTGTGTTACCGGGTAGTAGATCCAAGAATAGACTTATAATGGCTGTGATTCAGAAGTTCAAGAAATGTTATTAAAAGGACATACAAGATACTACTTACTGGTTATTGATGAGGATGCGGGTCCAAGGACTGTGATGACAAAGGCAGAACTCAGGTAGGATGATCTGACAATCAAAAGACGAGCTATCTTCTCTCCCAATGTTCGGATGAGTGTCACAGGGCTCTGGTTACTCAGTGGCAGCCTCGGGCTTGATGTCCTCCTCTGCCAACTCTTCTTGTTTCTTCATTTGTCTCTTCTCGGCCAAGTAAATTCTGGATTCTTTCAATGACTTCTGATATTTCGATTAATCAAAAATCCTCCCTCTTGTTTTTGGTCAAAGGAGGTCATTTACAGGGAACCGATGGCGGTTACGTAACCGACGGCGGTCGAGTAGAAACCGGTATCGGTTCAGTCAAAGTGGGCTATTTTTAGTAAAATAGCCAACTTTCCCTCCTTTTCTCCCGAGGGATTAGTTGTGGGCTTGGTCAAGTCATTATGAGGTCAGTTTTGGGTGCGAGTGAGGATTCATTAGTCATGGGTGTGGACGTAGACCAAGTTATAGGTCTTAATTAGGTTAGTTTAGGGTTAGGACTAGGTCATGATGAGGTGGCGAAATGAGGTGGCAGGTTTGGAGGTGTGGATTTATTAATTGTAAGGTAATTAATAAATAATTGTGTACGGTTTAGGTGATGAGGTTAGGTTGCGAAATGAGATGCATGGTACGGGAGGTTGTAAGACACAAATTTGGTGTCTACATTAGCCCCTTATTGTCGTGTAGCTTGTCTTGTAAAGCTGTACTGACAATAAGAAGAAGTGGTTATTCATGTTAAGGGTATAGGTAATCCCCCTCAAATCTATCACAGATTGAGGTAGCGTGATATCAGGGATAGGGTTGATAAAGGGTAAACGGGGTTGAGATAATGGTAAGATGGTGGGGTAGGTTCAAGGAATTAGATGCACATTGAAATGCAGTAGTGCGACCAGGGTACATGATTTGAAGAGCCAACAAGCAATTCATAGGCAAAGGTCGAAAGTTTATCCAAACAAGGGTGATATAATCCTGGTATCCAAGGCATAGGAAGTAGCTCCAGGGGATATAACGGGTAAGGTATAGGAAGGTTTGGGCATGTTCGGCGCAGTACCAAATGGGTGGTTTGGTTGAGATAAACGTCACGGTCTTGGTCTAGGAAAAGTTGGTCGACTAATCAATTCAAGTATCCTAATCATGCTAAAACACGAACAGGTGAGCTCGAATGAACAAAAAGTGACATGATGGGTGGATAAAATTGTAATTTGTGGGTCTTGGTCGAGGTAGTTAAGTGGTGCGGCTGTGGGTCGGGCCAAATGGTTGGTGGTGGCTTGGAGTTGGGCCTAATGGTTTGTGGCGGCCTTGGGTCGGGCCAATTGGTTGGGTGCAGCCTTGGGGCGGGCCTGATTGATTGGTTGAGACCTTGGGTCAGGCCAAGTGGTTGGGTTGTGGCCTTGGGTCTGGCCGGATTAGTTGGTTGCGGCCTGATTGGTTGGTTGGGGCCTTGGGTCGGGCCAAGTGGTTGGGTTGCGGCCTTGGGGCGGGCCAAGTGGTTGGGTTATGGCCTTAGGGTGGGCCAAGTGGTTGGGTGGGGCCGTGGGTCGGGCCAAGTGGTTGGGTTGCGGCCTTGGGGCGGGCTGGACTAGTTGCTTGCGGCCTTGGGGTCGGGCCAATGAAGTCAAAAAAAGGCTAAGCAGCAATGGCGGGTATAGGCGATGGGGTGAATAGGCAATGTGTTGAGAAAGGGAGATTGGTGAATAGGGGCAGAAGTTGGGTGAAGGTAGGTATTAAACTGATATCGGCTAGATATGACCGCTATCGGTTAGGTGACCGATACCGGTTCCTTAGGGTAGAATAAAACCGATATCGGTTATAGGTGAAAAACCTATAAAAAGAAAAATACGGCCTGTCATTGTCACATTGTCAATTTGAAAACCAATTTTAGTTGTCTGAGGTGTATTAGTGAGATTTATTGAATTTGTCAGTTGAGGTGGCACTATTTGAGTGGAGAAGTGAGTGGTTGGTAGGCCCTAGCGAGTAGGAGGCAGCAGTTGATTGGTGGAGGACCCAACATAGGAGAGTTAGAGCCATGGCATAGCCAGGAGGAGTAGGAGGTGTTGGACCAGCTGGACCACCACCACCTATCCCACCACGACGATGTGTAGGTCGTACCGGTAGGTTCGAAACCTCACATTATGTGAATTTAATGTTTTTAAGTTAGATTGGGGGTTTGGGTAGGAATACAATGTTTTGATAAAATAATGAATAAATTGAAGTTATATGAAAAATGGAGAGGATAGATGGGTTAAATAGGCCAAGGCGGCAGGGTGGGTAGGTTTTTAGGGTGTTTGGGTGGGTAAATAGAGAGAAATAGGCAAAATTAGATTTTTTTGGGGGGCTGCGTCGGGTCAGTTACGGCGATGGACAGTGACCGATGTCGGTCACGAGGCGACCGGCATCAGTCACGAAATGCTCGACACAGGTCCTTTGTCGGGAAACCGGCGTCGGTACCATTTGTTGTTTTTTTTTTTTTTTTTTTTTTGGTTGGTTTGTTTGTTTGTTTTGGTTTATTGTTTGTTGGTGTTTTGTTGTGGTTTGTTTAGGGGTGAAAAGGGAGGGGGTAGAGTTGATAGGAAAGGTGATATCGTAGATGTTTGTAGGGTAAGATGGGTGGGTGTAGATGTGTGTTATAGAGTCAGGGTGCGGGTCGGGTGGATAAGAAAGGGGGTAGAGAGGGTTAAAGTAGTTTTTGTAAAGGGTAGGTCTAACGCAGTGGGTTGGTTTTGCAGGCACGTCAGCAGCTGACGATGCGGGATCGGATGCCCCCGCTTTTGAGACGGATGCGGCCACACGTGTCCGTAGCATAGTGGGCCATTATGCACGAGGTGGGGACTCGGCGGAGGTCCAGCGATATAGGGCTATAGATAGGGGACCACAGTCTTATGGTTGCCCTCATCGAGAGATGGGATCCGGCGACTAATGTTTTCCATCTCCCGACTGGAGAGATGACTGTGACCTTAGAGGATGTATATCGCATCCTGAGACTACCGATCGTAGGAGAGGCATTATTCCAGGTAGATGCAGAGACGGCTATGGACAACATTCTATAGGTATTTGGGGATGCAGCCGCGCTATTGACTTATCACAGTGGGAGCATTGCCTATGGGGACATGTATCGCGCCCACAGACATGAGACACCGGCTTGTCGTGTTGATGATGATAAGCATCACATGCTTCGCCCTCCCGGACTTAGAGGGAGGCCGCTTTCCCACGGGCGTTGATGGGGGGTGCTGCACGAGATGGTGGAGGAGCATACGTGCTATGCTTGGGCACCAGTATACCTGGTGCAGCTATACAGAGAGCTGTGGGGTTATAGCCGGATGAGATGATTCGGGATTTGTTCCACATTTTTGTTACACTGCTGGGCATATGAGCACATCATATGTATTCGACCAGTAGGGGCTGCCCCAGTAGCCAGGGCCACAGGTGATATACAGGTATGGCTTTAAGAGGTGGTTGGGGGTCGTGGGCTAGCCACAAGCGGTGCTCGCAGGACGTGATGTAGCGTTCTACCATCATTTGCTAGAAGGCTTGACCACATTGGATATTGTATGGAGGCCTTACAGAGGTCATCAGCCTCGCGGAGGAGCCCGATCACCGATGCGCTGGATCCAGTATACTTTCTGGATAGCAGGCTGAAGGCCAGGAGAGTATGAGCGGATACCCTTAGAGAGGGTACGATGGCAGTTGGGGCTACGACAGGATGAGCCACCTCCCTTCCCTTAGTACCGGAGGGATGATGTAGAGGCCCCACTGCCTGCACCACAGTCTGTGGACCCCAGATTGGGTAGCAGAGAGGCCGGCGGATGATACCGTGGACGACGCCGGCTGCACAGGGTCATTTTTGGTATGGTGGGCAGGGGAGAGAGCAGCAAGGAGAGCACAACCCGCACAACCCAAACTTAACGGCTGTTATAGCAGAGATGGACCAGCTCAGGGGACAGGTGCAGTTGTTATAGGGGCAGCTTGCTGCTGCACAGGCACAGATAGGTGTCCTACAGGGGCAACTAGCCCAGACACATATACAGGCACAGCCACAGGTATAGCCACAGGCACCACCACCAGCACCGGCACAGCCACAGGCACCGGCACAGGGGCCATTAATATTAGGAGTTGGGGGACCAGCCCCAGCAGCGATGATGGCACGGGCCCGCTATATGGAGGCGAGAGCGGAGGCCCGGTATTATCAGGATGTCCTTGATGGTACCGGGGGCTGACTATCAGCCATATGCGGTGCACAGAGTTGAGACCTCTCGGAGCCAGAGATCCCAGGGGGGTGCAGCCACAGCCGGTGGGTCCGTTACAGGGAGGAGGTGAGAGGCAGCACAGGGACCAGCAGGGAGACAGGCGGAGGGCGGTGGAGAGAGCTGAGGTATCCCTGCAGAGGAGATAGTTTTTGTTTTTGGATATTGGATAGAGACACCGGTCTGCGAACTGGTTATGTATATAGAGGCCTGCGCGCCCACATATGATTCATTCATTTATTCATCTTGTTGTATATACCCGGCCTGCGAGCCGAGTACGGGTTGTATAGTTGATACCCCGGCCTGCGAGCCGAGTACGGGTTGTATAGTTGATACCCGGCCTGTGAGCCGAGTCGAGATTTTGACAGTTATTGCGGCCTGCGTGCCGGCTTTGTATTATTATGAGATCACAGAGGCCCCTATGCAGGGCAAGTTGTATATTTGAAACCTTTGATGTGTATATATATATATATATATATATATTAATGATTTTGACCCACATCGTTTATATATTGATGGTGTTGATGTCTTTTGTTGATGGCTTTTGAAATGTAATGTATGTATATATAGATGATGAGTTTGATTCACATGTTGTGTATGAAATGTTTTATGTGTTTTGTCGATGGTTTGTGAAATTGAATGTATGTAGATGATGAGTTTGATCCAAATGGTGTATATATTGATGGTTTTGATGTCTTTTGTTGATGGCTTTTTTATTATAGATAGATGATGTTGATGAAATTGTGATGAGATATTGATGTGATGTTGATGACAAATACGGATAATGGTGTTGTTATGCAGGAAAAAGAGGTGGGCGCCACAAAAATTGGGTAGAAAATAAAGAAAAGGACTATGTTTAAGAAAAAGTAGGCATGTGACCGATATCGGTTAGATAACCGACGCCGGTAGATGATAGACCAATATTGGTTAGGTAACCGATACCGGTTATTCCAAAATGAGCTTTTCTAAAAATAGAAAAGCTTGGGTGGCGACTTAAGTTCTTATTTTGAGAGTCATGCAAGAAGTTAAATACGCGAATACGACGCTGTTTGACGACTGATAATTGCATGAGAGAATTTGAGTGATAAGGAGGAAAGAGACAGGGAAAGTGAATGTGGGCTGAGATTCAGAAGGCAAAAAGGTAAGTTATATTTGAAGAGGGTGGTGAACATGGCTAAACAAGGAGAAGCATCCAGCAGGCAGGGACGAGAGGGAAGACAAGTTCCACCTCAAGCTGCTGCATCCCAAGAGGTAAACTATTTGGTTGTAATTTGATTCTTGCATGTTTTGTGAATAGGATGAGAGAGAGTAAGTGGATAAAGATGAGAAAGAAAAGGTGATAGGCAAGGGTTTGGGATGGGGTGAGTGTTATGGGGTAGGTAAGCAGGGTGTTCATGTATTTTTTTTTAGGTATAGAGAGGAGTAAACAGGCAAAATATTTATTACAGGTGTATGTTTTGAAGCATGCTGTATATTTTTGACAGTGACCGGTATCGTTTAGAGATAACCGGTATCGGCTAGTAAACCGGTATCGGCTATCTATAACCGATACCGGTTACTGTAGGAATTTTCAGAATGTGAGAAAAACCCTTGGGGATTTGATTTATTGAATGGCTGTGTGCAGGAGGAGGTAGGTTAAGGATGAATGATGCTGTTAGATGAGTGGTTCACGAATGGTTTGTTGAAGATTTTCAAATTTCGGTTAGCAGGGGCATTAGGATTATCGAGGGTTATATCCCTTGCATCAACCATTTCCTATACTATGTTTTTCAACATCTTGCAGTTTTCGTGACTGTGTCCCTTTACGCGGTGAAAGTTACAGAAGTCATTTTCTTTGTACCAAGAAGGTATAGCATGGGTGGAGTTAAACCTGGAGTGAGGTTTAACAGGAGGCAAGGTGATAGCTCCAGCTTTGAGCAATTTTTCCAAGATGACACCATAAGTTTCTCCCAAGGGAGTGTAATTGATGGGCTCCACTTTATACTTATAGGTGGTTTTTGGTGGGGTATTAGACGGTGCTTGAGATTTGACCATCACCGCGTGTACAGCTCCTTTTGATTTCGAAGCAGTCGATGTGTAAGGATTGGTGGTGTTAGGTTTGTTGGTGGAATCTTGGGTTCGGAAATTGGGGTTTTTGTTGCGCAACCGCAATTTCTCTTCCTCTAAGGCTCAAATCTCTAGTTTTCGAGCCATGGTAAAGGCCTCGTCAAATGTGCGGAAAGTTTGAATTTTGAGGGTAGGAGAAATGTGCTTAGCGCAGGCCCGCGTAAAGAGTTCGATAAGTTCAGCCTGAGGAAAGGCATAAGTAAGTTGGTTGATGAGGCCCCGCCATCGTCCAACGAAATCTGCGATAGATTCATCTTCAAACTGTCGGATGGCATAGAGGTCGGTGATAGATACTTTCTTAGCAATATTAATGGAGAAATGATCCAAGAAAGATTGGGCTAGTTGGTTAAAAGAGAAGATCGAGTGCTGGGTTAAAGCACTGTACCATTCTAAGGTGGGTCCTGATAAGGACATGGGAAAGGTGTGGAGTAGCAAAGCATCTTCATGAGCAATCAAATAGCAAGCATGTCTAAATGATCGCAAGTGTTGTTGAGGATCCTCTTTACTATTAAAACGAGTGAATTTTGGTAATTCCCATTGAGGAGGATATGAATGAAGAGGGATAGACGGATGAATAGGCTCCCAACAAACATGCTCGTATGTCAAGGTGCTACGGCTTCCTGAAACAGAAGCCTCCAGATTTTGCATTTTGTCTATCATTTGTTTGATGAAATCCGTGGTTGGATGAGATGCTGGTGCGGTTGTTGTAAAAGGTGGAGGATTGGGCCAAGGGCCTCCACTAGACAATGGTGGGGTTAAATGTTGATAAGGTATTGAGGATGAATATGTTGAGGAGACCGAATAGGGATGTCCTATATAAGGTGTCGAAGCCACTGGATAAGTGTGTGGAAATGAAAAGGTGGGCAGAGCTTGAGAAGGAAAGCTCGTGTGGATAGGTGGTAGAGGGCAAGTTATGAAAGAAGCAGTCGGCGAGAGAGACGAGGTAGGATCAGTTGGCGGTAATGATATGTGGGGCCCCAGATTAACCAAAGGAAAGCCAATCTGTGTCATATGAACCTCTGAAGCCACTGAGTTGGGAGACGGGGCCAAGGATGAAGAAGGTAAGGTGGAGTTATTAGGTGGAGAAGGAGCTAAATGAGCAGCTATACTGATAGGCATACCTACGAGAAGCTGACCGTCGGGTGTACGGTCAGGGGTATGAGACAAATAGTACTGTACAGCGCTAGGATTAGCATCCAAAAATTTGGAAAATTCCTTATCTCCTACAGGAATTTTGGGAACCTCATTGGTGTCTGTAGGGTTCCCCATAGAATGTGAAGGGGGTGATTCAGGCAAAGGCACAGAGCAGGCATGTGAAACCATGGCGGCGGCTTGCTTCCGAGTGATAACAACCATGGACAAGAGTACACAGTAGGGTTTTAATCTATCAGGAATAGAAACAGCCCCAGAATGTTGAAATTGGTAGGTTGCTGGTTTGTCAGGGACTGTAAATGACAGTAACCGATATCGGTCTGCTAACCGATGTCGGTTAGACTGTAGCCGGCATCGGTCAATTAACCAATGTCGGTATAATAGGACTGGTATAAGAAACTGTAAGAAGCTGCTGATTTGAGTTTTTAACAATGCTTAGTACATCTATCAAACTATTCTGAAGTGATCACTGTCAGTATAGGACAGAGAAACAGAGCTAAAAACAAGAAAGATGCACACGCAAATCCAGAAACTAACCCTAGGATTATTTTTAATTATTGTGGGTTTATGCCTTAGACGCAAGGTGATGTCAATCCTAGACAAAAGACTAAGGGGAAATGTCAAGTTTGTTTTGGCTTATAAGGTTACCTCAATCGGGCGGAGGAATACCGCGGAAAAGGGGGGATGTTTGAGCTGTTGTGTTGATTATGTCGTGATTCGGTATGTGTTGTGCAGTGAAAGTAAGATTAATTTCTTGCCAATACCGTGGATATCACCCCCACGTGTACGACCTGTTACTTAATCTATGTTCACTAGAATTGAAAACAACAAGCAAGAATGTGATGCACGTGTTTTAAACCCAAATCGAAAATGATATTCGATGAAGTAAAAGAGATGACTTTCACTAAAGCAAAGATGTGAAAGAAAAACAAATTCTTTTACAAAAATAACAAAATACCTTGTGAATATCTAGGAGAACAAAATAACAAGTATGCTCCCTATATGAAAGCAAGCAAGAATCAAAGAAACCCAAAATGGGTCCCACCGGGCGTGCCAAAATGTTTCGCACCGAATGTTTCAGTTCTTGGAATAGAGTTGCTTCTATCCTTTCATTCCTTTGAGAAACAGATAAGGGTTAGGGCTAGGAGGAATACCTGTTGAATGTCGAGAGGGTGTGCACATACCGTAGAGAGAGATCAGATCGACTGCGAAGAACTCCTTTTTGTCTTGGAAGGACTACCTGCAAGTAAGAATACAAAACCACCAGATTTTAATTAGACAATAAATGAGGGAACTGCCTTGGGCCCAGGAAATATAAAACTTCCTTTTGAAGATGATCAGTTCCCCTGGTAATATGAATTAACACAAATGATCGTAAAATCACAATTTAATTGCCCCATTAAAACAATAGAGGAAACGCTGGTTTTTAGTTTTGAATCACAGTGACCGGTGCCGGTCACTGTCACCGGTACCGGTTGTTGGTAACCGATATCGGTAGGGGCAATGTTTTAGGGGATTTTGGTGAAGGTTGGCTGTAAGGTGGTTATGTTGTTTATAAGGTTGGTAAATGAGTGGGGTTAGGTAATAGGGTGATGAGAAGGACTCAGAGAGTATGGGGAGGGTGTTTTTGAGGTAACGTAAGGGTAGAGGAATGACAATTAGATGTAGTGTGTTACCGGGTAGTAGATCTAGGAATAGACTTATAATGGCTGTGATTTAGAAGTTCAAGAAATGTTATTAAAAGGACATACAAGATACTACTTACTGGTTATTGATGAGGATGCGGGTCCAAGGACTATGATGACAAAGGCAGAACTCAGGTAGGATGATCTGATAATCAGAAGACGAGCTATCTTCTCTCCCAATGTTCGGATGAGTGTCACAGGGCTCTGGTTACTCAGTGGCAGCCTCGGGCTTGATGTCCTCCTCTGCCAACTCTTCTTGTTTCTTCACTTGTCTCTTCTCGGCCAAGTAAATTCCGGATTCTTTCAATGACTTCTGATATTTCGATTAATCAAAGACCCTCCCTCTTGTTTTTGGTTGGAGGAGGTCATTTACAGGGAACCGTTGGCGGTTACGTAACCGACGGCGGTCGAGTAGAAACCGGTATCGGTTCAGTCAAAGTGGGCTATTTTTAGTAAAATAGCCAACTTTCCCTCCTTTTCTCCCGAGGGATTAGTTGTGGGCTTGGTCAAGTCATTATGAGGTCAGTTTTGGGTGCGAGTGAGGAGTCATTAGTCATGGGTGTGGATGTAGACCAAGTTATAGGTCTTAATTAGGTTAGTTTAGGGTTAGGACTAGGTCATGATGAGGTGGCGAAATGAGGTGGCAGGTTTGGAGGTGTGGATTTATTAATTGTAAGGTAATTAATAAATAATTGTGTACGGTTTAGGTGATGAGGTTAGGTTGCGAAATGAGATGCATGGTACGGGAGGTCCTAAGACACAAATTTGGTGTCTACACTACAACTTTGACAATTCAAACCTAGATTTTACAGAAAAATGACAAATCTAGTTGTATTGTGATTTGTCCCCTCAGTGTGATCTCTTCGTTCCTTTGTGTTCTCATGAATCTAGAAAAGTTGGAATATGAAAACAACAATGGGAGAAGATGTTCAAACAGTGGTAGCTTGGATGTAAGCCGAACAAAATGCAAGTTGGAGAAGGATAGTGCAAGAGAATAGAGCTTGACTATGCGATTCCTAGCCAGATTATTACAGGGATATAGTACAAGCACACCGAAATCTCTACGATCTATACTTCCTGTGACAAAACAATAACCTATAATTCTAAGAAGAATCAAGATTCAAATGGACATAATCTAGAACCAGAACTGTGGAGCCTTAACCTTAGAGGCTGAAAGCTTTACAAAATCTAAACATGTTGAGACTTATTGAAGAACTTTAAAAACACACTGAATAATAATTCATAGAAGGAGAGGGGCCATTTACTTGTAAACAAGCTTAGTATTTATAGCACTTTGATTTACCAGAGGGTAAGTTTGAATTAAACTCTTCTATTATAAACAAAGAGGAATTACTATTTACCAAGAGGCTAAAACTTAAATGGAAGCAAGAGTGGTTGAGAAATATGAGCACCATTTAATTATTTACATTGACAAAATCATCGGAAAGTTCTAGAAAACACGCATAGGACTGCCGCCCTGTGCAAGGCGGTGGTTATAGGACTTTCGCCCTATCCTGGGTGGTGGTCCTATAACTAAAGAACAAAATGTAAGAAAATAGAGGAACGGGGTCAGAACAAAGTATGCGAAGGTTGGATGAGGCATTTTATGATGCAAATGTATACTCAGTGTGCTTTTTGGATCCTGAACACCTTGCGAAGAGATCTGAATCATTGGAGTTTCTGTAACCTCTTTCCGATAGTATAGTACATACAATTTTGGGTACGTACAGTTTCCTCCTTCCATTCTTTCTCAGAATTGTACATGACTCTGTAAGGCCCAATGAATAAGGCACTGGTCAACGTAATATGTTTTGAAACTTGAGATTCTGGATCCTCATGTCGTGCCCTAGCCATGACTAGTTCACGCCACGTCCCCAAGCTAGAGCTAACTATTGTCTCCTGAAAACTATTATGCGTTTCCATAGCCAAATTCAAAATTTTTGAGCTTGTGCCCTTCGTTGGTGTATAAGCCAAGTTAGAGATTCAATAAATTAGCAAAAGTAGTGCCCTAGAGCCATTTAAACCTCTGTTTGGCTTGTTTTAAGAAATCCTCCATCTCCCGGTCTGTGCACAAAATATCATCTTTACAATCTCCTTTGTGATCGAAATTGTTCGCTTATTCTATGGTCTGGGTCGTCAAATCTTTGTATTGCCTCCATGCCTCTAGTTCGCAAAGGAAATTCAAAAATTGGACTCAAAATGACGAAGTTCTCTTCCTCTGTGTATTTTTACCGCAGTCGGGATGACGGGTGTCTTTTCCCCATCAAAGTTTACTGCCAATGAATGCAGGTACGTGTTTAGATCCTATTGGATGGGGAGGAACAAGATTTTTTGGTGAACTTAACACTTTTGGTCACTTTTGGCAAAAATGGTAAATTTTCCCCGCGGACCCGAAAAAGTTGAACCGCCATTGAAAATTCTAACCTCACTGGGTGGCTCCATGTGTCGCAATGGCACAACTCCAGGGTGGGGTAGAAAGGGTCAACTGCCAAATCAGTGCTAGATCACCATGTGTTCAGAGTCATTGGAGAGGTAAATCACGCCATTGAAAAGTCAAAGCGGATGAGTGGACCATCGAGGGGATTTGTGTTTTTGAGCCGCTTTGCAAAAATGTGAAAAGTTAAAAAGTGACCCACAACCCTGATCAGGCTTTAAAGGGAAAAAATCAAAGTTGAAGCCTGCAAGGAAAAAGTCAAAGGTGAAGCCCGTCATTGAAAAGTCAAAGTGGATGAGCAAGCCATGGGGGCACTTTTGGAAATTTAACCGAATTTCCAAAAGTTAAGTAAAAGTTCTAGAATGCTCCGCGGCTCTGCCAAGGTCTCAGGCTCGCCGTTGAAAATTCAAAGCAGAAGAGTGGGCCGTCAGAGGGAATTGATTTTTTGAGCCTTTTTCTAAAAAAGGTTAAAATGTTGAGAAAAGAACCGCGACCCCACCTACAACTAGAACGTGCCACGTGTCCTAGTCAAATCGTAGCAGCAGGCTAGCGGAGGGAATTGATTTTTTGAACCTTTTTTCCATAAAAGGTTAAAGTTTTGAGAATCAGGGTGCGACCTCATTTTCGATCAGAGGGTGCCACATGTCTAAGCTGAAAATTCTGAGCAGGGGTGTGGGCCAATTTGTTCCAAATTGCTAAATCTCTTAAAAATCACAAAATGTAAAGGGCTTTCCCCTGTAACCACTCCAATCCCTTCCTGCCACATGGATGGCTCGATTTCAAAGTTAGAGGAGCAAATCCAATGGTCTATATTTAAACTGGAAAATCGAATGTAACGGTTGCTTTGCAAGATCTAGTTTTCAACCTACCATGAGCGTTTTCCTCACAACGGAGGAATTTGAAAAGGTTCTGAAGATTTATGAAGTTGTAACAGTTTCTTGCGAAGAATATAATGGCTCCTCGAGCCATTGTAAAGGGCCGGTGATTGATTTCCGAAAATACCAAAGTGCTCTGTACATGGAAAAGATAGTAAAACGCCATTCTTCTTCTATTTTCTCTTCTTCCTCGAATTTCTTCCATCCTCAATCTATGTAAAAACTCTGCTCGAGCTTTAATAATAAAAGAAGGAATTTTTACCTCTTTGATTGAGGAATTAATTGGTACTTTACGACTAATGAGTTTCATTCGGTCTTGTAGCTTCTCCTGCAGATTTGTTTTTCTTCTGTCTATAAATGCATGTGAATGAATTTTCTAATTAATGTGTGTGGGCATCTGATATTCTACTCGCAACATTAGTTTATCCTACCCCCATTCTTACTTCCTTTCCCCTTCTCAGACAAACTTCTTTTCTAGTGAGAAATTGCTAGCTTTGCCACAGGGTCAATGGAGTGCCCCTGTTGGATCTTTAGTCGAAAGGCCACCACTGAAATCCACCTTTTCACGCATGCACATACGGAAGCTGCACCATTCAAGTAGAGGAGCTTAGATTCCCATAGCATTGGCTTGAAACCCACCAATCTGTACACAAGACAATTTTTCTCGCCAACAGTTGTATACCATGTGTAGACTTTTGTATGGGCTGACTGATTCACCCAAATGATGCCCCCCTCTTTGAGGGCACATGCGACATCATTGTAGGAGTGTGTGGCCTAAAAGAGGACCAACCACTAAAATTGTGCCCTTTAGGGAGAAGGGGATGTGCTTGGTAAAAACCAAGGCACATGCAATCAAGTGGCTAGGAAACAAGTATTAGTATGAACAAACATGCATGTGAAGACAAGTGTAAGCTACTAAGACAATGCGTAAGAAGATAATGTAAACACCCAAGAATACAATATAGACTGTGAAGAGTGCATTGCAAACATGGGACATCACTGACGATGTCACAAGATAATCAAGGTTGATGAAGCCAAATATTGACTAGTGTGCACACAAGACAAAGGGTAAAACCCGCATACAATGACAAGTAAGTAAAAATAATGTAACAAATAACCATGGAAACAAGTAGCCCTACATAACAAATGTTGCACATGAAGCACCCGTTAGCATGTTATAAAGATAAAAATTATGTCAAAGCGTGTATAATATGATAAAGTAGCGTGATATGAAAACCAAATGAAATGATAACACTTGTAATGTATGGAAGTGGATTCCCCTAGGAGCCACTATGGGACTACTCCTAGGTACTACACCAAACATCCATGTCGCGTCTAATGGCCTTGTATAATCTGTGATCAAAAATAGAAAGTATGTGAACGTGCATGTGTGTATGATAAAGATAATGACATACAAGATATCTATCTAGCATGTGTAATAAAATGAACATGTATCGATAAATGAAAGCAAGTGTAAATGGAACCAAGATATGCAATATGTTGTAGATGGATGGAATGGAATGCAGAGTGAATGTTAGGAGCCGTGTGCCCCCAAGTGAATGAAATTTTATGTAGGGAGGTTCATTTATTATAATCCCTCAATAGTGAAGAATAAACCGTAAATGAGAGTGCGTCATCGGGAAATGGTCAAACTATGTGTTGTGCGTAGTGTGATGTGATGAATGCATAGTGATAATATGTGACCTAGAGATGAGATGTTTGATGATTTAGCCTAAAGCATATATCACAACAAGATAACAGAAGAAGTGATGATTTTCCCTAAAGTGTATATCACTAAAGGATTCTAGAAGGAGTGATGATGTAGCATATGACATATATCACTAATGCAAGAATGTCACATGATAGTAAATATTGAATACTCGAATGTGTGAGTGTGATGAGGTCCATTTGATTTGTATACCCTCAATAGTCTAGTATGGACCGATGAAACTAGAGTGTGTCATCAGGAAGTGAGTGCAACACATATAAGTAGATGATGAAAAATGCGTGATATGTGAAATAGATGTGGTGACAAGAACTCGTCATGTGATGTGTAATGTGTAGTGTTTAATTTAGGATGTATATAAGGTAATGCAAGATGTGTAGATAAGATAAGATGTGTAAATTCATAGTAAATGTAAGATGTAGGAAGTATGTATGTAAGTTGTGTGAAGATGTGTAATGTGTAGTGTCTATTATATTGTGTGTGAGGTTCATGTGTATAAGATGCCCTCAACAGTCAAGTGTGAACTGAAGCACAAGAGTGTGTCATCAGGTAAATGTCGATGCTAGTGTTTGTGAATATGTCTATGTAAAATTCTACGATGTGTGGATAGGGGAGAAGATAAGTGTGATTCCCCCTAAAGCGTATGATGAAGAAATAATCATCTAATGTCATCTAGAAGGTCATCGGTATCAGGGTCAAAGATAAATGGATAAGCATCAAGACTTGGTATGTCAATAGTGTTGCATTGATCATGTAATGAACCATTTAGGCGCAAGTTGTACATACCCATGACATACTCCTCATTAGTGAAGAGTTTTAATGGACATCTATGTGCATACCATTCAGTGAGATTCTATGTATAGATAAGAAAGGAACTATTTGCACATGACCTACATGAACAAAGGGCAGGGCATGGGAAATGATACATCATCATGATCATGATGTAACATGCCCCCAATGTAATCAAGCGAGGATTTCCCTAGTGTAAGTGGAGAATAGAGAAAATGTCACTCAATGAAAAAATGTGAGATGAAAGAAATATAGACCATAAGTGACATTAATGTGAATGAATAAATGATAAAGGTGAAAATAATGCTAGTGGAGGATAGAGATCTTCAAAATCAAAGCCTAGTCGAGATAAGCCATCATGTGTACATATTGTGTCATCACAAGTAGGATCAAATGGAATATACTCCCAATAAAAATCATTCATGAAAAGTGTGCATGTGAAAGGAAGTCATACTGATGGAGGTGGTACATGAGAAGGTGGAGTAGCTAACTAGGGACATTTGATGTATGAATAGGCCCCTGATAAATAATCATAGTAGTAGTAGAAGCAAGGGGGCATCAAGGAAAATTTTAGTGGTGGAATTTTGTAAACTCACCAATATTAGGGATTTTAGAAATTGGAAATGGTGAATTTTCAACAATTGACTCTTTCCCAGTTCACCTAAAATTTCAGCTAACAATTCTTTTGTATGGGTCAGTTCGCCTACTATTTATAGTTAAAAATGAACTTATGCATGTATTTCACTAATGTTTATAATCAAAATTCGATCATATTCTCCAAGGTTTAATACATAGTCGAGGGGGTTCCAAGGAGGGTAACTCCCCTTGCGGAGTTCTGGGGCCATGTGCCCCGATAGGGGTTTGGGGGAAATGCCCCTAAAAGCCACATTTTATATGTGTGTTTTTTGGGGGAGATGAATCTTTTTTCTGATGAGATGGGCATCTTAACAATACAACATACAAAGGACCCTAGTTGGACAGTAGACAATGGATGACCATGCAATCCAGGTTGGATGATAGATAATGGATGATCATCCAACCCAGGATGGACAACAGGCAATGTACGACAATCCAACCCAGGTTAAATGTCTGTCTAACTGGAATAGATGTTCGTTCAACCAAAATCAGCCGAGAGCTATCCAAGAAAGTCATCCAAAACCCATCTAAAAATATGAATCCGTTAAAAAAAACACCCTACAAATTCACCTTTACCGCGTAACACTTTTTTGGAGATTTTCCACCCATTCTATAATACGTTTTTGGAGGATGGTCCTAAAATGAACCCTGAGAAGCACAGATGCAATTGGTACAAAATCTATCATGAAAATGACACCTTCAAGTGGTGGTAAATGTGTTAGCTCATCTATAGGTTACAAGTCATCGATAGTGTTAACTCTTGGAATAGGAAGTGTAGTATTCAGATCGTGGTCGCAATATTTGTATGAATGACGGTCACGAAGAACAATATACTTGACACCCTCATGTAAAATTTTGACATAATGGTGCACGGTAGAGGAAACAACTTACATGGAATGGAGCCATGGCCTACCAAGTAAACAATTATATGAATCCGAAAAGTCAATGAAAAAGAAGACTATGTTGAGAGTTTTTGGCCCTACAATGATAGGAAAAACAATGTGACTTATAGATGGAAGAATAAAGCCATCATAAGCATGAAGAGAGAGACATGATGACCTAACATTAGCAGCTGACAGGATAACCTTTTCAAGGAATGACATGGGACATAGATTAAGTTAAGATCCATTGTCGATTAAAGTATGCTTGATACCCATAATGTGAATGCGAATCAAGATATGAAAGAGTGGATCATTATTGAAAAATAGAAAGATCAGTATGAGGATTAGATGGGAAAGCAATATGTTGAGAAAATGCATCAACAAAATAATTATAAATGGAGTCTGGATGCATATCAATCAGGAATGCGACTAGTAGCAAGGAGATGTTGTACTCTATGTATTAAGTCAAGATTGGAAAGCAAGAAATAATTAATTAAGATACTTATGATGACAAGTTTCTATAATGATAAACAAAGAATGAGGATCCTGACAGCATGAAGATCAGGTTTGGTTTCACCAAAATGATTATGCTAAAATGTAATATAATAGCCTAATTTAATGCAAGTTTGCAGTAAATAAATGAATAATAAAATATTGAAATAATACCCAAGCAATACCTAAGCTAGAAAATATGAAACCCTAATGTGAAAAGAGGATTAGAAGAGCCTTAGTTGATTCAAAGAGGTTGTTGGAATGTATCGCCGTGGAGACTAATTGAATAGAGATAAAAATTTGTCACATAGAAGCTCGAAAAGTTACAAATCTGAGTGTTTTGACTGGAGTGGGATGCCTAGAGAAGGATAGGGGTGCATGTGGGCACCTTGGTATGAGTTTTGGGCACCCTAGTCTGCAGAAATGGTCGGAACCTTGTTCTGATATGGTCACTGGATGTTTGCACTTATTGGATTCTTGTCGCATGTATGTCGCTGAAATTTACTGGATGTCATTGTAAAGCTGCAATCGAATAAATCAACAACAAAACTCCAAGCAAAGCATCAAACCCCTAAAAAAGAAAGATGCATATGAAGGGATCAAACTATTCTCAACTGCCAAATTGATGGACTTATCACTAAGTGTTGCACTACATCTCATACCTAATGTATCTCTAGGTGTGTGTGTGGAATTGTGCCCTAAGTTTCTCTTGTGCTAGTCGCATGTGTGTTGGTCGTCAGATAGGACTTTACGAAGAGCAACAGTCAGGGGACAAGAAGTCCCTCCTCTTTAATGGGAGAGGTTCCCTTATTCAGAAACGAACTTATTTACAAATGTACAAGACATGATTTGTTGGTTAAACTTGGATATCACGAAAGTGTTTTCTATGAAGATCATCAATTACAAAAGGACTGAGGAAATGAGAGTACGGGAAAGAGCAGAAAGGCAACATGCAGAATTATAGATATCAGAGTAATTCTTTATGTATGCGAAAGTCACAGTGAATTGAAACAAGATCATTTGTATTGAATAAATAAGATGGAATTTAAAGACACAAAGTTCTGTAAATAACATCTGCTTAGAACACAAAGTTTCTTAACATAACACAGATTCATTAATCAAGGACACAAAGTTCCTTCTTGGTTATACAAGATCACCGAGCTTGCAAAGTTGAAGAGTATGCAATCGGTAAGACTAACGAACTTGAGACAAATGATCTTCACAAAGAAAATAAACGAAAGCTTAGGAATAACAGAGATCAGATAGACAAAGAATGGAAAAGTCCTTCTGTATTGATTTCTTTATAATCTATTTACACTTTCAGAAAATATGCCAAGTTCTTCCTCCTTTTTTTGAATGGCGTAAAGAAGGCCATTATATAGCTTACAAATCAGTTACTCTTCGTAACCGCTTCTTTAACCAAGAACAGTTAAGGACCGCCAATCGCAATACCTTAACTTCTTACAAAGAAAACGGAAAAAGAAAGGGAAGAAGAGAAAAGAACAAGGAGAAGAAGACAGGTGGCCAGTCACTGAGAGGGACCCACCGACTTCAGAATCCGCTGCCTGAATTTCTCTAACGCCTCAGCTATGTCTCTGCCACGAGGGACTGACGTGTTGGCCGTAGACTGCGTCCAAAATCCAAGACATTTCTCCAGCTCTTTATCAAACTCGACATGAGTATGATAATCTTTGTTTGCTTCTCCAACGGCAGATTGAAGAGAACAGATTTCCTTCATTTTCTCTTTGGAGATTGAGCTTTCCTTGAATAGATTATCTTTGATATAAGCTCTGAATTGAGCTTTGATTTCTTGCAAGGAAAGGGAAACACCAGAATTTTCATCCTGAAGATGACAGTGAATATCCTTGAAAGCTGAGACAACCAGTGTCTTGAAAGCTTCGCCCTTCTGCCAACTGTTCTTTAGTTCTCCCAAAGCCTCCTCCAGGACTTCGATCTTCATATTGATAGTATCAGAGCCGCAACCTAAATTCGGGGAGGAATTACAGAGAAAAGGGATACATGCGCAGGGAATTAGGTTGCAAGGGTTCGAGCAAGGGTAGCATGGAAACAATGTAAGAATTGCAAAGGTGGCTTGCTCGTTATATAGCCGTTGAGGAGAGAGAAGGGTGATCAATGCGCATTACATTCATATCTATCAGTTTGAAAAACAGCATATTCGGGTAGAGCGGGAAAAACTAAGTATGAATGGCATTTGGTTCGCTTGGGACATGTGAGACGCGAATGCGCGAAACACGCGGCTCGGCCGATTCGGGCGAAACAAGGAGAAGACGCACAAATGTCATTTTGGGACACGCGGGACATGAATGCGAAGTGCGCGATTCGGGTGTTTCGGCCGAAAATGGTTCCAATGGGTCCGTTTGAAACGTTTGGGACATTTGGGACAAAAAGTTCCGAAGTACGCGGTTCGGGTTTCGGCCGAAAATGGAACAACTTGCACTTTTTGACTTGGGACATTTGGGTTGAAGTACGCGAGTTCGGGAGTTTCAGGCGAAAAATTTGGGACATTTGGGACAAAAAGTTCCGAAGTACGCGGTTCGGGAGTTTCGGCCGAAAATGGAACAACTTGCACTTTTGACTTTGGGACATTTGGAACACGAAAGTGAAAAGTACGCGGTTCGGGGATTTCGGCCGATCGGGGAACAGAGCGCACTTTTGAACTTGGGACAGTTGGGACAAAAGATGTCTGACAAGCCCGAAAATGGAACAACTCGGGCCCGCACTTTTGAAATTTGGGACAACTTCGGCGGGGATTTCGGCCGATCGGGGAACAGAGCGCACTTTTGAACTTGGGACAGGCAGGACAAAAATGTCCGACAGGCCCGAAATACATACAAAATGACCCAAAACTGCAGACTTTTCTCAATTTCACGACTTGGTACATTAGAGAAAACACTTAAACTCAAAATTTTGAAAATTTTTAACTTTCATCAGAGCAGGGAATTTTGAGTGGACAACAGCTGGCTCCTTCTGGGGATGACTTGGCATAAATTCAAGGAATGAGACAAGGCAAGAACTTAGACAAACTCAGGGAAGCAGACCAGTACCTTATCCATTGGGCCACGGAGTCAAAAAGCAGACCAATACAGAGGACAACACACCAAAACAGAAAGGAAAAAAAGCAAAAACACTGTACAGAATATACAAGGGACTCCCTAATCACCTAGGACTTGAACAACTTGAGATACTGCCCACTATAAGGAAGTGGGAGAGAAGAACCATCCATGTAATCAAGATAGAAAGAATTCTCACCAGCAAAGTGCCTGATCTTGAAGGGTCCGAGCCACAGGGAATCAAACTTTCCATGGCTGCCACGAGGTTCATGTCTTTTGTCCCATAACAGCACGGTGTCTCCAACTTGGAAATCTTTGAACCTGGCTTTCTTGTCAAACAGGACCTTTACCTTCTGCTGGTGAACAGATATCCGATCAGCAACCTCCAATCTGTCCTCATTCAGTTTGTGCAGGTACATAATTCTCTTGTCCAAAGCATCTCTGAAACTAGTATCCTCAATGGCCTTCATTAGGTGCAAGGCTGGCAGTTCCACTGTCACTGGCAATTGAGCTTCAACTCCATACACCACTTGAAAAGGAGACATTCCAATAGCTCTCTTTGGTGTAATCCTGTCTGCCCAAAGAGCATCATAGAGCTTCTTGTGCCAGTTTCGTTGAGACTCATTTACTAACTTCCTTATAATAGTCACCAAATTTTTGTTAGTGGATTCTGCTTGCCCATTTCCCTGAGGGTAGTAATCTGAAGAGTGAGCCAAAGAAATGCCATACCCATAGCAGAAGTCCATTATCTCAGCAGAAGAGAAATTCGAGGCATTATCTGTTACAATCTTGTTAGGTACACCATACCTTACCAAGATGTTCTCTTTGATGAAGCTGCATACCACTTCAGAAGTAGTGCTCTTGACTGGAATAGCTTCCACCCATTTGGTGAAGTAGTCCATGGCAGTTAGTACATGAGTGTGACCAGCACTAGAAGCAGGATTAAGTGTACCAATGAAGTCCAAACCCCACTGTTGAAATGGTTCCTCAATCACAACTGGCTTGAGAGGCAAAGAGGCCAATTTAGGTCTTCCCACAAAAGTCTGACAAGCCTCACATTTATCCACCCACTTGGATGCATCTCTGAACAAGGAAGGCCAGTAGTATCCTCCACGGAGTATCTTATGAGCTGTAACCATTGATGAATAGTGCCCTCCACATGCCTGATCGTGAAAAGCTGAGAGCAACTTTCTCTGTTGTTCCTTGTCCACACACTTCAAAAATCTCCCATCTAAGCCACGCTTGAACAAAGCATTTTCCCATAATACATATTGCACTGACCTCAATTTAACAGTCCTCTTTTCTTTGGCAGTTAAATGAGAGGGGCATTCCCCATAGGTGAGAAAATGGGCGATGTCAGCATACCATTCGTCAACTGAACTAAGGAACAGAACGGTAGGAAGGTCAACTTTGTTCTCCAATACTTCATGCTTAGCTCCTTCAGCAATGAGCTCACAAAGGCCTTTTCCACGAACCAGCTTGGTCGGCTTGATGTCAATGTCATACTCTTGGACCTTAGCAACCCAGTTCCCTCTCTTAGATCCAAATTCTTGCTGTGTGAGGATTGACTTAACAGTTGTATCCGGGACCAATACCATGGAATGAGAGTTGAGGATGTAAAAGTGAAACTGCTTGACAGCTTTAACCACTGCAAAAGCATGTTTCTCCATCATGGTGTACTTCAACTCGTGATCTTTCAGAATATAGCTCATGAACGCGATTGGTAGCTCATGCTCATTAGAGTCTTCTTGAGTTAACACAGCAGCCAAGGTATTATCTGTAGCATAGCAATAGATGATGAAATCTTTGCTGAAATCAGGACAGGCTAAAACAGGAGTTTTAGCGATAGCTCTCTTGATACCTTCAAAGGATTCCTTTCCTTCAGAAGACCAACCAAATGTTTTCTTCCCTTTCATCATCTGAGAAATATTCAAAGTTAACTCTGCAAAATCAGGGATGAATCTTCTCAAGAAATTTATCTTACCGAAGGAGTGCACGCCCTTTTTGCTGGTTGGGAGAGGAATTTGTGGATGGCTTGAACTCGTTCAGGATCAATCTTAATACCATCCTTGGAAACGATGTGCCCTAATAACTTTCCCTCAGTGACACAAAAGATAGATTTTTTAGGGTTCAGAGAGATCCCATGCTCTCTGCATCTCAGCAGAACTGTCTCTAGGTGATCAAAATGATCCGCTCTTGTCTTGGAAAACACTGTCAGGTCATCAAGATATATGACAATACACTTCCCTTTCAAGCTTCCAAAAGCCAGATCCATAGCTCTCTGGAAAGTGGCACCAGCATTAATAAGCCCAAAAGGCATTCTCTTGTAAGCAAAGGTGCCCCAAGGAGTAGTGAAAGCTGTCTTGTGTTGATCTGCAGTATCAACCTCTACCTGATTGTATCCCGAGAATCCATCGAGCATGGATAACATTTCAGACCCTGTAACTGCTTGCAAGACCTGATCCATCATAGGCAAAGGATAATTATCTTTCAAAGACGCCTGATTCAGGTTCCTGAAATCAACACAGATGCGGATCTCACCATTCTTCTTCCTAACAGGCACAATATTTGCAATCCATGTTGAATGGTGAATGGGAAAGATGATTTTAGCCTTCAACAACTTCTGAATTTCCTGAAAGATTGTGTCAGCTATTTTGGGATTGTATTGCCTCTGTTTCTGCTTGAAAGGCTTAATTCCGGGCTTAAGAGGAATAGAATGCTGCATATCTTTTGGCCTGAAGGCTTTTAGATCCTCATAAGAATAAGCAAGAACATCCTTATACCTCCTTAGAAGATCAATTGCTTTTCTCCTCTCATCTGCTGTGCAACATTTTCCAATGTTCACCAGCTTAGGGTCATTAGGACTCCCAATATTGATTTTGTCATGCTCAGCTGATTGCTGAGGTCCAGTAGAAGCTCTAGACTTCACATACCTGTCATGTTTATCAAATAGTTCCTCCAAACTCACCAACCCTTTAGGAATCTTATTCCCTTTGAGTTAATGCACCCTTCCTGATCTGTTTCTTCCCCTTGGGCGACTGCCTTGTCAAAGGGCACACTTCTCACGAGGTAGGTTGTCACTTCCCTCAAAATACAGTTGTTTGAAATTACCCTTGAGTTCCAGGAAGGAAAGCAAATGTTGATCATCATTGAAAACCTGCCAGTTATTGGTGTTATCAGGTACACTGGGCCGATGGACCATCTCAATGGTGAACTTGTCCTGAGAGAAATCAGGATGAGGGATCAGCAGTGACCCTGAGACAGCTAGTGAATCAGCCCTGCTGTTCTTTTCCCTAGGTACTGGCTTCGATAGAGAAAGCATCAAGGAATTCAATGGAATCCCAAACCTGATTCCGGTAATGTTTCAGCCTTCCATTTTTTACTTGAAAAAGGTTTCTGACCTGCTTTACTATCAACTCTGCATCACCACGAGCCAGAAGATTCTTTACACCTTGTTCTTTGGCCACTTGCAATCCGAGAATGAGAGCCTCATACTCTGCTGTGTTATTAGTATTCTCGAACTGCAACTTAAATGAAAAGGGGTGTAGGCCTCCTTCAGGTGACACCAGCAGGACACCAGCTCCAGAACCAGCTGAGGAACAACTTCCATCAAACTCTAAAATCCAAACCCCATTAGGATCTTTAGGAGACACTTTGGGGGGTCGGATTTCATCAGGGGACATAATCATGTAGTTTCCATGCCCCATATCCTCATAGAGTATTTGTGCTCTAGGGTCATCCGTTTTCTGCACAATATACTCAGACTGCTTCTCAGGCAGCAACTTCTTCATGTGTCCATTGACAGGTATGAGTGCATGTGACCAGTCCATTTGGATTTCCCCACCCACGTCTTTGCAGAAGTTCCTACTTAGCAACATCCCGTATGAAGGAGGGATATCTGCTACTAAGATGGTAGCCAACACTTTCTTTTCGGGCAAGGCAGCAAAAGCTACTTGTGCATCTTTAATTCTCCCGACCAGGGGCACTTCTTTACTCTCCATGGAGTAACAAGATCCATAAGTGCGTGTGAGGGTTAGGCCTAAAGCATGAGCTACTTTAGCAGGCATCACATTATCTGAAGCTCCGGAATCTATGACACAATTACTGAGCCTATGACCAGCTATAAGAAGTGTTACATAAAAAGGCTTGATTTTGTCAATAGGCGAAGTGACAGCGGCTACCAGACTAGGCTGTGGTGCAGAAGGAGGAGTAGGTAAAAGGCCTTTAGAGGTGGTCTTGGAATGGGAATTAACAAATTGAATCATTTTGGCAAAAGCTTTGGGATGGGTTTGATAATACTCAGCTTCTGAGATTTGGACCTTGGTCTTTTTCAGGTGATCAACAATGTCAAAGGATCCAGAAGTGGACGGGCCATCATCATTCAGTCCTCTAGGCTTATCAACTTTAGGAGAGAAAGAAGAAGCAACTTTAGTAGCAGGATTGATAGGACTTACCTTTGGCGTAGACGAAGTAGGGATAGGAGATCCTCTTTTTGCAATCACGGGAATAGTTGTCGACTGCTCCTTAGATTTCTTGATAGGCTGTGTCACTTTCTCCCTCTGACTTGTCTGTTCTCGAGTCATGACAGCGAATGATTCGCTATTCATGTCTGCTACCACTTCATCATAATCATCTCCATCATCAATGCCCTCAGTGGTGAAGAAATTTACTCTAGATCCCTCAAATTCGCCTGCTTCATCATCAACTTCTCTCCAAACTCTTCGCAAGCTTCATTATCCTCATCATCATCTGGCTCTTCAACCTCACAGGTTGCATTCACAGGAACCTTAACAGGAGGTCCTTCAAGTGCTAGTCTTGTTTGAGAAGCAGGCAAACGATTCCTGGGCTGGAAATTTCTCCTTGGAACATCTGCATAAGGAGCATGCTGAGCTAATTGTTTCTTTATAGCAATGAGATCATTCGCAAGCTTCTGACTAACGGATCAGTATTAGGTCCAGGAGTGGAGGAGGAAGAAGCAGCAGACTTAGATTTGGGAGGGTCTCTTCTCAACTTCCCTGACATGATCAAGTCATCCTCGATACTAACAGCGAGAGTTTGATCCTCGACCAATGTTGCGAGATTAGCCCTTCTTAGTGCATAACTAACTTTGGGCGATTGAGCATTTAGGAAGAAACATTTTTGAATTTGATCAACAGGTCGGGTAGGCTGCGGAATTTTATTGATCAATTTGTTGAACCGGGCCACAAATTCTCTCATGGGTTCTGATGAATCTTTCTTTATCTGAGAAATTTGGGCAAGCAAGGCATGCACATCTTCTGCTGGTTTGAAACGGTTTTCAAACTGAGTTCTCATTGTGCCCCAGTCGGTGATAGCGCCAGCCGGAAGGTGGTAGAACCAATCAGCAGCATTATCTTGTAACGTCTCAACGAACAGTCTCATGGAGACGTCTTCATGCTCAACTCCCAGGACTCCACATGCAACAATGAAGGCTGCGATGTGTTCATCAGGATGCACTTTGCCATCACCTTTGAATTTAGGGAAGTTCTTCCGGTTACCTCTGGGTAACTCATGCAAAGGCTGAGGAAGAGCAAGGGGCCCGACACGATGACCCCATGGTAATGGTGCCGCCATTCTTGGAAAAACGGCTTGGAGAGGAACTGCAACACCAGCAAGAATCAAAGCTCGCAGATTAGGGCTAGCTAGCTCTGAAGGAATACCACTCGTAGGACTTCTATCTTGAACAGGTGGAGTGCTTGTCGAACGAGTCCTTCTATTTCTTGTTGAAGGAAAAGGAAAACCCTGCTGCTCCAAAATCTGGAACTGAGAATCTTCAATACCAAGGGTCCTTCTCCCTCGAGTAAAACGCGGAGTCGCCAGATCAAAAGATGATCAAAAAATTACAGAACTGGAATGTGATTTTCCCCAGCGGAGTCGCCAAAAACTGTTGGTCGTCAGATAGGACTTTAAGAAGAGCAACAGTCAGGGGACAAGAAGTCCCTCCTCTTTAATGGGAGAGGTTCCCTTATTCAGAAACGAACTTATTTACAAATGTACAAAACATGATTTGTTGGTTAAACTTGGATATCACGAAAGTGTTTTCTATGAAGATCATCAATTACAAAAGGACTGAGGAAATGAGAGTACGGGAAAGAGCAGAAAGGCAACATGCAGAATTATAGATATCAGAGTAATTCTTTATGTATGCGAAAGTCACAGTGAATTGAAACAAGATCATTTGCATTGAATAAATAAGATGGAATTTAAAGACACAAAGTTCTGTAAATAACATCTGCTTAGAACACAAAGTTTCTTAACATAACACAGATTCATTAATCAAGGACACAAAGTTCCTTCTTGGTTATACAAGATCACCGTGCTTGCAAAGTTGAAGAGTATGCAATCGGTAAGACTAACGAACTTGAGACAAATGATCTTCACAAAGAAAATAAATGAAAGCTTAGGAATAACAGAGATCAGATAGACAAAGAATGGGAAAGTCCTTCTGTATTGATTTCTTTATAATCTATTTACACTTTTTAGAAAATATGCCAAGTTCTTCCTCCTTTTGAATGGCGTAAAGAAGGCCATTATATAGCTTACAAATCAGTTACTCTTCGTAACCGCTTCTTTAACCAAGAACAGTTAAGGACCGCCAATCGCAATACCTTAACTTCTTACAAAGAAAACGGAAAAAGAAAGGGAAGAAGAGAAAAGAACAAGGAGAAGAAGACAGGTGGCCAGTCACTGAGAGGGACCCACCGACTTCAGAATCCGCTGCCTGAGTTTCTCTAACGCCTCAGCTATGTCTCTGCCACGAGGGACTGACGTGTTGGCCGTAGACTGCGTCCAAAATCCAAGACATTTCTCCAGCTCTTTATCAAACTCGACATGAGTATGATAATCTTTGTTTGCTTCTCCAACGACAGATTGAAGAGAACAGATTTCCTTCATTTTCTCTTTGGAGATTGAGCTTTCCTTGAATAGATTATCTTTGATATAAGCTCTGAATTGAGCTTTGATTTCTTGCAAGGAAAGGGAAACACCAGAATTTTCATCCTGAAGATGACAGTGAATATCCTTGAAAGCTGAGACAACCAGTGTCTTGAAAGCTTCGCCCTTCTGCCAACTGTTCTTTAGTTCTCCCAAAGCCTCCTCCAGGACTTCGATCTTCATATTGATAGTATCAGAGCCGCAACCTAAATTCGGGGAGGAATTACAGAGAAAAGGGATACATGCGCAGGGAATTAGGTTGCAAGGGTTCGAGCAAGGGTAGCATGGAAACAATGTAAGAATTGCAAAGGTGGCTTGCTCGTTATATAGCCGTTGAGGAGAGAGAATGGTGATCAATGCGCATTACATTCATATCTATCAGTTTGAAAAACAACATATTCGGGTAGAGCGGGAAAAACTAAGTATGAATGGCATTAGGTTCGCTTGGGACATGTGAGACGTGAATGCGCGAAACACGTGGCTCGGCCGATTTGGGCGAAGCAGGGAGAAGACGCATAAATGTCATTTTGGGACACGCGGGACGATGACTGCGTGAAGTGCGCGATTCGGGTGTTTCGGCCGAAAAGGTTCCAATGGGTCCGAAAAAGTTTGGGACATTTGGGACAAAAAGTTCCGAAGTACGCGGTTCGGGAGTTTCGGCCGAAAATGGAACAACTTGCACTTTTTGACTTGGGACATTTGGAACATGAAAGTGCGATGTACGCGGTTCGGGAGTTTCGACCGAAAATGGAACAACTTGCACTTTTTGACTTGGGACATTTAGAACACGAAAGTGTGAAGTACGCGGTTCGGGGATTTCGGCCGATCGGGGAACAGAGCGCACTTTTGAACTTGGGACAGGCGGGACAAAAATGTCCGACAGGCCCAAAAATGGAACAACTTTGGGGATTTTGGTCGATCGGGGAACAGAGCGCACTTTTGAACTTGGGACAGGCGGGACAAAAATGTCCGACATGCCTGAAAATGGAACAACTTCGGGGATTTCGGCCTATCGGGGAACAGAGCGCACTTTTGAACTTGGGACAGGCGGGACAAAAATGTCCGACAGGCCCGAAATACATACAAAATGACCCAAAACTACAGACTTTTCTCAATTTCACGACTTGGTACATTAGAGAAAACACTTAAACTCAAAATTTTTGAAATTTTTTAACTTTCATCAGAGCAGGGAATTTTGAGTGGACAACAATGTGAAGTAGTGAGAAATTAACTAGATGTACAATGTAAATAATGTGTGCATGGAAAGAATAGACTCCTCTCATATGAAGTGTGATTCTTATGAACTAGCCTTTTGTGTGTTGTGATGGAGCTAGATGGATGCAAATGGAGCTATAGATGCCTTTGATGGATGTTACCTTAGGTGGAGATAGTAGATGCTTATTTCTTGGTCCCTTATTATGATTATTTGGTTATTTGGAGTTAATAACCTTAGAATGAATCCCACCATTATTAAAACTATGCAAATGTTAGGAAAATAAGAACTTTCACACCACCCAGATTTACAAGTAGTTTTTCATTATAATAGAAAATTACTCAACAAAGAATCACATGATAAAAGATTAATAGAGGAATAACCCGCAAGGTAAAAACAATGACTATACAATAACCACAAAATCCAACTCGAAATGCCATTTTAGGAAAAGAGAATGATTCATTTCATGAGATTCTTAAAGCCAGAAAAATATCAAAATGGGTCGTGTTTATCATGCCTGATTTAAGCTTTCCCATGCACAAACACGTCTACCAAGCCCTTACAATAGCAACACCAGGAAAATATCACCTATTTTGTTTGTTGGACATCTGTGCTCTGCTCCAGGCCTTTGATTTGACACATGCTAGGTGTAGGTGGCTACAACCAGATGGAGATCTTCCTGCGACTGAAATTTTCTTGAAAGTTTCAGAGCCTTTTAACAAATTCTAGATTTGTTGTGAGTCTTGAACCAAAACACTCCACACGGCCACCACCTTTTGGGCATTTCATTCAACAAAAAAATTTCCAAGTGTATTCCTTATTTATGGCATTAAAGAATTTATAGGCAGCCAACAACCCACCACTTCGCCAATAAGCAACCAAAATCTAGCATGAGGTAATAAGATTTAACCAAACACGTCGATCAATAATTTTATTGGGTAAAGAGCATGTACCGAGGGCCAAGTCACTAGCAAGGGTGGGTGAATAATTTAAATCCAATCAATAAATTTTACATTCTCCCTCCTAAAGGTTTGCACCACCAAAAGATCCATATCCTACCTCCCACGTAAGGCAAGAACAACCATGATTGTTCCAAGGTTAGTCTTAGGTGGGTGATAAATAATTAAACCTAGCTCAAAAATATTAGGTCCCCTTTTCAAAAGAAATGCCCTAAACACCTTTGGAAAGGTCTCAATACGCCTCTAGAGCTATTACAGAAAAGCATCATTCAACAACACATTTAAATCAAGAAAACGATTAGTCTTCAATAAGAAAGTTCATAAAAGATGTTACAAAGAGCCCTCAATAATCTAATAAGCATTTATGACAACACAAGATGGTATGACAGAATGACAAGAAGTTAAATTTACTTCAAAACAAGATCACAATTCCCTAACGATCATATGGAGCACATAACAAACATTCAACGTTAGCAACTCTGGTGAAAGAAGAAAGAATGGGAGTCAACACCAAAAGGGGCATTACAATTATGGTCAACAAAGGATATCTTCTGCATAACAAAGAGAAAGATGTAGAATTCATTATGTGTTACGATAAAAAGGAGGAAAGTCATGCAATGAAGTTAAAAATCCATAATGTCCTGAATTGTACGTGATGGTCATAAAATGTCATGTAGGACCAAGGGAAAATAGGGGAATTCCCTGGGAGTTGTGAAAATATGTAAATATTCAAAGATCATTTTACTAAGGCTGACCTGAGAAAAATATTCAAAAGGACGCTGAATGAATAAAAATTCACATCTATTCATGAAATGAATATGGTATATAAATGAATTCAATTGAAAAATTTAGAGTGTGCTCACTATATTATGATGTCGTATTGAAAAGAAAAGGAATACAAAAAGAAGAGAGGAGAAATTAATGAAGATATATCAAGAGGATATGTGAAAAAAGAGGAAGTGAAAGCTCAAGTAGATTTGAATGTCAAGTTGGTGAAGAAAAATGAAGAGCAATAAGTGCATAAGCAAAGTGTAACACACGGGTGTCAGAAACAAGAGAAAGAAGTGAAGAATTATTTATATTCCATCATCATGTTGAAGAAAAAACAACAGTGGGTGGATCTTTGCATTTCTGAGTTGGTGTTTGACCTTGGGGATTGGTGTCTCTAATAAGTTGGTTCTCATGAATCAAGCTGAGTTGGTGTTCAGTCTTGGGGATTGATGTCTCTAGTTATTTTGTGCTTAAAAATCAAGATGAGTTGGTGCTCGGCCTTGGGGATTGGTGTCTCCAGTAAGTTGATGCTCACAAATCAAGTTGAGTTGGTGCTTGGCATTGATGATTAGTGTCTCAAGAGGGTTGGTTCCTACAAACATTTGTAAAATACTTAATTTTCCGACTGGATTTTGAAATTAGATCCAAACAATTTCTTCTCTGTATTTTTTCTCCCTAAAGGGTTTCCATATAAATACTATGTTTCACAACATTTATATCTTGTGTAATTGTAGGAATGTTAAAGTTTAAATTATCAAAATTGGTTAATATAGATTCACCCGCTCTTAGTATAAGTGTGTTTTCTGTAATTGGTATCAAAGCAGGTTCCTTTTGCAAAGTCTAATCAATGGAAGGTATATCTCATAAGCACACATGGCGAGTCAAGAAGGTTTTTTCTCAAATAGGGATTCATTTTTTGATGAAACTAATTATGTCGAAAGGCGTGTTCTCTGTGAGAAAAAGGGAGGGGCTCTGACACGGACGAAGACAGCAATGGCCGAGATTGTTTGGTCGACGATGTACAGACAATCACGAGCCATACACTAGGGATGTCGTAGAAATAGGGAGAGCGCCTGTCCAGATACGACCGCTTTTATTAAAGTTTTATTTGCCCCTTTACATTTTGACATCTGGTTCAGGTATTTTCTGTCACCACTTACTGTTGTGTACATGGCGGTGTCCAAGGGCAGATTGGTGAAAATTCGTATTCTGGGTAGACATGGTAGTTTCCATGCCAACTATTTGCTCTTCCATGTTTCTTCTGCTTTTGTCTACTCTTAGACTCTTAAAAGAGCTTAAGACACAAAGACACATACTAGTAGCTTAGTCAATCAAACCTGCTAGTGTACCCTCTCGGCATCTTGAAGGGTCAAAGAAACTCTTGACAAGTTCAGTTTTAGTTTGGACTAAGATGTGATTCGGGCTTGTCAATTACCTATAAGCGACTCAGATGAAAAGGGAGAGATGAATTTGGCCGGATCAATTCGCAGGAAACTCGGGGACGCCAGGCAGAGGCCCTAATAATTCAAACCCAGGAGACACTGCTCTATTCAAGAGCGTACATTTATTTGCAGGATAGCATCATATTGCTCCTTGATTACCAATTTTTTTACAACTATGAAGCATTTTACACACTGTGACGGCACACGTTTGTTACCGTAAGCTTGACCCTTTCTGCGGGGTTCACCATTTACCAGGCTTATGCAAATTGAAGGAAATGAATGCAACATAACTTCAATAGGGATGCCATTGATATTATAAATCTTGCAGCAGTAACTCTCTCTTCTGCGCCCTAAAGCATAGTATGCTCCTTTTTCATTGTAACCACTTCAAATTATAAAGTACACACTCAGCAAACCAGCAAATTATACATCTAACAAACCATTAGGCAGTCCCTGATACCATATATAAAAAACATATTTAAATGTATGTCAATTATTGCAGCATACAGAAGACATGGTTGTCCTCACAAGGCAGTCACACTGTTTCACCATATGCAACAAACAGGTCTTCAACCCAATCAGTTTACATTTGCCAACATACTCCCAGCCTATGCCAAAATCAGAGCTTTGGAACATGGCACGGACATCCATCAAAGCATAAAGGATAGAGGAATTTTATCAGATGTGGTTGCAAATGTTCTTGTAGACATGTATGCAAAATGTGGAACCATAGACAAGGCACGTGAACTATTCAACAGAATGCCTCAAAAAAATGTGGTATCGTGGACAGTAATGATTGCAGGATATGACCAAAATGGATTTGTTGAAAATGTGTTATAATTACTTCGAAACATTCATGCAATTGCAATTAGCAGATGTAAAGCCAAATTCCACAACCTTTGTCAGCATCCTCCCTGCCTGTGCCAAAATGGGAGCTTTGGAACAGGGTATGGACATCCATCAAAACGTAATGGATAGAGGAATTTTGACTGATGTAGTTGCAACTGCCTGGTAGACATGTATGCAAAATGTGGAAGCATAGACAAGGAATGTGAACTGTTTGATAAAATTCCTCAAAGAAATGTGGGCTCATGGAATGTCATGATTGCAGGATATGCATGATATGAATTTGTTGAAAATGCACGTGAACTGTTTGATAGAATACCTCGAAGAGATGTGATCTCAAGGAGTGCCATGATACCAGCAGTGTTCTATGTTACATGTTAAAGGGTTGCTGGAGTTTCTTTATGGTGATATTTCTGCTAGGACAGGCTGGAAATTAGGTTTCAAAGAATTCATGCACTTGGAGAATTTGTAAGTTCGTAAGGTACAGATCTTGAAAAATTTGATCATATATTTATGTATGTAGGACAATCCTGGAGACTGTTTTTCATCTTATTTTAGATGTCCTACCGACCCAGGTGGCTGCAAATCCATGTAAGTTGGGAAATCTAAGATATATTCTTTGTTTTCTCTTATTTATTTTTTCTGCCTTCTTGGGTGGTTTAGGATTTGTACACCTTCCTATCTTGCTGGTAGTTCATATGTATATTCTTCCCAGGGGTGTATTAGAAGAAGTCCATCTTGCATTATTTCTATGAAGGTCATGTGAGTTTGTTATGACATATATATGAATTTGTTCTGATTTCTATCATTATAAGAGTTTCCTATTTTAGATGTCTTAACTTTTGAGGCTGTTTTAAAAAATTGTCTATCTTCCAGCTTTTTGGGACGTTTTATTAGTTGTCCATCTTCCAGCTTTTCAGGGTGTTTTAGTAGTTGTCCATCTCCCAGTTTGGTTATGGAGGTGATGAAAACATGTTCTGATTTATATCATCGTTTATATCTCTTGCATTGATATATGTCAATGAACGTTTCACTCTGCAATCTTATATATATAGCGGTGTTCTATTGCACTGTTAGCCCTATTATCTAAATAATTGCCAAGTTGTTGTTTTCAATTACTATATTTCTTTGAAATGGAGAAGGTTTAAGTTTATCTTGATAGTGTTTTGAGAACTTGACCTTGATAAAAATTTCTGATTTATGTTTTCATTCACATTATAATGACAGAGCTGGGAGAAGACTGTAGATTGTTACAACCCAGGACAGGGGTAGATGCTAGCTAGTTTCGAGGTTAGGTCGGTGCCTCTTAATGGAAACAATGAAGAAGCCGAGGAATTCTTGGATCCTGACTTTAGAGAGTCAACAATTGGTCATGTTGCTCCTGTTGACTCTGGTAAGGATTAATTGGTTTATGATGAAAAATCATTGTAAGATATAGTGAAACCAAATTCCTAGTAAATACAATTTATAGACAAACATAAGAATGTTTCTCATCCTTTTACTTTGTACATGCACATTATTGCCAAAAGAGAACATTTCAAATAGCACTATGTTGCTTTGACAGGTCTCTGGTGGATTATCTTATTGAGAGCATATGGAAGAATAACAGGAGATTTTGCCCTGCAAGAAAGGGTAGATGTTCAAACAGGCATTAAATTGATATTAAAGCTGTGCTTAGCCGATGGATTTGATATGTTTCCAACTTTATTAGCAACAGATGGTTCTTGTATGATTGATTGACGAATGGGCATTCATGGACACCCTCTTGAAATTCAGGGTACTTATATTAGTGCAAGGTTTCTGAAACTCTATTATTGCGGCACTTTTCTATTAAGTGTTTGGGACTTCATGTTATAGTGATCCTTAAAGTGGGAGCAACATTCTTTCTTTCTGCATGTGCTTTTTAATTTGATGTTATTTACAATAATACTTGAAATATGGAAGAAACTGTTTGTCTATCTCTCTCAACCCTTTTCTCCTTGATGAGAAGTTTCATGGTCATTCTGGACTTTTTGTATTAAATCGTGATTTTTTTTTAATATGCATCATTTCCTTTATTTCTTTCACCATGTTGTATATTGGTTTCAATTCCAAGCTTAATATATTTTTTGTTTTAGACACCTTAGTTTCAGGTGAATTTTAGTTTGTCAAAAGTGAGCAGGTCCTATTTTGTTTCCAATATCCAAACTGACATCATTCACTTTTTAGCTGACCGTAAGCATGAAGAATATTGTATGGGAGAAATTGTTTGTCACTCTCTTAACCTTTTTCTACTTGATGAGAAATTTCATGGTCATTCTGGACTTTTTGTAAAACCATTTTTTCTAATATGCACCATTGTGTTTATTTCTTTCACCATGATGTTTATTGGTTTCAATTCCATGCTTAATATGTTTGTTGTTTTAGACACCTTGGATTCAGGGGAATTTGAGTTTGTCAAAAGTGACTGGTCCTATTTTGTTTCCAATGTACAAACTGACATCGTTCACTTTTTTGTTGATCGTGAGCATGGAGAGTATTGCCATTGATTAAGATTTCAATTTTACTTTTTTCCATTGAAGACAATTAAATAGTAATTGAAGCATAGCATTATCATCGAATCACTATTTGGGTTCACTTTTTTGAGTCCCACCGACCTTGTTTTGATCAATTCTTGGATATTATTAGAATTTATTTCCTCCTTTCTTCCCTTCATTCGCACTCTGCCTCCCTTTCTAGCACACGGCCACCAACCCTCCCTTCACCCACCTCCAGCCTTCCTCCATCCCTCTGTTCTCCATCCCTCCCACCTCCTCCTTTCCCTCTCTGCCTATGCCACTTCCTCTGTGTTACTTTCTTCGTTCCCTCCCTTCTTTCTTACTCTCTCACAAATAGTATACATAGCAAGAGTTTGAAAGTAAATAGAATGTCCTTTATTAATTTCTTTCCTAAATGGATAGCGCTACAGTGGAAAACTGTGAAGATGGTGCCTTTTCCATATAGAATATATAGCAGAAGCCAAATTGGATTTGAGAGTCATCAAACAAAATTTAATATAGAGCTTGCCCATATTGATCTGATGTGGGATCTGAGATAAACAGGTTAAATATTACATCATTCACAATTTAACAGTTATATTCATTGAATCTTTTCATTCAAATTTTGTTTGTTATAGGACAACACTATACTATATATTTATGAACCATACTTAAATCGGAGTCTCAAAATACTTGAGTCAAATAGGAGGGATTTGCACAATATATACATGCATTATTTCAAGTTTCAATAATCTTATAGCACTGGTATGTTGGCATGTAAGGTCAATAGAGATTATGGTTTTCAGTCCAATTCGTCTATACACATACATGGACACATGCTTTTTAAATATATATATTACATGATGTCATGCACAATGTTAATACTTACCTACATTTTAATTCATTCATTTCATTCTCAGTCTATTCGTCATAGATAACACTAAATCATATTCATGATCGCTATCTAAATATCAGAAACAACAAACCTAAATAGGGGGATTTGCACACTGTATTTAATCAAGTTTCAATAGTCAACCTGCATTACTGAACCTACAGGATTGGTGATGCAGTTGATTTGTTCAGAGCTTACATGGATGAGGGTATGACTAGGTTGGTTTCTTTTTCTTTAAACCCCACATTCTTCTCCTTTAATGGGGTCATTTATGATCATTCAATAGTAAAGGAAATGGGGTCACCTTTATCACCAGTGCTGGCTATTCTCTTCACAAAGCATTTTGGGGAGCAGGCTCTAGACTCCATTCCTTTGAAACCTAAATGGTGCGAGATGTTTGTTGATGACACCAACCTTCATTGGGAGCATGGTAGGGACAATCTCAAGGAATTACACTCCCACATTAGTAGTTCAGTGGATGGTATCAAATTGATTAAGGAGATTGAGAAGGGGAGCTTACTCGTTTTGGAGTCCTATTCTCCCATAACATTAATAGCTTTCTGGTTTGTCAGGGTCACAAAAAAGATTCCCCACACCTCTACTTCACTTGCATGCATACTCTCACCATCATCCATCTCAAAAAGTAGGTGCATTGTTTAAAAAGAATGGCTATAGAGGGAAGCAAGTGGCAAGGGCTATCAAACAAGCTAAAGAGGTGCCCTGACAGACTTTGTAAGGAGATTTAATGGTCTGGGTGTCGATATTGCCATATATTGAAGGTATTTCCAATTAGATTTTATAATCTTGAGATGCAACAGCATAAAAAGCACTTTTATTCTCAAAACCAAATTGAATAATGATATTAAATCAGTTGAATATAACTTGCAACCCAATGGGAGGATCTTCGTCTAATTTGGCAACAAGAAAATCTATCTTACTCAATAGAGGGATAAAGTAAGAAGACATCAATTATTCGTATTTGTGTAAATGCAGTTATGAGTGATATAAGTCATTCTTCTTGTTCTGACAATGTCATGGCCAATGAAAATCAATTGTTTTAGTTATATTTGTTCAAGTGACACAAATTGTGGCATTTTTGTTTTGCACTCCTTGATTACAAGATCTACATACCTACTACACATATATGACCGATTTAATTAAAGATTTATTTTCCTCTTATACTTTTCCATCTGCTACAGGTGTTTTCTATCCACCTCGCCCTATTACTAGATCCTGGAGACATGTGGCTTGTTGTCAGAGAAGTAGCTTTACCCTCTGAAACACAACAGCTATCATTTTTTCTCCAAAGTGACTCTAGCTCTACTCGTGGCCCTTTAATTAATGCTTTTGACCATTACCACCTGCTTCCCACTCAACCTGCAACTTCTTCAATGGATGTTCAGTACACAAATTTCCTTCTATTTTTCATAGTTTTTGCAATATTTTAAAATACTGCAATTGTGATTCAAACTCTGTTGAAATTATCTTGCAACCCAAGCTCTGGCCGTTGTAAAACAAAAACTTAATATTACGAATTGTATTTCGAATCCTTGCTTCGTTCTGCCATCGGAGGGAATCCAATGTAGTAAAACATCTCCTCAGTTGTAAGGGTTTCAAAAATGTAAGTTGAATTAAAAAATATAATGTACAGTTCCCTTTTTTTCAAAGTAAAATTCAGAAGAAAACTTGCTTGTGTTCAGCAACTTGTCCAGAAAGGAGTAACATATATTCACGTTCACTGCATAATCTTAACGAGAGAGTCATTGGTTCAAATCCAATAGTAGAAAAACTTATTAGTTGTGCCTTAAAACTGTAATGTAAACAATATTTATCAGCTCATTTGTGATAAACATTTACGTAGGCATTCATATATATTTACGTAAAGTCTAAACATTTTTATATCATCCTAACCCTTCTATTTACAGAGAAAACAAAGTCTAAGGTTCCATTATTTTGTTTACCCTAAGAAATCTTAAGGAAACCAAGGTCCAATTGGTCTCCTATCAACAATGAAAATAATATACAATAAACAATTAGCCATGTTTGGGACTGGCCAATATACGGCTTCCATACACTTTCATCTATATTTTCCAGAAGTTTAAGCATTTCTTTATTTCACTAACCCTACCACATGAGTATCTAAAAAACCATAATGATCTGTGCGCATTTTAATTTTGGAATCTAGTTTCTATTTCTGTATTGCATTCTTCCTACTCTATTTTCCTCTTACTTGTTTCCTATCAAAAAAACACAGTAACTAGACAGCAAAATGATTCTTTAAACTCAAGAATTTTGCAACACTCATATACTTCCTACTCTACTTTCCTCTTGCTTGTTTCCTATCAAAAAAACACATTAACTAGACAGCAAAATGATTTTTAAACTCAAGAATTTTGCAACACTCATATCTGTGAAATCCACTCTATGAATTATTTGTGAATATCTTATCACTCTTAAACTACGTTCGGCTAATTCTAATGCAACTAACATCATTGCATTTATTTAGATTTCCTTTCAACTCCTCTTACCCACTACCTGGCACATGGCATTCACCTATAACATTTTGCAGACCAAATCTTATCTTTCATTGAACTGGTTAATAATAAAACATTGAAACACGTGTACATTGATATCGTGTGTTCAAAAATAAGGCTACAAATTCACAGCAAAAACAAACATTTACTGAACTCCCACAATAGTGCTCCATCATTTGCCTACTGCTTACACGGCAGGTACTACTGCTGCAACGCAGCCCTTGTTTAATCTTGCCCCCCTTTGAAAAAAAATCCCGCTGACATGTTTTGCTCGTGCACCAAACTTCTTGCTGCTTTCTATTTTTGAATGACTAAGAAATCTGGACTATTTTTGAGCATTTAGAGATCAGGGTATTTCCTAAAAAACATGGTACATTTGAGCATTTAGAGATCAGGGTATTTCCTAAAAAACATGGTACATGGTTATATTTGGATGGAATCCCACTTGGGCATCGAAGATAATGCTAGTCAAACTCTATTACGTAATGGCCCCTTGAAACCTGCAGGTTGTACTGTTTGGAATTTGGTATAATTATTATTTAAACTTGTTATAGAAATATGGCCACTATAGCTGGTGCTTCTCAATAAGCATCAATACCTTACAAGGGGTAGCTCATTTTGTCTATGTGCAAGGGTGTGATTCATACGTCTTCATATCCTTCCTCTTATTTGAGACCAATTGAAAGATTGGTAGGACACTTCCTACCCATTAATTGAAATTTAGTTGTTACTCAACTCCCTTATGGAACCATCTCCCCCCCCCTCTCTCTCTCTCTCTCTCTCTATATATATATATATATATATATATATATGAAATAATGTATTCATTCCTGTAGATTTAGAGTGCCATGTATATGATAGCCTTAAGTAGTGTCCATTACCAGTAAACCTGTGGTAGTATCAGCACAATGTTTGAAGGTTGTATTTACCAATGGTGCATAGCCGGAAACAACACTAGATAAGAGTAGCTATTATGACTGGCATTTGCCAATAGTAATAGCCTTTACAACAGATATACATTAAGATTAATTACTTACTCATATTTACTTACACCAAAAGACACTATCACCATCTCATACCCATTATACTTCTTCATATCCTTCATGTTAATTGAGATTAATTTAAAGACTGTTAGGACTAGTCCCATAGCCCTTATGAATCCCTATATATACTCTACATTCAAAAAAAAATTAAGACCACTCCTAATCGCCATGCTTCTATTCTAAGTTTTAAGAGGGTACTTCACAGTTACCAAATACGATCCGATTTTTACAAATTTATCTTATTTTTACAAATGTACATCTGAGTTGGCCTAATGGTGAAGAACATGTGCTCTTTAAATTGAGGTCACAAGTTCAAATTCTGCAGGGGGGTAGGGTATGTATGTCTCGTTTGTAGCAAAGTTAGTTGCCTCTCGCATGTGAGTATGAGGTAGGCCCATATGCTATAAGCCGCTTGTATACCCAAAAACAGGTTGCCCGACATCGTGGACTGTAAAAACCTATTATTATTATTATTTATCACTGACTGAAATTCCTAAAATTTTGGGTTTTGGTAGATTAAAATTCAGAAAAAGCAAAACCCAACCTTGCGGTTGTAAACAATAATATTTTTACCAAATTTGTTTCCCAAAAAGCCAAAAATTGCGGCTAGAAATAATAGAAAATCCACCGAATCTATTCAGAACTGATGTTGTTATATTTATAATAGCCCGTTGGTATTAATTAAAGGCAAAACAAAATGTTGCAATTTATAATTATTGAAATTACTATTTTTTTTTTTATTGAAATTTATTGTATTTTTCCTATGGACCATTTTTTTCCCATATTTTGTGTCCACCATTTAATACTCTCCATATGAAAGTTGCTACTATGGGGTACTTCAACATTCCATTGATCTGCTTTGGATATGTGTAGACTTAAAACATAATTTCATTCTTTCTAGATATGCACCTGTTCTTATTCCTCTTCTTCGAAACATGGTTGTATTATGGATACTTATCTAATACAATAACAAGAAACATGTTCCTTTCATATAAAGCTCGTTGTTTAAGTAACTAGCATTTACCATTTACTTTTGTGTCCTTATTTTATGTTTCTGCTGACATCTTTTTTCTTTCTTTCGTTCCAAATTGCATAACATGTTATTTTGCAATAACAATTTCTTTCCTTCTTACGAAATCGGAAACCTAGCCAGCCAAAAAAAAACATGAAATGCTTTAGCAGATTTGAATATCCATAGCTTGTGTTTGCACTCCAAAATAAATGATTGCTTCTGGTAAAAAAAAACAGATTTAAAAATAAAAAACAAGGTAAAAAAAAATAAAATTGGTTTGCCTACTTCTACTTGTCGAATTTAAAAGAGTATATGAAGTATTGTAGTTTCTTTCTTTTACTTGACTGCTGATTTCTTTTTTTCTCATGCAATCAACCTTTTCTTTATTTGAATCGTGATCAAGTTAGACTATTTATGAAGTTATTATTTTGTTATGAATGTTTCTTCAAGCATCCTCTTCACTTTCAATGTGCTAAGATCGAATTTATAAGGTGTTTTATGGCTCATACATGAAATTTTATTTGTTGTTATTTCCATGTGCGAAATGAAGGAAAAAAAACTCAGAACTCCACTCTTCAAATTGATGGCATATTGATAAGTTTCTATTATGTTCATAAACCAAAGGGTTTTATTGCCATCTCAGCTACAACTATTTGATATTTGACGGCACATTTCAACTCCCAAACAAAATAGTAACAAACTTGTTGCAATTACATACTCTGACAAGTTGACAAATCATTTATTTTGTAGTTACACATTTTATTATAGAAAACTTGATGTTTATAAGATGCATTCGCCAGTATGAAGTTCATTACATAACCCATTACCTTAAACATTGCAAATTATATTTGTCCCTATTGTTCAGGTGGTATAAGAGCTCCTGAAACATTAAAGTTTTGAAGCTTAAATGAAACGAGTGAGTGGGCAAGATGAATGCTTCAACAATGTAGAGTGTCTAATTTCATAACAAAGTGTCGACAAATACAAGTACAACTTATTGTCTATTTGTTGTGCCATTTTATATATTCCCCTGAAGTTGTTTTTTGGTACAAAAGTTCATTATATAATGTTGATGATTAGAGATTAATATCTTCCATTATAATAATTCCATTATGAATCCATAATAATTGTTATCTTGTTCTACATTGTTGTAAGTTGTGTCGGTTTTTTTGTGCTTGTCCAAATAATTTCTGCCCTATCGTCTCTCACTATATATATACACAACATTTCCATGTCTTGAACACATGTTTCTAAGTGTTGCATACAATCAATTTATTTATCAGTAAAAGGAAATAGAGAATTTGTAACATGGCGATCAACGAAATCTCCATTGAAGCTAAGATCTTAACCTTGATGCTGGCGCTTGTGACATTCATATACTTGTTATCCAAATGCTTTATGCCGGACAAATCTCATTGTTGCGAAGGAATCCTGGGCCTGATCAAAATATTCCACTTCTCATGGCTGCACAACACTCACTCTTCCCTTTTACCCGACAATGGCATGACCGGTTCATGCATCCAAGAATTCAACCAGCAGCTCGTCGTGTGCGGGGTCGTCCCTCGTCCTCTCCCTTTTTTCGCTTCCTTAATTTTCAAATCTGCATCCCATCCTCTTCGGCGTTTTCATCGTACACTCCACGTACGATTGCTAGTTATTTCTTTCGGAGTATAAGGATGCACACCTATCTAATGAATTTTGGTTTAATATATGGAAATCTGCTGTTAATGGTTAGATAGTTCTAGCAACTGTGTTAGCAGGCATGTAGAACGCAATGTAAGTTTATCATAGTAGGTTGGCAGAACTCTGTGTTAGAATAGCATAACTATTACATCATTTTTAGCAACTATTTTAACTGCCCATTTTTACGAATAGGTCACCAAATTTCTATTTTATCTTTCTTGCCGTGGTGTATAAATTATGCTCCGTATTGGTGAATAAATGATTAAGTTTTCATGTCTGACCACAATCTGGTATCAGAGTGGCAGACCAATCGCATTATTTGTGATTTGTGCTTCGATTAGGAGATAACAAGCATTACATCCCCCTGCATACAAAATATTAGTCACCAACTTCATTTTTCCTTGGACTCGACTTCCACCCTTCTCCCCTGCCTCTGACGTAGAGCTGACCGTCCAAGCAGATCCAAAACGAGCTATATAGAATTACAAGCGCAAAACTTCCATCATTGACCCGCGCCTTGTATTGACAAGCCAACGATGACTCTCGTCGACTACCAGCGGAAAAATCAATAGAAAAACAGAGAGCCTTCGCAGACTTGTTTACCATAAAAAGATAGACCAGTGGAATAAGAGTAGCGAGATGCAGAAACGTTGAGCGTTGATCGTGGACCTGTTAGATGTCTTGATTCCTACGTGGAGCATAGCGAGTCATCTCAACCTGTGTTGATTGACCATGAAGGTGTGACTATTCCTTGCTAGAAGTTTTTCCCATGTAAAGTGTGGAGACATCTCAACCTGCGAAGTAAGTCTTTTATTTTGTTGTTGGCAAATGTGTGGCGTCCAAACCTGTGTTGGACCATTTCCTATCAAAAACAAATTCATGTTGTCTCTAGCACCAACCCAAGTTCAACTCCACCGACTGTGTGAGGGGTTTCCTCACTGTATTGTTGCAGGTCATCTTGTGGAACAAAGAGGTGTCCATAAAACAAGAAAATCAAGATACAACATAGACTACGAAGACGAGGTTGAACGCCCCAAGAAACATCCTTGTCTCTCAGCGTGTGATTACTGAGCTCATCTTCAAGCTCGATTCTTTCACTAGTAAGTAATAAGACTTGTATTTTTTCTCGCATATCAATAAATTGTTTTTTTTTACAATGTCTGCTCTAAATATTGCTTTTGTCTGATGCCCAACATCTCAAAGGGCCAAACTATGTTGCCTGGAGAACCAAGATGCGCAACATCCTTCAGTTTGAGGGACTATCGAGGCATCGTCACAAGGTCTGTAGTCAATTTCTACTGACCCTCAGTGAGCTGATGAAGTATGAAAAGGCTTGACGCCAAAGCCTTGATGCTTGATTATGTTAAGCATCATTGATGATGTGCAACCACATGTTCCAGGATGTAGACATGACAAAGTGATAACACCATGGGATAAACCATTGCCACCATCTATGAAACAAAAAATCAGACAAAGATCCTTCATCTGTAGTCGAGGCTTCAGACACTATCCATGGGGTCTGACGAGAAAGTTGAGGAATCCTTACATTGGGTGGCTGAGTTGCGAATGAGAACATATTAGCACTTAGTGAGTTAGTCAAGGAAAAAATCTTGGTCCCAATCACCTATGAGAGCTCTCCCTTCCCAATACAAAGTGTTCGTCACGACACTTGAATGTTTCCAAGTCAAACAATGTCATTTGAAGAAACTCGTGAACTTGCTACAGCAAGAAGAAGCCATCAACTCAGTCCATGATGTGTTGCAAGACACAAGCCCTTATCTCAAAGCAACATCGTGGTTAGAAGTTCCACAAGGCCTCCCCATAGAAGAAAATCACACAAAACAACAACAATAGTCTCACAACAACAACAAAAATCTCAAAATTCTAAGAGGTGGTGTCACATATGCCATCGAACCAACACCCACGACATAGACAACTGTTGTTATAATTGCTTGAAACAAGTGTCTTCTAGTCAAGAAAGCACATGTCAGGGTGCATGCATTATTCTCAGAAATCAAAAAGATGTCTCCATCAGCAGGAAGAAGAACGGACATCTAGTAGCTCAAAAAAATAATGGATTTTGATGAGGAGACACTTGAAGAAGCCAATTGTGGTGCACATAAGAACCTGGTGCTAGTCTTCCTAGACCTCACAACCCATGAGGAATATCTCAGTTGATAGACTCATGTAGCCAATAAAAACATGTCAAGCGATACAGGAAGTTGTTTGATTTACTGACAAACCAACCTACTGGAGATCGGGTTAGGATCGTAGATGATAAAGAGTATGTTGCAGAAGGAATAGGCCAAGTCATCATTCCTCTTAAAACATAGAAATGTACACTCTCAAAGGTACTATATGTATAACTGGATTAACATCCAACCTCTTATCAGTCAGTCAAATTTTTAATCATCATTTGAAGGTGGAGTTTCTTGTTGATAATGGCATCAAAATCTTCTTTGATCTCATGACAAGGTACAATTCTTGCCAGACCATTTTTGAAAGATAAATTATTTGCTTTAGATGTTGTTTCATCTTTTGTAGTAGCTATATCTTCCTCTATGATAGAATATACTGCCCTTTGGCACTACCGTTATCGTCATCTCTCTGTTGGATCTTTGTACCAATTAAGTTCAAAATCGTGATGGTACATGGAATTCCCAAGTTGTCCAGTTCCTTGCCCATTTTCCCTAAATGTCTTGCATGTAAACAACATAGTGATTCATGTTCAAGACAAGACACCTTTTATGCCAAGAAACTATTTGGAGGTTGTTCATACCAATTTTCTCAATGAACCATTGCCTACTTCATTTTCAATATACAAGTACTTCCAACAATTCGTGGATGACTACTCTTAGAAGACATGGGTGTTTTTGTCTGAAGGATAAGAGTGAAGCCATTCATCATTTCTAGGTCTTCTATCAACATGTTATGTAAGTGAGACCGGCCAACCTCTTCTTCTACTCTGCTCAAATCGAGGGGGGAAATTCACGTCCAAGACGTTCTTGGCATTTCTTGAACCAACAAGGCATCAAACAGAATATGAATGTGTCCCTACACGCCCCATCAGAATGGCATTATTGAGTGACATGCAATCACACTGTAATGGAGATGGGTCGCTGCATATGTTGTGACAACGGAAAATATGGAGTAACGATATTGGGCAGAAGCAGTTCAAACAACTGTTTATCTTCTCAAATGGGGCATCAACGAAGATTCTACTTGACAAAACACTAGAAGAGGTATGGAGTGGTAAAAAACCATTGATTTCTCATCTACAAGTATTCGGTTGCATAGCATAAATGCTTGTCCCACCTCAAAAGAGGAAAAAAACCCAGGTCAAAAACATTCTCGTGCATTCTATTGGGCTATAACACTACCTTGAAAGGATACCATCACATGGATCTTCGGACCAAGAAAATATGTGAAATTCAAGATGTGTTTTATGATGAGTCCATCCTTTGACTTAGTAATGCATAAAGGAGAATCAACACCATACCCTTCTCTCATCAAATTACTCTTTGCGCATGTCAAATGATGAGCAAGTCTGGAGACTGTGTCATAGAAGAGATGAATTGCAAGGAGATTTTCTTGTATATTGATCCTTGGAATATTATAATGAACGTCTATTACCATACATCCACCATTGCTCAGTTCTTCACATCAGTTTTGATAGATGTTCAACATTCTCATTCAAAGTGGGTATGAAGCACCGTTCAAAGAGTCTCATGTGACTGTCTCTCCCAAGTACTTCTTCTGGATCTCAGAATGAGGAGCTCAGGCAAGAAATTAGGTAAATTTTGCACTCATGAGAATAGCTTGATAGCTCCAAACCTGATAATGTTCGAGAAGCACTAAGTTGACCTTAATGGAAGAATGCCATGGATGTTGATTATAACTCATTCATACAAAATCAGACTTGGGAACTTGTCAATCTGTCCTACAGGAAATAAACCCATATGGATGTAAATGGGTATGTCAAAACTAAATATAAGATCAGACAGATCCATGCTGAGAAGCACAAAACAATAACTTGTAGTAAAGATATGATCAGAAAACAAGGCATTGACTATAAAGAAACCTTTGCACCCAAGAGCAAAGATCAAAACCATGAGGATTGTATGCGCACTAGCAACACAGAATGGATAGAAACATTCAACATATGGATGTCAAGAGTTGCTTTCCTGCAATGGTGATCTCAAAGAAGAAGTGTACATGACCCAACTGAAGGATTTTTTGATGAAAAGAACCCTAACAAGATATGTCATCTCATCAAATTCCTTGTATGGAATTAAAAAGGCTCCTAGGGCATGGTACATCAAGATAGATGATCACCTTTTGCAGCATGGTTTCACCCATAGATCCTCACGGATTGCTAACTTGTACATAAATGAAGGTGGGGATAGAAATCATTGTTCTTGTTTTGTATGGATGAATGATGTTGTGATCACTAGAAGTTCACAAAGATCAGAGTTTATATTGTGACGAATGACCTCAAAAGATCCTTCGACATGACTAACTTGGGGCTACTCCATTATTGTCAAGTGGCTTGGAGATATGGCAAAAACTAAAATGACTTTTTTTATCTCCCAGATAATATATGCCAAGACACTCCTGGAAAAATAAAGGAGTGTCATATTGTAAACCTCTTTCAACACCAATAGAAACAAGGTTTACAACTCTCTCAATTAGTAAGACTCACCTCAAGTGGATGCAACTCTCTACACGAGGATGCTATATTAGGAGTCTCATCTACTTGACCTTCACTAGACCAGACATTTGTTTTGTCTGTGAGTTATATCTCGATGATTCATGCAATAACCAAAGAAGTGTCACCGGGTTGCAAGAAAGCATGTTCCACTGAGATATGTCTAAGGTACAATTGAATATGATCTGTAATACAAGAAGAATACTCTGGTTCTTCTTACAGGGATACACTGAGTCAGACTATGTTGGATCTATTGATGATAGTAATTCAACTTAGGGATACAATTTCTATCTCATATCTGGACCGATCTCATGGACAAGTAAGAAGAAAAATGACGTTGCTCTTTCATCCACTAAAGCATAGTATCATGTTGCACATGGAGCTATGTGGGAGGCGATATGGTTACGTCACTATTATGGCTGATATGGACATTCGTGAAAAGAAGCCACCTATCCTTCATTGCGATAATCAGGGTGTTTTAAAGATTTTGAAGGATCCTATTTTTCTTGAAAGGACCAAGCATATTGAGATCGAATGTTGCTACATTCAATATCAAGTCTTAAACCACCACATCCATCTCCAGTACTGCCCAACATATGCACAGATAGCTGATATACTTACCAAATCCCTTTAAAAGGTGAAATTTGAATGGTTTAGGAAGTACATTTGTAAAAATAAAGTAATAAGGGGGGAATGTTAGTAGGTAGGTATAACGGAATGTTAGTTTAGCATAGTAGGTTAGTACAACTCTATGTTGAAATAACATAATTATTACTTCATTTTTATCAATTATTTTAACTCCTTGTTCCTATAAACTGTTCACCATATTACTATTTTCATTTACTTCCTGTGGTGTATAAATTCTTCTCCGTATTGGTGAATAAATGATCAAGTTTACATGTTTGATCACAAACTCCTCCAACAGATCAAGCTAGAAAGAAATCAAGTGAGAGCAATGCAAAGGCTATGAATGCAATCTTGAGCAGATTGTATGAAGCAAAATTTGTCAAAGTAATGCATTGTATTTCAGAAATGGAAATCGGGGATAAGCTCAAGAACATTTTTGAAAGAGATGAAAAAGTAAAGAAAGTAAAGCTCCAAACACATAAAGGTCAATTTGATAATTTGAATATGAAGGAGGATGAAAACTTTACAGCCTACCTTCTTCGCATGGATGCAATTATCACTACTATCAGAGGACTTGGTAAATAAATTAAGGATGAAAACAAAAGAATGCAAGTATTGTTAATGCCACATCTACGCACACATAATAGTCAAACGGTGATTTTATTACTCGAATGGCACATGTCATAGATCATTGATTATAAATTTGATGTATTAAAGATAAAGATGTGTTGATATTTGTTGACAATGTGTACCTTTAAATATGGTCATCCAAATGGTTGTCCATCTATTGAAGGATATTCTCAGGGGTTGATTTCACATTGAGACTACAATTTAAGTTTAATTTTTTTCATTGTAATTTTTTTTTATCACGTGTTGGCATAATTAATGATATCCAATTTATTAAAAAATTGACATCCCTAATCTTATCCATTCTTGAAGAGTTGTCCAAAAAAATAAATGAGAAGACATCCAAATCATATTTCATTCTTGAAGAATTTTTTAATTAAACTTTGATAAAAAGATATTTACTTGGTGGACATCCATTTATGTATTTGCATAAGCATTCTCTTGCACGTGAAACAACAAGATCCCTAAGTGTCTACTAAGAGAAACAAGTGTAAAGATAGTGTACATGTTGGTAAAAAACAACACACTACAAAAAAAAAACAAAAAAGATCCAAGTATTGTAAGTGCCACATCTATGCATAGATAATAGTCAAATGGTGATTTTATTACTCGAATGTCACATATCATGAACTCATCAATTAAAAATGATGTATTAAAGATAATGGTGTGTTGATATTTGTTGACAATGTTGCACCTCTAAATATGGTCATGCAAATGGATGTCCATTTATTGAAGGCTATTCTCGTGTTGATTTCACATTGAGACTACAATTGCAGTTTAATTTTTTGCATTGTAAATTTTTTAATCATATGTTTCCATAATTAATAATATCCAATTTATTAAAAAATTGATATCCCTAAGCTTATCCATTCGTGAACAATTGTCCAAAAAAATCAACGAGGAAACATCCAAATCATATTCCATTCTTGACTAATTGTATAATTAAACTTTGATAAAAAGATATTTTACTTGATAAGTAATTGACATGTTGTCAAATGCAAGTTTGATGATGGCCATCGCATTTATTTAGGTTATAGACTTTAAAATAAATCAATGTCGACATCATCTTTTAAAGTGTCAAACACAATGAATTTTAAAATATCAATGTCGACATCGTCGATTATAAGGTACAATTACATTAATTGGATGTGAATTATGAATCCATTGACCAACGCTGCGGTGGGTCGCCAGAAAGTGAGGCTGACCAGGTCTGGTTGGCAATGGCAAGTGTCATCATCGTTCATCCTTCTAGGTACTTCTATCTTATTTATTCCATTTCCGCCGCGTCGCCATTAAATTCATCTCTAACTCAGACCTGGTTGTTTTAACTAACAGCCATTTTAAAATCTGTATTCCCATCCTATATATACCGGGGATTGCCTCTCATCCTTCCGTCGTCGATTGAGCTCAAATTAAAATACTCAAACAGTAATTTGAGCGAAATAAAATCATGGGATCCACGGTGAAGGCTGGGTACTGGCCTGCTTACGCTTACTCTTACTTTCCTCCCTCCGCAGTCGATGCTTCTCTTTTCACCCATTTCTTCTATGCATTTGCCGATCTCAATCCCCAAACCTTCCAAGTTACAGTCTCCGCAGATAACCAGCAAAGCATCTCGCACTTCACCTCCGCATTGCAGAGCCGCAATCCATCAGCGAAAACGTTGTTATCCATCGGTGGCGGGGTGGAAGGCATAGAAACCACCTTCGCCACAATGGCAGCCGAGGCATCGCGACGCAGCAGGTTCATACAATCCACCATTGCCCTCGCCAGACAATATTCCTTCCACGGATTAGACCTCGACTGGGAGTACCCCCAAACTGTTGAGGACATGCAAAACTGGGGCCTCCTATTTTCCGAGTGGAGGGCCGCCGTTAATGCCGAGTCCAGATCCTCAGGTAAACCGCCTTTGCTTCTCACAGCCGCCGTCTATTTTTCACAGAAATTCTTTGCGTGGGGGCCTGTGAGAGAATACCCCATTGCCTCTGTATCTCAAAACCTTGATTGGGTGAACATTATGACATACGATTTCCATGGCAAATGGGAACCTAATCGCACTGGTGCTCACGCGGCTCTGTACGATCCCCAATCTAATTCCAGCACCAGTTTTGGCGTCCAATCGTGGCTCAACGCCGGCTTGTCCCCTAACAAAATTGTTGTGGGCATGCCTATTTACGGCCATTCCTGGAAACTACAGAACCAAACGCAGGTGGGGATCGGAGCCCCAGCTAATGGTCCAGGCGTACCCGATTACAAGGACGGATTAATCTCATACGGCGATATTCAGAATTTCATAGGCAACAGGGGAGCGAAAGAGGTTTATGCTGCAACTACCGTCTCTGCTTACTGTTATGCGGGTTTAGACTGGATTGGCTACGACAACCAGCAGTCTGTGGGCGTCAAAGTGGAATTTGCGAAAAAACAAAGGATTGCGAGGATATTTCTTCTGGAACGTTACCCAGGATAGCAATTCGGATCTCTCCAGGAAAGGTAATTGTATTGCTTTTACTATCATTTTCATTTCCTTTTAATGAATTGTCATTTGTATAAATAGGATTTGGTGTTTAATCGACCTGTGGATTATGCTATTTTGCTGTTGCAGCTTCTCAAACCTGGAGCAAATAAACAATGGCAATTGTTGGTCCTGGTGGAGGCTTTTTCATTCCAATAACAGATGACGAGTGAAACAGACAGATTGTCTTCTGTGAACAAAATTTGGAACCGAACCAAAAGCTCATGTTTGCTAATCTAAATAAATGTTATATTTTATTTGTGTTCCTTGTTTCTTCAAGATTCTAGTTCCAATTGTCACCTAGGTAGTGCGACAGTAAGTTCTTAATGTTGTTATTTGAATTCATTTCGAAGTATTAAATTGTGAAGTGTTCTTAATTTCTATATGACGATGTTACTATATGTTATACGGATAAATGGTTTCAATTAAATTCAAACTCATATATCCATTAATTTGGTGTATTTTCAATATTATAAGTTTTAACGATAGTGGTTAAGAATTTATATTGGATATGCACGTTACATCTATGTAAGAATATTCTATAATCTTATAACAACTAGCAATTGCAAATGAGTTGTAAGTTACGCCGGAGAGGGCTTCAATTTTATGTGTATAATTTTATTCAAAGAACAATTCTAGTGTAAAGATAATTTTACTCATGATGTTCTTAGGCCGACCACTCCCAAAAGCAAGGGCACCAAAGAATGGTTATTGCCAAGTCTAAAATGTCATTTAAACGATGTGGAGTCAAAGAATAGTAAATATCTATGACTTACAAAAATATCTAAAATCCGGCACCCTGTAAAGTTAAGCCACTGGAATTTGATACGTTCCAGCAATGCCTTCTTCAAAGTAAACGCCTCCGGCGAATTATCTTGAAAGCGCATGTTTAGAGTATATATAATCTCAAGCATGATCTATTATAGTGTTTATTTTCCTCATTGTCACTTCAATTATTTACAAAACTAAAGCATTCTTTCTTATCATAGATAACTAGCAATAATATCTACAAAATCATAAAATAAACAAAAAATATTGTGGGGTTTTCAAAAAAATGCAAACATATCTACAAAATCAAGGTCACATCAAGGTCACGTTTTCCAAAATGGCAAATTACAACAATGATCCCACTACAATATACACTTACTGATAGGTTCTTCCTACGATGTGACACTTTCTGAATATTTAATTATTACAATCATGTTTTCAGTAATCAGTCTTAACGGGATGAATGATACTTAATACATGAACATACATTTCCCTTTTTTTTTTTTCTAAATTCTCCTCATATCTTTTAACATTTAACTTAAGGTGTTTTTCATTGAATCTGACTCAAATGCATTGTTTTACTTTTATATTTAACCCGCTTGTTAATGTTTTTTTATGTACACCCAAGGCTACCAAGTCTTATCACTAGGATTTTTTTCTGAAGGCATTATTCTTAGTTTTACACTTAATAGTAGTTGCAACAAGGGAGGTTCACATGACACCAAAGAATTTTATTAGTTCAATAGTAAATAGATTACACGTTCTTTTCATATTAGCATTTAATTACTAAGGTTACCTGATTTGTTTCAAGTAATTACAACTAACCGTATATCATATCTACTTCATTTAAATGCTTAGTCATCAAGGTCATAAGGATTATGATTTCACACTCAACCAATTTTAGATTCCTAAGCAATTAAGTGTTAGATGTGTGTTACAAGGAGACATTCAATTATAAATTTTACAAAACTTACTAAGGTCACAACTAGAGTGGTTGAAAACCCTGATCTCCAAAAATCATCTTGTAACTCTAGGTACAATATTCAATACTTCTTGTCAAGTTGACACTCTTGTTTGAGAGGGTTAAAAGGGATTTACAATTAGTATTCTTCATTTCTAGGTAATTGAACATTGGATCCATTCGAATCATTATCATTCATCTTAAAATGGTTTCATTTTATTTGATTTAATTACATTTTTAAAATTTGTTGTATAACCCATTTAATAATAGGGACATTGGTATGCTCATGAGACTACTAGTCCTTTTCCTCGGGGTTCGTGTCAAGAACATGATTATATGGTTTCACATCATACATTCATTACCTAATAGGACTAGTGGGAGAGCAAGATGGAGTAGTCCATCATTTAAAGGGTTAAGGGTCGCATTAGAGTTTACACAATGTGGCTCCTTTTTTTCACCATAAGGTGGTTTAAACACGTTATATGAGCGATCTAATTTTCACCTTTTTCCAAATACATCATTGTAATACCCATTCCTCTTCAACACTGATTGAACCGTGTTAGCAAATTTTAAATTGATTATAATTTCAACCCTTGTAGTATTCTAGTTAGCATACAAATAAAATGTGTGGAACATCATGATTAATATTGTGTTTTGGTTATTATTTTGATTGTATGTTGTATTGTGGACCCTTGATTTGCCCATTTTTGCACAAATAAAAAAATTGTCAACAAGTACCTTAATAAAATACACCCTTAACACTCTAAAAAAAATTGAATAATCCTTCGGAGCTTTTAAACAATAGCGTCGCTAAGAAACCCATTTATTTGGGAATACGATAAGCCTTTAATGAGAATGTTTGTAAAGGTTGTTACGAAACACCCTCAACAACTAACAAGCATTTACGATGGCACTAGAAGGTATGACGGGAAGATAATACACTAAATTAACTTCGCAACAAGATCATAATCACGTAACGATTAGAGGGAGCACACAAAAACACTCAATGTTTAGCAACATTGGTCAAAGAAGCAAGAACGGGAGTCAACACCGAAATGGGCATTACAAAAACATTTAAGTTGGCCTAACAAAATATGACAACACTTACATTTATGATTTTCAATATCATAGCCACACCTTTGTCTCTTAGAAATATTGAATCCAATAGAGAAATTGACCGTGAAATGGTATTGAGTTGGTCCCTTAAAAGTATTTTTATTCTTTGAGTTGTGTTGGTATTTGTGTTGTCCAACTATGAATTTACTAGAGTTTATCCTATATGCATATGATGTCTTATCTATCAGGGTAACATTATGATTCACTTCAATCATAACATGGAGTTTTGTATTGAGTTTTTTATTGGCGTAGAGATAGAATTCGATAAATGCATGAAAAACAAATGAAAAATTCCAAACCAACCGAAATTTATTGTATATAGTCTGAACTTCCAAGTCGTAATGTGGGTGGGCATCCACTGATATTTTTTATACGTTGGTAACGTAAGATCATTCATAGGTGTATTTGTGAAAGGTCGATACGTATTTTTATTATAATTATTTCTTTCAAAAAATTTAGAAATTTAATCGAAAATCTCTTTTTATTATGTTAAAGATATTTATATATAATTAGATTAAAACATTTTATTACCATACTGGATTAAATGAGTTTTGTAAACCTCTTTAAAAAGGAAATATACATCAATTTTAGCCATCACAAAAATGTCTCGTTAAGGGTGGCATTAGAACTAGTTTAGTAGTGAACAATTTGAAACCAAACTGAATTAATGATTTACCACCCATTTGTGGTTTGCATAATGTCCACACAATATGATACATGACCAAGAAATGGATAATTTATTTTTTTTCCCTTATCAACAACATCCCCTGGGCGCACATAAAGACATGATAATGCTTGAGAAATAAAGTAACATGTGTCTCCTCATTTGATCCAATTATATATACAATACCTTTAACATAATTAAAAACAAATATTTGATTAAATTTTATAAATTTTTTAGAAGAAAAAAATTATATTGAAAATATGTATCAACCTTTCACCAAAACACCTATGAATGATCTTACAAAAAGTTGACATGTTAAAAACATATCAAAAATTTTAATGGATGCCCACCAGGGATCAAATTTGAATTTGTTAATGCCCTTAAAACATTTCTCATCTTGTTATAGAAGGGCGATTAAAAATTTTACACTCCAAAAAAAATTAAAACTTAAAATTATACTTCAATACTAAAAAACATTAAAATATTATAAATTTTCATTGGAAGGGCTAACTAAAAAATCATTTGTCATGTAAATTGTATGTTAAATTAATTTTAATAATTTGTTAAATTTATTTTAATAAATAAAATATTAAATATTAATTAGAGCAACAAGATTCATGCTTGTTAGTTTTTTAATCTCTATATTAAAAAATATATGCATTCACTTCACACAAATAATACACAAAATCACTAGGAAAAAAGATAAATCTCTACAAAATAAGCAATTATCTTACTCTTTTTATTTTCAAAATAGTGATATTCTCTTTTAAATTTTACTACCTTGTAAATCATGTTTGGAAATTGGTGGATTTGAAAGATGTGGCACTATGATAATCTAAATTGGTGAGGCTATTGTTCATATCTCATGCTAATTTTTTTTTCTAAGGCCAATTTATAAACTTATTACAATATTGAATGATGTTTGACTCAATGGTGAAGATGTTGGCTCTTAATGAGCCCACCGGGGTTCAATTCTCGCTACAAGCGAAGTCAGGAGATACTGTTAATAAGGGATGAGGCCGGGATCGTGCCCCGGGCGAATTTGGTGGAATGGAAACCCCTCAGTCCTTGGCAACTAAGCCTAAGAATTTGTGCACCTAACCCATGCAGTTGTTTCAGATTCAATAAAAAAAAAACTTATTACAATGATTTGCCAACTTATAACTTGCGTAATTACTTTTTTTAATTTTTGAGTATTTAATTTAAATAATTTTGCAAAGTATTATTAGATATATATTTAATACTTCTGACTTTTTTCATATTTATTTTATTTAGGTTAATCAAATATATATTGAAAGGAAATTAACATTTTCGTTTGTGTATCAAAGGATAATGTGTTATTTAATTTGTCATTTAAGAAAGGTAAAGTTTAACCTCGTTAAATTAAAATATGGAGGAGCCTTTCAAATTTGACCACTTACCCACCCACATTAGGACTTGTTAGAAGTTGGACCTATCTAACCCTAATGGCAAAGCCACTAGGGGAGAGGAGCCAATAGTGGAGCATGGACCAGTAATGGTGAGGGTATTTGTGAAGTGAGTGACTAGTACATGTACATTTGTTATTCAACATTTGAAAAAAAAGTAGCTAATAAAATGTGTCACATCAAATCACATCAAAAAATCACCCAATCACATGATGCCACATAAGTGGAAAAAAATGCATGACATAATGCCCTACTAATGGTCCACTCTTTTTTCCTTTGTATGAAAAACTACTTGATTTAAATCCATTTAAAAACCACTTTCAAAAAAATAAAAATGCTCAAAAAAAAAATTAGATTTAGAAAAAAAAAATCTTTTAAAGGGTATTTTTTTTTTCAAAATTTGATCTAGTTAAATGTGTGTTGTACCCCCCTCAAGTTGGGTGCACAACTACTGACTCCTCTCCCTTAGGTACCTAGTTCTTTCACATCGTAAAAAAGAAAAAAATGTCCTTTTTAATCCACTTAAATAATATCGAAATCCGCATTGATATCATTTTCAAATTGAGCAATCGAAATTGATGGTACGATCTCGCCGCGAAAGTCGCGACTCGCAACCGAAGTATGGAGCTCAGGCCCCACAAACATCAGTCATTAAAATTTGAAAGGTCTATCTACACGTATTATAGTTAGCCAGCGCAGCACTGTGGCCGTAACCCCTTCATGATGTCACTTTCGACTCTCCAATCTTCACAAAGGTGGCCGACCGGAGGCGACACCAGCAGCCGTGTCGAATTCGAATTTGCAAATTAAAAAGTCATTCAAACTAGGTAACTACATGTTATCTCATGAATGCATTTAAGATCATTGAATTGCATCATGTTTAGTTTACTTCTTTATTAGTTCCTGCCATAGGCAGGAATACTATACCTTTCAGTTCAATGCAATACTTTTTGTCAATAGACCAATCACAAATAATTATTTTTTTCTTATCATTGACACTTCTAATGTTTTTATTTTATGTAAATAATTTGGCAATTTAATTTATTTAAGAAAAATCATTTACCTGATTTTCTATTGGTTAATTAAGAATGATTTGACAAATTTGAGGCCTTATTCCAACACTGATTTTTCAAAAACAATTAACACTTAAATTCTTAAAGTGACATGTGTACATGTTTTAATGTTAGATTTGACATGCTAAACAAATTTCATGATTTACTTCCATGTGTCCTAAGGACTAGTCAATTGCTGATGTAGCAAATAGTAAAACGCTTTATTTACATTTTCTAGGCTTATCTAAATATCTGCATGACATGGTGTGCAGGCTCGGTGCCCAAGTCCTGCAGCCGGGTGTTCCCCCACGAACCGGAAGAAGTCAGCAAAGGCAAAGAGTGCAATATTTTGTGTTGGACTAATTTTTTGTCGATTACATGGCGTTTGAAGAAGACCCACTCCAGAGTCGTGCCTATAATTTCATTGGGCGTTTTCGGATTTGTAAACGCGGTGACCAAGTGAAAGCAATTTGGATTCTTTTTTGTTGAGTGTGGAGGGATTTGAAGCATTTGAGTATCGGATTCTCAACTTGCAAGCGTCTTCATTCACTTCTCTAGGCTTCCTTGGAAGTGGGTTTTTTTTTCTTAAGATAATCCGTTGAGCTTTTTGGGCTGAATTATAAGGGGTATTTGGCAGCTCTTTATTTGGATAAAGCTGTGGAATTGGGAGCATAAGTTTAGGTTTTTCTGATCTTCGAGTTTGAGAGTAGAAGAAAAGTAAGTTTTTAACAGTTCCTCAATATATGGGTTTGGGGATTTGGTTCAACGAATTCTGGGTTCAAGTTTCTATCGTTTCCCTCTTGTTTGATGGATTGAGTGAACAGTTTTTTTAAATTTTTAATACATATATCCTCATGGAAATTTATGGGTTGCTTGAAAATTTTGATTTTGACGTCACCCAAATTGTTTCTTTTGGTTCAATCAATTTTGGGTTCAAGAATCTGTTTTTCAATAGTTTGATACAACAGTCTTTTCTCTTATTCTTTGCTAATCATAATGGCAATATTGTATGGTATGGAAAATTTGATGTTCACATCACCCAAATTGGCTAGACAGTTTATTTGGAAGAAGTCTGTGAATATTGTTGAGTTTGAGATAGTCCCCTGGAAAAATTGGTTTCTGGTTTTGATTCATTAGTTCAAGTTTCCATTTTTTCTTGGTTTGACAGTGTAATGGTTTGATCCAAGGTTTGTCTTTTCTTTTCTTTTATTTCTTCTTTCCTTGGCATGGCCCAAAATTGGTCTAACATTTGATTTTAGCTTTTTGTTTGTGCTGAAAAATTCATGAAACTTTTGTGAAAATTCTTAAGTTTGTTCTTATCTCTGTACAGTTCAACATGCAATATATTTGATGTTATGTGGAATTTTATGGTAATTCTTGAATGTGCAGATATCATTATTAACAAAGAATCGGAGAATGGGAGATCATTTTGTCTTGTGTGTGGACCATTTGATAACTGCTTCCACCTTGGAATCAGCTGCCTCTGAGGCCCAGAGGCTATCACAAATTGGTCATGTTGCCTTTTAGCAAAACAGGGTGTTGGCACTAGATTCGTCCCCTCGAGTTTGCAACGATGTTCCATCCATTGATGCTGAGTCCTCAGAGACGATTCCCGCCTCTGACAGTTTCGACTATGGAGACGAGCCTTGCACTCTGGTTGAATGTCGTATTTTCCAGGAAGAGGACGATGATAGAAACATGGAATCTCCCTGTGCCTGTTCTAGAAGTTTGAAGGTAAATAATTCATTCACAAGCTATGGCGATTTATTTGTCTACATTACCCACTAGGGGTACTGTGTTTTGGCATTTTGTGAAACAAGAGCAACCAAGCCTAGTGCTTGTATTATATGATTAAAAGCTTTACTACTATTGTTGAGTCTGGATGTTTTAGCTATTTTGCTGAGGACATTTGATATTTTTATTTTCTTGTACAATGTGCTCATCGCAAATGTGTGCAGCGTTGATGCAATGAGAAAGGCCCAAGGGGACATTACATGTGAGATATGCCATCAGGTAATTCATTTTAGAATATTTTATTGCTACCATCTTTTTCCAGGTGAACTATAGCACTCACCAGTCACACTTTTAATGCATGGGAGACCATTATCTAGCTTAGATTGTCTTCATGCATACAACCATGTCATGTCTGAGGGGTTTTTATTCTGTCAAATATATACAGGCAAGAAATGATGTTCGCAACAATCAACACCTCGAGCTTGACCACTGAGTGGGCAATGCCTGAACTTTGGCAGGCCCGCCTTCCTTGATGGAAAAAGTGCAACACGAATTAGAGCTGTTTTGATCACACAATTCTCCACCAATAAAATTGTTCCGTTTTCATAGACAACTATTTTGATCGCACAATTCTTCGACAACAATAGAACTAGAAGTGCTTTTCTCCATCTAATATTGTTCCATCTAGATCTATTGACATGGGAAAAATGAAGGAGATGCCTTCAATGAGACAGGGACGGCTAAATTATTTCATATATTTCCTGATTATCATTTTCTTTCACATAACTATTAGGGATCCGTTGATCCTGATGCTTTGTGTTGCCTTAGGTCAAAGTTTAAATATCTTCTTAGCTACCGCTTTTTCACATTTGATACATATTGATCAAAATTTCAGCTGTTATTTTGTTGCACTGGATGCGTCTGGCACGGGTGCTATGCTGAAAATTCTTATTTAGCAACCAAATATAAACTATATTCTATTGTGTATAATTTCAACATTTGGAATTGGGAAATAAACGTCACCTTATCTATTGCAATTGCATTCCGAACTGCACTGTTAATATACAGAATTTATTTTGAAAAGACCATAGCCAGCATCTCTCACATTGAAGGCTTCAAATTTATCATAATTAGCGTGTATGATAACTAGGTATTGATTTTGTTTTGTGTTCTTTATCAGAAATCTTCCATGACATGCAATTGCAAGGGTGTATATAGCATATGAAAGTTATGTTTTATTTGATCTGTGTCTTTTCACATTGTAAATTGATTTCCTATATTGTAAATATTCATCACCAGAGTAACCTTTCTTTTGCATAATTTTGTGTTTATGATACTTTATATCCAATTTGACAATGCTAATACTTTTATTTATTCATCTGGCAGGAATGCATAACAGGTGCTCTTGGTTAAAAGACAGTTTTACTAGTTTCAGTGACTAGACATCCTAACCTGCTTTCTACTTGTACCATTGTTTTGTTTCTATTTTCCACTAGTAGATCATGAACAGATCTCATGTTTACAATTCAAATATCATACGATCTATGTGGCAGGAACTGGACGCTTCGCGGCTCTTGTTTGGATAACACTCAGCCATTATAAAATCGAATACAACACCACAGGCGGCCTACGAGATCTACACCACACTACTATTACATTTTACAAGAGGTGTGTCGTAAGCACGATGGAAATATGACCCCTAAATCCTATACATAGTGGCTTTCATGGTTAAGGTTGAGATGCTTGTTGTTTCAATAGTAGCTTTTATAGTGGTCGGCATACCTGCGTCTCATGCCGAGCAGTGTGGAAGGCAAGCCAGCGGAGTTTCATGTCTAGGCGGACTTTTTTGCAACAAATGGGGATGGTGTGGTAACACACCAGACCATTGCGGCAACGATTGCCAAAGCTAATGCAGAGGATCAACCCCGACTCCTCCCTCCCCCGGCGGAAAAGGCCGGGCGGCTTCCATTATCACTGAAAATGTGTTCAACCAAATGTTGGAGCACAGAAATGAAGGAAGTTGTCAGGGAAAGAATTTCTACAATTACAATGCCTTCATTGTAGCAGCCCAAGCCTTCAATGGCTTCGGCACCACTGGTGACGCCACTTCCTAGAAAAGAGAGTTGGCTGCCTTCTTTGCCCAAACATCCCACGAGACCAATAGTAATGATATCATTTTGCTACTTGTTAATTTGTAACAACCATTCCCAATTTCTGGTTTACTTATGTTGTGTTGGTGTTAATTAAAAACAGGCAGGTGGGCAACAGCTCTAGATGGTCCATACGCATGGGGATACTGCTTCCTCAGAGAGAACAGCGGCGGAGATTATTGCAATTCACAGCAAGCTCCCTGCGCTTCTAGAAAGCAATATTACGGCCGAGGCCCCATCCAACTAACATGTTACGCCTACTCATTCAATACATAATTTATGGAAATTGAAAATGTACACTGTGACTGTTGAGCAGGAACTATACTTATATAGCGGCTGGAAAGGCAATAGGATTCGATGGTCTAAACGACCCAGACATTATGTCTAGAGATGAAACGATCTCGTTCAAGATGGCGATTGTTAGATATGCAGAAATTATAGCCTAATGTTTCGGGATTCCGTAGCTGGCATTCAAGATTTCGTAGCTGGCATTCAGGGTTCTGTAGCTAACATTTAGGGAAGTTATTTTGTAATTGACAGCACACTAGATGATGTGTGTATGTGCTGGCAAATGTTGTCCATCTATAGGATGAAGAGTAGAGAGAGGTTAGTTTGAGTTTGAGTTTGAATAAGACTCTGTTTATTGTTAATCTATAAAGATTGTATTCTCTGATTGAGCAGAGCACAAACAAATAAGAATAAGAAATAAATCAATTACTGCAGTTGCATTTTTGTGTTCTGTTTTAAGAGTGCTTATAATTTTCATGGTATCAGAGCAGTGTTGGTGAAGTGCTTATAATTTTCATGGTATCAGAGATATGGCCACATTTGTTGCAGGAGATCCTCACAGGATGATAGAACGATTTGATGGCGTTGGATTTAATCTCTGGAAGCTCAGAATGAAGATGTTGTTGCTGAACAAGGATCTACTCAATATATTTGAAGGGACTGAGATTAAACCCACCCAGGATGTAGATCTGATCAGTAAGTGGGAGTCAAAGGAAGGTAGGGCTCCTTCCTATATACTTCTAAGTTTGAGTGATAATGTGCTTTTACATGTAAGTGAGGCAAAATCAGCAAAGGAAGCTTGGGATCAATTGATCAAGTTATATGAATCAAATGATGTTAGCACAAGATTATATCTTAGGAGAAGATTTTTTCAGTTAAAGCTACAGGAAACACAAAAGATATTAGATTTTACAAATCAATTTAAGTCTCTCAAAAATCAATTGGCAGCATGTGGATCAGTGATTGCAGAAGAAGATGCTGTCATGTCACTTCTTGGGAGTTTTCCAGAATCCTATTCTGGACTGGTAGTAGCACTCAGCACCCAATCTAACTTGGATTTGACAAAAGTAATAGCAGCACTACTTCAAGAAGAAATATGAAGGAAGGATGGGGCCTGAATGATGAGAATCCTACAACACTATTTTCAGCAAGATATAAGGGCAAAGCGAAAAGGAAGAATGATAACAAATCACATCCCTCCTAGTCTATTGTCTCAAAGAATGGTAAAGACACAAAGGAGGAGAAAAATAAGGGAAATTGCTTTCATTTTGGAGCTCATGGGCATTTTAAGAAACAATGTAGTAAGTGGTTAGCATGGGTAAAAGAGGTAAAGAAAAGGAAGGCTGCTGAAGCTAACATGACCGTAAGCAATGACCAAGAAAATTTATTTTCGGTTGTTACAACCCCAAGTTCGGATGTTTCTAATTGTTGGTATTTAGATTCGGGAGCAACTCAACATATGACACCTGAGAGAAGTTGGTTTCTGGCATATAAAAAGCACCCAAAAGTAAGACTGTCAATCTTGGAGATGATATAAAATGTGAGATGATCGGAATTGGAGATATTCCATTGCAAATGTCGGATGGTGGATACAAGAAAATCCAAAACGTATGGTATGTACCTGCTCTTGTCAAAAGTCTTTTATCAGTGAGCAAGATTACCAATGCTGGCATAATTGCATAGTTTGACAGCAAGGAATGTGTCCTAAAGGATGTTGAAGGAGTAATTTTTGCTACGGGAATCAGAGATGGCAATATATACAAGTTATGTGCAGCAGTACCTGATGTGGTGTTAACAACAACAAATAATGAAATATCTGATTCAATTCTTTGGCATCATAGATTCGGACATACAAATCCTCATTCGCTTCAAATGTTAAAATCAAAGTAGCTTGTGGAAGATTTTAATTTGCATCTACCAGTTGAGTTGGGAGTGTGTGAAAGTTGTTGTTTAGAAAAGCAACATAGATTCCCCTTCCCCAAGAAAGGTGCAACATGAGCTAAGAAGCAAATGGAACTGGTGCATTTAGATATCTGCGGTGTAATGAAAACAATGCCACACTACGGGGCAAGGTATTTTATTACCTTCATTGACAATTCTTCTAGAATGACCTTTGTTTATTTTATCAAAAATAAATAATGTGCATCAGAGATGTTTAAGGTTTTTAAAGCATTTGGTGAGAAGCAGTAAGGAAAACCTTTGAAACGACTCAGATGTGATAATGGGGGTGAATATACCTCAAATGCTTTCAAAAGTGTATGTGCAAAAGAAGGTATCAAACTTGAGTATATTGTTCCTTATTCACCACAACAGAATGGTGTCGCTGAAAGAAGGAATAAGACTCTTGTTGAAAGTGCTAGATGCATGCTTAAGAGTAGTGGATTATCTAATATTTTTTGGGCTAAAGCAGTCTGCAGTGTAGCATATATACAAAACAGGTTTCCAACTGCTACATTGCATAAGAAGACACCTTATGAGGCATGGCATAGAAGCAAGCCAAGTGTCAATGACTTAAGAATTTTTGGTTGCATAGCATATGCACATATACCAGATGAAAAAAGAAAGAAGCTAGATGACAAAAGTAAGAAGTGTATAATGGTTGGATACAATTTGAATTCGAAGGGATATCGAATTTATGATCCTATAACACATGAGATTCTAGTCAGAAGAGACGTCATTTTTGACGAAAATTCAGTTTTGCACAAATCAGTAAAGATGGAAAATGCTAAGGATTCAGAAGCAAGGCCTTATGTTCTCGGATCTGATGAAGAATCTGAGCATGAGAATTCTACTCCAGCAAGACCATTACAAGTTGCAGCCACACAACCCATAGGAGATGTACAAGGAGAGCAACAGTTTCGTAGATCAACAAGGCTACGGAAACCCAATCAAAAGGCATCAGAATCATATGCACTTAGTGTAGAAGTTGATGAACCACTCAGTGTTAAAGAATCCCTTCAAAGTCTTTATGCAGCAGATTGGAGGCAAGCAATGGATGCTGAATACGAATCGCTCATACAAAATCAGACATGGGAACTCACGATTCTTCCACCTGGAAGAAGTGTGGTTGGATGCAAGTGGTTATTCAAACAAAAGTACAAGTCTGATGGGTCAATAGACTGCTACAAGGCTCGATTGGTGGCAAAAGGTTACACCCAAATTGCAGGTTTGGATATCATGACACCTTTTCTCCTGTAGTCAATATAACATCCATCAAAGTTCTGTTAGCAATGACAACAACCTTGGATCTTCATGTACATCATCTAGATATAAAAACTGCATTTTTAAATGGATTCTTATTGGAAGAATTTTATATGGAACAAATATAAGGCTACATACAAGAAGGAAAGGAGCAGTTAGTATGTAGGCTTCAGAAAACATTGTATGTATTGAAACAATCTTCAAGAGCATGGTATGAGTGTATTGACGGGTTTCTCCAAAATGAAGGATATGTAAGTTACAATGCTGATTCAAATGTCTACATAAAGCATATTGGTGAGTCTCTAGTCATCTTAGCCTTATATGTTGATGACACCATCATTATGAGTAATGATTTTAAGATGTTAGGCATGTTCAAGTCTCAATTAGCTGCAGAATTTGAGATGACTGATCATGGTGAGATTCATTATTGTTTGGGCATTCAAATTTTAAGAGATAGGGAGAAGAGAAAAAACCATCTTAGTCAAGAAAGGTACATTAGGAACATTCTCAAGAAATTTGGGATGGAAAATTGCAAGCCAGTAAGTACTCCAATGGAAGTAGGAAACAAACTTTCACTGGACATGTGTCCCAAAATACAACAAGAAGAAAGTTATATGAGTATGGTTCCATATCAGAATGTTGTTGGGAGCCTAATTTATGCAATGGTTTCTAGCAGACCTGATATTGCACAAGCTATAAGTATTGTGAGCCAATCTTCCAGCGATCCTGGACCACAACATTGGGTAGCAGTTAAAAGAATTTTTAGATATCTACAAGGAACAACTAAACATGGCATAAGATTCAGTGGGAGTTCAGAAAAATCTCTGCAACTTACTGGATATTGTGATGCAGATTGGGCAGGGTATGTTGATAGTAAAAGATCAACTTCAGGGTTCTGTTTTATCCTTGGTGGAGGTGCAATTTTGTGGGCAAGTAAGAAACAACGATTTGTTTCTCTCTCCAGTGCAAAAGCAGAATATATAGGAGCATGTCAAGATGCAAAAGAATTGATTTGGTTGAGAAGATTGTTGCAAGACATTGAGGATACTCAGTCCCAACCAACAATATTAAAGTGTGATAGCCAAAGCTGCATAGCCATGACGAAGAATTTGAAGTATCATGGGAGATTTAAACATATAGCGATACAATATCATTTCATCCGTGAACAAATTGAGAACAACACTATCAAAATGGAGTACTGTGCAAATGAGATGATGGTGGCGGATGCATTGACAAAGGCATTACCAAGAAATAAGTTTGAGTTTTGCAAAGAAGGATTCGATGTGATACAAGTTGGTTTACAAATATTTGGCTAAGGGCATGGTCCCATGGAGCCGCTACAGGTTCTATAATGATGCAGCAGGTGGTCCCATGCAAAATTTTTCAACCAGCTACAGGGTAAATTAGAATCTTGCCCAGGAAAGTAGGAGCTCCACAATTTCTGCCGGTTCAACTCCAGGGGGGGCTGAAGAGGGGGGGCTGACTATTTCCTGCTACAGTTTAGGCTTTTTTTTGTCCAGCTGGCAACCCAAATGCATTCCCGCCAGCTTTTTTGGTCGATTTGGAGGGAGATTTTCACCTTATATACCCTGCATTTGCTCATTATTTGAAAGCAGTGCTTTGGAGGTGGATACTGTAAAAAACGAAAATATTGCCATGGGACCCAAAAACAGCTAATATGCTCCTAAATTCGCTCAGCAGCATCCGCTGAGATTTTTATGCAGCCCCCTCTCCATGGGACCATGCTCTAAGTGGGAGTGTTAGATATGCAGAAATCATAGCCTAATATTTCGGGATTCCGTAGCTGGCATTCAGGATTCTATAGCTAACATTTAGGGAAGTTATTTTGTAATTGACAGCACACTAGATGATGTGTGTATGTGCTGGGAAATGTTGTCCATCTGAAGGATGAAGAGTAGAGATAGGTTAGTTTGAGTTTGAGTTTGAATAAGACTCTGTTTATTGTTATTCTATAAAGATTGTATTCCCTGATTGAGCAGAGCACAAGCAAATAAGAATAAGAAATAGATCAATTACTGCAGTTGCATTTCTGTGTTCTGTTTTAAGAGTGCTTATAATTTTCAGCGATATGGTCCTAGATGATGGCGCAATCTCCAAAACCTTCATGCCACGATGTAATTACAGGAAGGTGGAGCCCGTCGGGCAGTGATAGTGCTGCAGGTAGAGTTACTGGATATGAAATGACCACCAATATAATTAACAGAGGACTGGAATGCGGGAAGGGGTTCAACGCCAAGGTGGAGGACCGCATTGGGTTTTACAAGAGGTATTGTGATATTTTGGGAGTGAGCTACGGATCGAATCTCGACTGCTACAACCAGAGGCCCTTCCGCCTTGCACTCTCACTCTCCACTACACAAGAAGAAGACCAAATCATCAAAACCATCGTGTGAAAGGCCATGATCGTGTCAGTCTTAGCATGAGTGTTAATAGATACTATAAATAATGTATCTGAGCGGCATAGAGCGATAAATTTTTCCTCCTCTCTTGGTCGACAGTCGTCGATCTTTAAAATAAAATGGACTACGTTTTGTTTTTGATTTTTTATATTTTGCACATTTGCTCAATTATAAATCGATATGTGACAGAATATATTCCTTAAAAAGCACTTAAAGGACCGTCAAGCTGTTTAAACCAATAAAAGCTGAAAGGAACATTGTAATAAAACAAAAATAACACCATGGAATGACTGGGCCGCTGCAATGAAAGATGGGTACTTAAGTGTAGAAGCTGCCTTTACAATTTTGCTTCCCTCTGTATTTCAGCGTTTTATTGAAAACATCTTAACAAATAATTGTCGCACTCGCCTTCTACTTTCTTAAATGTCTTTAATAAATATGTATTTAAGAAAATTAAGGCCATCTAATGTACAACATCGCCGCCTGCGAATTATTAATCTAAATTTAAAAAAAATAGTACAACTCCGCAACTCTTTCTATTCGCTCAAGACATCAATTGCATTCACATGACAATGTTCATGTTTAAAGGAAGAATCATTGAGCACCTTTACGATTTAATTGATTGACACGAATAAAATATCATTCATCCTTATCCTATTCGTATCGTTGAGCACCTTTATGATTTAATGGATTGATACAAATAAAATGTCGTTCATCCTTATCTTCTCCCTGTACATCATGTCAAATCAATTGAATTTTTTTGATTGATTACAAAAATATTATGACTACTAACCTATATAGATTGTCTACATTTCGGACTATGTTTTGTAGAACATATATATTAAAATTGACCATTGTTTAAGAAGAAACACATTGTAATGCCCGCTAAAACGACCACTTGAGACCCAAGAACAACCTAGGTTTAGATAGAAAAAATTATGGAATAATTTTTTTTGAAAAGTGTGACCACTACTAGGCTTCAAGCAACTGTTGCTACGACAAAGATCCTAAGTCCATTATAATTTATTAAATGAAATTTTCTCATTGTAACCGACATTAGATCCACATTACAAAATTAAATAGTATAATTAATCCAAATATAGTTAAACTTCTTTTAGACGTTAATTTAATAAACAATTAAATTAACACTATAGTTAAATATTCCTTGATTAATTTCTAAACAATAACAAGGTTCTTATTTGTATGGGATAGAAAAATATTCTCTTATCCCTTAACGTGACTCCTTAAAAGGTCAACCCATGCTTTAGAATTATACATTTAAGTTAAAAAGGGGTAATTTTGCACTTACCCACTCTCAGACTCATCTTTGCACTTCAACCAAATTTTTCACATATCTAACGCCATTAAGGTTTACTGAAAACATTTTCATTAGATAGGAAATTTCTTCCCCTTTCCAATGATATAAAGAAGTCCTCATAACTCCTCATATTTCTTAAGGTACGGGCTGACGGGCTTGGGGAGGAAAATTTTCCCGAAGGCGAGCCTGGGGAAGAAAATTTTCCCAAGGGCAGGCCAGCGGGCCTGGGGAAGAAAATTTTCTCAAGCCGCAAGGGACACATGGCACGTTTTTAAGCCAACATAGGAAGGCGGTTTTTCGGAGGTAATTTGGATTTTAACTCTTTTTGTTTGAAAGGGAAAAAAAGTTCAAAAAACCCCGCGCCTCCGCTGACGCCAAGGGACGCCACGTGTCATGCCCAAAATTTCAAGCGGAGACAGACTGTCAGGGAAAACTATTGGAAACTTATATAGACACGAAAAGATTAAGCACAGCAAAATATAAAGCGAGTATACGAAATTAAATAGACAAAAAAAGACACAAACCATAAACACAGATTTACATGGTAAAACCCTCAAGAGGGAAACATCCATGGAGCAACGGTATCGATTCTCTTATTGTTCAAATCTGGAAATTACAATCAGCATAGATCTTCCTCTTACAACTCTATTTTTGTTGTTGTGTGTAGCCTAATTGACATACATGAATTTATAGCATTCACACAAAACTAAATTCATTAATACGTTCCTATCCATATTCTAACTAAAGTTGTCTTGTTACAACAACAAGCTGAATAATAGGATCTTGATCCACCAGAAGAGGAATGGTTTTCATCTAATCTCAACAATCTCCACCTTGAGAACAATTAACCTGATACCTTGTTCATTGCTCATCACCTTTTTTACAAGCCAAGAGAAGCCAAGCACCACCGCAGCTTCTCTAATATAACCGGTTTCGTGAACATGTCTGCATAATTCTTTTGAGTGTGGACCTTATCAAGAATCACTTGTCCTTCATCAACAACATGTCTTACATAATGGTATTTAACTGGAATATGTTTCAACTTACTATGGTAAGCTGGATTCTTAGCCAAATAAATTACACTTTGACTATCACAGAAAATTTTTACACTTTTCTGAAACTATCCTAACTCACCCAATAAACCTTTTAACCATACTGCCTCTTTGCAAGCATGTGAAGTAGATACATACTCTACCTCAATAGTGGATAAAGAAACAATGCTTTGAAGCTTTGACATCCAACTAATAGGACCACCTGCAAGAGTAAATACATAACCTGAAGTAGATCTTGTTTTGTCCAAATCACCTGCAAAATAATAATCAACATAACCGCAAACCTTATCACCGCAACCATCAAAAGTGATACAATAACTACTTGTGCCTCTAAGATACCGAAGCACCCATTTCACTACTGCCCAATGTTCTTTACCTGGCTTTTCCATGTATCTACTGACAACACCAACTGCATGTGAAATATTTGGTCTAGTACTAACCACCGCATAAATCAAACTTCCTACTGCATTAGCATACTGTATATGAGACATATACTCCTTTTCTTCATCATTACTAGGACAAAAACATGAAGAAAGTTAAAAATGCAAAGCTAAAGGGATATTCACTTGTTTCACTTTATCGATATCAAATCTTTCAAGTATTTTCTTCACATACTTCTCTTGTGATAACCACAGCTTGCCTTTCATTTTGTCTCTATGTATCTCCATGCCCAAGATCTGTCTTGCTGCTCCTAGATCCTTCATATCGAATGTCCTAGCCAACTGAGCCTTTAACCTGTTGATTTCAACCATGATTTTTCTTGCTACAAGCATATCATCAACATACAACACCAATATAATGAACATGCCATTATCTAACTTTTTAAAGTAAACACAATGATCATATTCACTTCTGGTATAATTCTAGCTCACCATGAAGGAATCAAACTTCTTGTACCATTGTCTTGAAGACTGCTTCAAGCCATACAATGATTTCTTGAGTTTGCAGACAAACCTCTTGTTGCGATTTTGAACGAACCCTTCCGGTTGTTCCATGTAAATTTCCTCATCTAAATCTCCATGTAGAAATGTAGTTTTAACATCTAGCTGCTCCAATTCCATATTAAGCAATGCAACTAGTGCTAACACTATATGAATATAATTTTTTTTTACAACTGAAGAAAAAATCTCATGAAAGTCAATACCTGCTTCCTGAGAAAACCCTTTTGCAACCATCCTTGCCTTGTACTTTGAAAAAGTATCATCAGCACCTTTCTTCAACTTGTATACCCACTTACAACCAACCGATTTCATATTCTTAGGAAGTTCCACCAGATCCCATGTTTTGTTTTTAATCAAAGCATCATTTCCCTCTTTCATGGCATGTTTCCATTTGTCACTATCTGAAACCTCTATTACTTCTTTATAACAACTTGGTTCTCCTTCATTAGAAATTAAAGAAACAAAAGTCACAAAATCATCATACCTGCTTGGAACTGATCTGATCTATGTAGACCTTCGTAGAAATTTTTGTGGTATTTCCTCAATTTCCTGATGTGTTTCAATTTGCTCATCCTCCTGAGTGATTTCCTCATGAATATCTTTCTCACGAACGTCTTCATGATTTTCACCCATGGATGAATGTATATCAAATTGAATTTGTTGTGACTGTGGTACATCAACCTGTTTCATAACATTCTTCCCATCCGATTTCATGAGTGAAATTTCATCAAATATAAAATATCTGTTTATGATGATCCTATGGGCACTAGGATTCCATAATATATACCCCTTCACACCATCACCATATCCAACAAAGACTAATTTTTGTGACTTAGGATCTAACTTGGAACGCTGACTCTTTGGAATAAGTGCATGGGCATCACAACCAAAAAATCTAAGACTAGAATAATTACATGGTTGACCTATCCATACCTCTTGTGGAATCTTGCAGTAAATTGTTGTCAATGGTGATCGATTAACCAGGTAACAAGTTGTAAGTAAAGCTTCTCCCCACAATTCCTGCTGCAACTTTGCATTACTGAGCATGCTCCTTGCTCTCTCGAGAAGAGTCATGTTCATGCGTTCAGCAATGCCATTCTGTTGTGGAGTGTACACAGTGGTTTTGTGCCTGTCGATCCCTTCATTCTTGCAATAATTCTCAAACTCCTTAGAAGTAAATTCCCCTCCATTATCTGTTCTAAGACATTTAATGGGTTTACCTGTGCTCTTTTCAACCAAAGCTCTAAACTGTTTAAAATTGTTAAATACATCAGCTTTCCTCTTTAACAAATAGAACCAAACTTTTCTCGAGTAATCATCTATAAAACTAACAAAATATGATGATCCTCCATATGAGAGTTTTGGAGCTGGACCCCATAGGTTTGAATGAATATAGTCTAGGATACCTTTACTTGTATGTTTTCCAGGTTTAAACTTCTGTCTAGCTTGTTTCCCATAAACACAATGCTCACAGAACTTTAAATCTATAGTTTTTAAACTAGGAAGAAGTTTACGATCAACAAGTACCTTAATTCCTTTCTCACTGATATGACCCAGTCGTTGATGCCATAAGCAAGTGGATTCACCTACATCCTCTGATGCGACTCCTGCTTGATCAATTTCTATCATTCCTTCAAGTTTATATAGGTTCTCGACTCTGTTAGCTTTCATGACTATCAAGATACCTTTTAATATCTTCAAAACTCCACCTTGAACTGAACCCTTATGTCCACTAGAATCCAGAACTCCCAAAGATATTAGATTCTTTCTCAAGTCAGGCACATGTCTCACATCTGTCAGTGTTCTAACAATCCCATCATACATTTTAATTCTGATACTCCCTATCCCAACAATTTTACATGTAACATCATTACCCATGTAAACTACCTCGTCATCAATAGATTGATACATAGAATACCAATTCCTATGCAGACACATGTGATGGGATGCCCCAGAATCAATTAACTAGTCATAATGGTACTGTGAGACAATAGACATAGATAATACCTCATCAACCATACCCGACTCCTTCTCGGCTATGTTAGCCTCCTTTGTAGAGTCCTCCTCCTTAGATGCCTCTTTACGTTTCCAGCAATCTTTCTTGAGGTGTCCTGATTTGTTACATAACCAACACTTCAACTTGCTATTTTTGCCCTTTGACTTGGATCTAGCTGGGCCCTTCGAATGCTGTCCCCTCTCAGTAGTTCTACCTTTGGCCATCATAATTTCTGTTGTCGAAGTTTCCAAAGACGATCTATTTCGAGTTTCCTTAGATATCATAGCTCCAACAACAACATCAAAGATAATGACCTCTTTAGAACTAAAACTAATAGAGGTTACAAAATGATCCCAAGATTCAGGCAGAGAACTAAATAATGTTACCCTCTTATCTTCATTCGAAATTTTGTCACGTGTGCAATCTTATTTACAAATAAGAGTATTAAAAGTATTTAAATGTTCTGAAATTGTCATACCTTGCTTCATACACAAGGTATATAGCTGACGCTTCAGGAGGATTCTATTCGTCAAGGATTTAGTCATTTACAAGCTTTCTAGTTTTTTCCAAAGTCATGTTGCTGTTGTTTTAGACATGATGTTGAATAATAAATCGTCGGCCAAGCATAGGCGAATAGCAATGAGAGCACGAGTTTCCATCTCGTCCCAATCATCATCATCCATACTGGTGGGTTTGGTTTCCTTTCCTGTGAGCACCTTCACAACTCCCTGCACACACAGTATATCCCACATCTTGACCTTCCATAACTCAAAGTTATTGCTACCGTCAAATTTCTCGATCTTGAATTTAGCACTCTGTGTCTTTGCCATCACACTTCAACGTAGTGAATGAATTCACCCTTCAAACTCGCCCCTCGTGGCCTCCCTCCAACCTTTCTCTGATACCACTTATTGGAAACTTATATAGCCACGAAAATATTAAGCACATAAAAATATAAAGCGAGTAAACAAAATTAAATAGCCAAAAAAGACACAAACTATAAACACAGATTTACATGGTAAAACCCTCAAGAGGGAAACATCCACGAAGCAACGGTATCGATTCTCTTATTGTTCAAATCTGGAAATTACAATCAGCACAACTCTTCCTCTTACAACTCTATTTTGTTTGTTGTGTGTAGCCTCAATGGGAATACATGGATTTATAGCATTCACACAAAGCTGAATTCATTAATACGTTCCTATCCATATTCTAACTAAAGTTGTCTTGTTACAACAACAAGCTGAATAATAGGATCTTGATCCACCAGAAGAGGAATGGTTGTCATCTAATCTCAACAAAAAATTAGAAATATTGGATTTTGTTTTAAAAGGTGTGAAGGTTAAAAACAACGCACGCCTCTACCGACGCCCAATGAAGCCACATGTTAGTCCAACAGTGACCTGCGGGAAGGTGGGCCGGCGGGGAAACTTAGGAATTTTTTGTCAATTTTTGTCCAAAGGCGATAAGGTCTAAAACAATCTGTGCATCTACCGATGCCAAGTGATGCCATGTGTCAAACACACAGTGATAGGTAGGGAAGAAGACCGACGGGTAGACTTAAGATTTTTCATCTTTTTTCAAAAGGGTAAAGTTTGAAGGTGCGTGCCTGAGAAAGCATTTTTTCCCCAAAAGTGAAATGGTGGGGCTGCGGGGCCAAGGAGGAATTTGTGAATTTTTGTTTTTTTTTCAAAATGGTGCCCTAAGTAAATTTCGGGCCTGTGGGTCTGATTTTAAAAAAAATCCCTTTCTTTTTTGTTTAACCAAGTGAAGTAAAAAATTTCAGATGGCCATAAATTTCGACTGGAAGCTCGGATTTGGGAAAATGAGGACTTTTTGAGAAGTTCTCAAACTCCTCTTTCAATAGGAACCATAAAAATTCATTTTTGACAAACTAAATTGGGTGAATTTTACAAAAACCTCTTTCCTGACCATTAACAACGTGAATTAGAACTTTATTTAACTTAAACGAAATTTATTGATTCGATCTGCCATTCTTTCTTCTTCAACATGCAAAAAAAACTTGGTGGAGTTGCATTTTAAAAGGTTCAGGATGGATTTTGTAAGGATTAAATATTAATGGTTTGAGATTTCAGTATGAATTTATTTTCTCCTTTTTCTGTGAAGTTTGCATTATTTTGTCCTCTTGTCCAATTAAATATGAAGTTGTTGCATAAATTGTAAGGGACAATACAAACTATTTTTGAGATTTCTTTTGTTCCTCCTTAACTTCGTTTTAATGTTTTTTCTTGTCTTCCATCAATGTCAGATTGTACTCTGGTATTTTTTATTATATTCATTTTACAAGGTTTACACAGAATCCCAATGTAGAAACATACTTAAAACTTAGTTTGATCTACTTTTCATTTACCATACTCTAGACATTTGAGTTCATTCTAATCTAATTTACAACATTTTAACTTTGCTTCATTTAATACTTGAATATTAAGAAATGTAGATTATACTTCTCAAATCATGTGAATTCAAATGGAATAGAGATGGAATATTTATTCATAATTTGTATTCACAGGCATTTCCAGCCTTCAAGCAGACAATTTCACAATATATAATTCAAACAACATATTTTAAATGAAGAGTATACACTATTTGATGGTAAGTTGAATCCACATTCTAATTGAACTCTGAAATAATTCCTTTAAACAACTTTGTTTATGTCATTGCAAAAATATACAAACTAACACTTTCTACATTCCTTCTCACATTCAAACAAAACTTCCATATCTAAAATAGAGAAGCTATTTACACCACAAATAAGGTTACAATGTTCATCCACTTAATGTGGGAAATATTTTTAAAATAAGGGAACCCCAAGGATAACTGCAACATTTGTCTTCATACACAGCTCCAAAAACACCAACAAGAAGATCTGTCATGTTTCATTTGGTCACAACAAATAAAGGGAGAGGCAACCCTCTCTACCCAACCAATAATTCCAATGAAGAGGAGAATCCATCCTTCTCATTGATCCCCCGATCCCCAACCACAAAGCAATAAGAAATGTATTTCAACTCATGGCAACAAACAAGCTTCCACAAGACAAAACAAATTTCACATATAATATCACAATCCAAATACATACTACAGTTTTCAACCACAGGAAGAACAACAAACAATACTCAGGCTTCATCATGCACAAGCCAAAGGAGCAAGAGCTATGGGGTAAGCTACTTATACCTCCCAAATGGGGAAATGGGTGTCCACCTTAAAATAAATCCACCAATATATATATATATATATATATATATATATATATATATATATATATTTCAAAACCCCTACATTCCCTTATGCCTCCCCCAAGTACCATATTATAACCTCCTACATTCTCTTATGCCTCCCCATACTCTTATGGAACCCCATAACGAGTAAATAAATGCAAGTTATTTCTTTTACAAGGTGGAACCCAATCCCAAACTCCCTCCACAATAACACTTATACCTCCCCACATTTTCCAAAAGAGATCCCCATAGTTTTCTCCTACACCATACCTAGGCAATCTACCCAACCAACCAACAACATACCAAAATATATTCAAAACATTCACATATGCATAAATAAAAGAAGAAACATTTTAAAGAGCCAAGCTCCTACCTCTCAATGGTAGAGTTTGATCCTCCAAAAGTTCAACAACAAGATTTTTCCAAATCCAAACAGTCCAAAAGCTCCAGCAAATCCACAAGCATGCAAAAAAATCTCTAACTCTCTCTCAAAATTTGCAAGAGCATCAAAACCCAAATGAAGTAACCAAACATGAAATATCTGAAGAAGTAACCCCCAAAACAACAAAAGAATTCGAATAAATAGAAAAGGAGAGAGGAGGATGAGGTGGGTCCATGTAGGATGCCACATCACACATCCTCAACTCCACCTCACAAGTCAATTTCAAACTCCAAAGCACAATTAAAAAGGTGGGTGAATAAATGACATTTTACTTACACACACAAACCAAGTCCACACCCCAAGGACCAAAATTAATTTCATGCAAGAAGGTGCAATAAAAACTTACAACTTTCCTTCCCAAAATACATAATGAGGCCTAATTTTGACTCCCCAACCCATAGGTAGGGTTGTGTGTAACAATTTAAGAGGTGTGGGACAAGTTTAACTTTTCCTACAAGCCTCCAAAATCAGCCCCTAAGGATAGATCCGAATTTCAAAAGGAAGGTGGAGTGTTTCACACTCAAAGTTACTTACACATTACTTACAACACATAATCCAAGAGACATCAACTCTAATAAATGCATTCTTTTGACCCATTTAATTAATTTAACAACATGATTACTCACTAATCTTGACACCAATTAAATAAATAATAAAGGGGAAAATACATCACTAAATCCACATACTAAAATTTAAACAAAGGAAACCAAATAAAAGAATACACATAACTCCCTTGGTCACATTTGAAGGTGATCCCCCCCATGGGAACCCCTAACAACAATATAAACATACACAAATAACAAATACACATGTTGTCATTGTGACCTTTATTGAATTCATCTAGAATTCCAATGTGGTTGGTCTCCAATCCCCCGATGTTTGTTGTGACATGTTTACCTCAAAAACAAAAATACATCCTTCGGCCTAGTGGCCACATCAAAACATCCAAAATAAATATAAAAATATAACTCCAAATCATCTATATATATGAATCAAAACATCATCCAAGCAAGCAACAATATCATTTACAAATTCATCCATAACCATATGATCACAAGATTTGTTCAATTTTCTAGGTTTACTCGATATGACAAAATATCACATGTACAAAACACACACACACACACACACACACACAAGCATGTGTAACAACATAGTGTATCAACATCAATATAAAATGTCTCTAATACTCCACATGCATCATATACGAATCCAAAGTCAACAACAGTCCATGATCTGTAATGTCTAACATCATACCAACTCAAAATCTATTAATAATGTCCGTAAATATAGTCATTTTTATTAGAATCAATATCAAAAATTGTTGAAGGGAAGTGGGCACTATAGGTCCTCAAGCCACGATTTGGCTTGCCACCACAAATTGAATGTGATCGATTGGTCTTTCAAGGTTCAACATTGAGCTACATTTAATGAACACCATCAACTAACCAACTATGGGATCACCCAAGACATAAACTTCGCCTCAATTTATTTTATTTTTTGTGTTAGGGTGTTGGGGGCCTTGACATTTAGTAAGAATTGATCCCTAGGGGCATTTATGTGAGGCAAACAACTTCACCAATAGACCAAATGGTTAACTCAGTAAGGATTTTTGTCTATAGGCATTCCCTTCTATATTTATTAAATACAAGGCGACATACCCATTTATCACATATAAAGGGTGTGTGGTGAGGAAAAAATAATGTGCATACATTTAAGCACGTATTTGGTGGTGCCATCCACATGCTTGTTTGCTTGTTGCAGTGACATGCAAGATATGATGGGAAGAACCAAAACATCACCTATGTTTACACAAATTAGAACAAAAAATAATAAAACTTGAACCCTTGATAGTGGTAGCTTGCAAGTACTACAATGCACTATGGATTTGGAAAGAAAGGAATTCTTGTTTGTTTGCTAATGTTGAAGTTGATCAGCCTTTCTCTTTTATAATAAGTTGGTGGTTATCTCAAATGTGTTGTTGCAGATTCAAGTGCAAGTGAATAAGGTGTCCCTCGAGCTAGAGTATCTTCATACACTTCTACGTCACTTGGGAAATGCCCCTTGCAATGTAATTAGAGAGCCACCTTCTCCCTCTCGCCGCTAGCCTCCCCATGATGTTCATCCTTGAGATGGTTATCGGAGCTGCTCCCAGTGGTGCTCTTTCAGCTATGTTCACTGGTCCTTGTGTAGTAAACCTCCACAAAGGAGATTCTCTCCTCTGCCCCCAACTCACCACTAGGATTGGGGCTCCACTCCACCACCTCATCAGCTCAGTTGGGGCTCACCAGATTCCCTTGAGCCACTCACCTATGACAGGTGGAGCCTTCTGCCTCTACCAGATAAATTTCCAAGAATGGCTTTAGTCATCTCGACCACTCATGATGCTGCAGAACACAATGAAAAAGAAGGCCAAACTAGATATTGTTGGGGGGTGTTGGATAGTGGCAAGGACCTTTCTAGATCTGGTTGGTGGGATGATCATGAACCGCCCTCATCTGGTCAAATTTTTGCACTAGTGGCTTAACTTCAGCTTTGCAATGTTTTTGGCTATGTTATAGATGAATTTTCCTAGATCTGGCCTAATTTGTTCATGACTTTGGGGCATGATATCATTATGCCCACATTTTTTTTGGGAGGGGGGGATTGAATTATCTTTTATCATCTTCTTAATTTAATATAAGATCTTATTCATCACCAACATTTAAAAAAATAAAAATAAAAAATAAAATAAAAAAATAAAATAAAATTTGAGCAATTGATGGTCTCGCTACGTCATCACAAAAGTGAAAACCATTAGTGATGGTAAGGAATGTTTGTTGTTTGAGATCATGGTCCACAAAAATTACTGATGGGAAGGTGCATCAAATTTTTTAACTTTTTTGACAAGTATCATTCCTGGTTCATGATCTCACTAGAATGATGTCACTTTTGACTACCTAATCTTCCCAAGGGTGCTCGAGGTGGCACCGGCTACCGTGTCGGATTCAAATTAGAACTTAAAAATTCATTCAAACTAACCACATGTTCTCTCATGAATGCATTTAAGATCATTTAATTGTGTGATCATTTAAGACCATTTGGATAACACTGATGATTTTTCAGCCATTATAAAATCAAATATAATGCAGGCACAGCCTCATCCTAAACAAATTCTTCACTTCTATTTTATTTTACAAGAGGTGTGTCGTAAGCGGGATAGGAATCTCACCCTTGAATTTCTATAAATGAACGAGTTTGAGTAACAATTACATAGTCCATTGCAATGGTCAAGGTTGGGATGCTTCTTTTCTCAATATTAGCTATCATAGTGGTCGGCATACTTGCATCTCATGCGGAGTAGTGTGGAAGCCAAGCTAGCGGAGTTTCATGTTTAGGCGGACTTTGCTGAAACAAATGGGGATGGTGTGGTAACACACACGATCACTACGGCGATGGTTGACAAAGTCAATGCGGAGGGAAAACCCCAACTCCTCCCACCCTCGGCGGAAAAGGGGTGGCCTCCATTATCACTGAAAACATGTTTAACCAAATGTTGAAGCATATAAATGAAGGAATTTTTCCAGGCAAGAACTTCTACAATTACAATGCCTTCATTGTAGCAGCCCAAGCCTTCAATGGCTTCGGCACCACCGATGACGCCACTGCCCAAAAAAGAGAGCTTACTGCCTTCTTTGCCCAAACCTCCCACGAAACCGCTGGTAATGATTTCCTTTTTCTACTAGTTAATCTGTATCAAACATTCCCAATTTGTGGTTTATTAATGTTCTGTTGGTGTTAATAAAAATAGGTGGGTGGGCAACAACTCTAGATGGTCCATACGCATGGGGATACTGCTTCCTCAAAGAGAATGGCGGCGGATATTATTGCAACTCTCAGCAAGCTCCCTGCCCTTCTTGAAAGCAATATTACGGCCGAGGTTCCATCCAATTGTCATGGTACGCGCTGAGCATATCTTCCCGGTAAGTTTAGAAGGCCATAATTTTTTTTATAGAGAACTCGGTTTTGGGAAAAAAAGAACTTTTTGGAAAGCTCTCGATGTCCTCTTTACACAGGGATCATTAAAATTTGATTTTGAAAAATTTTAATGCTTCAATTTCATAAAAACGCTCTGCAGGATTTACAGTGCAAATTGGTAAATTTGAACTTATAAAATTTGTTCAATTTGATCTTCTTCCTCTCTCAACATGTCAAATAGACATGGAGAATTTTTCTTAGATGGATTTAAGAAGGATTTCAAGATTCAATTTGTCTGATTGATTTACTATTTGAAAATCTATATCTCTTGATAATAAAACAACTATAAGAGGTTTGAGCCCACTTTAGCAATGTTTGAAGGATACTCCCTTAAGTGCTTTTGTATAATCACATTCATTTATAACCTAGCATGTATAATTTTAATGTTTTATTGTTATTTCTTGATTGCAGGTTTGGTCGGTTCATTTCTGGTAAAAGTTGTAGAGTTTAACGTGAATTAGAAATGGAAACAACAAAATTAAATCAATGGCTATTATTTTACTTACAAATGAATTCATTTCATGCTGGTTTCAAATAGGTTTCATTCCTTCAATCAAATGATAAAGAAAAGAATGCAACTTTTATTCTTTTCAAATCATGCACTTCACAAAACAGAGTATTACAATTCCTTCATACGCATTTCTTTTTTTCAAAAAAAGATTACAACTCACATTTAGGTGATCAAGTTCAATACAATGATGCAATTTGAGGAAGGTTATGAAATCCTTTATTGATTCCCAAAAGAAAACTTTACAACTTCCTTCTTTCATTCTTCAATTTCATCATACAGAACACAATTTCTTGCTTTCAAAAGAACATAATAGAGTATGTCTCTTTCACATTTCAATTTACACTTTCATAACCAATTCAACATATTTCCATTACAAAACATATACAAGTTCATCCACTTCAAGTGGGAAAGGTTACAATAATATTTCATTTCATAAGGGACTGTCACATTGTCTTTATCTCAGCTCTAGAACAACAACATGCATATTTCTCATTCTTCCGAATTGTGATCACAACAAGAGTAGGGGAATGGCAACCATCTCCACCCAACCAAGACATCCAATGAAGAGGAGAAGTCATCCTTTTTCATTGGCCCCCGAGCCCCAAGCACAATGCAATAAAATATGTGATCCAACTCATGGAAACAACAGGCTTCCACAAACACACAAACAACATTTTCACAATAAAAACACAGTTCAAAATAGAATGTAGTTTACAACTACATTAAAGTATGACAAAAATTACTGAGGCTTCATCAAGCAAGCCAAAGGAGCAATAAACTATGTGGGATGCTTCTTATGCCTCCTAAAAGGGGAAATGGGTATCACCACCTGAATTACAAACTGCCAAAATACAGTATATCAAAACCCTGACATTCCGTATGCCTCCCCCAAGTACCCCTTATTCCTCACATTTCCTTATGCCTCCCCAACCTCTTATGGCACCCCATAATGAGTAAAGAAATGCAAGCTATTTATTTGTAAGGTGGAACCCAAATGCAAACTCCCTTCACCCTTATACCTCCCACAGAATAAACCCCATAGTCTTCTCCTACACCATTCCTAGGCCATCTACCCAACAGCTCACAAACATGCCAAAACATTCACACATTAACATTTACACCCATAAAAGAAGAGCATTTGAAGAGCCAAGCTCTTACCTCTCCATGATAGAGTTTCCCAAGTTCCAAACAATAGTTGTTTCCGAGCGAAAAATCCAAAAATCCACCAAACAACAAGCATGAAACAATCTTCAAGCTTCTCCAAAATCAAGAGCTCCCAAAATGGCAAGGAATTCACCCCAGAATGAAGTCTCCAAAGTGAAGCAACCTAAAACAAGGCAAGAAATTAAAATTTTATAGAAGAGGGAAGGGAAGAGGATGAGGTGGATCCATGTAGGATGCCACATCACATATCTTCAACACCAACCCAAAGGTCAACTTCATTCTCTAATGCATAATAAATAGGTGGGTGAATAATATGATAGTTTACTTAAATACTCAAATCCAACTCACACCCCAAAGAACAAAAATTCAACCATGTAAGAAAAGTGTAATTAAAACTTACAATTTGACTTACACAAAAGCATTATAAAAGTCTAACATCAACCCTCCAACCATAGGTATGGATAGTAAATGAATTTAAGAGGTATGTAACAATTTTAACTTGTCCCACAAGCCTCCAAAAACAACCTTCAAGGACAAATTCGAATTCCCAAGAAGGTGGAGTATTTCACACTCAAAAGTTAACTTACCAATCACTTACACATCTCTTACAACACTTTAATTCAAGGCCAACAACTCTATTAATTACTTTCTTATGACATATTTTAATTAATTAAATTAACAACATGATTACTCACAATATTACACACCATTTAATGAATAATGAAAGGGTCAATGCACCACAAAGTAAACACATGCAAACATAAACAAAGAAACCAATAAATAAATACACATAACCCCTTGGTAATATTTAAAGGTGATACCCCCATGGGAATCCATAACACACAAAAACATGCACAAACAAATACTAGTTGCCATGGTGACCTTGTTGAATTCATCTAGAATTCTAATGTGGTTGGTCTCCAATCCCCCGATGTTTGTTGTGATATTTTAACCTATAAAACACGAATACCTCCTTCGGCCTCATGGCCATATCAGAGCATCCAAAATAATATAAATAAAATTTCAAAATCATCTAGATATATAGATCACAACAACATTCAAGCAACCAACAAGATCATTTACAATTTTACTCAACAACTATATCATCATCAAATAATTTCCATTTCTAGGTCTACTCACAATATCCAAATATCACATGTTTGAACAACATCCATAGTATAACCATGTCAAACAATATATCAACATCAATATCCAAAATGCCTCTAATAATCATCATACATCATAACTGAATCAAGTCAATAATAATTCATGATCTAACATCTAAAATCATACTATAATAAAGTCCATAATCGTGTCCATAATATAATCAGCAGTATCATGATTAGTATCGAAAAGGTGTCAAATGGAAGTGGGCACTACATCCCCCTCCCCTTAGACTCGACTTCCTCCTAGAAGTCACTAGAACAAATGTGGAAATAGAACTCGTAGCAAAGTAGCATCCTCCCATGTAGCTGCAGTCTCATCATATCTGTCCCACTACGTTCGGACCTGATCAACCTCTCTACCCCAAAGTCCCAGGGTCCTGTGATCAAGGATACAAACGGCCCCCCCCATCACCTACCCATGTTCCTGTACCTGCAATGATGTCCAATCTAACACATGAGAAGGATCTAAAACATATCTCCTAAGAAATGAAACATGAAACACATCATGTACATGAGACAAGCTAGGTGGCAATGGTAGATAGTCGGCCAAAGGGCTGATATGCTCCAAGATCTCAAAATATCTCATGAATCTAGGAGTTAACTTAGAGCCTTTTCCATAATGAATAGAGCTCTTGTGTGGCCTGACACAAAGGAACACCTTCATGCCCACATCAAAACTACAGTCAGTCCTATGCTGATTTGCGTACTTCTTTTGCCTATCTTGTGCCTCTTGTAGTCTCTGTCTGATCAAAACCACCTACTGCTCCATGTCTTGCAACAAAGCTGGTCCCAGAGAAACCTTGTCCTCTAACTTGTCCCAGTTAAGAGGTGTCTTGCACTCTCTACCATACAAATCCTGAAAAAGGGGCCATGCCTATAGGAATCTGAAAAATTTTATTGTAGGAAAACTCCACTAAGTACAGGTACTCCTCCCATCTAGACTGCTTATCCATCACGTACATCTTGAGCATATCCTCTAAAATCTGATTCACTAGCTCAGTCTGTCCATCTGTCTCAGGGTGATATGTTGTACTGAAATTGATCTTTGTCCCAAGGGTATACTGCATGGTAGTCCAAAAATGAGAAGTGTACAAAGGATCGCGATCACCAACAATATTCCATAGAATCCTGTGCAACCTGACAATCTCATCAAGATATGCCCGTGCCACTGCACTAGCTGTATAAGTGGTCTTCACTGAGGAAAAGTGAGCCACTTTTGTCAATTTATCAACTGTGACCATGATGACGTTGTTGTGATATCTCAACATCGGTAGCCCAACAATGAAGTCCACGAAAAATGGTATCTTATTTCCACCCCGGTATAACATGAGGAAAGAGAAGGCTAGCTGGATGCTAATGCCCGACCTTTAATTTCTGGTACTCTAAACATCGTGACATGAACTGAGCCACATCTCTTCGAAGTCCTCTCCAATGATACAACTATCTTAAAGTGACGTGTATCTTCTTCACCCCAGGATGGGCTGAATAGGGTGCACAATGTGCCTCTGTTAAGATGTCTTGCCTCAAGCCTCCATCTTTGGGATCATAAATCCGGCTTCTGTGCATGAGAAGACCATCTACCTCTAAGGAAAAACCATCAAACTTCCCCTCGAGGGGTCTCTGAGACTTGATCTCTGCTCGAACTGCAATGTAGAAGCTGTCAAGAGGAAGCTTCTGAAGAATCTTTCTTTGCAAATATGTGCTCACTACGGTGTCCATAGCCACATGTCTCCATCTGATAAGAGCGTCTGCCACCACATTCTCCTTCCCTTTCACATGCTCTATCTCCATATCATACTCACAAAGTAACTCCATCTAACGCCGTTGACGTGTGTTAAGATTGGGCTGCGTGAAGAGGTGGAAAAGACTTAGGTGATCTGTCTTGAGTGTGAATCTTTGACCAAGCAGAAAGTTCCTCCATCGAACCAAAGAGTGCACAACTTCCGCAAGCTCGAGATCATGAGTCAAATAATTAAGCTCATAATCTTTGAGTTTACGAGATTCAAAAGTGACTACTCTACCCTCTTGCATCAACACACCTCCAAGCCCTCCCCCCATTTTTATGTGTGCATGACTTGATGAAGATGGTTGACTCAAAGGATGAAGTGCTCTTGTTGGAGAGATACATATAGAGTTGTAACTTGTGCTACTATGATTCTACAACTTGTAAATTTTAACTATAAGTACATTGGATGCAACCTTATATTTTTGTTGATAGTTCTTATAAATGGTTTACTATGGATTGAATTAGTTCTTGAAATGTGAACCTTCTAAGGGTTTTATAATGAAAGGAATTAGATACTCAACTCTATAATTTTTTTTGCCTTGGAAGTGTATGAAAATCTGTTTTGAGAGAGATTAATGCTTTTGGGTGAACATGAGTGTTGATCATTGTTACACTATTGGAAATCCTCCTTGAATGAAATCAAAGTTAATTAAGTATGTTTTATATTCCTCCTATCCAAATGGAGGTGCAAAGGAATAGAGAACAAAAAAAATAAAAAATAAAATAATCTAGTTCTCTTGTTGTAAATTAAATGGTTGGAGTATATGGGTTAATTTTTTTACCCTTTTAGATGTTACATAAATGTGGTGGAGTTTGATAATTTATTGGTTTAAATCATGAGACACCATCCAATACAACTATAGAATTTTTCATTTATACAAATTTACATAAAATTAAATGTATTATACATAAACCCATTTGCTCATTCTTATTGCAAATCCTATTTTTATTTTTATTTTTACTTTCAGGAAAAAAAAAACATAATTAGTAAATAAATGTATATTATGAATATGTAATAGATGTATATTAATTGTATACATTATTTATTTCCAAAGTTTAGAAAATCATTATCTAAAAATCATTAATAAATATTAATAACTAAATATTAAAAAAAAATAAAAAAATATTAAAGAGCATTAACAAATATGATAAAATTCATATATTATATTTATATGTTTACCTACCCTAATAGAGTAGTAATTAATACTAATATTAAAATGCATACTCTTTTTTTTTATACGGCTTAGTGGATTAAAAGGTAATTGGCCTTTATTAAGTAAAAAGGGTATATACCTTATTTTGGTGCATATGAGGGGGGGGAGGGAATTTTCTTTTTAAAAAATTTAATTAAGCACAAAATCTTATTTGGGAGTTAACGTGGTGGGTGTGCTGGCCGTAGGCCGCAACAAAGGAGAGTTGAGATCATGTTTTAATTAAGAGGTTAGCACCCCTTGCCCACTAACTTGTCAAACCTACCTTGGAATTAATGCTCGGCCCTCTGTGGTCTGAAACACATTTCTTAATCCGTGACCCGTGCTTATCCATGGTGATACACACACACACACACAAGTTTCTTCTGGCCGAATACCAACTAAAATGGAAAAAATATAGATATAATTGTGATATATATATATATATATATATATATATATATATATATATATATATATATATATATATGCATTCACATTTAGATTCGCACTTGAATGGTGTGTTTACAAGGGTGATATGCGGCCCTGCAACACAAATAAATTCCTTGTTTAGATATAAATGAAAGGGGTAAATACCCACAAACCAAATAGGGAAGGAAACAAATATATATATATATATATATATATATATATATATATATATATATATATATATATAAGAAAACACAAATGATAAATAGATGTAAAATAAACTCTTGAAGATGGATGCACACAAATATTGGTTTGTGTGTATCCATCCCTAGTCTTGGAGTTCCCTTCCTTGGCCCTTCTCCTCCCTTAACCTGCAAGTGAAAACAAGAAAATTGAGAGAATAGGTCTAAGAAAAGAATATATGAGAACCCATAAGGATTTCTAGGGTTTCTTTAGTGCAACCTGAATCTAAGGGTGGAGAAAGATTAGATATAATGGTGGAGGATGCACCCTACATCACTCAAATGATGGGGTATTTAGGTGGGAATGTTTTTAATAAAATATGTGTGTGTGTGTGTGTGTGTGTGTGTGTGTGTGTGTGTGTGTAATGTTAAATGGGGCCAAGTGATTATACTAAGTTGTGCACTTGCCCCCTTATAATAAAGAATTTATATTATATTGCATGCTTTTAACAATGTAAGGTTATTATCCTAGTATGATTTAATTTTTTTTTTTTAAAATGTACTTCAAATAAAACTAGCAATCGTACGTGGAGTGTACGATGAAAACGCCAAAGAGGATGGGATGCAGATTTGAAAATTAAGGGAGCGAAAAAAGGGAGAGGACGAGGGATGACCCCACACACGATGCGCTGTTGGTTGAATTCTTGGATGCATGAACCGGTCATGCCATTTTTGGGTAAAAGGGAAGAGTGAGTGTTGTGCAGGCATGAGAAATGGAATATTTTGATCAGGCCCAGGATTCCTTCGCAACAATGAGATTTGTCCGGCATAAAGCATTTGGATAACAAGTATATGAATGTCACAAGCACCAAAGATTCTCTATTTCCTTTTACTGATAAATAAATTGATTGTATGCAACACTTAGAAACATGTGTTCAAGACATGGAAATGTTGTGTATATATATAGTGAGAGACGATAGGGCAGAAATTATTTGGACAAGCACAAAAAAACCGACATAGCTTACAACGATGTAGAACAAGATAACAATTATTATTGATTCATAATGGAATTATTATAATGGAAGATATTAATCTCTAATCATCAACATTATATAATGAAATTTTGTACCAAAAAACAACTTCAGGGGAATATATAAAATGGCACAACAAATAGACAATAAGTTGTACTTGTATTTGTCGACACTTTGCTATGAAATTAGACACTCTACATTGTTGAAGCATTCATCTTGCCCACTCATTCGTTTCATTTAAGCTTCAAAACTTTAATGTTTCAGGAGTTCTTATACCACCTGAACAATAGGGACAAATATAATTTGCAATGTTTAAGGTAATGGGTTATGTAATGAACTTCATACTGGTGAATGCATCATATAAACATCAAGTTTTCTATAGTAAAATGTGTAACTACAAAATAAATGATTTGTCAACTTGTCAGAGTATGTAATTGCAACAAGTTTGTTACTATTTTGTTTGGGAGTTGAAATGTGCCATCAAATATCAAATAGTTGTAGCTGAGATGGCAATAAAACCCTTTGGTTTATGAACATAATAGAAACTTATCAATATGCCATCAATTTGAAGAGTGGAGTTCTGAGTTTTTTTCCCGCATTTCGCACATGGAAATAACAACAAATAAAATTTCATGTCTGAGTCATAAAACGCCTTATAAATTCAATCTTAGCACATTGAAAGTGAATAGGATGCTTGAAGAAACATTCATAACAAAATAATAACTTCATAAACAGTCTAACTTGATCACGATTCAAATAAAGAAAAGGTTGATTGCATGAGAAAAAGAAATCAGCAGTCAAGTAAAAGAAAGAAACTACAATACTTCATATACTCTTTTAAATTTGACAAGTAGAAGTAGGCAAACCAATTTTTTTTTTTAACCTTGTTTTTTATTTTTAAATCTGTTTTTTTTTTTTTTCCAAAAGCAATCATTTTGGAGTGCAAACACAAGCTATGGATATTCAAATCTACTAAAGCATTTCATGTTTTTTTTTTGCTAGCTAGGTTTCCGATTTCGTAAGAAGGAAAGAAATCGTTATTGCAAAATAACCTGTTATGCAATTTGGAACGAAAGAAAGAAAAAAGAAGTCAGCAGAAACATAAAATAAGGACACAAAAGTAAATGGTAAATGCTAGCTACTTAAACAACAAGCTTTATATGAAAGGAACATGTTTCTTGCTGTTGTATTAGATAAGTATCCAGAATACAACGATGTTTCGAAGAAGAGGAATAAGAATAGGTGCATATCTAGAAAGAATGAAATTATGTTTTAAGTCTACACATATCCAAAGCAGATCAATGGGATGTTGAAGTACCCCATAGTAGCAACTTTCATACGGAGAGTATTAAACGGTGGACACAAAATATGGGAAAAAAATGGTCCATAGGAAAAATACAATAAATTTCAATAAAAAAATATAGTAATTTCAATAATTATAAATTGCAACATTTTGTTTTTCCTTTAATTAATACCAACGGGCTATTATAAATATAACAACATCAGTTCTGAATAGATTCGGTGGGTTTTCTATTATTTCTAGCCGCATTTTTTGGCTTTTTGGGAAACAGATTTGGTAAAAATATGATTGTTTACAACCGCAAGACTGGGTTTTGCTTTTTCTGAATTTTAATCTACCAAAACCCTAAATTTTAGGAATTTCAGTCAGTGATAAACAACAATAATAGGTTTTTACAGTCAACGATGCCGGGCAGCCTGTTTTTGGGTCTACAAGTGGTTTACAGCATATGGGACTACCTCGTACTCACATGCGGGAGGCAACTAACTTTGCTACAAATTAGACGAAGATCCTCACACTGGGTTACAAGTTATATTCAGCTGATTTAATATCATTCTTCAATTTGGTTTTGAGAATAAAAGTGCTTTTTATGCTGTTGCATCTCAAGATTATAAAATCTTATTGGAAATACCTTCAATATATGGCAGTATCGACACCAGACCATTAAATCTCCTTACAAAGTCTTTCAGGCACCTCTCTAGCTTGTTTGATAGCCCTTGCCACTTGCTTCCCTCTATAGCCATTCTTTTTAAACAATGCACCTACTTTTGGAGATGGTTGATGGTGAGTATATGCATGCAAGTGGAGTAGAGGTGTGGGAATCTTTCTTGTGCCCCTGACAAACCAGAAAGTCATTGATGTTATGGGAGAATAGGAATCCAAAACGAGTAAGCTCCCCTTCTCAATCTCCTTAATCAATTTGATACCATCCACCGAACTACTAATGTGGGAGTGTAAGTCCTTGAGATTGTCCCTACCATGCTCCCAATGAAGGTTGGTGTCATCAAAAAACATCTCGCACCATTTAGGTTTCAAAGGAATGGAGTATAGAGCCCGCTCCCCAAAATGCTCTGTGAAGAGAATAACCAACACTGGTGATAAAGGTGACCCCATTTCCTTTACTATTGAATGATCATAAATGACCCCATTAAAGGAGAAGAATGTGGGGTTTAAAGAAAAAGAAACCAACCTAGCCATACCCTCATCCATGTAAGCTCTGAACAATCAACTGCATCACCAATCCGGTAGGTTCAGTAATGCAGGTTGACTATTGAAACTTGATTAAATACAGTGTGCAAATCCCCCTATTTAGGTTTGTTGTTTCTAATATTTACATAGCGATCATGAATATGATTTAGTGTTATCTATGACGAATAGACTGAGAATGAAATGAATGAATTAAAATGTAGGCAAGTATTAACATCATGCATGACATCATGTAATATATATATATATATATATATATATATATATATATATATATATATATATATATATATATATATATTTAAAAAGCATGTGTCCATGTATGTGTACAGACGAATTGGACTGAAAACCATAATTTCTATTGACCTTACATGCCAACATACCAGTGCTATAAGATTATCGAAACTTGAAATAATGCATGTATGTATTGTGTAAATCCCTCCTATTTGACTCAAGTATTTTGAGACTCCGATTTAAGTATGGTTCATACATATATAGTATAGTGTTGTCCTATAACAAGCAGAATTTGAATGAAAAGATTCAATGAATATAATTGTTAAATTGTGAATGATGTAATATTTAACCTGTTTATCTCGGATCCCACATCAGATCAATATGAGAAAGCTCTATATTAAATTTTGTTTGACGACTCTTAAATCCAATTTGGCTTATGCTATATATTCTATATGGAAAAGGCACCATCTTCAAGGTTTTTCACTGTAGTGCTATCCATTTAGGAAAGAAAGTAATAAAGGACCTTCTATTTACTTTCAAACTCTTGCTATGTATACTATTTGCGAGAGAGTAAGAAAGAAAGGAGGGAACGAAGAAAGTAACACAGAGGAAGTGGCAGAGGCAGAGAGGCAAAGGAGGAGGGGGGAGGGATGGAGAACAGAGGGATGGGGGAGGGCTGGAGGGGGTGAAGGGAGGGTTGGTGGCCGTGTGCCAGAAAGGGAGGCAGAGTGCGAATGAAGGGAAGAAAGGAGGAAATAAATTCTAATAATATCCGAGAATTGATCAAACAAGGTCGGTGGGACTCAAAAAAGTGAAGCCAAATAGTGATGCGATGATAATGCTATGCTTCAATTACTATTTAATTGTCTTCAATGGAAAAAAGTAAAATTGAAATCTTAATCAATGGCAATACTCTCCATGCTCGTGACCAACAAAGAAGTGAACGATGTCAGTTTGTACATTGGAAACAAAATAGGACCAGTCACTTCTGACAAACTCAAATTCACCTGAATCTAAGGTGTCTAAAACAACAAACATATTAAGCTTGGAATTGAAACCAATAAACATCATGGTGAAAGAAATAAACACAACGGTGCATATTAGAAAAAATGGTTTTACAAAAAGTCCAGAATGACCATGAAATTTCTCATCAAGTAGAAAAAAGTTGAGAGAGTGACAAACAATTTCTCCCATACAATATTCTTCATGCTCACGGTCAGCTTAAAAGTGAATGATGTCAGTTTGGATATTGGAAACAAAATAGGACCTGCTCACTTTTGACAAACTAAAATTCACCTTAAACTAAGGTGTCTAAAACAGCAAATATATTAAGCTTGGAATTGAAACCAATATTAAACATGGTGAAAGAAATAAAGGAAAGGGTACATATTAAAAAAAATCATGATTTAATACAAAAAGTCCAGAATGACCATGAAACTTCTCATCAAGGAGAAAAGGGTTGAGAGAGATAGACAAACAATTTCTTCCATATTTCGAGTATTATTGTAAATAACATCAAATTAAAAAGCACATGCAGAAAGAAAGGACATTGCTCCACTTTAAGGATCACTATAACATGAAGTCCCAAACACTGAATAGAAAAGTGCCACAATAATAGAGTTTCAGAAACCTTGCACTAATATAAGTACCTGAATTTCAAGAGGGTGTCCATGAATACCCATTCGTTGATCAATCATACAAGAACCATTTGTTACTAATAAAGTTGGAAACATATCAAATCCATCGGCTAAGCATACCTTTAATATCAATTTAATGCCTGTTTGAACATCTACCCTTTCTTGCAGGGCAAAATCTCTTGTTATTCTTCCATATGCTCTCAATAAGATAATCCATCAGAGCCCTGTCAAAGCAACATAGTGCTATTTGAAATGTTCTCTTTTGGCAATAATGTGCATGTACAAAGTAAAAGGATGAGAAACATTCTTATGTAAATTAGGTCAAAGCATATAACTGTGTCCCACTTTTTTGTAGTTTTTGTACTTTCAAAAAACTATGTTTGACAACCAAAACATGACCAAACACATATAAAATGACCAAACATGTATTTTTAAGAGGCTATAAATACCAAGGTGCAGGGCATCCAGAATTTACCTGATTTTTTAAATTTTTATATTTTTTTTTAATTATTTATTTACTATTCAGATTTTAAAATATTTATGGCCACAAAGTAGGACACACTTGTATGATTTGACTAGTTTGTCTGTAAATTTTATTTACTGGGAATTTGGTTTCATTGTATCTTACAATGATTTTTCATCAGAAACCAATTAATCCTTACCAGAGTCAACAGGAGCAACACAACCAATTGCTAACTCTCCAAAGTCAGGATCCAAGACTTCCTCGACTGCTTCATTGTTGCCATCAAGAGGCACCGTCCTAACCTTGAAACTAGCTGGCATCTACCCTTGTCCTGGGTTGTAACAATCTACAATCTTCTCCCAACTCTGTCATTACAATGTGAATGAAAACATAAATCAGAAATTTTTATCAAGGTCAAGTTCTCAAAACACTATCAAGATAAACTTAAACCTTCTCCATTTCAAAGAAATATAGTAATTGAAAACAACAGCTTGGCAATTATTAAGATAATAGGGCTAACAGTGCAATAGAACACCACTATATATATAAGATTGTAGAGTGAAACGTTCATTGACATATATCAATGCAACAGATATAAACAATGATATAAATCAGAACATGTTTTCATCACCTCCATAACCAAACTGGGAGATGGACAACTACTAAAACACCCTGAAAAGATGGAAGATGGACAGCTAATAAAACACCCCGAAAAGCTGGAAGATAGACAATTTTTAAAACACCCTCAAAAGTTAAGACATCTAAAATATGAAACTCTTATAATGATATAAATCAAAACAAATTCATATTTATGTCATAACAAACTCACATGACCGTCATAGAAATAATGCAAGATGGACTTCTTCTAATACACCCTGGGAAGAATACACATATGAAATACCAGCAAGATAGGAAGGTGTACAAATCCTAAACCACCCAAGAAGGTAGAAAAAATAAATAAGAGAAAACAAAGAATATATCTTAGATTTCCCAGCTTACATGGATTTGCAGCCACCTGAGTCAGCAGGACATCTAAAATAAGATGAAAAATAGTCTCCAGGATTGTCCTAGATACATAAATATATGATCAAAATTTTCAAGATCTGTACCTTACGAACTTACAAATTCTCCAAGTGCATGAATTCTTTGAAACCTAATTTCCAGCCTGTCCTAGCAGAAATATCACCATAAAGAAACTCCAGCAACCCTTTAACATGTAACATAGAACAATGCTGGTATCATGGCACTCCTTGAGATCACATCTCTTCGAGGTATTCTATCAAACAGTTCACGTGCATTTTTAACATATTCATATTGTGCATATTCTGCAATCATGGCATTCCATGAGCCCACATTTCTTTGAGGCATTTTATCAAACAGTTCACATGCCTTGTCTATGCTTCCACATTTTGCATACATGTCTACCAGGCAGTTGCAACTACATCAGTCAAAATTCCTCTATCCATTATGTTTTGATGGATGTCCATACCCTGTTCCAAAGCTCCCATTTTGGCACAGGCAGGGAGGATGCTGACAAAGGTTGTGGAATGCTTTACATCTGCCAATTGCAATTGCATGAATGTTTCGAAGTAATTATAATGCATTTTCAACAAATCCATTTTGGTCATATCCTGCAATCATTACTGTCCACGACACCAGATTTTTTTGAGGCATTCTGTTGAACGGTTCACATGCCTTGTCTATGGTTCCACATTTTGCATACATGTCTACCAGAACATTTGCAACCACATCTGATAAAATTCCTCTATCCTTTATGCTTTGATGGATGTCCATGCCCTGTTCCAAAGCTCCGATTTTGGCACAGGCTGGGAGTATGTTGGCAAATGTAAACTGATTGGGTTGAAGACCTGTTTGTTGCATATGGTGAAACAGTGTGACTGCCTTGTGAGGACAACCATGTCTTCTGTATGCTACAATAATTGACAGACATTTAAATATGTTTTTTAGATATGGTATCAGGGACTGCCTAATGGTTTGTTAGATGTATAATTTGCTGGTTTGCTGAGTCTGTACTTTTTATTTTGTTGGTTCTGAGAATGGCATGCATGCTTTAGGGCACAGAAGAGAGAGTGACTGCTGCGAAAGGGACAACATCAATGGCATCCCCTGGTAAAGGGACAACATCAATGACGTCCCCTAAAACACCTGGATCGGGTTCAAAGAGAAAGGTGTCGCCCACGGCTGGGACGTATGCCGTCCAGTGTGTAAAATGCTTCAAATGGAGAAAAATTCCAAGCAAGGAGCAATATGAAGCTATCCGGCAGAGCGCTCTTGAAGACCCCCGGGTTTGTAGTAGGGCTTCTACCTGGCATCCCCGTGTTTCCTGTGACGATCCGGCTGACCTCTCCCCAGATATGAGTCGCCTCTGGGTAATTGACAAGCCCAACATACCTTGTCCTCCAAAAGGATGGGAGCGCTTATTGACCCTTAGAGGAGAGGGCGCCTGCAGGTTTGCTGATGTCTACTATATTTCACCGTGTGGAAAGAGATTGAGGTCTATGGTAGAGATTGAAAGATAATTGGAAGAAAATACTCGGTATGGAGCTACCATTTCAGATTTCAATTTTCAAATTCCCAAACCACTTCACGACAGTAAGCGTTCGGCTTCGGAGGCTCAGATCCAAGGTGACACAGGTCGGAGTAGCAGATCCAAAAAGTTGGTTAACTAAAGCCTGTCGCAGCCACGGGCTCGTGATTTTCTTCACGAACTTCTCCTTACACAACAGCAGTGGTGACAGAAAATACCTGAACCAGATGTCAAAATGTAAAGGGGCAAATAAAACTTTAATAAAAGTGATCGTATCTGGACAGGCACTCTCCCTATTTCTACGACACCCCTGGTGTATGGCTCGCAATTTTCTGTACATCGTTGACCAAACGATCTCGGCCATTGTTGTCTTCGTCCGTGTCAGAGCCCCTCCTATTTTCTCACAGAGAACACGCCTTTCGGCGTAATTAGTTGCCGAAGAAGTAAGCAAATATTCGATATTTCATATGGAAGAGAATATTATTTGCTTAGGAGGTAGGCAAATATGCGATATTTCATATGCTCCAATCACATGTTGGTACATATGTCTTGACAAAAGGAAGAGTAAACGTATCTGATAAGCTTTTTTGTCCTCTATTAGTGGAAAAGATTCCGCGTGAAGTTTGCAATATAGTCACTTAAAAAGTTTTAATAAATTAAAATATGAAATATTTCGAGCTTTTCATTCCTCTCTAAAAAATTATTAAAATTTTAAATTTAATGATTATTAATTGAATTATTTCATTATTGGTATAGGATAAAATTTATAAAGGTTGTTCCTCTGATATTCTACATAATGTGACTCCTTCAAGCTTCAACTTTACACTCTTTCATCTCTTCAATTTCAAATCACCATACAAGAAAAGGGGAGTAGGTGATGCTCTCCTCCTAATCCGGAGAATAAGGAAGAGGAAATATGTTCCATAAATCTCCCAAGATAATCACAGTATGGAAGATCACTCAGAGATCTTTCCATCGACTATTTTAACGCAGGAAAAAGAGTCTGTATGACAAAATAGTGGCCAGTCAAAGTTTGGGTCAACCCTGTACAACAAGTCAACACTTCGAATAATGGCAAGATGACACGTGGTATTTGGGGAAAAGTAAAAGGAATTTTTTTCATTTGGTTTGCCACCTCTGGTCTTTGTTAGTCGTAAAAGTTGGCTCAACGGAACAAGAGGCTCAAATTTTTTAACAGAGGGGAGTTCGACCACCGTGAGAGATTCATATTATTTTCCTACGTGGTGGGCCCTCAAGCCACCATGTGGCTTGCCACCATGAACTCTATTTTGTATTTCGAGTTCATTTTTACACTATGAGTCTAGTTGTGCCAGGGTGATAACTAGCTTGAGCGAGCTATTTCACTAGCTCAGTGAGGAGTTCAACTCCCCACCGAGTTGATCTCTATTATTTTTCACATTGCTCGTATGGATTGAGTTAATTCCACAATGCTCAGGATTACCTTGGGGAACACATTGGTTAGATATGCCTTATATCACATGACTCGGAGTGTAACTTGGAACTTAGCTTGGTGGAACAAACCCACCAATCCAAATAGCTCAGAAACCAACAACTCACGATAGAGCCACATAACCTGGTAGATCCACAATATCCAACTCGGTAGCGAAACCAACAAATATCCATTTTAAATCCTATCTCTATCTATCCCGCCAAAGATGTGGGATAATACCTATGGTTAAACATAAATCTTCAGTGCTAAAATAAAAGTGGAGGATTCAAACCCTTGACCTCTTAGCCCTAAGAATGATCTATCAACCAACATACTAGCTGATTTGTTCATATAGGGAAATAGAGCGATAAGGGTTTTAAGCAAATAATTCGGGCCATTTTTCATTATAAAAGGGACCAGACCCCTTCCTTTTAAACACACGGGTGAAGCTTTATTAAAAGCATTTTTGTAGCTATGAGATTAATATAGTTTCAAACTATATTATAAGTCCTTGACTTACTTAAGGCCTAAAATGAGAATTTAAAAGAGCTTTCAAGTTATTTCAATAGGATTTATAATTTTTAAAGGCAATAATTTTGTAATAAAGTCCTATTTAATATTTTAATAGGTAAATATTGGGGAGCTAAGTCCTATTATTTTAATAGGAATATTGTAAAATTGAGATTTATTGAAAATCCACCAATTGGCCCATAGTGCCACACTTGCAAAGCTTGGAGTGTTGACTAGAGTGTCATAGAACCTATTGATAGCGTCTGGAAGGCCAATCAAGTTCCAAAGGATGTTTTACACCAGGAAGATGGAGGAAGTTTTCTGATTGGTTATTGGTGTTCTTCTAAAGACTGGAGTACTATTAGGCAAGTGATTTTCTATTACATTTTATTGTAAGAAATAACATTGTACTTACAAATTTTGACTACTATAATAGTTTGTTAAGAAATCAGAGACATACATTATTGCCGAACTCCATAATCAATCTATGTGCAATGTGATTGATATTATTGCATTATTTTTGATTGATTTACTTAATATGGAGTAAATTTTAACATCAATTTTTAATAAGCCTATAAGGGTCCGAAGGTCATAAAAAAATAAATTAATTTTTTTTGACCGAAATTTTTGGGTCACCACCTAACCTTTAATTCAATAAATGGAGAAACCATTCTTCTTATTGGCCCCCAAACCCCAACCATGGAGCAATAAGGTATGTTTGAAACTTTGATAATTCCATAAAATAATGGCTTCCATAAAAATACAATCCATAAATTTGCAACACATTCAAAATAAACAAATACAAACAAGATTCACAATTTTCCAATAAACACATAGGCTTGACGGCAAGCCAAAGGAGAAAAGAAATATGGGGAACACCTTCTTTTACCTCCCAAATTAGTTAGGGTTTCCACCCAAAATACCTCCAAGTTCACATCCAACTTCTCAACATATCCCTTTTCCCTCTCAATGCAAAAGACACAAAGTATAGAAATTTTATCCTTTTCTCTCCCCGTAGGTGGAACTCCCTACTCACACTCCCTCCACAATTCCTCACAATTCCCTTCCCCCCCCCCCTTGCCAAAAAAAAAATGGTCCAATTTTCTTTCTCCCACACCTTACTTAAGGCCAAAATCTACCCAAATATAAAACATGCATACACAAAAATCATTTCACATACAAAATACATATATATACTCCATTAATCTTCCAAATCTTCACTTAATAAGGTTCAAAATCCTTCAAACCAGGAACAATCCCAAAATGTAACTCCAAATAGATCCAAGCATGCAATCTAAGTCCAAATTCCAAAAGTGTAAGGGTAGAAAATGAGACAAGTAACCCCAAATCCTTCATATTCACTCCATAAATAGAAAAGGAGGTGAGGATGATAAGGTGGCTCCGTGTACGATGCCACATCATCATCCCTCCATTCCAAATCAACAAGCCAACATACAAAGACCAATGTAATTAAATGAACACGTAAGGCTATGACATGCACGAATGTACACTAAAACATTCACTCCATACCTTTCAAGGACAAATTAAATGATGTAAGAAGAAAGGTGACATTATTTACTCTTTTACACTCAACAAATGCATTAAAAATGTTAAAATAAGCTCCATACTTCATAAGTATGGTTGGTGGATGACTTTGAGAAGAAAGTGACAAGATTAACTTGTCCCATAAGTCTCAAAAAGTGGCCTCTAAGGAAAAATTCGAGATTGGGAAAGGAGGAAGAGTTCACTCAACCAAAATGCCATTAAATTCATTCAACATCAAGAACAATTCAAGGACCATCTACCCTATTAAATACTCATTTGTCACATCTTCCTTTTAGTTTACAATCAAATTAAATTAACTAGTTAAAACATATTAACAAGTGTTAATAAAGTGACTAGATTTTCCAAATAATTAGATGCATGCACCAAAAAATAAAAAACACAAAATTATATGAAAGTAAAACCTTAAAACCCATGGCCACACATGTAATGCCCACATTTTACACCCACAAATACAACAATAAAAATACCAGAATAAATTTTTTTTGGACTAACATTTCTCACTACACAACACCACAAGGCTCCAAGTAGAGAAAAACAACAATGCATAAGACACTTACATAAGTCATCGACTCACATAGACACATGAAAATGCCATATACATGTCTATGTTACACTTTCCCCAATGAACAAATACTAGAAATGACCCCACCACAAGAAAGGGAGCTAAGAATTGGCAAACCCACAACACAACATTACTAGGATTACAACTTAGTTACAATTGTCATTCCAAGAACATTATTATGCAAAGATAATCTTAAGCTAGTAGGTTCCATCAAGCACAAAAGTTTAATTTCATTTTATGGTTTCAATTTCTTTTGGGCTAAGAAAGATCATGTGAGAAGGATGACATAGAGAGTAGAGATTGAAGTTTATCCTAAGGTTTTAGTTTTCTACACTAAAAGGATTCATGCAGGAAAGGTGGTTATACACGAGTCCTATAATAGGGTGCAATGTTTCATTTAGATCTCTTTATTACATTTACAAGGTAAGAATGCAACACGCTAATTATTTAATCATCTATTGAACACTGGAAATGCACCACAATATTTTAAATTCAAATTCATTTAACATACATATCCAAATTTTATAATACAAAATTTGAGGAATAAAATAACACTCATGTGTGGATGAGCATCCCCTTAAACCTTGACATCTAAAATATTACAGAACTTCAATTATAAACCTTTTCATACTTTGTAAATGTTGAAATTTTCTCTACAAATTCATTTAACATATATATATCCAACCCTCTTTTCCCATATGTAAATATGAATCAAAAGAGCACCTTTAGTCACATGCACATTTCCCAAAACACCGCTAAAACTAAACTTCTCATTCATATTGTCAAATTTCAATATATAACTTTACTCTAATATAACAATACATAAAAATTTCCTTCTATTAACATACATAAATTCTAACAAAATACGACTCACTCCCATGTTGTTTCACCGTCTTACTTTCATCCTACAAAAACAAGTGAGCATGAAATTAGTGATAAATTGCTGACATGGCATCCATCCTAATCTAACATAATTAACTTTTTTAGTTTCTCATTTGCATAATAACATTAATACTTTGCATTCGAAAGAAGAAGGTTAGATACACGTATTTTTTTCATTTCAATTTGCTTCATTTCCTAGCCAAGGAGAGAGAGAAATAGGGAAGAAAGAGAAACACTATTTTGCCAAAAGTTCAATTTCACACAGCAAGTCACACATTAAGGTTTCAAAAATTTATTTACAAGTGTTAATAGTTTTCCATGATTGTTTGGGAAACCCAACATCGGTCCTACAACTTTCTTCTTACATTTCCCTGTTAGCTCCAAAAATGTTCAACTAACGCTCGGAGGCTAAGAAACCACTTTCAAATGTTGTTCTCTAATGAGAAAACACACCATAGGTAATTTTCTACGTGTCCTTCTATACACAAAGAATTCATAAGAACTTGAAGAATTCAGAAATGGCGAATGGTTTATGATTGGTGGCTAGTTTTTCGAGGACATTGGTTGTAATTGGCCTAGTTGTAAACGATCAAAAGTTAGCTTGAGGGATCATAAAACCATGGCCAAAACTGACGTTTGATGGATGAATGAGAAACGAGAAAGTTCCTACAAGTTCCCCTATATATGCAGAATTCACCAGGGTTGAAGGGACTGAGAACTAGCAAACAGTTTTCAAACGGAAACAGGTTTTTTGGAGACACCGATTGTAATCGGTCTTGTTTCACTTAGTCAAATTGTGACTGGAGGCCTACAAAATGACTTTTCCAAACTATCATGAAAAGTTTTTTTCCTCAAAATGAAGGTTCTACGCAATTTTCTTGTAAAACTACTAGAGGTTTGTGAAGGCGGATGAGAATTTCGTTATATAGGATTCAAATGGTGAGCTGATACGAAGCCCAACTTTTGAAATTTAGCAGCTACATGTAAAACAATGTAACAAGGCTCCTAGAAGTGCGTCAAAAATATCACAAAAGATCATTTGAGGTCAATTCAAGAATTGAAGTGACTCCTCATATAACATGGTACACATAGGAAACTTAACATCTTCTTTCCAAAGTTACAAAGGTTATTTTACATGTCTCCGAAAATCGTGATTTATCTATTTTAAGAATGGAGCGGTCAACATATTCATAGGGAAATTCAACTTCAACCTGTCAATACAAATGGGTATTATAGTACACTGATTTGGTTGGGATGTCTTCTTGTGATCACTACGAAGTGAGGATTTAAGTCCATTATCTACAAAGGAATATTGGATCATGTAAGTTATGTTATAATGTTTTATTGTTTTAAAACAAGTTTATTTAATAAAATCAAATATACGAAAATCCTTTAGTTTAAAATTTTATTTCGTTTGCAAAAGAAACACTAAAGAACAAAAATTATGAGAGATGAGGAGAGATGAACCATTCTTCGAGGAACAAATCCGGTCAAAACCACAGGATTTGGTTCAACATATCACTTTGAAATTTTGTCAAACAGTTCACGAGCATTGATCTAACCTCCACAATGACACATATCTTCCCGATCACTTGAAATTTTCAAACAAAATAAGCTACCCATTATGGTTTGACGATTGCCTAGGCCTGCTCAAGGCTCCATATCAAACACAAGCTGGGAGAATGTTGGTAAAGTTTTACGAATCCTGGAGACACATTTTTCACTTGCGTTTCCTTAGAAGTTTCTAAATCCAATCTTAACGCCTCCATACACTCCTATGAATTATGGAGGTTAAAAAAATTCCTTGATACAGATTACTTATTTTTGGATCCCGTTTCCTCTGAATTTACAACTTTCCCTACACAATTATTTCAAAAAAAAAGGAATCCTTTTGACTAATAGTGACGCTTATATATAGATGTTTGACAGAAGAACATAAGCTGCAGCATTTTGACGATCCAACTCCAAAATAAGAGTTGTTGTAAGTTATTGAAAATTTGTATCCTTAAGCTCTACAAGGGGGTACCAAACAAACACATCCACACAACCACCATAAGTTTAATTGGTGTGTTGATGATAAAGTTTAGAGTTTCCTGAAGATAGCCAACACATCAAGGAATGTCAACCAAACAGACATAATATTGAATTCTAGGTGGAATGTTATAAGTAACACTTATGCCATTGAAGTATTTACATCCCTTTTCCACTAAACCTGCAAGCTTGAATTTTAAATGAAAAAAAATGAATCTTAAATGGTCAAGGCATGTTCAATTAGACCACATCTCTTTGATGCATCTTTTCAAACAATTGAATTTCCTTGAGTAAGCTTCCCCACTTTGCGAACATGATTTCCATAACATTAACAACTACAACATCTAACACTATACCTTTATTCTTTAAAATTTTTTGGATGATCACACCATGTTCGAGAGGTCCCATTTCGATGCAAGTTGGGAGTATGTGAAAAGGGCAGGAGGCTCCACACATGCGAATGAATTTTCTTGAATTTTTCAAAGCCTTTTTAGCCAAGCCCGATTTTTGCATAAATTTTTACCATTGCAGTCCACGTTTTCTTTGTACCCATGTCCACCAACGCACATGCAACTGTAAATTCTAACAAAACCCCTTTATCCTTATGCTATGTTGGACATCCTCCTATTATAAATATCACATTTTACACAGGCAGAGGGGGGTACTGGAAGTGTTTGTAGATCTTTGCTTGGTAACTACCAAACTCATTTGCTTAAAAGTTTCTGAGCCTTTTCAACAAACCCATTTTTTGTATATCCTGCAGTAGTTGCAGTCCACTGAACCATGTTTTTAGGCACTAAATCAAAAAATACGCATACCAAGTTTTTACTTCCATGTTTACATAAATACCTACTAGATAACTTCCAACTGCAACATTTGATATATCCTCTATCTATTATACTTTGATGGATGTTCATACCCTACTTCAGAGCTAGCATTTTGATGCAGGATGGGAGTACGTGGAAAGGGTGAACTGATTAGGTTGGAGGCCGGTATGTTGCATAGACAAAATAATGAGACTGTCTCGTGAGGATAACTATGTATCTAGTGCGCTGCACTATAAAAAAACTACTAATTTTTTTTATTTTACTTGGGTTCGACTTGGAAACCAGCTAGAGGCAATAAATTTTTCTAATTATTGTTATGGAAAACTAACAGGTCTGACTTCTTCTCTAGCTTCCCATGTCCTGGACCACATCCCTTTGCCTTCACGCCACCCAAAGCTTTCCCACCACGCATTAAACTTTCCAAATAAAATAATAAAGAAAAGAAATGGAATCCAATGACCATCTCCACTATCCCACCTGCCCCACGCATTCACATTTTATTATTATTATTGGTTTTGGTCTAGTTGGCATTGCAACACACATAAGGTCATCCCCTCATGGGAAACCTCTTAACCAAGCATGACAATAAAACAACATATACACATAGAACACAAATTGTCAAATCAGCCATGTTGCAATCACCCAACATCCTTCTATGGTTGGTTCCCTATCCCCTTTCGGTGTATAGTGATATAATTTTTCCTACAATAAAAAACAATATTACCTTTTTGGCCTCAAGGCCATATCAATATGTCATGAGAATGAATGCATATAAATCATCCATCATACAATCCTCAGCATACATCAAGCAATAAAACACACATATATATCATCCAACAATATTATACACGTAGCCATATCATCATCATCAAATTTATGACTTTTTATCAATTATTTTCAATCACTTAACATTTTCATACTACTCCAGTAAATAATTTACAATCATCAATAATTTAATTCACTATCTACAATAACTATGAAATTCCCTATATCTACTGTAACTCCTAACTATTAGATACACTGAACAACATATTACCGATCCCCAATACCATCATATTGTTAGCAATTCACAAAAATCAATGAGACCACATGGTTAGTCCAATACTTTGAATATACTCCATACGTCAAGAATCCAAATGTCATTATATAACAAAGTAACCATTCTAGATCATCATCATATCCTTAAATATACATCAAGGTCCATAATACATCCATACAGTCCAAAGTAACAATCAGAACACAAAAGTAATCATGATGTCCCTCATATCTTAACAGCATGTTAACTAAAATATAATGATAAGGTCCATGTCTCTAATCAACCGAAATCGAAATCATAGTATAATCAGTGTCGAAGAGGAGTGGGAATTACAAATTATAAATGTCATGGCCACACATTTGACTCTTGGAAATATTGAACCCAAAAGAGAAATTGGCCATGAAGTGGTATTGAGATAGTCCTTAGAAGCATTGGTATTCTTTGAGTTGTGTTGGTATTCGTGTAGGTCATCAATAAATGCACTAGACTTTATTCTTTATGGATTTAATGTCTTATCTATCAGTGAAGCATCATGATTTAGTTCAATCACAACATGGAGTTGTGAATTGAGTTTTTTTATGGTGTAGATATATAATTCGACAAATGCATGAAAAACAAATAAAAATATTGAAACCAACCGATTTTTTTAAATTTTTAAATATATAAAACATCTTTGATTAAATTTTATAAAGTGTTTGGAGAAATAATTATATTGAAAATACTTATTAACCTTTCAAAAACACACCTATGGATGATATTATAAAATGTTAACATGTTACCAAATTATCAAAAATATCAATAGATGCCCACCCATGCTATGACTTGGAAGTTGGAACAATCTTATCTCTTGCACATGTGTTGGAAATGTGTGCTTAGTGTGAACTTTTTGGGCTTGAGCGCATATCATACACGCCTCCCAAGCATTTCTCCTTGCTACCAGGGGTAGCTATGAGTGTGATATAAGGGATTTTAATTATTCTCCATTTTATATCACATCATACTAGTAATAGATGCATTTATACATCATATAATTGAATATTTAACTGCATACTATTGGATAAAACTTAAAAACCGGCCCTTCAAAACCCTTATTACTATAGTTGGTCAACATCACTACTACACGAAAAAATGACATGAAAGATAAATCACGCATGAGGAATATTCTGCTATAAATATTGAAAGTGTCATGGGAAAAAAATAAATGAAGAAACACATTTGAGAAAGAATGGAATTCAAGGAAATCATACAGTGAGAAAGAGAGTTACACATGAAGATTTTGGAAATAGGATGGAAAATAATTTGATGTATTTCACTCAATCAATGAAACAAATTGATAATGCAAAATGGAGAAAGAGGGTAAACAGCTGGAAAAATATTAGATGTGCAACTTCAAATTATAAATATTTTCTCTCAAGTAAATAATCATAAATTTATTTTTTTATGGAAAAATATTTGTAGATAAAACATTAACACAATTTTATTTATGTCATATGATGAAAATTACATCATTTTCCAAACTAGCATTATATTCTTTCTTCCATTCATGGAACATAATATCCTTTTGTGCCTTTCCTTGATTTTTTTCCGTAGCTTATTTGTGAATCTCATTATTAGAAATGAAATGTGGATCTACTTCAATATTTGGCTCATCTTCATTATACATTTGGAAGAAATTATGTAGCATCCAACATGTGATAATAATCTTGACTACTTTATCAAGCTCTACACCCACATCTCAAAGAAGTCTCCACCTTTCTTTAAGGAAGGAAAAAGCATTCTCAATTTTCACATGACCTCTAGATAAATACTTTTCAAATGAACTATGCAATATAGAAGTATTACGTTTATATGGATTTAACAAGTAGGGGGATATTGGGTAGGCAAAATCCCCAATTATTTGTGGATAGATAATGTTTCCATCAATGCCAAATGTTGAAGATGTTAAAAGACCTCTCTTTTTTCATTCTTTCTTTAATTGCAAAGTAATTCCAGTGATCAACATCATGAAAACCTTCGAGAGCATTAACACAAAAATTCAAAACTATTTTTTGCATATTACACACTCCTTGTAACAAAAATTATTGAATTTGTTTTTGTTTACATAGTTTGTCGGAGTATAGTGTTTCTTTGGAGAATATGATAACTTAATATGAGTTCCGCCAATTGTACCAAAAATGGTTGGAAGTAGAGTTAAATTATGAAAATCACTTAATATATTTTCCAATCCATTTCCTATTGGTACGTTTATGTACTGATTTGTTTTTTCTTTTGGATCATAATATTAACAATGACCATAGTATATATATTTTTATTGCTGATTCTCCCACGCAATACAAATCTGTTATTATATGTGTTGGGGTTTCATGGGAAAGAAAATGCAAACTAAACAAAGTACTACTTCTTGGGTGGTATAGGCTCTCTAACAAACTGAATTGTGTTTATGCTTGGCATATGTCACTTTGTTTTTGAAAAAAATAAAATTGAAAAGAGAAAAATACATTCTATAATGGCAGTAATACAACATCACAATAATGGGGTTTTTTCTCGCAAACTTATTGTTGAATTAAATTTCAAATGTAACTTTAATTGGAAACTTCTACCATTCTATGTATGACTACATGACAAATGATTCATGTTCTTCATATAGCACCATTATTTGCATGAAAATTTTGAAAAACATGTTTGATAAATTTGATGTGCTTGAAGAAGAAGATCAAGAAATATATTCTCTTAATAAATCCATCCAAATCAAAATAAATCTATGATCCATATATAATGAAAATTCCTCTTTTGTGCAATCAAAATATAATGTTATTAGTCATTAAGTATTCCACTAAAGCCATGAAAATATTTACCAAATACATTTATTTTGACAGTTGTGATTTTAAAAATGTAAATTTGCATTATATGATAAAAATTTTGTTTTCCTTATATCATTTCTTTAATTTCATTTACTATACACTATATTTTGAAAATGTGAGTCAACATTTACCAACAAATACTATAGGATTGCACTTGTAACAGACTTGGAATATTTCTTCTAATGTAAAATAAAACATTCAACTGCTAATCCATGTAAGTAATATATATATACAATATGATTTTTTAACATTTTATTTATATATTCCCATAATAAGCATTTTGCAAACCATATTTTTATCTCTAGATCATATAACAATATATGTAGGCATTCAAGGTCCATTATTTTAAAAATATTTTCCTACTGAAATGGTGTCCCCTAGGTTTAATATTTAAAATTCCAAATTCCATGTGATCTCAATAGAGTGAATGGATAATTATTGGGTACCCTAACTCCTTACTAAAATTGTGTGTACACATGTCAAGGGAAAATGCACACTTGTGGCTAAGTGAATGTCAAAATTAACGTTAGTTTATGGCATGGATAAGAAGTGCATGTGTAGAGGCCTTATATCACTAATAAAAAAGTTAGTAGTTGTTTCCCAAAATGGTTGTGGAGGAAAAATTAGAGTTTAGAAAGAAAGCATGGATGAAGTGAAACAATAAAAGGAGGAATAAATGAGGCATCAACTTTCTCGAGTGTCCTAACAACAGGAAAATAGAAAAATATGTGATAGAAAATGATGGACTGCCAAGTAGAAATAGCAGATTGACAGAAAGAAAGCGTATTACATCAAAGAATTTAACCTCACTTGGGAGCATGGTGAAAAAACTTATCTTGGGGAAACTATACAAGGGAAAGGAAGGATTTTAGTGTCTCAACTGAGGACTGGATAACATCACCTTCGATGTGAAACTAGTTGAAGGACTATACCCAAGTAGGATTGGGAAAGGAGAAATCGTCTTTTCTGTAGCAAAGGGGTGGTAGAGATGGAATGTAACTTCATCATGGAGTGTTCAACTTGTGATGATATTCATATGCAGTATAAAATTGACTTGAAGGTGGATAGGTTAAATGATTTATTTGAAGAAACAAGACTTGAAAAGATAACGTGTTTTGTCCTCAAGATTCACAATAGAAGATTTGATATTGAAAAGAGACTGAAATTATCTTCAAGTCTCAAATTTTTCTCCCATAGACTCTTTAGTCTCATGGACATCATTAAAATATCTCATTTCATTTAAAGAGTTACAAAAGGAGATAATGTGTATTTTAATCCAGTTAAATAATAATGAAATCTGCATTGATATTGTTTTCAAATAATTCACAGCATCGAATGACAAGAAGCCTAGAAAGTGCTTTTGCATCATGACATTAAAGAGGGTTCTCTTATGGTCATTCAGTCTGGAAGGATTTAAGTTTTTCAAATCTTCTCATTACTCTTTGTTCTTGTCAAAGTGGTTGGCACTTTTGACCTCAATAGCATCTATAAAGTATGGGAGCAAACCAAACCATGGCTCGAGAGGAAAGGACATGACTTTTGCAATGGTCTATTTGTTAACCACCACTCCTTGTGGTTGTCACCAGTCATCTAATTCCATGATTGTTGCCTTGCTAAGGTCCCGAGGATCCCTACACTCAAGATTTTCAAGTGCAGAATTCACTCCATTCATGACCTCTTTTCCAAGCGCACCCAAGCTTGGTGTCCTTGGAATGAGCTGAAAGATCAATTCAATCTTGCCTGACATGATCATATGATCAGCTTTACTGACATCATCTCTTTTGTTCCTGATCATATGAGTCACAAAATTTTTGTGCTTTCCTCCCATCCATGGTGAACAAAATGAAAATGGTTCGTGGATACCCCCTTCTAGAATTACTCTGTTACTAAAGGTTTTGCTTGGTTATCTCCTCATCTACCCATGGTTGAGAAGATCAACAATTGGTGGGGTTGCATTCTTCTCCTTCCACTTGGAGAAGGAGATTAAACATTGTTTGGTCTACTTATGTGGAACCCAAAATTTCTCACTTTTTGTGGTGTATTCTCCATCAAGTTCTTCTGATCGGAGCCCGTCTAGTTGAACTTGGTGTTTCGGCCCCCAAATGTCCCTTTTGTGGACACATGGAAACCTTATCCAACTTATTTTGGTTTTGTAGTAAGGCCCAAAAACCTTGGAATTGGATTCATTCATTTTTTTCCCTTTCAAACCAAAATATTTCACTTGGCATCATATTATTTTAGGCGATAACCCCAGAATGCCTCACATGTTTTCTCAAATTTGACATGCTTTCAGAGGGTATATTCTTATTTGGATTTGGAAAGAAAGGAATTATTGTTTGTTTGATAATGCTAAAGTTGATAAGCATTTATCTATTTATAATAAGTCTGTGGTTATGTCAAATGTGTTGTTACAGATTCAAGTGCAAGAGAATAAGGTGTCCCTCAAGCTGGAGCATCTTCATACGTTTCTTTGTCACTTGGGAAATGCCCCTTTGCAATGTGGCTAGAGAGCCACCTTCTCCCTCTCGCCACTAGCCGCCCCATGGCGTTCATCCTTGAGGGGGTCGTCGGAGCTGCTCCTAGTGTCACTCTTTTAGCTAGATTCACTGGTCCTTGTGCAGTCAACCTCCGTGAAGGATCTTCTCTCATTTTCCCCAGCTCACCACTAGGATTAGGGCTCCCCTCCACCACCTTATCAGCTTGGTTGGGGCTCGCCAACTACCCTTGAGCCACTCACCCATGACGGGATGAGCCTTTTGCCTCTGCCAGATAAATTTCCCATAATGGATTTAGTCATCTCGACCACTCATTATGCTGCAGAACATAATGAAAAAGAAGGCCAAGTTGGCTGTTGTTGGGAGGTGTCAAACAGTGGCAAGGACCTACCTAGATCTGGTTGGTCAGATGATCATTACCCACCCTTTGTTGGTCAACCTTTTGCACTAGCGGCTTAATTTCAGCTTTGTAATGTTTTTTGCTATGTTATAGATGACTTTTCCTACATTTGGCCTAGTTTGTTCACGACTTTGCAGCATGATCTCATTCCACCCACATTGTTTTTTTTGGGGGGGGTTGAATTATCTTGTATCATCTTCTTAATTTAATATAAGATCTTATTCATCACAAAAAAAAATTAAAATTAAAAAATCAAAAATAACTTTTTTTAGCAATTGATGGTCTCGCCGTGTCCTCGCAAAAACTGCAACCATTAGTGATGGTAAGGAGTTTTTTTTGTTTGAGCTCATTGCCCATAAACAGTACTGATGGGAAGGTGCATCAAATTTTTCAACTTTGTCGACAAGTATCGCTCCTGGTTCATGATCTCATGAGAATGATGTCACATTTGACTACCTAATCTTCCCAAACAGCAGTTAAATTTGACGCATGTTTACACGTTTTTTGAGTTTTTAACCATAGAAAACTTGCAAATTGTATTTCAAGCTGTAGCTAGGAGCAGGGTTTTTTTTATAACTTGTCAAATTGATGTGCAAATTACAAATTCAACCGTATATATATACACACACACACACACACACAAAATGCTTGTATCTTATGGGTAGGCAGCTTGCAGGTGAATCGGCGGTGATGATATGGGAATCGGGATTATAGTTATTTTTCCAGTAGGCGAATTAAAAAATAATGTTAGACAGTGAAATTTGTCGAGGATGAGGAGAACCCAATGCTCATGACTTCGCAGCTCCCAATAAAATTGCAAGCAACATTTGCCAACTTCCTCACAAATAAAGCATTTAATACATGGCTTTTCACATGTGGGCATCCATTCATTGCCAGCTACAGCCATCTAGGCCTTTCTTTCTTCCACGTCATAGTTTATTCTTGAGATAATGTCTTTACTCTAAATCGTACCATCTTTTCCAAGTAATCTCCACTTCTAATTAATGTCTCTATTGTTAGTAGGGTATACATATTTATTATGAAAATTTGAATTTGAATATCACTCCTGCATGAAAGACCTCCCAAACTACTATGTTTCGCTTTCATTGTTTTTCCAGATGCTAACAATGTTTTCACAGAAAGAATATCAGCAGACTACACATTTGTTCACTTAATTAAAGATAGATGGAGCAGGAGTGTGGGGAAGCTATTGGAAGTGGAATGCCACTATTTCATATAAACAATAACACCTCAGACGAGTATTTGGAGATGTTTATGTGAATACTTATTGCCATAAGAGTGAAAGAGGTTTTAGCAGCCATATATTCAAGTTGTAGAAATAACAGGAACTGTATATTAACAATTATTCTAAATAGGTGCGTAAGAATGAGGATTAATGTTTGATGTTATTGGCAAATTAAATGCGGAGCTATTGGATGGATGTTGAACCCTTGACCTTACACTGAAAACATTATCAAGGTTTATAATGTTTTTATATTTTTCCCTTCCAAAAGAATTCATCGTTCAAAGACTTTATTATAATTATACATTGATTTGATTTGATTACCAAGTTGAGTTGTTTTAAGTTGAATATCTTTTGAGGGTTTCAGGGAAATAGGGCAATACGAGGATGATAGATATAAGCAGCAAGCATAAGGGAATGCAAATCATCGATATAATTACTTTTACGGACTGCTAAAAAGAAAGTGTGCTAGTTTATCCTTGGTGAGAAGCTATTTCATAATATTAGTTTGTTATTTTTTTCGTTTTTTCTCAATTTTGAATGCAATGTTTTTAAAAAATATATTGAACATAAATGTATATTTCCAACTTTTTACCGAGCAACAAGATAGAAATAAATTTAATAAAAATGTGCATTTCCAACATTTCATTTATAATCGCACTACCACAATCCTTATAAACACTACAAAATATCTTAAGCTATATGGTGAGCAAAACCCCTTTAATATAATTTTAAAAATAGTCCCTTTAACACAATGTTTTCCCATGACATATTCTTGTGATAGGGTGCATAACTTAAAAAATAAATGGTGAATGTATTGTCGTCTTCCATTCTTTAGTCTGCGTCTTTATCAACAAGATGTGACCTTTATGGCAACAATATCTCATATATATATATATATATATATATATATATATATATATATATATATATATATATATATCAAAATCATGAAAGTTGAAACTGAAAAATAACCGTCTTGTGCAAGGTAATATCAGTTTAAAAACCGTCACCAAATTTTTTCTTGACGAGTAGGGGTGACTGTCAAATTCAACCCCAGACCCAACGGTGCCCGAGGCGGCACCGGCTGTCGTATCGAATTCAAAGTCGAACTTAAAAAGTCATTCAAACTACCAACTGCATGTTCTCTCATGAATGCATTTAAGATCATTTAATTGAGATTTGTCAGCCATTATAAAATCGAATACAACGCAGGTACGGCCTCAGCCAGAACAAAGTCTTCGCTTCTATTTTATTTTACAAGAGGCGTGTCGTAAGCGGGATTCCTTGAATTTCTATAAATAAATGAGTTTGAGTAACAATTACATAGTCCATTGCAATGGCCAAGGTTGAGATGCTTCTTTTCTCAATATTAGCTATCATAGTGGTCGGCATACCTGCGTTTCATGCCGAGCAGTGTGGAAGGCAAGCGAGCGGAGTTTCATGTCCAGGCGGACTTTGCTGCAGCAAATGGGGATGGTGTGGTAACACACCCGATCACTGCGACACCGATTGCCAGAGCCAACAACAACTCCTCCTACCCCCGGCGGAAAAGGGGTGGCCTCCATTATCACTGAAAACGTGTTCAACCAAATGTTGAAGCATAGAAATGAAGGAAGTTGTCCCGGCAAGAACTTCTACAATTACAACGCCTTCATTGCAGCAGCCCAAGCCTTCAATGGCTTCGGCACCACCGGTGACACCACTGCCCAGAAAAGAGAGCTTGCTGCCATCTTTGCCCAAACCTCCCACGAGACCACTGGTAATGATTTCCTTTTTCTACTAGTTAATCTGTAACAACCATTCACAATTTGTGGTTTATTAATGTCACCCGTAGATAGTCGAAGATGAGGGTAAGTTGATAATCTAGAAAAGTAGAGGGAAATGGTAGTATAAAAGGGTGGGGAAGGGAAATGCAAAGCGGTTTATGAGTGGGAAAAGGTTTAGAGCATGTACGTGCGATTTGTCGTTATTGTGAGATTACAATATCACGTGAAATGAACAATGGAAATGCCAAAAGGGATCTTTAGATGAAAGAAAATTGGAGCAAGAGAAACAATGGGAGAGAAAGAGGGGCGTAGAGTAAGGCCTTTGAGGGAGAAGAATTGTAAGGGAAGGGAAAGCAAACTGAGGGAGGAAATGTAGAACTATACCTTCGAAGAGCCATTTGAGGGATTGTAGGAATTGTTGATGCACAGAATGTACGATGTGAATACCGAAAGGTATCTAGAGAAGAAGTGAAATTGGATGAGGAGAAAACAATGGGAGGGGAAGAGGGTTGCAAACTGGAGAAGTGTATGGAAAGAGGAATCATGGAGGCAATATTGGAATATATTTTCTAAGAACTACAGGACATGCTCTAGATAGTCGAAGATGAGGGTAGGTTGATAATCTAGAAAAGTAGAGGGAAATGGTAGTATAAAAGGGTGGGGAAGGGAAATGTAAAGCGGTTTATGAGTGGGAAAAGGTTTAGAGCATGTACGTGCGATTTGTCGTTATTGTGAGATTACAATATCACGTGAAATGAACAATGGAAATGCCAAAAGGGATCTTTAGATGAAAGAAAATTGGAGCAAGAGAAACAATGGGAGAGAAAGAGGGGCGTAGAGTAAGGCCTTTGAGGGAGAAGAATTGTAAGGGAAGGGAAAGCAAACTGAGGGGTGAAATGTAGAACTATACCTTCGAAGAGCCATTTGAGGGATTGTAGGAATTGTTGATGCACAGAATGTACGATGTGAATACCGAAAGGTATCTAGAGAAGAAGTGAAATTGGATGAGGAGAAACAATGGGAGGGGAAGAGGGTTGCAAACTGGAGAAGTGTATGGAAAGAGGAATCATGGAGGCAATGTTGGAATATATTCTCTAAGAACTACAGGACATGCTCTAGATAGTCGAAGATGAGGGTAGGTTGATAATCTAGAAAAGTAGAGGGAAATGGTAGTATAAAAGGGTGGGGAAGGGAAATGCAAAGTGGTTTATGAGTGGGAAAAGGTTTAGAGCATGTACGTGTGATTTGTCTTTATTGTGAGATTACAATATCATGTGAAATGAACAATGGAAATGCCAAAAGGGATCTTTAGATGAAAGAAAATTGGAGCAAGAGAAATAATGGGAGAGAAAGAGGGGCGTAGAGTAACGCTTTTGAGGGAGAAGAATTGTAAGGGAAGAGAAAGCAAACTGAGTGAGGAAATGTAGAACTATACCTTCGAAGAGCCATTTGAGGGATTGTAGGAATTGTTGATGCACAGAATGTACGATGTGAATACCGAAAGGTATCTAGAGAAGAAGTGAAATTGGATGAGGAGAAACAATGGGAGGGGAAGAGGGTTACAAACTGGAGAAGTGTATGGAAAGAGGAATCATGGAGGCAATGTTGGAATATATTCTCTAAGAACTACAGGACATGCTCTAGATAGTCGAAGATGAGGGTAGGTTGATAATCTAGAAAAGTAGAGGGAAATGGTAGTATAAAAGGGTGGGGAAGGGAAATGCAAAGCGGTTTATGAGTGGGAAAAGGTTTAGAGCATGTACGTGTGATTTGTCGTTATTGTGAGATTACAATATCACGTGAAATGAACAATTGAAATGCCAAAAGGGATCTTTAGATGAAAGAAAATTGGAGCAAGAGAAACAATGGGAGAGAAAGAGGGGCGTAGAGTAAGGCCTTTGAGGGAGAAGAATTGTAAGGGAAGGGAAAGCAAACTGAGGCAGGAAATGTAGAACTATACCTTCGAAGAGCCATTTGAGGGATTGTAGGAATTGTTGATGCACGGAATGTACGATGTGAATACCGAAAGGTATCTAGAGAAGAAGTGAAATTGGATGAGGAGAAACAATGGGAGGGGAAGAGGGTTGCAAACTGGAGAAGTGTATGGAAAGAGGAATCATGGAGGCAATGTTGGAATATATTCTCTAAGAACTACAGGACATGCTCTAGATAGTCGAAGATGAGGGTAGGTTGATAATCTAGAAAAGTAGAGGGAAATGGTAGTATAAAAGGGTGGGGAAGGGAAATGCAAAGCGGTTTATGAGTGGGAAAAGGTTTAGAGCATGTACGTGCGATTTGTCGTTATTGTGAGATTACAATATCAATGATTTACTCAAATTTATGCACATTGATGTGCTAGATGTTCTACAAATCCATGCAATCATATGGCTATCAAGAGGTGAGGTAATTATAAGGCTTGTAAAGCTTATGCCTGCTATTTTAAGTCTATGGAAAAAAGATAAGAAATTCTCATTGTGGTATGACAAGGCAAGAATTTACTCTACTCAATATTGTTTGCATATGCTTGCTTGTAACGCTCAAAATTACTAGAACTGGAAAATGAAGATTTTTTTAAAACATACATAAAACTTGATTACACAGCTGCAATCATGCAAATTTATTTAATCAAATTCTTTAAATCAAATTTTCTCTTTTGATCTATCTGATAACATCCGTGTAAGCCATGTGCGGATGAGAGGGGTGTATCCAGATCTCCACGATCTCCCTTCGCCACTACTTCAAGTGACAATGCTTACTAGCATTTTGGCTCAACCTTTTTCAGGGCATGGGAACCATGTGATAGGTCCTTGGAATGATAGGACCACAAAGCTAGTTTTCTGACTTCGTATTCCGGTATCTGACCATTGCCTACCTCATGTCTCATTCATGTTCAGACTCGAAATGAGAAGGTTACCTAGCAATTTTAATTTAATTGGAGGTAGTAGGTGATCAGACAAGTGCACAACCAGTACGAATGCATTACTTTGGCCATATAAATTTCCGTCGTTTGCAGGTTATGACCCTAAACTCAAGACAACACACTTAGTCTTATGAGTTTAAGAATCATATCTAAATAGAGAAGCTTAAAGCAAGAACAATAAAATGGGCTTTCACAGTTATCTAGACAAAGTTATGAGTTTGTATTTACTTTATTTCCAATTTAACCACAATATAAACATGCAAGAGTTTATATTAAGATAAATGCCATGTTCTATACTATTTTTCATCATGATATATAAGGACAACAATTTTGTTAATGCTGACAATAATATCTATTTCAGCATTTTGCAAAGTACTTAGTCCCTTAATACTGCCTATATGGATCAAACATTTCATCTATTTATCTTCCCATTACAAGTTTCTCTTTTCCTGATGCTTAGATTTTTTAACCTTAACATTTACCTTTTACATAAGTCGAGGACTCTTCCATTCTCTATACAATAATTTGTCAACAAGTCTTATCATGAACCTGGGAATACTTTACACCAATTGTATCACTAAAGTTTTTTTATGTGAAACCACAAGTAAAGAGACCATTACAATATGTACTATTTCAATTATTCCTACCAATTTAGCTAACAATAACACTAAATATGAAGCTTATTTAACCATTAGATATTAAAGAATTAATCTGTACTTGTTAGCATATACATTTCCCAATTATTGGCATCCATCATAAATGTGACGGCCTTTCCAATGGGACAAATTTAACAATTTATGATAAGTAAAATGTGTTATTACCTTCTAGTTAATTTATCATTTTACTCCGTCATAGGTGAGATATTATTGGACATGACAAGGTAATTAATCTCTGTTAGTTAAGAATCATAACATTACATGGATGCCGTTAAGAATCAAGTACTGATATAAACATATTACGGTAACATCTCTTATACTGAGGTCTAACAAGAATTATATTTTCTATATGGGCTCCACTTTATCATCTCAATACATTCAGTTCACATTATTCTGTGATGAGTCATCCTTCTACAAATTGTTATCCAAGTATCTCATTTAGATCCATGCTACAATAAAACTTCACAAGACAAGAGTTTCCGCATATCCTGTAGACGTGATGGCTAATTGAAACCTGCAAGACTATAATTAGTTGGTATGTTATCACCACTCAAAATAGAACTGGCATGAATATTGCCTCCATTTTCTAATGCAATTAATTAGAATAAAAATATGCGATGCGCAATGATATACATTGTTATTTTATCAACACCCTTGGTTGGTCATATGAACATATGGTACAACTTTATCTATGTATCTATTACATGTTTTGGCATCAAACAACATACTATGCATTTTACACATTGTTGAACAACACAATTGCTCTTTGATTTCACAAACACTCATTTTTCACTCTAATCAAGACAAGTGATCAAGCTTCCCTAGATCAAAACATATAACTTCATCATCACCCACCCTCGGCGTAATATTTGGTTCATAAATACACAAGCAACACTCTTGCTTCACATCAGTACGGTAATCAACTATTCATTTTTCTTACCTTCCAAAAACAATGACAAATGTAACTGTATGTTAGAAGCAATTTTTGTGAAATTATCATTTCCGAAATACATCAATTTCTATATACAAGCTCTACAGTTAATGAGCAGCTCCATAAAACGCACAGGCGAAATGTCTATTTCAAACAATTAAAATAGGGAGCATTATATATATTTATAGGCAAACAGTCCAACTCCCCCCACAGGTTAAAAACGACCTTTATTAAATCATTTTAACATGTGACCTTTTAGGTAACCGACAGATCAACCAACTATTGCAATTGACCCACATACCGTTACAGGACAATAAGGTTGACCCATCTATTTGCATAGAATACAAACAATAGAGTTTCTAATGACTTCCATGTGATGCGTTAGTCCATTTCAAGAAATACTAAGTCATATTAGCACTGAGAATTTTTCCAACACTGTAATTGTAATTTTCCCCACCTAGGACACTAGAAATTACACCCACAGGAAAATCAACTTGTACATATCCAAATCAGTTCGTTCCAGCTTTAATTTATTTTCTGTTTAGAAATAGATTAGAATCCAAAAGCAAACATATTAGGAAAAATGATGAACTATTTCCTGGTAGAAACATTTTAGTCGCACTACTCAGAAATTCACTTTGCTCATACAAAATAAATTAATTGTTTCTAATTAGCTAACTAAGGTCCCCAAAATAAATCCACACACCTTTTTAAATTAATTAGTTTTCCCCCCCTTTGCTTAATAGTTTCCACAGTCATCCCCTATAATTTTAATTCTCAATCCACTAAAATGCCCATAACTTAAATTGATGTAGGGTTGCTTTTTGGCCCATCTGCATCAAATCTCTAGGTCTTGACCACAAATTTCACACATTTTACCCTAGGAAACTTTCCCAGAATATCTCTATAATTTTCTTTTGCTTTTTATTCTTCTTCTAATTTTCATTTTGTCTTGTGTGCAGGTTAAGGAGCTATGGGGAGAAGAATTCATGGAATACTTGGAGAAAAGAAATACCATTTATCATTGCATTGTCGAAAACATTATTATGTTGTTATTTTTTTGTCATTATTTATACCAGATGCATGCTGCAGAGTTGAGTATGATGAAGATACCCAATTCATGCCTGAAGTAAACCTAGAATCTATAGTAACCTGTGTGTACTATATATCCAGCTTAGATTACAAGATTGAAGTCCTTCCTAGATCTCCCTTTTAAGAAATCCACATCACGTTTATTTGGCTATCGGGCAGCGAAGAGAAAATATTGAAAACAGAATTTGAATGGATGGAGAAATAAAAAAAAATATAATGAAGAAACTTTGGGGTATAATGGAGAATGGTCGAGGCTGTTGCCAATGTTGCTTCATGCGTCAGTGGGAAGGTTTACAGCGCACGTACTGTGCGTGATCAGGTGGGGAGAATGCGTGCAAGGAGTTGGGGAACGGTCTCAGGAATGGACAGTGTGGGCTGCGCGGGTATCATTATTATTATTATGGATTATTGGTTTTAACTGTTTGGTCGGGTCTACATGCACAGGGTTGGGGAGTTAGGCATTTAAATATATAATTTGGGAGGGCTCGGCCCCTCCCCCATTTCCGTTTAATTTTGCTATTTTAAAATAAATCCCACCTATACTTTAATGGTAAAATTCAATTCATCTTTTTTGTAATATAAGTTTTATAATATTTAACAACAATTTAAAAGGTTATTACTGATAGCAGCTCCAAAGAATAATTAATTTATATTGCTTTCTCATTCAATGATACAGAGCTCACGCCATTATATAGGCTGAGAGGGAGGAAGCCGTGGAAGAAACGGTTATGCAACTGTCCATTAACAAATAACAAACAAATGTATTAATGCTAATGCCCTAACATTCCCCCCCTTAATACATTGCTCTTACAAATGTACCCCCTAAACAAATCAAACTTCACCTTGCCGAGAGGTTTGGTGAGAATATCTGTGATCTGAAAATCAGTAGGGCAGTACTGGAGCTGAATTTGGTGGTTCAAGACCTGTTCACGAATGTAATGACATTTGACCTCAATATGCTTTGTTCGTTCATGGAAAACAGGATTCTTCACAAGCTTCAACACACCTTGATTGTCGCAGTGAATGATGGGAGGTTTCTCTTCAGGAATCCCTATATCTGCAAGAATGCGACGTAACCAAATTGCTTCGCACACAGCTCCTCGTGCAGCGCGGTATTCAGCCTCAGTGGATGAGAGAGCAACAACAGTTTGCTTCTTGCTGATCCACGAGATAGGTCCAGATCCGAGATGAAAAACATATCCTGAAGTGGATTTCCTGTCATCAATGGATCCTGCATAGTCCGAGTCTGTATATCCCTGTAAGAAGAACTGAGTGTTCTTCTGATACTCCAGACCAAAGTCAACTGTACCTCGGACATATCTCAACACATGCTTTGCTGCTATCCAATGACATTTCTTTGGCTCCTGCATAAATCTGGTGAGATAGCTCACAGCAAAGCAAAGATCTGGTCTGGTATAAGTCAAGTAAATGAGACTCCCCACAAGCTTCCTGTAGTGAGTGCCATCTACCTGTGGTGAATCCTAGAATCTAGATAATTGCAAACCTTTTTCCATAGGTGTGGACATTGGTTTACAATCTGACATTCCATACTTTTCCAGGAGTGTCTTGGCATATTTCATCTGGGAGACGAAGATATGATTCTTCTTCTGCCATATCTCTAAGCCAAGACAATAGTGAAGTAGCCCCAAATCAGTCATGTCGAAGGATTTCTTCAGATCATTCTTTACATCATCTACAAGATTGTCAGAACTTCCTGTGATCACAAGATCATCTACGTACAAAACTAGAATGACAATCTCTGTTCCTACCTTCTTGATATACAAATTTGTATCTGAGGGGCTACGAGTGAATCCATGCTGCAATAGGTGATCATCAATTTTTATATACCATGCCCTAGGTGCTTGTTTGAGTCCATAAAGAGACTTTATCAGACAACATACCTTGTGTGGTTGATGCTCGTCTACAAACCCTTCAGGTTGGGCCATGTACACTTCTTCTTGTAGATCACCGTTTAGAAAAGCACTCTTGACATCCATCTGCTGAAGTTTCCATCCATTTTGTGCTGCCAGTGCACATACAACTCTGATGGTTTTGATCTTCGCAGTGGGTGCAAAGGTCTCGTCATAGTCAATTCCTTCTTGCTGAGCATAACCCTTTGCAACAAGTCGTGCTTTGTGTTTGTCGATTGAACCATCTGCCTTATATTTTGTTTTGAAAATCCATTTGCAGCCAATGGATTTCTTACCTGGAGGCAGATCGACAAGTTCCCACGTCCGATTCTGAATCAGGGAATCATATTCAGCATCCATAGCCTGTTTCCACTGTGGTTGGTCTAATGCCTCACGAACAGTGTCAGGTTCGGTGCTCTCAACAACTGAACTCATGAGTGCAAAATTTACCTCATGTCTAGCTTGACTTCGTGTTCTAACTCCCGTAGAAGTACCAGGAAGTGAGTTCAGGTGTGCATCCCTGATAGTACTCTGGACCCATTTTGGACACATTGGTGCTGCTGATGTGAAGATGTGTTTTCCAGTGTGCCAAGATCAACGAACAAGTCTCCACTCAGCTCTTCTTCTCTCTGAGAAGAATCATCTTGCTCATCATCTGGATGTGTGAGCAATCTATGTGACGAGGTCGGTACTGGATCTCCATTGTGTGGCAGGGAGTCAAAGGACGACTCATCACATACCACATCTCGACTCTCGTAGATCTTCTTCGTCTCAGGATCCATGAGACGATATGCCTTTGAGGTAGTACTATACCCCAAGAAAAGACATGGCAGTGTCTTTGGATCGATCTTCTTCCTTCTCTTATCTGGAACATGCATATATGCAGTACAACCAAAAACTCTCAAATGATGAATAGAAGGTTTACGACCAGTCCATACCTCTTCCGGTGTCTTGTTCTACAAGATCTTCGTGGGTGCCCGGTTGAGTAGATACACTGCTGTCTGGACTGCTTCTGCCCAAAACTGATCCTCCAACTTGGCGGTTGAGAGCATACAACGAGCCATCTCCATGACAGTCTTGTTGTGGCGCTCGAAAATCCCGTTCTGTTGGGGTGTGTAGGGTGCAGTCAAATGTTGTTGAATGCCATGCTACTTCAGGTATGCTAAGAACTTCTTTGACACAAATTCCCCCCCTCGATCTAAGCGGAGGAGAAGAAGAGGCTTCCCAGACTGCCTGGTGGCTTGCTGGTAGAAGGTTTGGAAATTTGCAAGTGCCTCACTCTTCTTCCGAAGGAAATATACCCACATTTTCCGTGAGTAATCATCAATGATGAGCTGAAAGTACGCAAAACCTTGGAAGCTAGCTGGTAGGGGTCCACACAGATCGGTGTGAACGACCTGAAGATGCTCTGTAGAATGATAAGAGCTCTGTTTGAATGGACCTCTATGTTGTTTTCCCGCAAGACATCCTGAGCAAATAGGTAAGGAATGGGAGAGTGGAGGAAGCCCTCTTACCATTTCCTTCGCACTGAGTTGATGCAGAGCCCTAGCAGAAAGATGACCATATCGAAAGTGCCAAAGTGCAGTGGACTCTGCCGTTGATGCAGAGAGAGCAATGCTAGATGAAGTGACCACATCCAATGCAAATAGACGTCCCTTCAGAAATGCTTGAGCAATGACTGACTCTCCCTGGGAAATGATGCAGGACTTGACCCCTTTCTCAACAAAGAATTCAACCTGCATTCTATGGTTAAGAAGTTGACTTACAGAAAAAAGATTTGAAGTCAAACCTGGAACATATAGCACCTTTGTGAGTGTACATCTTCGTGTTCCAAGAGGAATGATGACATCACCAATCCCTGCTGCAATATACTCTTGATTATCTGCAATGGTGATCTAATCTCCAGTGGGCCGGTCACTCAGAGTATGGAACAACTTCTTGTTGCCAGTCATGTGTTTGCTGGCACCTGAATCAATCAACCAGACATCTTCTGATGGCTGTGAAGTCTGTGAGACTAGAACAATGTCAGAATGAGTCGTATCTGGTACCTCTTCATCGGAGGTGGCATCCTGCTGAGCAGCAATGTGGCCCTTCTGCCTCTGATTACGAGCATGCCATCAGGATTTCTTGGAATATCCTCGGCCAGAAGTGCTCTCTTCGCCAGAATTTCCATACTTGCGACCATTGTAATAACAGTTCGCAGTCGTGTGTGTATCCGTGGAGCAAATGTGGCACCATCGATCCGCCTTGTGATTATGCTGCTTCTGGGGTGGCCGCTGTGGTGGCCGCTATGAAGATGGCTGCTGAGCATGCTGCTTCTGATTCTTGGGGGGCTGATTGCCCTTTCTGAGGCTTATGTTTTTGCCTCATGATGAGAGCCTTGTCTTTGAAGGCTTCTTGTACATTTTTCATGGATTCTTCCTACTGGAGATAATTCACCAGGGTTGCAAAACTCACCTCCTGTTGAGTGATTGTCAACGTGGTGATCAGTGTCTGAAACCGGGAAGGAAGAGCTCGCAGGGTGAGCGGGACTAGCAACTTGTCGTCCACTGGTTCACCGAGTGCAGAGAGTTCTACACGTAACTCAGCTACACGCCGCAAGAAGGCTTCTACTGATTCGCCATCATGCATACTCATCGTATGAAGCTTTTTCTGAAGTTGAAACTTTGTCGTCAGATTCTTAGCTTCGTAGATGGTACACAATATGCGCTCCATGCCTGAGAAGAAGCGGTTGCTTCCCGAATGTATGGCTGCACCTCATCAGAAAGACTCAGGGTGATGAGCATTAGTGCTTTCGCATCAGCCTTTTCATATTTTTCCAACAGATCAGCGTCTGTGGGAGGGGCGTCTTTGCCAGAGACAATCCCCCAAAGATCTTCGAATTGAAGAATCATCCACATTTTGGTTTTCCATGCGGCGAAATTTGGCCCTTTCAAGAGTTGGGCATCGGATAGCAATATTTTTGGAGCAGACATTTTCAAAAACTCAAAAATGTATTTTATTTATTTATTTATTTTTCAAAAATGGCTACAATGCTTACTGAAGGAATCTGTCCCGAAGATGGGCTCTATAGGCTTGTGCAGTGAGACGCCGACGCTCCTGTGGGCGTTTTATTTCACATTCGTCATCTGCATCATAACCACGTTCAAGTTCTGCATGAATCCACCGTGCTTGACATCGAACGTCGAACCAAAAGTATTCCAACAGTCCTTGGCGCACAATCTCGTCAAAGAGAATGTTCCCAGTGTTGTGTAGCTCGTTGACCAAGGCAAAGATCAGCCCAGTGGTGTCTTCGTTGTCATTCAATGCCCAAATATTTGGTGCATTGCTCGCGGTGCTTTGTGCATCAGAAATTTAAGACATACGCGCACACACAACTTTGCAATTTCCCAACTTTGCTTACACATACAGAGGTTTGGAGGATTTCACGTGGTTCTACAGGTAGTATGGCAGTCACAAGCATGACTCTTGCTCAGCAATGTCTCCTTTCGTGGTCGCTGTCCACGCACAGCAAATTCTTCTTCCACACAGGTCGTTGCCTTAAAATGCCAACATCTACACTGCTTAGCAAAGAAAATTCACAAGGTTCTACTCTGAATCTCCACGTACAGGTTCACCTCCATGCCAGAAAGTGCACGAGTCTCCCATGATTCTCCAAAGCAGGCAGAGGATAGCAAACAAATATTTTTCTCCCCACGTTTCGCACCAGCAAAGAACAGCAAACACATTTCGCACCAGTAAAGAACAACAAACGGGGCACAGTAGGCTGAGTCTCCTCTCCACGCACTGACCTCCTTCAGCACCACGCACAGCACATAAATAAATACGCCACGAACTATTTTCTTTCCACGCAGCAATAGAACACAGGTTGTTTCACTGGTTGCTTCTTCACGCACTGATCAACACCATGGACAGTCTCCTCTCCTCCTTCACGCATGCAGAGCAAAAATGCACAGCAAAAACACACAGCAAAAATAGGACAGGGAACCACTGATCAACGCTGCTCTCCTCCTTCACGCACGCACAACATGAAAAAATGGGACAGGAACTCAAAGTCTCCTCTGCTCCACGCATAACTAGCTCTGAAACCAATGTTAGGCACTCCAAATATATATTAAATATATTGCTATGTTCAATGATACAGAGCTCATGCCTTTATATAGGCTGAGAGGGAGGAAGCCGTGAAAGAAACGGTTATGCAACTGTCCATTAAAAAATAACAAACAAATGTATTAATGCTAATGCGCTAACAGCTACCACCCAAATTATATGTACTACATGCTTCAGTTTTTTGTCATGATCTCACTTATAGCATGCACATGATCCCAAATCATGTTTTAAGGGAGCCAAAATATGAAAAAAGAAGAAAACACAATTAATGTTTGTTTTTAGTTTCATGTTTAGTTCTTGTACGGGAATAGGAGACTCACGAAAAACCATTGATAAATGAGCCACATAAGAAATTGGCCATAAGAGCAAAAGGTGGGTGTCATCAACCATTCAAAAGAGAGATCTCGTTTTCAATCATCACATCAATGCAATTTGATCTTGCATGATATCTTTCATATTTCCTCTTTCATATTGTATGATTGGATTGTGATAATCATAATCCATTATTAAAAATTTTGTAGCTAGACACACATAAATTCCATAGGATGTAGCAGGTTAACATCAAAACCAAAATATAAATAACATAAACAAGCACGTAGAAAATAAAATCTTCACAAATTTATCAGGGTTATTTGCACTGCTAAGAATGATGTTAGAATACAAACAAATAGAAAAAATGATATAAAAGAATTGTATCGTAGTTTGATTATATTTGAATATACATGTAATATCCAAAATAGTGTCACTGAGCCTTTGAAAATACTTGATAGTTGGTAGAAGTTGTTAAGGGAGGTAAACATTATTCTTAAAGAAAAATGAAAAGAAAAGAAAAATTATTTCATCACTAAGATTGAAATAGTAACTCATGCTGGATATTTTGTGTTGTCAAGAGTTCTCCACTTCAATGAAAATGCAATATTGCTAAGACATTTGAAATAAACATTTTACCATGATATACAAAAGGCCAAAAAATTAAAGTAATGACTACTTAGCCTAGTGGACCATTTGGAACAAATAGGTTAACCTAATATTGTTAAAAAATGCCTTATATGTGCATATGTGCAAAGAGAGCTAGATGTGGGAGCACCCAAAACTAAAAGTGTATATTCCAAACTCAACAAACGATTATGTCTACTGCATTATTCAAGACATGCACCCTTTTACTAAGAGGACCAACTAAAACAAAACAATTTTATATGTAGTAGACAAGTGAAAGCAAAGTTGATTTTCTCTGCAACATTTGAGTTCCATATCTTGCAAATTCTATGTACCTAAAATACTACGCATTTATATTTGTAACAGAGCTCATTGCTTACCCGACAATCATGCCGGCGTCTGACATCCATTCGAAGAAATTGACCGTGCCTCCTTGAAACTCTCCACCTTACTTGTATTCAATTTATTTTCCTTTCTAGATGCTAAGAATGGTAAACAGTTCATTTAAGTAACACACAATCAGTAAAACCCAGATGCCCCTCACATTCTATCTGTCGTTAACTACCAAATTCTAAAGCAACCCCAACATTTTGTCTCACTCGCTAAACACCCTACAAGCTGTCAGAAAATAATAACGGTCCTTTAAATATTTTGTGAAAAGTTTGTCCTGCAAGAAGCCTTTACCCTTCAAAAAATTTCACAAAGATATTCACAAATCACCAGCCGTATGGATGCAATCCCTAGTGAATGTGATGAAAATGAGAATTTCTTTATTCTGTATTGAAGAAATAGACAATCCTCGAACCAAAAATTGAAATTATCTAGAAGAAACTACGTAAATATCTCTTTGCAAAAATAATACTTCCACAATACCTTTTTTGTGATTGTAAGTGTAAAATACTGAAAATTATTGCAATGGCCTTCACATGCAACTTGCATAGTTAAAATTTGATCGACGTTTTCTATATATATTTATACATAAATTATCATCGTACAAGTAAAATAGTCCGATTCACACAAATTTGCAGATGAAGTAGGTAGAAAGTGAACAAAATAACAAATAGATACGCCGCATGTTCACTTAATTAAACAAATGACAAATAATTGCACAACACTCTACCATGAATTGTACTTGACTGCACTGACTCCAAATAATTACTCGTTTTGGTGAGTAGTTACTGAGCACTAAGCCAAAAAAAAGTATTAAAGAAATGAACCATCAGATCAACTTATACTATATTATGTCAACAATGTATGGATGCTATCTTTGCCACCTACTTCCTTGTCCACTGTCAAAGGGAAAAGGACTCAACCCAACTGGAACAACACCCTCAGTATAATTATTATTATACCCACCATTTTTTGTTTGGATAAAAAGTGGGAGGTAAGAAAGGTGGTTGAATTATATAAATTGGAAATTTAGTGGATTGATAGTATCCAAGGTGTTGGAAGGACCCACTACATTAAGGATTCACATGATCTACAAATAGTGTCGTTTATATTTATATTTTTATCTTTATTTACAACTAAAATGTAATTTATAAATATTAAATAAATAATATTATTTGTTATAATCAAAGGCAGATATAAAATACACTTGTCTTAAAATGCAATATTAAAGTTAAATACAAACCATTTTGAATAGAGAGAGATGAAAGTGAATGGCTCCCACACAAATATATATTATGTCATATAATCATTATAACTATCACAGAATTGTTTTTAGAAAATTGTAAAGAATTTATTAATGATTGAATTCAAAGTTTAAATAGATGTACCTAAATTTTTGGTTTCGTTTTAAAGGATTGACAGGTTTCCATCCACATCTTCTTATCTAAATTTTTAGAATAATTTGTGAAAAAAATTGGTCAACATTTTCGATCACATTAATTTTTGATTTGATAAATTTAAATAAATTGGGAAGAATTTTGATTAACATTTTGAATCACATGCCATAATCTATAATTAATGATAAACATATTATTTTCTCATAATAGATCATATTAAATTTTTCAAACATATTATTTAAAACATCAATAAAAACTCATTATAGCTTTTTCAAAAATATTCTTTGTAATATCATATAATTTTAAGAGCTAAACAAACTTAGAGTTTGCTTCTATTAGCTTCACATTTATGTACGGAGCATCATATTCCTTAAAAACATTGTATTTTTCATATTTTCTTTTTAAAATAAAAGAATGATGACCATATTATTTTTAAATTCTTTATTTATTATACGATAAAAAGGTTGATCTTTTACCTCTTCAAAGATTCTTTTAGATATATGTAGGAAACAACTCTTCTTTTAGAGGATGTTCAACTTTCCCAAACAATTTTTCTAGACTACCAAAAATAATTTACACAGAATTACTTCCAATAATCTCACCTCATCATAAACTTCTTCACTAGATTAAATATCAAAAATATTTATAAGAATTAATTATACAAACCCTTCCTCTTTTTAATTTTCTATTATATTGAACTACTTTTCATTACCTCATTTTATTTTATTTTCATTTTATAAATTTGGATGTATCAAAACATAAATATATAAACTAAATTAACACTCTATCTACCCGTGCATTAAGAAAAGTAAACCTTAATTAGAAAAATTAATTATTGTTTTAAAGAAACCCGTGTGAAAAGAGACTTGCGGCTTGTCTAAAATTGTTGTCATTTTGTGCAGAAAGTCAAAAAAAGGTATAAGATGTCATGTTGCTAACAACACATAAGTATCTTGGAATCCATGATGATTCATAAAATCACAACACCAATTATCATCATCTTCTTCCTTAGGATAAGAGTCAGTTCAGAATTCAAACATGAGGGGGTGGGACACACCTTATAAATGTGAAACGGAAAGGGATATGACAGTGCCTGTGACCTCTTAATTCCAAATTTCAATATTGCCCAGAGGCATTCTCCCTCTCCCAAACTATATGCCAAGTTTGTTTAAACTTTCACCATTGTTTGACACTGTGGGCCACCGATCTACAATAAGATTAAAAGTATTGTAACCATATTTTCAATAAAACCATAAAATAAGATTCCGTTGTTGCTTCAACCTGCATCAAAATTTGGTGTTGTGAGATTTGAGATTTGCAAAGCCTTTGTCTCAAAACCCCGCATCAATGAATGTGAAATTAATGCTGACAGTAATACAATAAATAAAATACTAAAACATGGATTGTAATTTAATAAACGATGAAAAAAATTAGATGAATTGGCTATAGTCACATTTGAAGTAAGTGCACAAGAACAAGATAAGAAAACAACTAAAGCAAAGTAATGTGTAATACAAGGAGCAAACAAATTTGAGGATAATATGACTGGAGTGTGAGGTTATAGATTTAGTTCTTCTACACCTGCACAAAGGGAGTTTCCCACAAGGAACATATGATAAACTCTAGTGGAAGAATATTGGACCTTGTACATTCGTAAATAAATTTTTAAAGAACACATATGAGATAAAGTTGTTGAAAGGGATAAACATCTCACATATATTCAAAGTAGTGAATCTATACCCATATTTTGAAGGGTTGATAAGTGGAGAACTAACTCATGCAGAAGTAGATAGAAGACACTAATATCTAGAGTAGATTGACTAAATAAAGGTCTAGATAACGACATAGCTCCTAAGACAACACATGGAAAGGGATCAACCAGAATAGAGTATTTGATGTAAAATCTGCTAGGTAGATAAGTTGAAGGAGGCATATTGGATCTGGTGAATCACAGAGATCAATAGACTGAGGATCCAAATTTTCTTTCTAAATACCTTACACAACTTGCCATACATCCAATTAGGGTGTCAATTTTTTTTTAGCATCCATATGTGTGATGCAGGGGAACCATGAGGTATCACAAGAAATTGTGCTATCACCCATGAAAGCATTTAGAATTAGTTGACTTACCACCATATCGTGTAATTCCATGTTGCTCTTGAGCATATCGTGCATGACTCTAAAGGGGGCGGACACTTGATTATTTGATACATATGGAAGCCAAGTGTTAAGAACTATCCTAATATGACAAGCCTATTTAACCTTTTAAAATAGTGCCTATCATGACACCAATCTAACCTAGAATCACCAGTTTCCCCAATGTCTCACTAATGCTCTAGTCTCTTGCTACAATAAAATCCATAAAGCCTTTTTATACAAGGCATGATCTTCATTTTTTGATGTCACAGAAGCATTCTAGGTGGCACTTCAAACACTACTGATGTTTTGAAGCCTTTTTATTTCTATGGGACAACTTCTTTGTTCCACCATGATTGGATCATTCACGTTTAAAATAATATCGTATCAACATTGATTCTGAGTCAAAGGCCAGGCTTTACATAGTGCACCTGCATCCATTTTTCATGCCCATAGATAAACTTGTGCCTGATGTTGTCAAGTGAGAGCTTGTCCTCCTTAAATAGAGGTAGACCTTTGGCATGGAGATCAATTACACATATGAGGAATTTTAAATTTTTTTGCAATGTATCTTTAGCTTACAAAGGAATATTTATTACCTTACATGCTCATTGTAAATTCTATAGATCACCCAAGAGTTAGCTAACAAGCATCTAACAGCATCTATTTAGATCAAGATTTTTTCTTTGTTAGGGAATGAGTACCAAGTTGAGTCATTTAAGGTCTTATGTATAAGACTTTCCAATTTTAGAGAAGCCTGCTAGGATAAGTCATAGGATTGGAATTCTTAGATTTGAATGATAGAAAGCTTATCATTAAATAACTGTCATTAGTAAAAATTGATAATGTCATGTGTGTTTGAGTATATAATATTTTCTCTCATGCCAATAGAAGGAATGCTTTTACTTGAGTTTTTATCGTAGCTGTTATTGAGGTCATTGTTTTGACCTCACATAACTGGTGTAAATTGCTGGAAAATTAGTGGTACTCCATGCATCCTTTCAAATTAGGACCCATACACATTGTGAAGGGACATTACCTTACAGTCTATGCGAACATAGAAGTGAGACTAACAACTCTTTATAGTTTGCAGGGCTGGGGTGATTTCCCCTGAGATTAGATGTAGCATCTTTAAGAGAACTGAGATCACTTGACTCTTATTAATCCCCTTTTAGACATTTCTCCACAACCAAGCTTTATTCGTATGCCTCTAACAAATAACTTTGAGCCCTGAGACTTAACTGACTTAATATCATCCTTCATATTTGGGAATCAAATGTACTCCCAACTTTTGATAAAGAAAAGGAACGAAGGGAAATCTAAACACTTATCTAGTTCACTTATGAGAATTTAAGTACTGATGCAAGAAGCACAAAGCATTTTCCCTCCCATCTCTTCCTTGGGTCTCATCCATCTTGCCTAAGATAAGCATCAGAAGCAATATAGTGGCAGTTGAAATTAATTGATATATGATCATTATTTTCCCTACTCATTCTATATACTTACAGAACCATATAGTCTATAACCTTTTCTAACATTCTTAATAAGATGGGTTGAAACTTTGTAGTATAATGTTATCATTTTTGAAGAATTAGTTTTATTCCTTACCAGCATGACTATTGTAAACACGACTGTCATTCATATAGCTTTGCTTTGATCTGATGTGCTCTCTCAAACAACGGTTGGAAATTTATTTAGGCTGATATTATATCTACTCATCCATTTGTCAGTTTTATTTTATACATGTGCTCTTCCTTATTCATATCTCTTCTTCTCTTTTGGCCCTAAAAACATCTAGAAAATTTCATGTTTTAAATTTTTTTCAAGTATCTTAGTGGTGCCACCTCTAAATGGAAACAATAAGAAAACTTGTTTATACAAGGATTGTTTTACTAGGGAAGTGGAATATAGAACTTAAAAAAGATGAAACGTTGAAACAATGAAATATTCTTCTCTAAGAGGGATTTATAGTTTATCTCCATCAACAATTCCTTTGTGTGAACGGATCAGGCCAACTAGTTCAGCACCTTATCCTAACATCCATTCTAGATGTGGCTAAAATCAAAATCTTCCAGGACATTGACTGTAGTTTAGGGCATAGCTTACCATATTTTTGTGGGTGGTTGTTCTATCACGCCTTTTGTTGAGGGGTTTTTGATGAAGACGACCTCCTAAACGTGTGCCTTAAGGGGCATGTCAGGATTGGACCGTGATGATCATACTACTGATTCAAACTGGAAAAAAAGACCATAAAATTCCAACAAGCAATATTATCCTATTAGCTCTGTAGTCACCCTACCCTTGTTTCATTTCTTCCCTTTGTTTACACATTACACTTATTATGTCTACTTGTCCCATTATGTTTACTTGTTTCTTCCTATTACATGTGATCATCCTCACCCATCGAGTGCAAAAGATAAAGCATGGAGGGGAAAAAACAGGCAAATCTTCCTCTGTAAATTTTTTTAAATATTTCAGCAATGAATCCTATAGTTTGTTATTTTTTTAACACAAATTTTGTATTAATGGTTTAAATAAGACTTCACGATTTTGTCCAAACCTAACGGAAAAAAAAATAATCTTCATATACAAATCCATAATTAGTGGTAGTATTCTAAGCGATAACCTCACTTTTGCTTTTAACAGCTGCCTTGCGTAGCACAGTCAGAGCTAAAGCTAATGCCCAAAGCACTGTATAATTCAAAAGAAAAACTGGGGAAGAAATAATTCAAAAGAAAAAACAAAACAAAATTATTCCTCCATCTTCATCTCTCTCTGATACTATCTCGTTGATGTTCAGTGCATACATATTTCTTTTAGCCGCAAAAATCAGAAGTCCACTGTCAAATTATCTCAGAAGGGACAAAATTTTGAAAGGAGTACTGAGGAGCCACCGGGGATTTGGTTCAAAGAATAATAACGTAATTCCGTACAAGAAAAACCCTACTTTTGGAGTGTTCAGGGAAAGATTTTAGAAGTTCGTCATCTCCAATATTCGAGAAGTTTGGAGAAAGACAAGAAGGATTTTTAGCGCTCTGCTGTGAAATAAAAAAAATATGGAAGGTTCGAGAAGTAGAACATCATGTCAACATCTACACTGCAGTAAAGTGCACGGAGGCGGCCCATGCGCACGGCTGGCAAAAAATCTGACGAAGCGCGGGTCTCAAATAAGAAAAGTATTCTCAAAGATGCTGGAAATATGGATGTGGAAGCCGACGGGAATTTATCACAACAAGTTATTGTGTGATAGTCCAGTGATGGTGCGAGATGGAGCCGTGCAGATGTCGTTGATGTATGCTGCATTTAGAGTCACCGATTAACCTGTACATGTCAGATACCCTAAGGCTTTCCCCATTGTAAGAAACGCCTTCGGCGTAATTATAATAATGCATCTGAGTGGGGTCGAACTTCAAAATAAAATGGATTGTGGTTTGTTTCTGATTTTTACATTTTTTAAAGCCTAAATTTAAAACAAAATTTCATAACTATAAATCAATATGTCAGAGAATATGTTACTTAAAAATGCTTAAACTATACTCTCACAGATGACCTAAATTTTTCAGATCACCACCCAACCTTTAATTCAAAAAAAGGAGAAACCATTCTTCTTATTGGCCCCCAAACCCCAACCATGGAACAATAAGGTATGTTTGAAACTTTGACAACTCCACAAAATAATGGCTTCCATAAACATACAATCTATAAATTTGCAACACATTCAAAATAAACACACAAACAAGATTCACAATTTTCCAATAAACACATACGCTTGATGACAAGCCAAAGGAGAAAATAAATATGGGAAATGCCTTCTTTTACCTCCCAAATGAGTTAGGGGTTCCACCCAAAGTACTTCCAAGTGCACATCCAACTTCTCAACTTATCCCTTTTCCCTCTCAATGCAAAAGACACAAAGTATAGCAATTTTATCCTTTTCTCTCCCCATAGGTGGAACTCCCTACTCATACTCCCTCCGCAATGCCTCAAAATTCCCTTCACCCACCTCAATGGTACATTTTTCTATCTCCTGCACCTTACTTATGGCCAAAATCTACCCAAATCTAAAACATGCATACACAAAATTAATTTCACATACAACATATGTATATATACTCAAACAAACACAAATTTCACATCTATATTCATAAAAAAAGAAACAATAATAAGTGGAGATCTTACCTATCCATTAAGACTCAAAATATTCACTCAATAAGGTTCAAAATCCTTCAAACCAAGCACAATCCCAAAATGTAACTCCAAAAAGCTTCAAGCATGCAATCCAAGTCCACATTCCAAAAGTGCAAGGGTAGAAAATCAGACAAGTAATCCCAAATCCTTCATATTCACTCCATAAATAGAAAAGGAGGTGAGGATGATGAGGTGGCTCCATGTAGGATGCAATGCCATCATCCCTCCATTTCAACTCAATAAGGCAACATACAAATGTTAGTGTGAAATCAGAACACCCCCAAATGAGTTCTACTAGTTTGCTTTTCTAGGGCAGTGTCATCTGGTGTGATTGCATAACATTGAATTTCTCCTAAGGTGTGGGACCCTGTAAAAATGGAAAAGCTCTCCAGATTAAAGTCTGGTTCCTTATCTCTCTATTTAGGTGCATATGTGAGGATTTGCAGAGGATCTATTTCTATACCTGTTCTAAAACTTGCCAATGAGACAGGGATAAAAGAATACAAGGAATAAGAAATAACTATACTACCAGGTGATGCACAAAAGGAATGATGGACACTTAGTTTGCCTTTGACACAAACTGATAAAATGCATACAATAAACAAGCACAGATAGCCAAATCTGTAATGAGAGACCAAATGGAAGCAAAATAAACAAGAAAGAATCTAAGTTCGATCACAAACGTATTTTATTGCTCTATAGATTGATATAGTTCATTAAAAGCAACAAAAAGGCATAAATGCATTACAATTTTAATGGAAGGACTGAACCCCACAAATCCTTTTGCTAGAAAGAGAAGGGAGCCTACAAAACAAAGAATGTCCAACTCTTTACAATTAATCATGCCCTCATATTTATAGATTCGATCAGAGAGAAGAAAAAGAGAGAGATAAGCAGGAAAACACAAGTCAAATCTCAACCACCGCTGTTAATGCTTCTATTAAAATTTTCCCCCAGATCCATCTTTTCTGTGTTGATCCTTGGTTTGGCGCCTTGAAGGAAGAGGAAACGGTGAAAATAGATCGAATCCGATCTGATTGTTAAGACTGATGATCTTGTATTAATGGTCCGAAGACATTTCACCATTTTCGTCCCACCTAACCTCCTCAGAATTAAAGGTTCAGACTCCCATGGCATAGATGACATCAAGATCTTTCCAATGGTGTCAGATTTGTAATATTTTGAGCCCTGGGTCGAAAGATATGCCCCTTTGAAGTTTGCATCGATTCCATACAAATGGGTGGGAAAACAATTTGAAAAATGGGTCCCCCTTTTGGTTTGGGACATGTGGAAGCCATATTGGAATAAAAATCGGGCTCGCGGGTCCATAATCTATGTTTATCCCCTTTTACACAAAAAATGCAAAGCTTAAAAAATTACCACAACCTCAAAGCTCCATATGGACATGTGGCAGCTTTTGGTTGGTTGGAAAATGTGCTTCCATTTTTACCTTTGTGCCTTTTGGAGGAAAGGAAAATTTTCACCTTTTCCCCTGACGTCCCACCTTGAATTTGACTCGGGTCTAAATGCTAATTTTTTTCTTGGGCGGAGTTGTGGGCCATTTTGCAACTTTTACTCCCTTTTGAGGTAACAAGGGGAAAAAATCAACTTTTTCTCCGACTCCCTGCTTTCCCTTTGGGTACATGTCACTCTGGCACTTTCTCGGGAACCTTTTCTCCATTTAACCCTTGAAACAACTCTCTTAAGACACTCAGCAGCCTCCGACGGCCCTGTTATGCATTGACCATTCAGCTAACCTTGCCCCCTCTTGGGAACACATGGAGGCAGAGTGCTTGCTTGCAAACCCGACCTAAAGTTTCCTTTAAAGGAGCGTTGAGTTGACAATTTTCAGTCTTCGTTGCTCTATGGAATTTTCAATGGTTACTCTCATTTTTAGGCTTTGGACTATGTGGTGAGCTTGCACTTATTTGGGTCTCTACCCGAGGACCAACTCTTGGAGATGCGCCATACTGAGACTTGGCATTCTCCACTTATACCCAAATACTTCACCTCCGTCTAAAAGAATGCACACTTCTCCAAGTTCCTATAAAGTTGCTGCTCCCGAAGACACTAAAGAACCTGGCGAAGGTGCCCTCATGCTCCTCACGCGTACATGAGTAAATCAAAATGTCATCAAGGAATATGAAAACGAAGCAATCTAAGAAGGTCCTAAATACCCCATTCATCAAACTCATAAACACTGTGGGGGCATTCATCAAACCAAAAGGCACCACTATGAACTCATAGTGCCCATATCTCGTACTAAAGGTGGTCTTATGAATATCTACCTCCGCAATCCTCAACTGCTGATAGCCTAACTTAAGATCAATCTTAGATAAAACCATGGATCCTTTCTTCTGATCAAACAATTCATCAATGCACGGAAGGGGATAATGATTCTTGATCGTTACCTTATTCAGCTAGCAGTAATCAATACACAATCGCAAGGATCTGTCCTTCTTCTTTACAAAGATCACCGGTGCACCCCAAGGGGATACACTAGGACGGATAAGGCCTTTCTCCAAGAGGCCCTCCAGCTGCAACTTGAGCTCACAGAGCTCAGGGGTAGTCATCTGGTAAGGTGCTCATGAGTTAGGATCTGCTCCTGGAACCATATCTATATAGAAGTCAATCTCACATGGGGGTGGTAACCCTGGTAGCTCCCCTGGAAAGACATCTGCAAACTCTCTCAAAATGAGATGATCATCTAGCAATGGTCCACAAGACCCACCTTCTGATCTGTCACTAACTGTGACAGCAAACATCTGACAACCCGCCGCACACAACGCTTAAGCTGCATAGAGGAGATGGTGCGAATAGATATGGGTCTCTTGACCCCTACTATCACTGCCTCCACTCCTGCATCATTTGTGCAAGATATGATCTTATGGTAACAATCCACTCTAGTTCTATGTGAAGATAACCCGTCTATGCCTAAGATGAAGCCATAAGAGCTAAACAAAAGGAAACAAAGATCCGAGGTAGTGGTGAAACGTCCCAAATCCACCACACAATCCTTAACTAAGGAGTCTACAGAGATCTTGGCTCCAGAAGCCATCTCAACATCCCAACTATGGCCCTGCCCAATTACCACTAGCCTGCATCGCTCTACTAGAGATGGTGCAATAAAAGAACCAGAAGAACCAGAATCAAACAAAATGGAGGTAGGAATGCCTCCAATGTTACCTGTAGTCCTAATAACTGTACTCTAATGCTCTTCCTGGTGGTTCTTGACCGTTGCATAAATCTTATTATTACACCTCATATCACCAACAGTAGGCTCTGAGATCTATGTCTTACCCTTGTTATTATGGTTATGTGTGTAGTCTCTCAAAAAATGTCCAGTAACACCACACCCAAAACAACCGCTTGATCATCTCCCTTGTGTAGTAGGTCCAGACGGTACTCTGGAGGTCTGTGGTGTGGATCCTGATGATCCAGATGTGGTCTGCTAAGGTCTCTACTGGCGAGCTCTTGTTGAGTGAGATCTCTAGGCACCCTGTGTCTTGATGGGACCACTAGGAGGAGGTCCCATACTCTGACGTCTCTATGCATCAAACCTTTGTGGAGGTTTATAAGGTAGGTGGGATTGTTTTTGTTGGTGCTACTGTGATCTAAAAGATGAATGTGTTGAACCCTATTCACCATGAGGAAGAGGTACTGATCCACTCGATCTGATGTCCTACATCTGTTGTATGCGGCTATGGACTCGGTCTCTAGCCTGTTGGGTCTTTCCCTGAGTCTCCTCTATTATATAGGCCTTCTTGATGGCCTCAGACAATGTCTATAGACAATGGATCCACACTGCACCTCCAATGTCTAGATTTAGGCCTCGGATGAACTTGTGGATCCGCATCTGCTCATCCTACATGTAATCAACATACTGGAGTAGATCCATAAATCTACTCTCATACTCAGCCACTATAAGAGATGCCTATCGGAGGTCATGGAATTAATCTATCCGTTGCTGTATGAACCTCCGTGAAAAGTATTTGCTTCTGAAACGATCCTCAAAGACCTCCCAGGTAACTGTCTCAGAATCAACATGGATCTTCTTCTCCTCTATCCACCACCAGACACTAGCTCCATCCCTCAATAGATGGATCGCAACACGAGAATTTTTGTTTCTAGAAAAAGGATAGAGCTTGAAGAACTTGATAAAGCTCACTAATCAAGCCTCTTCCTGAAATCCACCTATGTCACCATAATAATGCGATGGTTGAAGCTTCAGGATCTCCCTGATGTGATCTGCAACTGTGGTCTAACGGCATCTAGGCCTCTCTATATGCTCATCCCTAAGCCTAGGGCTCCGAGACCTCTCCCTATGTCTTAAAACTTGGTCACCCTGTCCCCTCTGTGGTGACTCTGATCTGGATGACTCTGCATGGAATTTCTCTCCTCCATGCTCCTCGCTAGGTCGAGGAGATACATCACCCTCAATGGAAGTGACTCTATCATGTCTGGCTACATGTCCTCCTACTGATCCTCCACATAGAGCGGCATTAGCATCCTGAAGAGTCTACAAAATCTATGGTACGATAGCTGGTACAACATGATATGGTGGTGGTAAGTCTAGGTCTATGTGAAAATACCCCTTGTCCCGTCTACGCCTCCTGCATAGACCAATACGAGAATTAGCTCATCTTTCTAATTTTTATTCAGTTTTCAAGTTTACTAAACTATGTGATTTCTAAACTAAGTTGTTTTCTAGATTTAAAAGTGTGCTAGGTTTTAAAGTTCATGTCTCAAATTTTCTAGTGTGCCCAATGGCCAAATATTTTGAACCACTTCTCTAATACCAAGTGTAACGCCTGCTAAAAACAACCCACTTGAGACCCAAGAATAACCTAGGATTAGTTAGGAAAATTATGGAATATTTTTTTTTGTAAAAGAGTCTACAACCAAGTTACAAGACAACATTTGTCACTAACAAGTTCCAAATCAATTGTAATCTACTAGAATATATTTTTCTTTTGTTAACAATTATTAGAGGTCACAAGGTCCAAAATTTAGGGTTAGAAAGTTCAATTAGGTTAAGAGGGTAATTCCTCACCATACCCACTCTCTAACAGGCTTTAAAGATTCAACCTAATTTTTCTCAAAATTAACACATTCAAAATTTCCCTAAACCATTCCTAGTGGATAGGAAATTTCCTCATTTTTCCAGTGATATAAAGAAGTCCACCGAACTCCTTGTATTTCAAAATTTATGGGCCAGCGGGCCTTGGGGTGAAAATTTTCCGCAAGAGCAGGCCTATGGGCCCAAGAAAGAATTTTTTTCCCCAGAGGCAGGTCTGCAGGGCGTGGGGAGAAATATTTCCCGAAAGGCTGGTGTGAAGGCCGCAGGGAGAAATATTTCCCCATGGGTGGGTGTGAGGGACGTGGGGAGAAATATATCCCCACAAACAGGTCTGTGGGGTGTAGGGAGAAATATTTCCCCACGTGCGGGTTTGTGGACAGCGCGGAGAAATTTTTCCTTGAGGAGGGGTCATGTCGGCGGGGCCGCTGAAGACGTTTTTAGAATTTCCCATGTGGGGAAAAATGTCACCTTTGCACCCACACTCCTATGAGTTCGCAATTCTGTAAGGGACATGTGGCGTCTCCTAAGCCAACGTAGGGAAAGCGAGGCGGCGGGGATATAAGAATCTTATCGCCCAGAGGGGCAAAAAAGGTAAAATTCACCCTCGCCTCTGCCGATGAATTGCGATGCACATGGCAACTTCTGATTGGTTGCAGGATGGCATGGAAGTGGAGAAAATGTACAAAATTTTCCCAAACTTTTCTGAAAATGTAAAAGGCAGAAAGGAACCTGTTATCACCGAATCACAACACCCCTGGATGTTGATCAGATTTCTAGTTTGATCACTCTAAGCATCCAGTGTGATTGGATAACATGGGTACTATCTCCAAGTTGTGGGACTTGTTGCTTGAGATAGACCTCCAGAGAAAGCTGGTTCTTGTTCCTAAACTACCTGCCACAATCTACTCTAATGCAGGAGAAACTAGCTATTCTAACCTAAAATTCCAAGGGACCAGGGAAAGAGAATGCATAAAATGAAAGCCTACACTAAAGCGGTGATACACCAGAAAAGGAGGGTGGGAGAGTAATCTCCAAATGTGTGAAATACAGAGGCAAAATGCACACTAGAAGAGGCGATGACAGTTCACCATAATCTAGCAAAATGCATTCACAACAATATTCCAAGCATACACAATGTTAATGAACCCCTGCAGGAACATAATAAAAGACACAATATTCTTGTAGAAAGCTAAAAGGGGCAAGAAGAATGCAAGAAAACACAGCAGGGGAAGATACATCCACAAACTTGTATTTTATTGCTTCCTGGTATGCACAGTTCAGTCTATTACAAGGTAAGGGCCTGGATCACCATGCAAGGAGTCCACTAAAAGGGCCTGCAACACACTGGCTTCACAAAGCAATTTTGACAGAGCTTTGTTACCCAAAAACTCCCCCCTTTACAATGAGCCCAACACTCCAATTTAAAGAAAAAAATGAGAAGGAGAAGAGAAGAGAAAATGCAAATCCCGAAATCTGTCCTTCAACCACCTGTAAGAGGCATTAAATTGAGTGGAATGGTTGTCCATTACTTGCAAAAGGCTCCCCATACTGTCCCATGTGCTGCAGCAGAGAAAGAATGATGACCATGCCTCTTAAATGCATTCCCAGCTACCAAATAAAACACTGTTCTGAACCCGGCCACGTTTTTTTAAAAAACTCAATCAATTTATGATCAAATTGATTGAGTTTTTGATAAAATTGGACTTTCTGGAACGGGCACGACGTCCTCTACGCCACAAAAACTGGATTTCTTAATTTTAATGAGGATAGATATATTTAAATAAAGGAAATGTGTTCGGCTCCAATCAGTAAATGCTCTTTCCCGTCAAATGACAGAAAACGCCTGCCAGGTCCAAAATAGCTTCCTGCACTCAGAAGGCCATAACTTTTGCATTTCTCAACGAAATCGCACAAAATTGGTACCGTTGGAATCGTGTTTCCGAGCCCAATGCACAGAAATCAAGAAATTCCAGATTTGATCATAAATTGATTGAGTTTTTTAAAAAAACGTGGCCGGGTTCAGAACAGTGTTTTATTTGGTAGCTGGGAATGCATTTAAGAGGCATGGTCATCATTCTTTCTCTGCTGCAGCACATGGGACAGTATGGGGAGCCTTTTGCAAGTAATGGACAACCATTCCACTCAATTTAATGCCTCTTACAGGTGGTTGAAGGACAGATTTCGGGATTTGCATTTTCTCTTCTCTTCTCCTTCTCATTTTTTTCTTTAAATTGGAGTGTTGGGCTCATTGTAAAGGGGGGAGTTTTTGGGTAACAAAGCTCTGTCAAAATTGCTTTGTGAAGCCAGTGTGTTGCAGGCCCTTTAGTGGACTCCTTGCATGGTGATCCAGGCCCTTACCTTGTAATAGACTGAACTGTGCATACCAGGAAGCAATAAAATACAAGTTTGTGGATGTATCTTCCCCTGCTGTGTTTTCTTGCATTCTTCTTGCCCCTTTTAGCTTTCTACAAGAATATTGTGTCTTTTATTATGTTCCTGCAGGGGTTCATTAACATTGTGTATGCTTGGAATATTGTTGTGAATGCATTTTTCTAGATTATGGTGAACTGTCATCACCTCTTCTAGTGTGCATTTTGCCTCTGTATTTCACACATTTGGAGATTACTCTCCCACCATCCTTTCTGGTGTATCACCGCTTTAGTGTAGGCTTTCATTTTATGCATTCTCTTTCCCTGGTCCCTTGGAATTTTAGGTTAGAATAGCTAGTTTCTCCTGCATTAGAGTAGATTGTGGCAGGTAGTTTAGGAGCAAGAACCAGCTTTCTCAGGAGGTCTATCTCAAGCAACAAGTCCCACAACTTGGAGATAGTACCCATGTTATCCAATCACACTGGATGCTTAGAGTGATCAAACTAGAAATCTGATCAACATCCAGGGGTGCTGTGATTCGGTGATAACAGAACCCGCTCCTCCACCAATGGCTCATGATGACACATGGTACCTCCTGATTGGCTGCGAGGCGACGAGGGAAAATTTAGAAAATTTTCCCATTTTTTTGATGTGCTAAATTTAAGGGGGATCCGTTCCTCCATTGAAGCCTCGTGATGCCATGTGGCAGCACCTAGTTGGATGTGGGCTAGGGGTGCGATTGGGAAAATTTAGAAAATTTTCCTAAATTGTTTTTGATAGTTAGAATTATTTTTAATCCCAAATGAAGAAAAACTTCAGAAGGCCATAAATTTTTATAGAGAACTCATTTTTGGGAAAATGAGGAATTTTCGGAAAGCTATCGACGCCTTCTTTACATAAGATTCATCAAATTTTGATTTAAAAGAATTTTATTGGTTCAATTTTGTAAAACATTCTGCAGGCTTTATAGTGCAAACTAGTAAATTTTAACTTATAAAATTTGTTCAATTTGATCTTATTCCTCTCTCAACATGTCAAATAGACATGGAGAATTGTTCTTATATGGATTTAAGAAGGATTTTAGGATTCAATTTGTCTGATTGATTTGTAATTTGAAAATCTACATCTCTTGACAGCAAAACAATTATAAGAGGTTTGAGCCCGTTTAGTTTTAATGTTTCATTGTTATTTCTTGATTACAGGTTCGGTTGGTTCATTTCTGGTAAGGGTTGCAGATTTTAACGTGAAGCAGAAATGGAAACAACAAAATTAACTTAATGGTTCTTATTTTCTTGTCTTACAAATGAATTCATTTTATGCTGGTTTCAAATAGATTTCATTCCTTCAATAAAATGATAAAGAAAATAATGCAACTTTTATTCTTTTCAAATCATGCACTTCACAAAGCAGAGTATTACATTTCCTTCATACCATTTCTTTCTTTCAAACAAAGATTACAACTCACATTTAGGTGATAAAATTCAATACAATGATGTAATTTGAGGAAGTTTATGCAATCCTTATTGATTCCTAAAAGACAAATTTACAACTTCCTTCTTTCATTCTTTAATTTCATCATACAGAACACAATTTCTTGCTTTCAAAATAACATAACAGAGTATGTCTCTTTCACATTTCAATTTACACTTTCATAACCAATTCAACATCTTTCCATTGTAAAACATATAAAAAATTCATCCACTTCAAGTGAGAAAGGTTACAATAAGATTTCATTTCACAAGGGACTGTCACACTGTCTTTATCTCAGCTCCAAAACAACAACATATATATTTCTCATTTTTCCAAATTGTGATCACAACAAGAGTAGGGGAAAGGCAATGCTCTCCACCCAACCAAGAAATCTAATGAAGAGGAGAATCCATCCTTCTTCATTGGCCACCGAGCCCCAAGAAAAATGCAATAAAATATCTGATCAAACTCATGGAAACAACAGGCTTCAACAAACACACAAGCAACATTTCAAAATAAAACACAGTCCAAAATAGAATTTAGTTTACAACTACATTAAAGCATGACAAAAATTATTGAGGCTTCATCCAGCAAGCTTAAGCCAAAGGAGCAAGAAAATATGAGGGATGCTTCTTATGCCTCCCAAAAAGGGAAATGGGTATCATCAAATGAGTTACAAACCACCAAAATATGGTATATCAAAACCCTAACATTCCTTATGGCCTCCCCCAAGTACCCCTTATTCCTCACATTTCCTTATGCCTCCCCAACCTCTTATGGCACCCCCATAACGAGTAAAGAAATGCAAGCTATTTCTTTGGTAAGTTGGAACCCAAATGCCAAATCCCTCCACCCTTATACCTCCCTAAAACACACTTGTGCCTCCCACAAAATAACCCCATAGTATACTCCTACAACCATTCCTAGGCCATCTACCCAACATCCCAAAAACATGCCAAAACATTCACACATTATACGTTTACATTCATAAAATAAGAGCATTTCGAGAGCCAAGATCTTACCTCTCAATGATGGAGTTCCCAAGTTCCAAACAGTAATTTTTTTCAAGAAAACAATCCAAAATCCACCAAACAACAAGCATGCAACAATCTTCAAACTTCTCCAAAAGCAGAGCTCCCAAAATAGCAAAGAATTCACCCCAGAATGAAGTCTCCAAAGTGAAGCAACCCAAAACAAGACAAGGAATTCAAATTTTATAGAAGAGAGAAGGGAAGAGGATGATGTGGATCCATGTAGGATGCCAAATCACCACATCCTTAACCCCAACAAAAGTTCTTGCAAAATTCACATTACATTGCACATTGTGCATGCTTGGAATATTTTTGTAGGTGATCAGTTGCATTTTGCTAGATTAAGAACTGATGTCATCACCTCTTCTAGTGTGCACTTTCCCTCTAGGGATATTTCACAATTGGAGATTACTCTCACACTCACACCCTTTTTCATGTGTATCACCGTTTTATTGTAGGATTTCATTTTTTATGCATTCTCTTCTCCTTTCTGGTCCCTTGGAAATTTAATTACAATTTTAGCTTAACCCTGCATTAGAGTAGATTGTGGCAGGTAGTTTAGGAGCAAGAACCAGCTTTCTCTGGAGGTCTATCTCAAGTAGCAAGTCCCACAAACTTGGAGATCTTTTGCATGTTATCCAATCACACACTGTGAGTTCAAATATATCATGGCACAAGGGTGCTGTGAACCGGTGAGCACACATACTTTTTACAAATCCAAATTTAGAAACCCAATTGATTTAACAAATACATGAACATTGATTGGAAGGATTAACACCCAATTGACATTGCAAATTACTAATAAGTTTTAGAAGAGAACAAACAACCATTTACTTTCAAAAAAGTCATTGGATTTTTTTTTTTTAATGAGGGTATCTTATTTAAATAGGCACTTAAAAATATTCGGCTCCAGTCATCATTCCTTTGCATTCCCGTCAAATGACAGAAACCTGCCTTGAAATCCCAAAAAGAACCTGCAAACAAGAAGCCATTAACTTTTGCAATCTGGAATTTGTCAAATATGAAATCGCACAAAATGGTAATGGAATCGTGTTCAAATCCCGATGCACAATGCATTTTCAGAAATTCCAGATTTTGAAAGAAATTGATTGATTTTTTAAAAAACGGGGTTCAGAACAACATGTTTTTATTTGGTAAGCTGAGAATTGCATTATTAAAGGCATGGTCATCATTCTTTCTCATGCTGCAAGCACAAAAACATGTGGGGAGCCTTTTGCAAATAATATATGGAAACCATCATTTCACCTCAATTTAATGCCTCTTCCAGGTGGTCAAGGAAAGAAAGATTTCAGGGATTTCCATTTACTTCTCTTTCCTTTCTTTTTCTATAAATTGAAAGTTGTTGGGCTCATTGTAAGGGAGATCAGTTTTTGGGTAGCAAAGCTCTGCCAAAAAATTTCTTTGTGAAGCCAGTGTGTTTGTCAGGCCCTTGTAGTGGATTCCTTGCATGGTGATCCAGGCCCTTATCTTGTAATCCAGAGACTGAACTGTGCATACCAGGAAGAAATAAATACAAGTTGTGGATCAATTATCTTCATCCTGCTTTTTTTCTTTCATTCTTCTTGCCCCTTTTATCTTCTACAAAGAGAATATTGTGTCATAATTATTATTTCTTGCAAAGGAATTGCCGAACATTACATATGGTTGTATGCTTGGAATATTTTGTGAATGCATTTTTGTTAGATTCCATTATGGTGAACTGTCATCACCTCTTCTAGTGTGCACTTTCCAGATTTCTGTATTTCACACATTTGGATTTGGACTTCTCAACCCTCATTTTAGTGTATCATCACCGCTTTAGTGTAGGCTTTTCATTTTATGCATTCTCTCTCCCTGGTCCCTTGGAAATTTTAGATTAGAAATTTAGCCTTATCCTGCATTATAGTAGATTGTGGCAGGTACTTTTAACAAGAAAGAACCAGTCTTTCTCTGGAGGTCTATCTAGTAGCAAGTTCCACTAAACTTGGTTAGTACCCATGCCCTATCCAATCACACTGTGAGTTGAAAAGTAATCACAATTTTGAACGGTTTTTTGATTGGAAAGCTGATAACACATTTTTGGCAAACTTTTCAATCATAACAAAATTTTGATCCCTTCATTTCAAATAATATTTGATCAAGGAATGATTTCCAATGTAAATGAATCAAATTTAATCCAGTTGATTTAAGAAGATAACATTCATTGGATTTGAAGGAAGGATATCATTGAATTTCTTCAAATTTTTAATCAAGGGTAGATATATTTAAAAAAAAAACATATTCGGCTCCAGTCAGTCAATGCTCATTTCCCGTCAAATGACAGAAAACGCCTGCCAGCCCAAAATGCTGCCCGCACTCAGAAGGATAACTTTTTGCATTTCTCAACGAAATCGCAAAATTGGTACCGTTGGAATCGTGGTTCCAAGCCCGATGCACAAAAATCAAAAATTCCAGATTTGATTGATCAGAAATTGATCAAAATTTTTTTAGAGAAAACGTGGCCGGGGTTCAGAACAGTGTTTTATTTTTGGTAGCTGGGAGTGCAATTAAAAAAGAGGCATGGTCATAATTTTTTCTCTGCTGCAGCACATGGGACAGTATGGGGAGCCTTTTGCAAGTAATGTATAATCATTTCACTCAATTTAATGCCTCTTACAGGTGGTTGAAGGACAGATTTCGGGATTTCCATTTTCCCTTTCATTTTCCCTTCTCTCTTTCCTTCTCATTTTTCTATAAATTGGAGTGTGTTGGGCTCATTGTAAAAGGAGAGAGTTTTTGGGTAGCAAAAGCTCTGTCAAATTTCTTTGTGAAGCCTTGTGTGTTGCAGCCCTTGTAGTGGACTCCTTGCATGGTGATCCAGGCCCTTATCTTGTAATAGACTGAACTGTCATACCAGGAAAAAAAAATACAAAGTTTGTGGATGTATCTTCCCCTGCTGTTTTTTTCATTCTTCTTCTTCTTCCCCTTTCTTTTTTCTTTTAATGAATTTTGCTATTATTATTATGTTCTTGCAGGAATTCATTAACATTGTGTATGCTTGGAATTGTTAAATTGTTGTGAATGCATTTTGCTTTTAGTGTGATTATGGTGAACTGTCATCACCTCTTCTAGTGTGTGCACTTTGACTTTCCTTCTGTATTTCACACATTTGATTTTTTACTCTCTCACACCCTCCTTTTTCTGGTGTCAATCACACCGCTTTTAGTGTAGGCTTTCATTTTATTATTTATGTAATTCTCTCTCCCTGGTCCCTTGGAAATTTAGATTAGATTTAGTTAGTTTCTAGTTTAGCCCTTCAATTAGAGTAGATTGTGGCAGGTAGTTTAGGAGCAAGAACCAGCTTTCTCTGGAGGTCTATCTCAAGTAGCAAGTCCCAACTTGGAGATAGTACCCATGTTATCCAATCACATTGTGAGTTCAATATATGCATGCACAGGGGTGCTGTGATTCGGTGATAAGTGAATCTTTCACAAGACCCATTTTTCAAATTATTGACACATTTTGTTGATGACACTTTTAATGTAACAAATTTTCACTTTCATGGGAAACCCATGAAGAAACATGTTAATTTAATCATCATTAAATCTGGATTTGATCTTTGACCCAATGAGGGAATATATTTAAATAAAAAGGAAAAACATATTCGGCTCCAGTCAGTCAATTCCTCATTCCCGTCAAATGACAGATTTTTGCCTGCCAAAAATGGAAAATCCTTCCAATTTCAATGACCCCCGCACTCATTAAGAATTTTTCCCAAATTTTTTCAGCATTTCAATGGAAAAATTGCACAAAATTGGTACATGGTTGGAAAGTGTGATTTTTCCGAGATCTGATCAATCTTCAATCAAATCAAAAAAAATTCCAATTAATTGATCAGAAATTGATTGAGATTTTTAAGAAAAACGTGGCCGGGTTCAGAACAAAGTGTTTTATTTGGTACTGGGAGTGCAATTAAGAGGCATGGTAAACATCCATTTTTTCATTCTCTGCTGATCCTCAGCACATGGGACAGTATGGGGAAGCCTTTTTCAAGTAAATAAAAATAACCATTTCACATTCATCAATTTAATGCCTCTTACACAGGTTTTGAAGGAACAGATTTCGGGATTTCCATTTTCCCTTCTCTTTTCTTCACCTTCTCATTTTTTCTATAAATTGGAGCCTTTTCCAGGGGATCATTCTCAAAATGGGAGTTTTTTTGTAGAAAAGCCATAGCATTCAGAAAATTGCTTTGTGAAGCATTGTGTTTGCAGGCCCTTGTAGTGGTTCCTTGCAAAACAATCCATCCTTAGATCTTATAATTAGTTAAAAGGGCATTAAGATGAAAAAAAGAAAGTTGTTTGTCAACAATTGTATCTTCCCATGCTGTGTTTTTCTTTTCTTGAATTGCCCTTTAATTTTCTAATTTGAGAAAAATAGAACATTGTCTATTATTCAAGCAATGTTCTGATGCAGGAATTCACTATTTTCATTGGAAATTGCAAATGTGTTGGAAATTTGTTTGAAAATTTTCTGATTTGCATCAAAAAAATATGTTTGAACTCATCACCCTCTTCTAGTGCAACTTTGCACTTTGCTCCAATCTTTGATAATTTCACACATTTTGAGATTTACTCTCACATCCTCTTTTTCTGGTACAAGTATCACCCATTTAGTCATAGATTTGGAAAAAATTTTCCATTCAAAGAATGAGATTATTCTCTCTCCCTGAAGTCCCTTGGAACCATTTAGATTTAGATTTTCTATGCCCTGCATTAGAGTAGATTGTGGCAGGTAGTTTAGGAGCAAGAACCAGCTTTTCTTTCTCTGGAGGTCATGTCTCAAATTTTTTCCCACAACTTGGAGATTGTACCCATGTTGATCAAAATCACAATCATCAGGTTCAAAGCTTTCTCAAATACATGCAAAGGGTTGTGATCTTTTGAAAAACAGTTAACTTCACCTTCTCATTTTTTCTAAAATTTAAATTTTTTGATTACTTTGATCTTAAAAGAGATGATTTTTACAAAGCTTTTGAATAAACAAACTTCCTTATTCACATTGAAAGACAATTCAAGTTATTCATGAAACATGGAATTATTTTTAATGAGGGTAGATATATTTAAATAAAATAAACATTTCGGCTCCAGTCATCAATGCTCATTCCCGTCAAATGACAGAAAAACGCCTCTGCAGGACCCAAAATAGCTGCCCGCACTCAGAAGGCCATAACTTTTGCATTTCTCACGACGAAATCGCACAACACAAAATTTTGGTACCGTTGGAATCGTGGTTCCAAGCCCGATGCACACACCATTTCAAAAATTCCAGATTTGATGATAGATTGATTGATTGATGAATTTTTTTAAAAAACGTGGCGGGTTCAGAACATGTTTTATTTGGTAGCTGGGAAAGTGCAATTAAGCAATTGGTCATCTTCTTTCTCTGCTGCAGCACATGGGACAGTATCAATGGGGCCTTTTGCAGCAAGTAATGTATAACCATTTCCACTCAATTTAATCCTCTTATGCCATGTGGTGAAGGAAGATTTCGGGATTTCCATTTTTCCCTTTTCTCTTTTCCTTCTCATTTTTTTATAAAAATTGGAGTGTTGGGCTCATTGTAAAAGGGATTTTTTTTTGGGTAGCAAAAGCTCTGTCTCAAAAAATTTCTTTTGAAGCCAGTGTGTTGCCAGGCCCTTGTTCAGTGGACTCCTTGCATGGTGATCCAGGCCTTATTATTGTAATAGACTGAACTGTGCATACCAGGAAGCAATAAAAAAAAAGTTTGTGGATGTATCTTCCCCTGTTGGATGTTGTTTTTTGCATTCTTCTTGCCCCTTTTGAAAATCTTTCTTCAAAATATGTGTCTACTATTATTATGTTCATGCAGGATTCAAATTCCAACATCATGAAAATGCTTGGAATTTATTTGTTGAAGGAATTTTTTGCTAGATTATGGTGAACTGTCATCACCTTTCTTAGTGTGCATCTTCTTTCCTCTTTATTTCACACATTTGGAGAGACTACTCTCACACCCTCTCCTTTTCTGGTGTATCACCACCGCTTTAGCTTTGTAGGCTATTTCATTTTATGTATTCTCTCTCTCCCTGGTCCCTTGGCCAAAAAAATTTAGATTAGAAGTTAGCTTATTCAGCAAATGCATTAGCATTAGATTTGGTGGCAAGTAGTTTAGGAGCAAGAACCTTTTCTCTGGAGGTCTGGAGGTATCTCAAGTAGCAAGTTCCACCACAACTTGGATATATTACCCGTGAATCAAAATCCAATCACATTGCTTTAAAATCAGCCATTGGGTTCAAATATCAGCACAGGGTGCTGTGATTCGGTGATAACAGCTTTGCAAAACATACTTTGGCACATCCATGATTGCCAAATTTTGCCCAAAATTGGATGGGTGATCAAAGAGCCCTTTCCATTAAAATAAATTCATTCAATCAATTCAATGATTTTCTAAGAAATTTGAAAGAAAGTTGAACGTTTATTAATATTTTGAAATTTTTGATTATTTTAAATGATTTAAAATATAATTTAAAAACAAAAAGGTATATTCGGCTCCAGTCAGTCAATGCTCATTCCCGTCAAAATGAAGAAACTGCCCTGCCCCCACCCAAAAAGCTGCCCAAAACTCAGAAGGCTTTTAATTGTTTTTGCATTTCTCAACGAAATCGCAAAAATTGGTACGTTGAAAATGGTTCCAATGAGCCCGATGCACAAGAAATCAAGAAATTCCAGATTTGATCAGAAAATTGATTGATTTTTTAAAAAAACGTGGCCGGGTTCAGAACAGTGTTTTATTTTTCAAATTTGGTAGCTGGGATGCAATTAAGAGGCATGGTCATCATTCTTTCTCTGCTGCAAGCACATGGGGACAGTATGGGGAGCCTTTTTTGCAAAGTACTTTTAATACCCATTTCACTCAATTTAATGCCTCAGATTTACAAGTGGTTGAAGACAGAACATTTCGGGATTTCCATTTTCCCTTCTTTTTTTCCTTCTCATTTTTTTCTATAAATTGGAGTGTTGGGCTCATTGTAAAAGGGGCAAGTTTTTGGGAATCCAATGTAGCCAAAGCTCTGTCCAAAATTGCTTTTGCCAAAAGCCAGTGTGTTGCAGGCCTTTTGTGGACTAATGCATGGTGATCCAGGCCCAGGAAAATGTAATTGCATGAAAAAATGGCCTAAATGCAAATATAATGGCAATAAAATAAAAGATTTGGGGGATAAATCTCCCCTGCATCAATTTTTTTCTTGCATTCTTCCATCCAGTTTTAAAAGCAGTCTTTTAAAGAATCAATTGTAGAAGTCTATTATTATATGTTTTGCAGAAACTTTCAAAGGAATTCATTAACATTGTGTAATGCATTTGGAAAATTTTGAAAATGGAAGGATTTTTTGGAGAATTTGTGACGATCAAATGCACCTCTTCTAGTGTGCACTTTGCCTTTGTATTGTATTTCACACATTTGGAGATTACTCTCACACCTCAGATCCTTTTTGGTGTATCACCACTTTAGTAGTTTTCAATTTCATTTTCAAATTCATTCCATATTCCATTGGTCCCTTGGGAAATTTAGATTAGAAACAGTTTAATTCCTGCATTAAAGTAATTGTGGCAGGTTTTTTAGGCATCAAGAACCAGCTTTCTCTCTGGCAAGGTCTATCTCAAAAGAATCGGCGAAATTCCCACAACTTGGCCATAGTACCCCCATTTATCAATGGAAGTCAAAATTGAAATCACAAACAGTGTTTTTCAAAAAATTTTCACATTTAACAATGCCTGTGATTCGGTGAAAAAAGAAATGCATCTTTCATCAAAAATTGGAAGTGACAGTCATTCAAAGGCCATTTACATTTTGACTTTGAATTTCACAGAAATAATGCTGGAAGGGACTTTTCAGAAGACCCAATTTAACTTCCAAGGATTGCCAATTTATTGGATTTTATTTTATTTTAATTTAATGATATAGATATTTAAATTAAAAAAAACATATTCTCTCCAGTCAATCAATGCTCATTCCCGTCAAATGACAGAAAACGCCTGCCAACCCAAAATAGCTGCCCGCACTCAGAAGGCCATAACTTTTGCATTTCTCAACGAAATCACACAAAATTGGTACCGTTGGAATCGTGGTTCGAGCCCGATGCACACAAATCAAGAAATTCCAGATTTGATCAGAATCAAAATTGATTGATTGATTTTTTTTAAGAAAACGTGGCCGGGTTCAGAACAGTGTTTTTATTTGGTAGCTGGAATTTGCAATTAAAGGCCATGGTCATCATTCTCTCTTCTTTCTCTGCTGCAGCACATGGGACAGTATGGGGAGCCAATTTTGCAAGTAATATACACATCCATTTCACTGCCCATTTAATGCCTCTTACAGGTGGTTGAAGGACAGATTTCGGGATTTTCCATTTTCCCTTCTCTTTTCTCTTTTTTTTATAAATTGGAGTGTTGGGCTCATTGTAAAAGGGAGAGAGATTTTTTGAGTAGCAAAGCTCTGTCAAAAATTGCATTTTGTGAAGCTTTGTGTGCTTGCAGGCCCTTGTAGTGGACTCCTTGCATTTTGTGATCCAGGCCCTTATCTTGTAATAGATTGAACTGTGCATACCAGGAAGCAATAAAATAAAAGTTTGTGGATGTATCTTCTTCCCTCCCCTTGTTTTTCTTGCATTTCATTCTTGCCCCTTAAAATCTTCTCAATACCATAAAGAATTATTGTTATTAATTTATGTTCTTGCAGGAATTCATTATCATTGTGTAATGCTTTGGAATTTTGTGAATGCATTTTTGCTAGATTATGGTGAACTGTCATCACCTCTTCTAGTGTGCACTTTTGCCTGTATTTCACACATTTGGAGATTTACTTGGAAGAAACAGCTCCCCTCCTTTTCTTTGGTGTATCACGCTTTAGTGTAGGCTTTCATTTTATGCATTTCTCTCTTCTTTCTCTCTCCCTGGTCCCTTGGAAAATTTTTAGATTAATATATTTTTTTATCCTGCATTAGAGTAGATTGTGGCAGGTAGTTTTTAGGAGCAAGAACCAACTTTTTCTCTGGAGGTCTATCTCTCAAGTAGCAAGTCCCCACAACTTGGAGATAGTACCCATTTATCCAAATCCACAATGTTTGAGTCAATTTTCATTATGCATGAAACAATTGGGTGTGATGATTTGAAATTTTTCATAAAATAATTTTTCAGAGTCAAAATGACATTGCATTCCAAAAAAATTCTTTCAATTTAATTTAACAAAAAACCTATAAGATTTTCCCATGAAGATACAATCACAGTTCCATTTTAAAAGTCAAAAATTCATTTTTTATTTTTAATAATCTTTAAGATATATTTAATTAAAAGAAACATATTCGGCTCCAGTCAGTCAATGCTCATTCCCGTCATCAAATGACAGAAAAACGCCTGCCAGGCCAAAAAATAGCTGCCCGCACTCAGAAGGCCATAACTTTTGCATTTCTCAACGAAACACGCACAAAATTGGTACCGTTGGAATCATGGTGTGGTTCCCGATGCCCCCGATCACAAATCAAGAAATTTCAGATTTGATCAGAAATTGATTGAGATTTTGAAAAATTGAAAACGTGGCCGGGTTCAGAACAGTTTTTTTTTAATTTGGTAGCTGGATAGTGCAATTAAGAGGCATGGTCATCATTCTTTCTCTGCTGCAGCACATGGGACATGGGGGGGAGCCTTTTGCAAGTAATATAAAATTTCACTCACATCACTCAATTTAATGCCTCTTACAGGTGGTTGAAGGACAGATTTCGGGATTTCCATTTTCCCTTCTCTTTTCTTCTCATTTTTTTTCTATAAAATTGGAGTGATTGGGCATGGGCTCATTGTAAGGAGAGAGAGTTTTTGGGTAGCAAAGCTTCTGTCAAAAATTGCTTTGTGAAGCCAGTGTGTTGCAGGCCCTTGTAGTGGACTCCTTGCATGGTGATCCAGGCCCTTATCTTGTAATAGAAATTGAACTGAATGTGCATACCAGAAGAAAAAAAAATACAAAGTTTGTGGATGTACCCCCTGCTGTGTGTTTTTTCAATTTGCATTTCTTCTTGCCCCTTTTATCTTTCTAAAAAAATAAAAATATTATTATTTATTGTTTTTGCAGGAATTCATTAATCATTGTGTGTGCTTGGAATTTGTTGTGAATGCATTTTGCTAGATTATGAATGAAACTTCAACTTCATCACCTCTTCTAGTGTGCACTTTTCCCTATTTTGTATTTCACATTTATTCAGAGATTCTTCAATTTTCACACCCTCATTTTTCTGGTGTATCACCGCTTTAGTGTAGGCTTTTTTTTATTTTTTCTCTGGTCCCTTCAATTCTTGGACTTATTGATACCAAAATTTGAAAATTAGAACAGTTAGCTTATCCTGCATAAGCCCAATAAACGGTAGATTGTGGCAGGTAGTTTAGTTAAGCAAAACCAAGCTTTCTCTGGAGGTCTATCTCAATCAAGCCTTACAACAAAACTTGGAGATAGTACCCATGTTATCCAATCACACTGATGAGTTCAAATCAATCACAAGGGTCCAGGGTTGTGCCATGGGTGTAACATTGATCACCTATTTGGACATACAATAAATGTAATATTCAAGATTCAACATTTTCCCTCCAGATCATCCAATGTTATTTTTAAACAAACATTAAAAAACTATACATTTTGATTTTTAACAATCGCCGTTTTCATTGGAATTTGTTAAATTGGATTTCAAAATTATTTTGATAAAGGATTAATTATAAAATTAAATAAAAAATAAGAAACATATTAAGCTCAGTCAGTCAATGCTCATTCATGACCCGTCAAATGAACATGCCTGCCATCATCTGCCAATATCAGCCCAAAAAGGCTTGCCCGAACTCAGAAGGCCATAACTTTTTTGCATTTCTCAAGAAATCGCACAAAATGGTACTTGTTGGAATCGGGTTCCAGCCCATGCCAATCAGATCAAAAATTTCCAGATTTGATCAAAATTGATTGATAAGAATTTTTTTAAGAAAGTGGTGGCCGGGTTCAGAACAGTGTTTTTATTTTTAGCTTGGGATGCAATTAATTGCAATTGGTAATGCAAGTCATTCATTCTTTTCTCTCATTTACAAATCAGGGACAGTATGGGGAGCCTAGATTCCCAAAAAAAAATAAATACATCATTTCACTCAAACTCATTAATGCCTCCATGACAGGTGAAGGTTGGACAAATTTCGGGATTTTTCCATTTTCCCTTTCTGAGAATCTTCATTTTTTCTAGAAATTGGAGTGTTGGGCTCATTGTAAGGGGGAGTTTTTTTTGGGTAGCAAAGCTCTGCAAAAATTTTTTTTGAAGCCAACCAGTGTGTTGCAAGGCCCTAAAGTGGACTCCTTGAATGCAAGTGTCCAGGCCCTTATCAAATTGTAATAATTGAATGTGCAACCAGGAAAAACATTTATTCAACAAATTTTGTTGGGAAATTTCCCCTGACTGTAATTTTCCTTGCATTCTTCAAATGAAGATGACCTATTTTTAAAATCATTGATGTCCTATTATAAGTTCTGCAGATGTCTTGCATGAATCTATTCAATTTAATTTTGAATTTTTTTTGTGATTTTGTAATGAAATTTGATTGATGATGGGAGAATGTCATCACCCTCTTCTTTGTGAAATTGTTCCGAAACTCTGAAACATTTCATGGAAATTTGGCCATTACTTACCAAACCCCTTTTTTTCTGGTGAAATCATTTGGAGTGTAATTTCATTTTTATTATTCAATCCCTGGTCCTTGGGGAAATTTAAGATTAAAAAGTTTAGCATTATCCTGCATTAGAAAATTGATTGTGGCAGTTTTTTATTGCAAAAGCATCATTTCATTTTTCCTTGGAGATGTTTCACAACAGCAAGGTCCAGTTGGATCAATTGGGATAGTACCCATGTTATCCAATCAATGTGGACAATTTTTCAAAATTCCAAACCATTTTTGGCCCACATGCTTGTGCATTCGGTCAACATAGTTAGCAACGTTTGGTCCTGCAAATGAACAAAAAAATTCATAAGATGCCAAATCATCATTGACATTGATTTTAATAAAATTGACAATTTCAATAATTGGAACGCTTCCATCTCAAAGTCCATTTTTAAATTTTCTAAGGATAAAATTGGATGGATTTTTTTTTAATGAGGGTTATATATTTAAAAAAAAAAACATATTCGGCTCCAGTCAGTTCAATGCTCATTCCCGTCAAATGACAGAAAACGCCTGCCAGACCCAAAAACCTGCCCGAACTCAGAAGGCCATAACTTTTGCATTTCTCAAAAAATTCACAAAATTGGCACAAAATTGGTACCGTTGGAATCGTGGTTCCAAGCCCATGCCGATGCACATCAATCAAGAAATTCCAGATTTGATCAGAAATTGATTGAGATTTTAAAAAAAAAATGGCCGGGTTCAGAACATTGTGTTTTATTTGGTAGTAAATGCAATTGAGATGCAATTAAGGTCATTTATCATCATCATTCTTTCAATGCTGCAGCACAAAAGGATAAATGGGGAGCCAAATCCTTGAAGCAAGTAATATATGCATCATTTCACTCATTTTAATGCCTCTTACAGGTGGTTGAAGGACAGATTTCGGGATTTCCATTTTTTTATTTCTTTTCCTTCTCATTTTTTCTATAAAATTGGAGTTTGGGCATCATAATGGCAAGAGTAAGAGAGTTTTTTGGGCATCAAGCTGCTGCCAAAAAACTTTTGTGAAGCCAGTGTGTGTAAGGCCCTTGTAGTGTCCTCCTTGCATGGTGATCCAGGCCCTTATCTTGTAATAGATTGAAACTGTGCATACCAATGAAGCAATAAAAAATACAAGTTTTGTGGATGTATCTTCCCCTGCTGTGTTTTTTTTTGCATTCTTCTTGCCCCTTTTCAATTATTTAATAAATCAATTGTGTCTATTATTATATTATGTTCTTCAGGAATCATTAACATTGTGTATGCTTGGAAAATATTGTTGTGAATGCATTTTGCTAGATTATGGAGAACTGTCATCCATCACCTCTTCTAGTGTGCATTTTGCTTCTGTATTTTCACACATTTGGAGACTACTCTCACCACCCTCTTTTTTCTTTGTATCACCGCTTTAGTGTAGGATTTTTTTTATGTATCTCTCTCTCCCTGGTCCCAAAAATCATGGAAATTCCAGATTTCCAAAAAGTTAGCTTTCCCCTGCATTAAGTAGATCATTGTGGCAGGTAGTTTAGGAGCAAGAACCAACTTTCTCTGGAGGTCTATCTCAAGTAGCAAGTCCCACAACTTGGAGATAGTACCCCCTTTTGCATTATCCAATCACACTTTGTGAGTTCAAATAAATGCACAAATTTGGTGCATTTGAATCAAGTTCAGGTTTGATCACCAGAACTTCACCAAAAAAAAAAGAAATTAATATTTTGATTTCAAATTTGAAATTTCAGATTTTGCCAATTTTTGACTGGATCAAATTTTGAAAAATGGGACTTTCTAGAAATGATTTCAGTTAAATTTTATGAATAAAATTTTGGATTTCTTATTTTTAATGAGGGTAGATATATTAAAAAATAAAAGAAAACATATTCGGCTCCAGTCAGTCAATCTCATTCCCGTCAAATGACAGAAAACGCCTGCCAGGACCCAAAATAGCTGCCCGCACTCAGAAGGCCATAACTTTTGCATTTTTCTCAACGAAAATCGCACAAAATTGGTACCGTTGGAATCGTGGTTCGAGCCCCGTGCATCCAAAATCAATCAAGAAATTCCAGATTTGATCATAAATTGATGAGATTTTTTTAAGAAAAAACGTGGCCGGGTTCAGAACAGTGTGTTTTATTTGGTAGCTGGGAGTGCAATTAAGAGGCATGTCATCATCATTCTTCTCTGCTAAAAAGCAGCACATGGGACAGTATGGGGAGCCTTTTGCAAGTAATAAATAACCATTTCACTCAAATTTAATGCCTCTTACAGGTGGTTGAAGGACAGATTTCGGGATTCCATTTTTTTTCTCTTTCCTTCTCTTTCTAAAATCTTTTTTTTTTCTATAAATTGGAGTGTTTGGCTCATTGTAAAGATCAAGAGTTTTTGGGGTAGAAAAGCTCTGCCAAAAAAGCTGCCCTTTGAAAAGTTGTTGTTTTGCAGGCCCTTGTAGTGGACTCCTTGCATGGTGATCCAGGCCCTTATCTTGTAAAGATTGAACTTGTGCATACCAGGAAGCAATAAAATATAAAATGGATTAATTTTTTAAGATGAATATCTTCCCCTGCTGTTTTTTCTTGCATTTTTCTTCTTTGCCCCTTTTATCTTTATTAAGAGAATATTGTGTCTATTATTATGTTCTTTGCAGGGATTCATTATCATTGTGTATGCTTGGAATATTTTGTGAAATTTTTGCTAGATTATGGTGAACTGTCATCACCTCTTCTAGTGTGCACTTTTGCCTCTGTATTTCACACATTTGAGAGACTACTCTCACACCTTTTCCTTTCTGTGTATCACCGCTTTAGTGTTTTCAGTATTTCATTTTATTATTCTCTTCAGGTCCCTGGTCCCTTGGAAATTTAGATTAGAATTAGTTAGCTTTCATCCAATGCATTAGAGTAATTGTGGCAGGTAGTTTCTCAAGAAAGAACCAGCTTTCTCTGGAGGTCTATCTCAAGTAGCAAGTCCCACAACTTGGAGATAGTACCCATGTTTAAATCCATCACACTGTTTTTTTCAAAATCCATGCACAGGGTGTGCTGTAAAATTCGGTGATTAACCAAGGACAGCAAAAGGAAATTAAAAATTTGCTACCTCATTACAAATCCAAAAATTTCAAGAATTAAAAGCTGAGCCATGCAAATTCAGAAATTAATTTGAAAAGAAATTGATTTTAAAGAAACATTCCTTTCATTTTAAAATATGTGTTCATATTTTTTTTTAATGAGGTAATATTGATATATTTAAATAAAAAGAAACATATTCGGCTCCAGTCAGTCAATGCTCATTCCCGTCAAATGACAAAAAACTTTGCCAGCCCAAAAAATAGCTGCCCGCACTCAGAAGGCCATCTTTGCCATTTGCATTTCTCAACAAAATCAAAATTGGCACAAAATTGGTACCGTTGGAATCGTGGTTGAGCATGAATGCCCGAGCAACAATCAATCAAAAATTCCAGATTTGATTGATTGATTGAAATGATTGATTTGAAGAAAACGTGGCCGGGTTCAGAACAGTGTTTTATTTGGTAGTGGGATTTGCAATTAAGAGGCATGGTCATCATTCTTTCTCAATGCTCAAGCTCATTGGGACATATGGGGAGCTTTTCCATTTTCAATCAATAAGATTATATAAATTTCCATTTCAAACTCAATTTAATGCCTCTTACAGGTGGTTGCTCAAAGAGGAAGATTTAGATTTCGAATCATTTTCCCATTTTCCAAGATCCTTCTCTTCTTCTCCTTCTCACATTTCTAAAATTGGAGTGTTGGGCTCATTTAAAAAAGAGAGAGATTTTTTAAAAAAATTCAAAGCTCAATGTCAAAATTGCTTTGTAAAGCCAGTGTGTTGCAGGCCCTTGTAGTGACTCCTTTGCAAATGGTGATCCAAGGCCCTGCAAATTTGTAAAAATTGAATTGACATCCATGGAATCATCAGGAAGCAAAAAAAAGACAAATTTTGATCAAATGAGTGGAAAATCCATCCCCCCTGTTTGTGTTTTCTTGCATTCTTCTTGCCCCTTAAAATGATTAAACCAAGCATTTGAGAATCATTTCTATTATTATGTTTAAGTTTCAATGAATTCATTATATCATTGTGAAAAATGCTTGGACATTATTTTTTTGAATGCATTTTTTTCCAACATTGAAATTCAGGAACACTTCATCATCATCTTTCAGTTGCACTTTCAAATGCCCATTTGTATTTTCACACATTTGGAGATTACTCTCAACACCCTCTTTTCTGGTGTGAATCAGGCTTTAGTGTAGGCTTTCATTTTATCAAAATTCTCTCTCCCTGGTCCCTTGGAAATTTAGATTAAAAATGCAAATTTTAATGAATCCTGGATTTCCAAGAGTAATTGGGTTTATCAGTAGAAAGTGCCAAAGGAGTAAGAACCAGCATTTCTCTGGAGGTGATTTCAAAAGTGGCATTTCCCATGTCAAACTTGAACAAGAAGACCCATTTGTTATCAAATCACACTGTGAGTTCAAAAATTTCAATTGCGTGTTTTTGGGAATCAAGGAATCCAAATTGCAAGATGGAAAGTTCAAAATTCATTTGAAATTTTGCCCATCAATTGAGAGGACAAATTTTCATTTTGATCATCAATTGATTGATTTTTTTTTTACAATTTTCATTTCATTAACTTCATTTATCATTCAAAGATTTGGGATTTATTATTATTTTAATGAGGGTAGATATATATTTAAAAATAAAAAACATATTCGGCTCCAGTCAGTTCAATGCTCATTCCCGTCAAATGACAGAAAACGCCTGCCAGGCCCAAAAAGCTGCCCGCACTCAGAAGGCCATAACTTTTGCATTTCTCAACGAAATCGCACAAAATTGGTACCGTTGGAATCGTGGTTTCTGCCCACATGCACACAAAAAAAATTCCAGATTTGATCAGAAATTGATTGATTTTTTAAAAAAAACGTGGCCGGGTTCAGAACAGTGTTTTTTTATTTGGTAGCTGGGAGTGCAATTAAGAGGCATGGTCATCATTTTTCTCTCTGCAGCACATGGGACAGTATGGGGAGCCTTTTGAAACTCAAGTAATGTACAATTTCATTTCACTCAAAAAATGCCTTCTTACAGGTGGAAGGACAGATTTCGGGATTTCCATTTTCCCTTCTCTTTCCTTCTCATTTTTTTATAATAAATTGGAGTACATTGGGCTCATTGTAAAAGGCAAGAGAGTTTTTGTGTAGCAAAGCTCTGTCAAAAATTTTTTTGTCCAGTGTGTGTTGCAGGCCCCTTAGTGGACTCCTTGCATGGTGATCCAGGCCCTTATCTTGTAAAAATTGTAATAGATTGAACTGTGCATTACCAGGAAGCAATAAAATACAAGTTTTGTGGATGTAATCTTCCCCCTGTTTTGTTTTCTTGCATTCTTCTTGCCCCTTTTAATCTTCTACAAGAAATTTGAAATGTGTCTATTATTATGTTTTTAATGCATTTGAATTCATTCAAAATTGTGTATGCTTGGAAATTTGTTTTGAATGCATTTTTTAGATTATGGATGAACTTTTGTCATCACCTCTTCTAGTGTGCACATTTTGATTGGACTTTTAAGAAATTTACACATTTGGATTTTACTCTCACACCCCATTTTTTCTGGTGTATCACATTAGCTTTAGTGTAGGCTTTCATTTTAAATGATCTCTCTCCCTGGTCCCTTTGGAAATTTAGATTAGAACATTAGCTTCATCCATCCTGCATTAGAGTAGATTGGATTTGGCAGGTAGTTTTAGGAGCAAGAACCAGCTTTCTCTGGAGGTCTATTCAAGTAGCAAGTCCCACAACTTGGAGATAGTACCCATTTTTATCCAATCAAACACATGTGATTCACAAAAACATGCACAAAGGGAAAAAGCAATGAAATGTGATTCTGGAAATGCAAACAAGGGTGAGTCCAAAATTCCTCAAAATTTTGCAACATATTTGCATGCAGCTCCGATTTTCACACATTTTTAAATAAAAATTCAAAAAACTCTTTAGAAAGAAGACATCCTACACCAAAATTTCTGGGATTTTTATTATTTTTTAATGAGGGTAGATATATTTTAAAAAATTTAAAAAACATATTCGGCTCCAGTCAGTCAATGCTCATTCCGTCAAAAATGACAGAAAACGCCTGCCAGGCCCAAAATAGCTGCCCGCACTCAGAAGGCCATAACTTTTGCATTTCTCAACGAAATCACACAAAATTGGTACCCGTTGGAATCGTGGTTCCGAGCCCGATGCACAACAAAATCAAGAAATTCCAGATTTGATCAGAAATTGATTGATTTTTTTAAGAAAACGTGGCCGGGTTCAGAACAGTGTTTTATTTTATTTGGTAGCTGGAGTGCAATTAAGAGGCATGGTCATCATTCTTTCTCTGCTAAGCACATGGGACAGTATGGGGAGCCATTTTTGCAAAATATAATAATACCCATTTCACTCAATTTTAATGCCTCTTACAGGTGGTTTAAGGAAAGACAGATTTCGGGATTTCCATTTTTCCCTTCTCTTTCTTTCATTTTTTCTAAAATTGGAGTGTTGGGCTCTCATTGTAAAGGGGAGAGAGTTTTTTGGGTAGCAAAGCTCTGTCAAAATTTTTCTTTGTGAAGCCAAGTGTGTGTTGCAGGCCCTTGTAGTGGACTCCTTGCATGGTGATCCAAAAGGCCCTTATCTTGTAATAGATTGAACTGTGCATATCAGGAAGCAATAAAAAAGGTGTTCAGTTTGTGGATGTATCTTCCCCCCCTGCTGTGTTTTTCTTGCATTCTTCTTTTAAAAAAAAATCTTGATTACAAGAATGCATTTGTGTCTATTATTATGTTCTTGCAGGAAATCACATTATCATTGTGTATGCTTTGAAATTGTTCAAAATTGTTTGAATGATTTTGATCTAGATTATAAAAGGAACTGTCGAATTTCACCTCTTCTAGTGTGCACTTTGCCTCTGTATTTCACACATTTGGAGAACTACTCTCACTCACACCCTCCTTTTCTGGTGTATCACCGCTTTAGTGTAGGCTTTCATTTTATGCATTCTCTCTCCCTGGTCCCTTGGAAAAGATTAATTAGAAGATAGTTAAATTTTGCCTGCATTAGAGTAGATTGTGGCAGGTAGTTTAGAAGAGCAGGAGGAGCAAGAACCTGGAGGCTTTCTCTGGAGGTCTATCTCAAGTAGCAAGTCCCAACTTGGAGATAGTACCCATGTTATCCAATCACAAACTGAAGTTCAAAAAGGGATTTGGTATAAACTGTTTGCCAAAGTAAATTGGCATAACGTTTTCATTTCCCAAAACAAAATCAAAAATTGCGCAAGATGGCATCTTGATTTGATAAATTCAGAGATTGGACATATTTTAATAAAAAAAACTATTTGGTTTTTTCATTAATTCAAAATGAATGGGATTTTTTTTTTTAAAATGAGGGTAGATAAATAAATAAATATATTTAAATAAGAAAAACATATTCGGCTCCAGTCAGTCAATGCTCATTCCCGTCAAAAATGACAGAAAACGCCTGCCAGACCCAAAAAGCTGCCCGCACTCACTCAGCAGGCCATAACTTTTGCATTTCTCAACGAAATCGCAAAAATCACAAAAAATTACCGTTGGAATCGTGGTTTCCGAGCCTATGAGCACATCAATCAAGAAATTCCAGATTTGATGATCAAAATTGATTGATTTTTTAAGAAAACGTGGCCGGGTTCAGAACAGTGTTTATTTGGTAGCTGGGAGTGCAATTAAGAGGGCATGGTCATCATTTTTTTCTCTTGCTGCAGCACATGGGACAGTATGGGGAGCCTTTTGCAAGTAATCAATGTAACCCATTCCACTCAATTAATGCCTCTTACAGGTGTTGAAGGACAGATTTAGGATTTTCAGATTTTCCATTTTCCCTTCTCTTCTCCTTTCATTTTTTCTATAAATTGGAGTGTTGGGCTCATTGTAAAGAGAGAGTTTTTGGGTAGCAAAAAGCTCTGTCAAAATTTGCTTTGTGTGAAGCAAGCCAGTGTGTTGCAGGCCCTTGTATGTGGACTCCTTGCATGGTGATCCAGGCCCTTATATCTTTGTAATAGACCTGAACTGTGCATACCAGGAAGCAATAAAAAATAAAGTTTTTGTGGATGTATCTCCCCCTGCTGTGTTTTCTTGCATTCTTCTTGCCCCTTTCAATCTAGCTCTTTCTGCCAAGAATTTGTGTCATATTATTATGTTTTGCAGGAATGAATTCATTGATCAAATGTGTATGCTTGGAATATTGCTTGTGAATGCATTTTTGCTAGATTATGGTGAACTGTCATCACCTCTTCTAGTGTGTGCACTTTCCCTCTGTATTTCACACATTTGGAGATTACTTCTGACCCACCTCCTTTTCTGGTGTATCACCGCTTAAGTGTAGAATTAAATTTAATGCATAGATTTCTCTCTCCCTGGTCCCTGGAAATTTAGATTCAGAAAGTTAGCCTTATCCTTTAAGAGTAGAATTGTGGCAGGTAGTTTAGGAGAAAGAACAAATTTCTGGAGGTCTATCTCAAAGTGAAGCAAAATTTCAAAACAATCATCAAAGTACCATGAAATCCAAATCCATCTCAACATTGAGTTCAAAATATATGCACAAAATTGAGTTTGGGCAAAAAAAAACCAGGGTTGCAATTGAAAGCAACGTTTCCAAATGAAATTTTCTCACAGATGATTTATTCAGATTTGAAACCAAATTAAGATGGTTTTAATGACCAACTACAAAGGTTAGAGAACATACGAGCAGCCTTGAAACAATTGATTTAAAAATTGGATTTCTTAAAAGGTCATGAGGGTAGATATATTTAATAAAAAAAAACATATTCGGCTCCAGTCAGTAATGCTCATTCCCGTCAAATGACAGAAAACGCCTGCCAGACCCAAAAAATAGCTGCCCGCACTCAGAAGGCCATAACTTTTGCATTTCTCAACGAAATCGCACAAAATTGGTACCGTTGGAATCGTGGTTCTGATCCCGATGCACAAAATCAAGAAATTCCTAGATTTGATCAGAAATTGATTGTTGTATTTTTAAAAAAACGTGGCCCGGGTTCAGAACAGTGTTTTATTTGGTAGCTGGGAGTGCAATTAAGAGGCATGGGTCATCATTCTTTCTGCTGCAGCACATGGGACAGTATGGGGAGCCTTTTGCAAGCAATGTATATAATCATTTACACTCAATTTAATGCCTCTTACAGTGGTTGAAGGACAGATTTTTCGGGATTTTCCATTTTCCCTCTCTTTTCCTTCTCATTTTTTTCTATAAATTGGAGTGTTGGGCTCATTGTAAAGGGGGAGAGAGTTTTTGGGTACAAAGCTCTGCCAAAATTTCTTTGTGAAGCCAGTGTTTGCAGGCCCTTGTAGTTTGACTCCTTGCATGGTGATCCAGGCCCTTATCAATTGTAATAGATTGAACTGTGCATATCATGAAGCAAAAAAAATAAAAGTTTGTGGGATGTATCTTCCCCTGCTGTGTTTTCTTGCATTCTTTCTGCCCCAGAAAAATCTTTCTACAAGAATATTGTGTCTATTATTATGTTATGTTCTTGCAGGAATCATTAATCATTGTGTATGTTTTGAAAATATTGTTGTGAATGCATTTTGCTATTTTCGAATATGGAGAACTGTCATCACCCTCTTCTAGTGTGCACTTTCCTTTCAAACGGCCACACATTTCACACATGTGAGACTTCTCTCACACCCTCCTTTTCTGGTGTATCGAACCGCTTTAGTGTAGGATTTCCTTTTCATTTACATTCTCTCTTTGAACAAATCCTGGCTGATGAAACTTGGGAACAGTTTAGATTAGAACAGTTAGTTTATCTGCATTAGAGTAGATTATGGCAGGTAGTTTAGGAGCAAGAACCAGGAATGTTCTCTGGAGGTCTATCTCAAGTAGCAAGTCCCACAACTTGGAGATATTACCCATGTTATCCATTTTGGGAACTGGGCAAAGTCTCAATTCTCATTTTGCAAGGGACACAGGGGACGTGGAAATTGTGAAATGGCCGAATGCAAGAAGATTAGGAACCGCCACGTTTTTTTAAAAAACTCAATCAATTTATGATCACAATTGATTGAGTTTTTGATAAAATTGGACTTTCTGGAACGGGCACGACGTCCTCTACGCCCACAAAAAACTGGATTTCTTAATTTTAATGAGGATAGATATATTTAAATAAAGGAAATGTTTCGGCTCCAATCAGTAAATGCTCTTTTCCCGTCAAATGACAGAAAACGCCTGCCAGGTCCAAAATAGCTTCCTGCACTCAGAAGGCATAACTTTTTGCATTTCTCAACGAATCGCACAAAATTGGTACGTTGAATCGTGTTTCCGAGCCCAATGCACAGAAATCAAGAAATTTCCAGATTGAGCATAAATTGATTGAGTTTTTTAAAAAAACGTGGCCGGGTTCAGAACAGTGTTTTATTTGGTAGCTGGGAATGCATTTAAGAGGGCATGGTCATCAGTCTTTCTCTGCTGCAGCACATGGGGACAGTATGGGGAGCCTTTTGCAAGTAATGGACAACCATTCCACTCAATTTAATGCCTCTTACAGGTGGTTGAAGGACAGATTTCGGGATTTGCATTTTCTCTTCTCTTCTCCTTCTCATTTTTTTCTTTAAATTGGAGTGTTGGCTCATTGTAAAGGGGGGAGTTTTGGGGTAACAAAGCTCTGTCAAAATTGCTTTGTGAAGCCAGTGTGTTGCAGGCCCTTTTAGTGGACTCCTTGCATGGTGATCCAGGCCCTTACCTTGTAATAGACTGAACTGTGCATACCAGGAAGCAATAAATAACAAGTTTGTGGATGTATCTTCCCCCTGCTGTGTTTCTTGCATTCTTCTTGCCCCTTTTAGCTTTCTACAAGAATATTGTGTCTTTTATTATGTTCCTGCAGGGGTTCATTAACATTGTGTATGCTTGGAATATTGTTGTGAATGCATTTTTCTAGATTATGGTGAACTGTCATCACCTCTTCTAGTGTGCATTTTGCCTCTGTATTTCACACATTTGGAGATTACTCTCCCACCATCCTTTTCTGGTGTATCACCGCTTTAGTGTAGGCTTTCATTTTATGCATTCTCTTTCCCTGGTCCCTTGGAATTTTAGGTTAGAATAGCTAGTTTCTCCTGCATTAGAGTAGATTGTGGCAGGTAGTTTAGGAGCAAGAACCAGCTTTCTCAGGACGGTCTATCTCAAGCAACAAGTCCCACAACTTGGAGATAGTACCCATGTTATCCAATCACACTGGATGCTTAGAGTGATCAAACTAGAAATCTGATCAACATCCAGGGGTGCTGTGATTCGGTGATAACAGAACCCGCTCCTCCACCAATGGCTCATGATGACACATGGTACCTCCTGATTGGCTGCGAGGCGACGAGAAAATTTAGAAAATTTTCCCATTTTTTTGATGTGCTAAATTTAAGGGGGATCCGTTCCTCCATTGAAGCCTCGTGATGCCATGTGGCAGCACCTAGTTGGATGTGGGCTAGGGGTGCGATTGGGGAAAATTTAGAAAATTTTCCTAAATTTGTTTTTGATAGTTAGAATTATTTTTAATCCCAAATGAAGAAAACTTCAGAAGGCCATAAATTTTTATAGAGAACTCATTTTTGGGAAAATGAGGAATTTTCGGAAAGCTATCGACGCCTTCTTTACATAAGATTCATCAAATTTTGATTTAAAAGGAATTTTATTGGTTCAATTTTGTAAAACATTCTGCAGGCTTTATAGTGCAAACTAGTAAATTTTAACTTATAAAATTTGTTCAATTTGATCTTATTCCTCTCTCAACATGTCAAATAGACATGGAGGAATTGTTCTTATATGGATTTAAGAAGGATTTTAGGATTCAATTTGTCTGATTGATTTGTAATTTGAAAATCTACATCTCTTGACAGCAAAACAATTATAAGAGGTTTGAGCCCGTTTAGTTTTAATGTTTCATTGTTATTTCTTGATTACAGGTTCGGTTGGTTCATTTCTGGTAAGGGTTGCAGATTTTAACGTGAAGCAGAAATGGAAACAACAAAATTAACTTAATGGTTCTTATTTTTCTTGTCTTACAAATGAATTCATTTATGCTGGTTTCAAATAGATTTCATTCCTTCAATAAAATGATAAAGAAAATAATGCAACTTTTATTCTTTTCAAATCATGCACTTCACAAAGCAGAGTATTACATTTCCTTCATACCAATTTCTTTCTTTCAAACAAAGATTACAACTCACATTTAGGTGATAAAATTCAATACAATGATGTAATTTGAGGAAGTTTATGCAATCCTTATTGATTCCTAAAGACAAATTTACAACTTCCTTCTTTCATTCTTTAATTTCATCATACAGAACACAATTTCTTGCTTTCAAAATAACATAACAGAGTATGTCTCTTTCACATTTCAATTTACACTTTCATAACCAATTCAACATCTTTCCATTGTAAAACATATAAAAATTCATCCACTTCAAGTGAGAAAGGTTACAATAAGATTTCATTTCACAAGGGACTGTCACACTGTCTTTATCTCAGCTCCAAAACAACAACATATATATTCTCATTTTTCCAAATTGTGATCACAACAAGAGTAGGGGAAAGGCAATGCTCTCCACCCAACCAAGAAATCTAATGAAGAGGAGAATCCATCCTTCTTCATTGGCCACCGAGCCCCAAGAAAAATGCAATAAAATATCTGATCAAACTCATGGAAACAACAGGCTTCAACAAACACACAAGCAACATTTCAAAATAAAAACACAGTCCAAAATAGAATTTAGTTTACAACTACATTAAAGCATGACAAAAATTATTGAGGCTTCATCCAGCAAGCTTAAGCCAAAGGAGCAAGAAAATATGAGGGATGCTTCTTATGCCTCCCAAAAAGGGAAATGGGTATCATCAAATGAGTTACAAACCACCAAAATATGGTATATCAAAACCCTAACATTCCTTATGCCTCCCCCAAGTACCCCTTATTCCTCACATTTCCTTATGCCTCCCCAACCTCTTATGGCACCCCATAACGAGTAAAGAAATGCAAGCTATTTCTTTGTAAGTTGGAACCCAAATGCCAAATCCCTCCACCCTTATACCTCCCTAAAACACACTTGTGCCTCCCACAAAATAAACCCCATAGTATACTCCTACACCATTCCTAGGCCATCTACCCAACATCCCAAAAACATGCCAAAACATTCACACATTATCGTTTACATTCATAAAATAAGAGCATTTCGAGAGCCAAGATCTTACCTCTCAATGATGGAGTTTCCCAAGTTCCAAACAGTAATTTTTTTCAAGAAAACAATCCAAAAATCCACCAAACAACAAGCATGCAACAATCTTCAAACTTCTCCAAAAGCAAGAGCTCCCAAAATAGCAAAGAATTCACCCCAGAATGAAGTCTCCAAAGTGAAGCAACCCAAAACAAGACAAGGAATTCAAATTTTATAGAAGAGAGAAGGGAAGAGGATGATGTGGATCCATGTAGGATGCCACATCACACATCCTTAACCCCAACCAAAAGGTCAATTTCATTCTCCAATGCATAGTAAATAGGTGGGTGAATAATATGACCGTTTACTTACATACTCAAATCCAACCCACACCCCAAATGACAGAAATTAAACTATGTAAGAAAAGTGTAGTTAAAACTTACAATTTGACTTAGACAAATGCATTATAAAAGTCTAAAATCAAACCTCCAACCATAGGTATGGTTGGTAAATGAATTTAAGAGGTATGGGAAAAGTTTAACTTGTCCCATAAGCCTCCAAAAACAACCTTGAAGGAAAATTCGAATTCCCAAGAAGGTGGAGTCTTTCACACTCAAAAGTTAACTTACACATCACTTACACATCTCTTACAACACTTTAATTCAAGTCCAACAACTCTATTAAGTACTTTCTTATGACATATTTTAATTAATTAACTTAACAACATGATTACTCACAATATTACACACTATTTAATGACTAATGAAAGGGTCAATACACCACAAAGTAAACACATGCAAACATAAACAAAAAAACCAATAAATAAATACACATAACCCCTTGGTCACATTTAAAGGTGATCCGCCCATGGGAATCCCTAACACACACAAACATGCACAAACAAATACTAGTTACCATGGTGACCTTGTTGAATTCATCTAGAATTCCAATGTGGTTGGTCTCCAATCTTCCGATGTTTGTTGTGATATTTTAACATGGAAAACACGAATAGCTCCTTCGGCCTCATGGCCATATAAGAAAATCCAAAATAATATAAATAAAATTTTAAAATCATCTAGATATATGGATCACAACAACATCCAAGCAACCAACAAGATCATTTGCAATTTTACTCAACAACTATATCATCATCAAATAATTTCCATTTCTAGGTCTACTCACAATATCGAAATATCACATGTCCGAAAAACATCCATAGTATAACCATGTCAAATAGTATATCAACATCAATATCAAAAATACCTCTAATAATCATCATGCATCATAACTGAATCAAGTCAACAATAATCCATGATCTAATATCTAACATCATACTATGATAAAGTCCATAATCATGTCTATACTATAATCAGCAGTATCATGATTAGTATCGAAAAGGTGTCAAAGGGAAGTGGGCACTACACCAATCAACCTTTTTGACTCTCTTTGCCTCTCCTCTACGAGCCTTTATACCCCGTATTGCACTTTTAGGATGTTGCTAAAAATTGAAATGTTGAGTTTCGTATCAAATTGCCGTGTGGGATTTGAACAATGAAATGTTTGTGTGCCTTTGCAAACCCCTAGAATTTTAACTATAAATTTACGTGGAACCTTCAGTTTGGGAAAAGCACATTCCTAGTTAGTTTTGCAAAGGGGTTTCATAGGCATCCAGTAGCTATTTGACTAGGTCTAACTTGGTCGGTTATAACTGGTTGCTCCGGAAAATATTCACCAATTGTACACCATTCCCCAGTTTTGGATCTTTTCAATCCCTGTGGATTATAATACTCAAATATTTATTCTGATTTTCTATCATTTGGGGAGCATGAGCATGATTCTCTCCCATGTGCATCAAACACATATTCATTTTTGCACACTGCTATAACTGTGGGTCATTGGAATTATCAACACTAATAATCTCGATGGGACTATTATCAACAATGTAATACTTTCTCTCCAGAAAAATGCGAAGGCATGAACGCATGAAACTCAAACAAGTACATGATATTCCCTTTCCCTATTTTCTTGGTATAATCTAAAAAATTTCTTATCTTTTCTTTTCTTTACTCTGTTAGATGCCCTTGCTGCAACTAATCTATTACTACTAAATTTACAACGTGAACTTGAGTTTCATCTTGGTTACTACCTTTGGATCTCAAATAAAGTGCAAGTATTATTATGCAAGGAATGTGATAGGTGTAAAGACTATTTATTATGCCCATGTGCTTTGATGGGCTGCCCATACGTCCCACGCAAGTCCTCCGAACCACCCACAATAAAATCCCCTAACACCAACTACCTTCCTCTACCACACGCTGCCCATCTCCTCTTTTTTTCATTATTAATTTTCTTATTGTTTTGTTTTTGGTGTTTAAAATTTTTGGCACTACAAAAACTTATAATCATGATCATACCAAAATAGGTGTCAAAGAGGGTTGGGCACTGTGGATTCACATCAAGCCCCAACATGTCTATTGAAACACAAATAAAAATACATGGATGGAAAAACATAAGCTACTTCATTAGACACGTCCTACAAAAGAGATATCTCTCTGCATTACATGCTTTAATACGAGCATGTGGGTTTAGGAATACAAAAAATTATAACTATTTTTTTATGTGTTGTTATTTCATAGTTTTTTATGTTGTTTCCATGAAGTATACTTTCTCAAAGTTACCTTGGCTCAGCACCCATCCAGGGAAATGTTGAGATCATGGAGTGTTCAAGTTGCATGTTACAATGGTAAAATATTAAATATTTCACTCTTTTGAAAAGGTTAGTGATGATTAATTTTAGAAAAAAAAATATTATGTACATGGCACAAAAGGTTATGCTTAATTAAAACTTTAGGTTGAGGCTATACTTTTCAACAACATATTTAGTAATGTTGAGCATCAATCGTATATAAATTTGGTGTTTCGCTACATGCACTACCTCTCTTTATCATTATCAATTTCAACGTATACAAATTTGTCCCAAATGAGATGTAAACCAACCAATCCACATATAAATTCCCCTTTTTCATGGGAATCATATACAACTCCCTCACAAAATTTCTTGGACTCTAACAACACATAAATCTCAAGGTTTGAATTTGGACAAAATAACTATTAACATCATATCTATGAAAATCTAGTGCCTTGTTTTAACAGCAATAACTGGATTTCACAATGTCAATGGCCTTCACATATAACACCTCCTTTCTCACTTAAAAATATGCCAAAATGTCTCTAGGCCCTTTTTTCATGTATGAAAAAAATGAAGAATCTCAAATTCATTTACTTCAGCTACATCTAATCAACAAAAATTCCTCAACACCTTCCCCCATGCTATTACATCATCATCCCTCAATTTATTTTTTTATTATTATTCAACAAACCATTCTTCACTTTTATACATACAAATAAATTTACTCCTACACGTTTGCTCGATTTACTTATTTATAATATATATTTAAATATTATTCAACCTTTTTCACCTTTTACACCATCATACACATCATTGGCTTAAAACCCATTTGATAACTAGGCTCTTACAAAACATAATGTTTTGTCAAACTTATGTTTTTAATGCTTATTTGTATGGACGCTATTTTTTGTATTTTTTTTGTCTTTGAAGTAACATGGATATCAAACTTCGAATATTGATAAGAAAGTATTTATTAATGTTTACCATTGATGTTACTTTTTTATCACAGTGGATGGCTACACTAAGGTTCATTGTGCATTTTTGGATTGATAATTTGAAATTGAACAGAGATATAGTGCATTGCTAAAGTTTAGATTTTTATTCATTTTAATAAGTTATGCAGGTATTCAAATTCTTTGGTAGAAATTCATGATGTAAAATACTTTAATCAAATATATATATACTATTGCTACTTTTTAATAAAATGAATATCAACCAAAGAAAATTTTAAGACCCCTTACCAAAACCCAACTTGGATTTTATAGCGAATTTGTAAAAAATGGTTTTCTTGCTGATGGTGAATATGAGAAAAATGTATATAGTGACATAGTTAAATAATTTTTCTGGAAAATTCATGTTGAGGATGGTTGTAGGGGAGTGACCAAAAAAATTCATAGATCCATCTCCTGTACGGAAGACCAGTAATTAGATGCCCATATACATAGATCCACTAGATGACAGACACCTACACATACGAATTCCCACTATATACGTACCTGCATGTCTACACATGTAGATTCCCTTCTGCATACACAACCGAGCGTATGCACATGTATATGCCCATCTGCATGTACAAAACCAAGTGCATACATATACTACTGGGACACACTAAACATAAATAAATTTCCAATTGAAACTTCCCAAATATGAATGGGTTCCTGTTTATCCAAATACCATATCAAATGTTATAAAAATTTATTGAGAAAATAAACATGATTATGATTTATGCATGACAAATGTGACATTACATTAATTTTAGACTATAATTCAGACAACAAATGCATGATTTGATGCCTCTCCACACAAGCAACTAGTTGAATCATGCATTACATGGATTTTAATGTTAAAGTGTGCTACGTTGTAATTAGAGACATTTCCCCTACCTTCAAATAATAAATGAATGAGAAGTTTCAATCATCCAGCTCAAACCCTAATAAAATCCTATACAACCCTAAAGAAAATCCTAGCATTTGATTTTCAAACCTTAACCCTAACTACATCCAGGAATTTAGATTTTTGTAGTTAGGTGTATGAGTTATATAATCAGGTGTAAGAAATAATGTAGTCATGTGTATGTAATCAAGTAACTATACTTTGTGGTGGAGTTCATTTGTCGAGCATCTGTAGTCATTCATTTTGTGTATGTGGTCAAGTTCATTCGTCGGGTGTCTTTTATGTAATATATATGCATAAATATACATAAATATGAAATTTATTTTAAACACTCGGTAAGTTGACCTATAAAATTAACTTTTACCTAGAAATTTTAGGTGAAATGTTTCTTCGTACGAATCCTCAAAATCGAAAAAATGTAAATTTCAGAATTGTAAATATTCGTGAACTAACGAATATTGGCCACTAAAATTTACCCTAATATCAACATATGATTTAGTTTTCATTCAAAGATGCATTTTCTCCCTTGTTATCGCAAACAACTAGCCACTATTATTTATTTCTCGCACTACTGTTCTTTAACATGACTTTACATCCACCATACATGCATTCCTTCCAATAAATGTCAAATAAATGAAACTGCATGAATGTCATTCACTAACGACTTTGCATGATTTTTTCAAGTGTGTAAACTATGATAATTAATTAACCGTGGTTTTGTTAAGGCCAATTTTTTTCCCTTGTTGACTCTTGCCTTCGACAGGAATTCCCCCACCAAAAAGCCCCTTTTGGGGGAGGCCCTTCATTCTCATTTGAGACCTCAGAAAAATAGCTCTTGTCAAGAATATACCAATATATACAAGGTACTCATTCGGGGTGATCATTTAGATAATCTATCAAAAATCATCGCATTGTGAATTGCCTTTTGTTAATAAGATTCTAACCCAACATATGTTTCGTATCGCCAAAACCTTCTAAATATTCATAATGTTGAAGTGTATTTCCATGATTGGGAAACTCTCATGAAACTTACTAATTATTTTTCCCCATAAAGAAAAAAAAATTCCTTTGAGCGACCAATTTGTTCACTATAAATTACTTGATTCATCCCCACTATAAGGAATTGTTGAGATTGTTGAATGTTCAAGTTACATGTTGCAATGCTAAATATGAAAAACATCACACTTTTGGCAAGCTTAACCATGATTAATTACAACCAAATATTATTATATGAATGAGATAAAAGGTTATGCTTACTGCAAACCTTTGGGTTCAGGCTAGACTTATGAACATTACAATTTCCCATGTCGAGATATAATTGTATACAATGTTGGTGTTTCCGTGCTTGCATTGGATCTCTTTATTTTTATCAATTTCAATATATATAAATTCGTCTCAAATGCGATATTATCCACCCTCTTCATGTTTCACATTGGAATTGCAAACAATTCCGTCTCAAAATTGCTTGGGATCTCACAATACATAAAGCTTAAGGTTTGACTTTAGACAGAGAAACTATTGACATCAAAGGTATGAAACGTCAAGGCCTCACTTTTGCAACAATAACTAGAGTTGTAGCCTTAATGGCCTTCATGTATAGCACCTCCTTTCTCATGAAAAGATACTACATGAAATGTATTTGAGCCCTTATTTTCAGCTATAGAAACAAGGAACTCACATTGATTTTCTCTATCTTGCAGCCACCTAAACTTCATTGACACCTTCAACCCAGCATATTCTCCTCCACTTACTTTTTTTTGCTAATTACTCAACAAACCATTCTTCACTTTTATACATACAAATAAATTTACTCCTACAATATTGCTTGATTTTACTTATTTATAACAGTGATTTAAATATTATACAACATTCTTATGGACCAAATTTATATTTTATATCATTAGTTATAGTTATCTATTTCGACATCACTTCATTGAATCGTTTCTTTAGCTAAAAAATAGTGTACCACGAATTAATGTGAAGCATTTTCCATTCCATTTTTGCTAACTATGTACACATTTTGTTTATAAGTCTAAAATTGCAACATCTATGTATTGTTTCACATAGAGAGAAATTGTAACACCCACATTTTACACAAACAAATACAACACTACAAATACCAGATTTTTTTAATTTTATTTTTGACTTACATTGTTATTTACAAGACACCATATGACAACGCAAGGTATCTCTTAGGACAATGCATAACACATGAGATGTTTGCACAACCCTTATCCCATATAAATAACATGAATAGTGCATAATGCATATCAAGGCCACATTTTCCCAAATGCCAAGACGCAACACAATGATTCAACTACATTATGACTCCCATATAGGCACCATCCATAACAACATTTTGTTGGTTTATATATTTAATACATTCATATTTCGATATTGACCTTATTTACTTGGAAATCACTTATCAATTATTTTATAATTTAACTATAGTATCCTTACTTTATTTAACATTTCACTTGTAGTAATGCCATCTAATTTTTCTTATTTCCCTCATCACACCAGAATGTTGTAACCTGGTTAGGTTACTCTTAAATACTTCAAATATCGGTTATATGCGACCTGCATATATATATATATATATATCACATTTTATTAATAATATATAAATAACATTATTTTATATTTTTGAAGAGTAATATGAGAAATTTCCATCACCTAAAAAGGTATTTTAGAGGCATGGGTTGCTGTCAAATTTAACCCTTGAAATTTATGGTAATTGATGAGCGAATGGATGTACCGGCCGTGCATGTAATGATATATGCTATTTGAGGCCAGGTCCATTTAATGATAGAAAGGCATGTGCCAGTCTTATTCTCAGCCACATCAGCAGATCAAAAGTGGTCTCCACAAAAGTGCACGTTTACAATGCAGAGTTAGGATGGAAAATAGTTCACTCTGTAAATGTGTTTCTCGTGAATTCTTTTTATTAAAATGATAATTGTTTAATTGTGGAAGGATAAGGATCACGATTTCTCCGGCATTATAAAATAGAGAATACCAAGTAAAGCTACCGGCGTGGAGGAATAACACCGGAATAATTTTCTTACTTCCATTTCATTTTATTCCGATCAGAATAATGTGCTCACTTCTATTTCAGTTTACAAGCGTGGTGTCATAGGTGCGATCAAATCCGATACCTAAATCCTATAAATAAGTGAGTTTGGGTAAAGCATTCTACGTTGCATTGGAGTGCAAGAATGGCCGAGGTTGAGATGGTAGTGCTGCGTTGTTCCATATTTGCTTTCATGATGATCGCCATACTTTCTCCTGCGTCTGCTGAGCAGTGCGGAACACAAGCGGACGGAGCACTTTGTCCAGACGGACTTTGCTGCAGCAATTATGGATGGTGTGGCAACACACCTGCTTATTGCAGCCCTGATAATTGCCAAAGCCAATGCCCAGATGAACCCACGCCGACTCCACCTCCTCCCACTCCTCCGACTCCCCCCACTCCTGCCGGAGAAGGGGTGGCCTCTATTATTACCGAGGACGTGTTCAACGAAATGTTGAAGCATAGAAACGATTCAGATTGTCCAGCCATGAACTTCTACGTTTACAATGCCTTCATTGCAGCAGCCAACGCCTTCGAAGGCTTCGGCACCACCGGTAATGAAACTACTCGAAAAAGAGAGCTGGCTGCTTTCTTTGGCCAAACATCACACGAGACCACTGGTAATGATTTCCATGAATTCTATAGACTTTTAGCGACAGTCGATAATTTGTGGTTTGTTAATGTTGTGATGGTGTTTGCATGATAAAACCAGGTGGGTGGGCAACAGCGCCAGATGGTCCATACGCATGGGGATACTGCTTCATCAGAGAGATTGCAGGCGGAGATTACTGTGCCAACACAGAGCTATATCCTTGCGCTTCTGGACAACAATATTACGGCCGAGGCCCGATCCAGCTTTCGTGGTACGATTATTCATTCAATGTATGGTGCTACGTACTGTTAGAAAATGTCCGTCATGGTTAAATTGTGCACTTGTGATTGTTGGCCAGGAACTTCAATTATATACAGGCGGGGAATGCAATAGGATTCGATGGATTAAACAATCCAGATATTGTGGCCAGAGATGCTACGATCTCGTTCCAGACTGCGATCTGGTTCTGGATGACCGCGCAACCTCCAAAACCTTCATGCCACGATGTAATTACTGGAACATGGAATCCCTCCGAGAATGATGTGGCCGCAGGTAGAGAAGCCGGATACGGATTGACCACAAATATAATAAACGGAGGACTGGAATGTGGCCAAGGGCGCATCACCGACCAGGAGGCGAGTCGCATAGGGTTTTACAAGAGGTATTGTGATATGTTGGGAGTGAGCTATGGAGATAATCTGTCCTGCCAAAACCAGGCCCACTACGGCCTTGCGCTCCCCATGACTGCCGAACAAGCCCAAATCATCGTCTACTAAATCTTAAAAAATCTGTGTTGTGTTCTCGTTTTGTTTAATAATCTATTACGAACGGTGTGAATGTAGCTGAATGAACACGTGTGCTTCAGCAACTACAAAGCAGTCACTAGACGTGCTTAAATAAATTAGCAACAGATGGGCAATATTTACTTACAACATATATTAATAGTAATTGATAAAATTATTATTATTAGTTCGTACTGAATGTTCATATTTTTAGTGTTGAGAATTTACTTTTACAATTTCTTAAATATAAATAAAAATAAAATAGAAAAATAAATTTGTTTCATTTCTATTGGCTATTTTTCAATCAAATGACAAATTTTAAGCTTTATAAAGGTAAAAAAAATATTACAATTTTTTAATTCAAATTATTTTTTATTGACATGTGTATTAACATTTATTATGAAGAGCATGCAAAAGGAAAGATGTGACATAATATCAACAAGTTGGCTTCAAATTTGAATTCACCTACTAAACTATTTATCATATGCAGTTATTTTATCCTTATCACTAAGTTAGGTGGTCCTTGTTGTAAGTGAGATTTATGTAGGTTTGTGTGTATTTTATTCCACCCCAACTTCAAAGTTCGTATTTTGACTTGGGGAATATTTTTGGAGGCTTGTGGGACAAGCTAAACTTGTCCCATGCCTCTTAAATTTACCCAACAACCCTACCTATGGGTTGGAGAGTTTATTTTCGACTTATTTATCCTTTTTAGAGTGTAAAAGAGTGAAAATTATTGCACCTTCTTTTTGTCACAATAAATTTTGTCCTTAGAAGTCATGGTGTGCAAGTTTGTGTGCCATGTGGGTTGTCATAGTTCTTACATGCCTATTTATTATCTAGGACATGGTGTGTTGATTTGAGTGTGAGAATGGAGGAATGATGAAGTGGCATCCTACATGGAGCCACCTCATCATCCTCACATTTAATTTCTATTTATTGAGGGATTTTGATGGAATGGGGGTTACTTGTTCATTTTTTATTTTTTTTTCTTTTTTGTAAAATTGGGAGCTTGTTGGATTGCTTTTGGGGAAATTTCTTGGCTTGGAGGCGTGAAAGACATGTGATATTTTCTTGGAGCTTGATGGAAAGATAGGCTCTCCACCTTTAATGTTTTGTTTATTATGTTTTTTGATGTGAAAATATTGTGCATGTGCTTGTGTGTGGTTAGGTAGCATGCCTTAGTTTGGGTGTGAGAGATGGACTTATTGGACCATTGGGTAGGGAAAATAGAGTTTTGTGAGGCATGCATTTTTTGTGAGTGTGATTGAAAGTTTCACATATCGGGAGTGAAAAGGAAATCATGGTCATTTTGTTGCATAATTGCAAGGGAGAGATAAGGATATTGTGTTGTTGATTTTGTGCACTTGGAGGCTTAGGGTGAAACTCCCACTTCATATGGGAGGCAAAAGGAGGTGGTTTCCCATAATCCTTGCTCCATTTTGTTTGGGTATCAAACCTATGTAATATTTGAGAAGTTGCAAACTTGTTTGAGTATGTCATTTTAGTGTGTTGAATATTTGAATGTATGTTGTTTGTGGAAGCCATATTTGTTGGAAGTTGTCAAATGTTGCTCAAGATCCCTCATGGTTCCTTGGTTGGGGCTCGAGGGCCATTAAGGGGATGGTTTCTCCTCTTAATGGATTAAAGGTTGGGCAAAGATCATTGTCTACTCCCCCTTTATTTGCATTGTGATCCTTGTTGTGAAAGTTTGAAGAAAGCAAGACTTGGAGCTACCTTTGGAGAATACATGCAAATAGAATACTTGTACTTTGGCCTTGTTGAAAACTTTTATGCTTGTAAGAAAGATGTATTTTTGTTGGAAATCTCTATAATTTTGTGATCTCTTCCAAGAGTATTTGATTTAGAAGTATGCATCTTAAAATGTGTTAGTTGTGTAAAAAATTGAAACTATAAAATTTACATGGTTAAGTGAAAGAGGAAACTTGATATGGTTTGGAATGGAATTGCATCTCCCTTAATTAAGTTGTTCCATTATCCTAAACATGTAATATGTTCCATTTTAAAGGTGTTAAAAATCTTGCTTAAAATGCCTTGCTATATGAAATAGATGTCATTTTGACTGTCATTATAAGAGGAAAAAAGGATTGAAAATAAAGTGTTTGGAGAATATAGAATTTTTGTTACATTCTTATCAAGTTGTAGGAAGCAAGATAGTTGTAAAAATTTCATGAATAGGCAATCTTATTAGTTTGTTTAATTATCATTGTCTATGAATGGGTAAAAATTATTGTAGTTCTTGCCTTGTCTTCCCTACTCTAAATGACTTAATATTGATTATATAAATAAAAAAAATTGTAAGAATATATATACATTTATAATTAAAAATATATTTAATTTTATAGATTTATATATATTAAATATATTATAAATATTTTCCTTATTAAAAATAAATTGTTGTGATTATATTATAAGCTATAAAATTTTACTATATATATATATATATATATATATATATATATATATATATATATATATATATATATATATATATATATATATATATATATATATAAAATTAAATACACACACACACACGCACACACGCACATTCTTATTAAAGAAATAAAATAATTATTGGGACGGTCATGTAAAAAGAAAATCACAGTTTTGAAGTGTGGTCGGTTGGCCTTTGTTTTTTATTTGGGTAGTCAACCAAATTGGAATTTATCATAGTCACTACAAATATTTTGATCTACATTTTTTAAGTATAAAGTATAAACTCACTCACGTGTTTGTGTGTGTGAAGATTGGTATATCTAATTTTTAAATTATCTATTTCGGGTTTATATTTTTTTATAATAAATTTCTGTGTGTGTGTGTGTGTGTGTGTGTGTATTCTTAGATTTGGAGTTATACACAAGTATATATACTCAAAATTTAAAAAGTGTATATATTGAAAAATAAAACTAGATCTATTGGGAAAATGCCATATACTCAAATGGGTATTTTCATTGAATCAATTTACAACAAATAATGAAATGCACAACCAAACCCTAGAATAGGGTAGAATAGAATAACAAGAAAAAATAAATGAAATAATCTTAGATTTGTGTGTATCCATCCCCAAGCTCCATCTTCCTCTTGCAATATGGCTTCCTTCTCTTCCTCCTTCCCGAAACCGACCAAAAAAATGAGGAAATGATTAAAACGAATGAGTAAAAAACTCCATAGAGATGTTTAGGGTTTTTGGGAATCCTTATATCTAGTGGCTAGGAATATTCCCTACAAAATTTAGGTGAGAGTAGGTTGGATCATCATTTGAACACATGGGTCGAATTTGAATGGGGCCACTTAAGTGGTGTTGAAGTTAACTCTAATTTTGTATTTCATTATGATTTATTTTAATAAATTTTAAAAGTAAAGAGGCCACGACCTTGTGATAATTAAGAAAATTCATTTCCTTAGTAATTTAGACAACAATTATAATTGAGAATTAAATTTAATAATATTGTTTAAATGGAAGGGTAAATTAGACCTAGACCTTTTTATAGTAAATTATTAAATGGTTTTAGGAACCACATTCTTAAATTAATTAAGGATTCTAGGAGTGAAATTTTAAACCTAATTTAAAATGATTAAATATTATTAATTAATAGTTCTAAAACAATTGTTGTTAATCAACACCTTTGCTAAAGGTTGTAATCGAAGTTGATATATATATATATATATATATATATTCCATACTTTTTCTATTTTAACTTATGTTTTGTCTTGGGTTTCGTGGGGTAAATTTCTGGGTGTTACAGGAAACATTTTTTTCAGTGTGTATAAGGATTGCTTAATAGGAACTATGAAAGGCTTATACAATGTGATCCTTGTTTAAACATGCCAAGAAAAAATCATTTCCTAAGTAGAGATTCCCCATATATTAAACCTAGAAGTGTGAATTTTCAAGACCATGATCTTAAATAATCAAATTTCTCATTTCACTGGTTATTAAATATTTCTTTCTACACAAGAAACTGCCTATCTTGATTGATACTTGCAATTGCATTTTTGTTAGAGTAGGTATTTACCTTAGGTCATGTCCACCTAGGTACTTTATTTACCTGTATTGTATTTATCCTCACCCACTTATGTGTGTGGATATTTATTTTATCTTATTTAGATATTAGGAGATATAATCTGTTTATTAGTATAGTTCTTTCCTTGATCTATGGTATTGGCTAGTTCTTTCCTTGATCTATGGTATTGACTAGATCCTTGATGTCTAGTTCTCTCCTAAATCTATGGTCTTAACTAGTTCTTTGATGACTAGTTATTTCCTTGATGTATTGCTTGATCTACGACCTTGACATGTTCTTAGATTGTTATTCCTTGCCTATTTAAGCAAGGCCCATTCTCATTGTATTGCATTGAGTTCCATAATAATATATGATATTGCTTCTCATTTATTTGCAAAAGTTTTATGAAAAATTATTTTGGTGAATTATTTTCATCTTATTGATCATGGTGTTTGATGAGCATATGTGTTCTTGACTTGGTACGATTTGGTTATCGTTCCTTTCATGGTATCAGAGCAAGAGATTGTTGTTGACATCTGTATGTAAGTTTTATTTTGCAAATAAAATCTTTGTATATTCATATATTTGGGATTTAGTCGTATTTTGTTGTTGTGTGTAGTTTTATGCAAAACAAAGGTTTCCAATGGATCCAAAAGGCGTGAAAATCCTAAGATCGACTATAAACTCAGCCATTTCTGCAGGTAGTCATTTTTTTTTATTTTTTTGTTGTTATAGAGAAGTACACTAGTTCACCTCGGGATTTGTGCCCACCAAAAAAGAAAATGTGGGATATTTTTTGGGTGTTTTGGGTTTCTCAGGATCTACACAAGGCAGTTTTCTTTTCCAACATAATTGTTTCGGTTTGTGAGTAGGACGTTTTTCAGAGCTTTTCTTTATTAGCAGGGGTCCACGGATGCTGTGCATGTTTTTTACTATTTCAGGAAAATCCGCAGGTTGCTATGTTTGGCAAGCAAAGGTGACTTCTACACAGTCGAGAAATAATATTTTTACCAGAAGAGGCAGTTGGATGTGACTTTCTCGAAAACATGTGACACACCCCAAAATAGTAAGTTGTGCAAACACCCATTAAAATCCGTAGCCCTTGGTCATATGAGGGCTTAAAGATTATAATTCCTACTAGTAGGTGCTTAACTTCATCCCCCTTCAATTTTATTTGTGTGGTGAAGGAAACAACAATATATTTTAATTTAGTGGCAACTAAAATAAATAACAGAGCATAATATTAAAAAGCTTGTAACTTTTGATCGGTAACTCAGTTTTGAGTGCCGTTTTGTAACGCTCGTAATTTATCAACAAGAATGGACGATAAACCTAGTAGCAAACTACGAAAATTATGGATTTTTTTTTGGTTACATGGCATTATCATGAATTTACTCTAATCCAGATTATAAAATTTTAAGCAACTGCAAGGCATCAAAAACGATTACCGAGCAATTAAGATTGCCCCAATAATCAAAATCAATATTACGTTTATATTCATTCACCAACGATACTCCAAAATTTTATTTAAACAATCTTCATTTAGTTTTTCACTATTTAACTCCATTAATCCCATTTTATTTAAACATAGAGTTGTTTAGGGCAACTTTAGCGTAAAATTCCAAATCTAGGGACAAGATTAGATCCATCCTAGGGCTCACATTTAATCCTCACCCTCTTATGTCATGGGATTGTGGTGGGAATAGGAAATAAATTATAGGAAGGGGTGTGGCCAAATTAATACCAAAAAGGGGGAAAATTAATTAAGTTATAAAGGGGTGTAGACTTCTTTTGATGACCCTAATGAACTTAATAGAATAAATTAATTTAAGTTCTTTTGGGGTAGTGTTAATTTAATTTTGGGTAAATTAAATTTATATAAAAAATTTATTAACAGGAAATGGTAAAATAAATATTAATATTATTTAGTTCAATTAAAAAAAAAATCCCCAAAATATTAGTGACTTTTGGTTTGTTTTCCGGTGTCTCGGGACGGGGTATTACATGGCCAAAGCTTCACGATCTCCTTGATGTGATCTGCAACTATGGTCTGACGGCCTCTAGGCCTCTCTAAAGCTGTGATGTACAAAGTTGAATAAGAATTACTTGTAATTTGGAACCTAAAATTAATGTGTGTGTGTGTGTGCAAAAAAACTATGAACAAGATATGTAAAGACTTAAGCCAACTAAGGCATTGAAAAACACTTGCAACACCAAATAGTAAGTCACTATTTCAACTACAAAAAAAAAGTTCAAGGATGAATTTGAGCTCTACATTATTATTATATTTATTGATTTAAGACAAACAAACACTTACATTTATTTGTTTGGCTACTTTCATGTGACTTAGTTTTGATTATTTGATTTTCCTTGACTTTGGTTAACTGGAAATTTTGATACAAGTTTTTTTGGCTCTAAGTTTGTAGGAGAAAAATTATATGCTTTGTTTGGAAACAACAAGTTACTTCAATGTTTCTCATCACCTTTGAATATTTGAACATTTCACATGTTTTACAATTTAAAAATATTTGTTTAGGATTCTAAACAAACCAAATTCTCACCCATTACAACCTGCTCATTTTTACATTCTCAATTTTTACAATCTACAATTACAATTTAATGGAAGGAATTGGTCACTTCGCGGATCTTGGTTTGTTATATTATTGTCTCGAGCATTGATATTTAGTTTTTGTGTTAGTGAATGTTTCGTATGCCTTCGTTTTTAATACTCATGTTTTCAATGTCAATTAGCCTAATCAATGGTTTTGTCTTTCATTTATGGGCGACATTTTTTATCTATACTTTTAAAGAGAATCATTTAAAAATTTCATACAATTCGTAAGGGTTTCTATCTATCCATGGTTACATTTTTTTCATGATAACTAATGCAATTTTATTTTCATAGTCAATTTTAGTGTGGTTAGATGAATTGTTTTTTTTTTTTTTTGTTTGTTTATAAGAAGTTAAAAGAGTAGATTCTTACTGTTTTATACATGTTTCCCTTCTGAGAAAGGTCGAATAGGGTTTTGTTATTTTGGAAGAATGTTAATTCTTTTTAAAACATGATAGAATCAAGTTCTATTCGTTTTGTACATGTATTGTTTGAGTTCAAATTCATCTGGCTTCTGCACATTTCAAAGAGGATGTCTATTTTAATTTTTGTTTTCATTTCTATATATATATATTCATAATCAAAGTATATATGTAATAATTAAATATATATATTACATTTATATTTCAAAGGATGACTGTAGAATATAACACACACATTCTTTGTTTTATTTTTGCATAAGAATAAATGTCTACAATATATTTTACCTTGATTGTATTTTTTCTAAGGTACATATATGTAGAAAATAAGCATAACTAATTAGAAAGTCAAACTTTTAAACTTGCAGAGCACAAGCGGATGGAGCAGTTTGTGCAGGCGGACATTGCCAAGAAATTATATAATTACAATGCCTTCATTGCAGTAGCCAAAGACTTCGATGGCTTCACCACCACCGGTGCTGCCGCTACTCAAAGAAGAGAGTTGGATGTTTTCTTTTTCCAAACATCAAAAGAAACCAACTTGGTAATGAATTCCAATATCTCCTTATTTTTATTTTATAACCATCATAAATTTTTAGTTTGTTAGTCTTGTGATGGTGCTGATAAAAATAGGTGGGTTGGAAATAACGCCAAATGGTCTAGACACATGGGGATACTTCTTCTATAGTGCCCAAATCAAGAAAAAATAAAAATCAATAAATAATATAAATTAAATACATTAATTCTAGTGGATGGAGTGAGGCGGGGTGAGGGCATGGACTTCCTAGCTAGGCATGTGGGCTCTATAAATGGCCTACAGACCTCTCACGTTACTTGCATAATAATACAATTACTTTACTTAATCCCCAAGGCCAAAACCATGTTGAAAACCAAGGTAATGATATAAATTTAGTAGTATTAGGTAGCTGAAATAAATAAATAGAAAATTGCGTGGTGAATCGAGTAGTTTTTGTATTGATCATGACATTAAAAGTGCCATTTTCCTGCTATCCCGCTTATGTTTCTGTAAGATTTGTCTCTTGCACTCTTCATATGTGTCAAACCCTCTGTTGACCATCCTCTGCATATTCTTAGCCGTTGTCAATGGAGAGCCATGGTTGTTGGTTCGTAGCAAAATTATAAACAATTTTGTTGATGGCCATCATTAATTCTTCAGGGTTCTTTCTCCTGTTTTCTTCACTTTTCAGCTATGGCCACCATTGCTTCAAGGTTTGAGCCTACTTTTCCTTGCTTGGGTTGATATTTTTCTTCTAGGATCTGTTTTATTGCCATTCCAAGGGCTCTGTGTTTTTCTCTGTGAGGGATTCTCCATGGTTTCCTTCTTGTTCTAGGAGATTTATTAAGTGCATAGTTGAGTTGTTCTAGATCTAGGATTTTTATTAACCATATCTCACCTAACACATCTCATCATTTTATATTCTCAGTGGTCATATTTTTCCGAAATATTTTACTTGCATGACCCACTTGTGACCTGGGTGATTTCTTGTTTTATCCATGAGATAGCTTTACCATGTTTTGGGTGAAATATTTTTTGTTTTAGATATTCCCCATCCCCATTTTGACCACCAGCACTGGAACAATGTATGGACGTCCAACAAAGCATAAATATAGACGAATTTTGTTAGATTTTGTAGTTGCAAGTGTTCTGGGAGATATGTATGCAAAATATGGAAGCATGCACTTGGCATATGAATTGTTTAGACTAACTAGCTGAAAGAAATGTGGCATGAACTATAATGATTATAGGAAACCAAAGCATAATGAATAAGGGACATTATTTTGTCATATGTTATAGTTGAAATTGATCTAGTAAGTGTGTATGCAACATGTGGAAGCATGCACTTGGCATGTAAATTGTTTAACTAAATTCCTAAAATGTGGCCTCATGGACTGCAATGATAGTAGGATATGTACAAAAATGGGTTTTTTGAAAATTTCTTGGAACCTTTCAAGAAAATTCGAAAGCCATGCTTCATAGTATTTTCCAGCATCCTCCACCTTGTGCAAAAATGGAGGATTTAGAAAAGGGAATGGACATGCATCAATCATAATGATTGCTGCTAGAATTTTTCGTTGCTGCTTGAAGCGTCCACAAAAATATCCTCCAGCGTAAAAATGGGTCTCAATATGGTAGGGGCTTTCTCATAAGCATAATGATTGCTACTGGAATTTTTGGCTACTGCCAACAACATCCATAGAAATATTCGTCACTAGAAAAATAGCCGTTTCCAAGCAATGGCTTTCTGATGTAAAAATAGAATGCTATAAAATTTCATAAAACATTAAAAATATTTGGCATATAACTTTGAGTACAATATTCAAGTAAAATTTGAACAATTTTTTGGTGGACATGTGTGGAGACCATCTTTCACTGTGTCGTTATTGGACAAGCATGGTCTCCCTTACCTTAATATTTTAGAATTTTTGTATAATTTGGTTTTTCATTTGTAACAAAATAAAAATATTAAACCATTAAATATGATACAATTGGATATTAATATCAGGCTGCTATCTCAAACTAATAAAATTCCTTATAATTTTCATTACCGACTTGCAATTTGATCGACATCCATGTTAATACCAAAAATTTATACATTGGGACCTACACCAGCCTGTGAACTGGGACCAACTCCCTGTGTCTGTAGTGTTGCCCCCTCCCCCTGTGCCTGTATCTGGGCCTGTAAGGCCCCAATCTGTGCCTGGGATGTGGCCAAATGGCCCTGTAAACTTGCCACCTGACCATCTTTGTCTCCATCTCCTCCATCTCCTCTACCCTCTCCCTCCGCCATCTGGGCCTATAGACTAGCCACCTATACTCGTAGCTCTGCTACCTCTACCTCTGACCCCTCCAGTTGCATCTGTAGTATACCTATCTGCATGATCAACGTCACTACCTACCCCTTTAGGGCGTCTCTCTGCACTGTAACAGTAGCTAGATCAGGCTGCCACGGTCTAGGTGGTATGGCTCGTAACTGAGCTGCCCACAACTGCCTATACCTATCTATGCATCCAGCGTCATCAATCCACTGATCCACTGGCTGCTCCTCCTCTCCTGTAGGCACTATAGGCTGTGGTAGAGGTAGAGGCATCTCCACATCATCTCTCCGATACTATGGGAAGGACACAGAAATATCCTATACAAGCCCAAACTACCATCGGACCCTGTCTACTAGTGATCATCTCATCCTCCTCAGCACATCAACCCTGTATGTAACATGAATTGAGTAGTTTAAATAATGATATGTATACCAAATAAAATCATCAAACATCAACTCCCTCATTTTGGATATTGATTGGTTTACAAATATGAATTAAGAAAAGTGACACCTCTTTTTCTCAAATGCTTTCCTCAAAGATTCAGTTGGGGAAAATCAAGTCAAAAATTTGAAGGAAAATAGCTCCATTGGAAACTTTGAGAATTAGATTAAACACGAGTTAAAAAAATAATACCAAAAGATGTTAAATATGTAAGGTATGTAACCATTCACAATTAAAGTAGCATATCCAATATATAATCTCTTTAATAAACTAAACTTGTAATCACTTCAATGAAAACTAATAAACACTAAAATAAAATAAAGTTAATAATCATTCTATGTATCTGAACACCAATCGAGTATCATTTATAAAGATGAAAATAGTGAAGGTGAACAATTTTTTTTTTACCACCCATCAAATCACATGAATTGTGTAAGTTCATTAAGTTGGTCTAACATAATATGATGACACCTGCATATATGATTGTCTAATACCACTAAACAAAAATCAAACCCCACATTAACATCTGTTAATTTATTATGGAAAAAAGTTGTGGAATTTTTTTTGTTAAAAGGGATATAAAATTACTTCAAATAAATAAGTTCTTGTGAATAATTTTCTATACCTTCATAAAGTAATCAAACTAAAAATTAATAATTAATTATTACTAATTTATTTTCTAAAACATTTTACTGTATAAAACTCTTCCAATAAATTTCTTTATTTCATTAGAGTATTCACCAATTACCTAATAATCATGATCCATTTAATTTATTTAACTACACCTTACTATTAATTAGTCAAAAACCCCCTTTAACACCAAAGCACAAAACTCATTTATTTAATCCGTATCATAAGGTTCTTCATTTATTTATTCATCCATGATATAAGATCACAACTTACTCTAACACTTTAAGTACTCCCCCCTTGACCAGTTACCCATAAATTTTATTTACATCTCATTCCCATGAAAATGCTATCACTTAAAAAGTTGTAGGATACCCTCGGATTAAATCTATTAGAGCCCTAGGATCAAGATTTCCCTAAACAACCTTATGAATCTCTTTATTCACATTTTACCCTATATTTCATTTTATTTGTTCTTTATTTTTACAAGTTTGAAAGGAGACGAGGCCAAGAATTTTTGGATGGATACAAAAAAAATTTGGACGGATTCTCTCCTTCCCTCTCCTAGCATTTTCCATTCATTTCATTTGACATTTGCATTTTGTAGAGAGTTTACCCATTTCAAAAAAAATTGGGGTATTATTTTCCCCAATTTGTTACTTAAATTTGGTTACTCACGGGTTGAGGGGGTGTACACACACATATATTAAAAAAATTGCACTATCCTGGTCGTACATGGCCCTAAATGGTTTGGCCAAACTCTATGTATTTTCATTTTAGATGGCCTGAGAAAATAATTACCACAAATTTGAATAATGCCCCGTTCATCGTTGCTCCTTTGCTTCTGCGATGACCGTGCTTCTTAGAGTTGAACGTTGTTGCATTTCCTTTGAAACGTTAGTGTTTCGCCTTGTCGAGTTTAACTGTTGGTTGCTAGGAATAATGATAATAATAATAATAATAATAATGACATTATGATTGTATTATCGATCAACGATTGTATTTTGTTATTATTTTCTTTATGTCGATTGTTATCGATATCATCCTCTGTTATCGTTATACTACCCTTTTATTTTTGTTTGTCGCTCCCGCTGATCGAGCCTCATTGCGCAAATGAGGAAGAGTATGTTTTGTGGTGGTGCCACGGTTTGGGGGTGGCGTTCACGTAAATATTTTATTTAAGTACTCAACCCCGTTCTCCTTCTGGGTTGACCGATCCCTCAATCCTAGAATTGTTTTAAATTACTAATTTTAAATATGGATTTTTATGTCCCCAACCTACCTTGTCTCGGTCAGCTTTATCTCCTGCTTGGCGTGGGCTGGAGGGAATTCTTTTTTTATTGTTGTTAGGGGCCTCATTTGTGCTGAATGACTGCGTGGAGGGTGGAGTTATTAAAATCTAGACGTGTTGGAGTCTTCTGGCTGGTGGCTGCACTTCATTTATTAACCCTGATTTGCAAATCTTCTTTGTTCTGGTTGACTGCCTGCATATCCTTCTCTGACCACATGAGATTTCCTTTTGTTGGACTGCGTGTGGAGTGGTTGAGAGGCCATCGAAACCTGTTCTGTGCAGGCGTTTCTTTTCTTTTTTTCTCCCTGGTTCCTCCTTGGGCGCAGTATGGGTTTGATATGGCGGTTTTAGATGAAGCTTCAATCTAGTGAAGCAGGCGTGTTACCTCCACTTTCCTTGGGTGCTGCGAGGTGTGTTCTTGTCGAGGATCCACAGCAGCGGCCTGCAACAGTCGCAATTGCTTCCTAGCTCGAAAACTTCCATCTCCATGCATTTCCAAGCAATACCATTGTTTTGTTTGTGAGTAGTTTATTTTTGACTCCAAAATCACAACACGAGTCTGTACATAGTTCTTATAGTCTGGAAATTTTCTTTCAGAGAGAACATTGTCTGCACATTCTTCTTAGAGGCTGCTACTTTCCTTATGAAGTAAAAAAAAGATGAATAGCTTAGATATCTGCTCAGAGATAGCAGTACACACTAGCCAGGCGACAGGCATGTTGCAGTTTGGCAGAAGCTTTTTGAGCGCTTCCAGCAAGCAGGTTGTCCAACTCTGTTGTTGTCTGTTCTGTATTGAATGCATCCTCAAATTGTACGGGATTCTCCTTCAAGGTATTTTGGGGATCAAAATCGACTATGTGACAGTGAAGAGTATTACCTGTAGGAGACCTGAGGAAATTTATTGCTAAGATTCTCTATTGATAGAACTTACTTGTTTCAGCAAATCCATCTGAAAGTAACTCATGGAAGAGATATCTCATAAAGCCCACCATCGATGAAATCTCCATATCAGAATATTCACGAAGCAAAAATTTCCTTGTTGTTTCATTTCTTCCACTCTTCCCCGTAGATGAGGGTCTGGCTCCATCGTGTGTTCGATTCCGGTGTCAATGACTTCGGTCACACTTTGGCTCAGTCTTGTTGGCTTGTCAAACTTAGCGGTATCAAGACTACTGTGTTGTGAAATGGGTCATTCGGTTTGCATGGGGAATTAAAATTTGGGTGATTCTAATACACTTGGCTCAACAAATGAGCCATAGCCCATTTAGAGTTGGTATGTGGCGGTGAAGATTAATGTATAAGTCCCCGATTTGGCTATAAAATTAGCATTGAGAATTTCCTAGCTCGGGACCTAGCTTGGCCCAGCATGCACGCGCTCTAGTTGGCGAAGCCAATAAAATGGTGCATGCTTTTTGTGTAGGTGACAGATCACACCCACAGGCACAGGAGATCTATGCAATGTTGGAGAAAATGTCTTGGGAGATGAAGGTAGCAGGATATTTTTCAGATTCAGAACATGTACTGAGTGAACGGGAAAGTAAAAGTTTTCCTCTGCCACCATAGTGAGAAGATGGCAATTGCATTTGGATTGTTAAGCCTTCCCCGTGGGACAACTCTCAGAGTTGTCAAGAACCTTAATGTATGTGTTGACTACCACACTGCACCAAGTTTTTGTCCAAGATTGTTGCAAAGCAAATTGTTGTGAGAGATGCAAAGCGGTTCCATCACTTTAAAAAAAAGGAAAATGTTCTTGTAGAGATTATTGGTAATGCCATGTGAAGCAATCTGCAGACATAGTCTGGCACTATAACAAGGTGCACTGTGCCAGGTCTGCAGTGATAAATAAGGGACCAGATTTTATTTCCAGTTTCTTAAAATATATATATATATATATATATTCTAAGCACTTGTAAGATCTAGACATGGTGGCCGCCCTCTCCCTGACTGTACCAGGCGCTGCCATGAAGCTTGCATGAGAGATCTACGTGCTGAGGGAAATGAATGTTTTTGGAATATGTTGTAGCTGCTGGAGCCTTGGTTCGACGTGGCTGCATTGAGGAAGCCCCAAACAGGCATGATAAGACTAACCCTCTCTCTTAATGATTTATTTCCTTTAGCATTTGGATAAATCAATCTCTGCAATTTTGTTTGAATGCTGTAGATGTGGGTTTCTTTTGGAATGTTGATGTGTTTTTTTTGTTTTACTAAGTAATTAGCATTTGGACTCCGGATAATATATAACATGTATTTACATATATTGACTCTTTCTTGAAAGAGATGCCCAGAAAGAGATGGGTTTCAAATGACTTTTAATCATAATTGCATGAACTGATCTCTCCCCCCCCTTTACAGTTTATCTTATTTACTAATTGAGTAGAAGAAATCTCTACATCGATTCTTGCCTACTGATCTTATAATGTTGGTTTATGTTTTTGCCTTGATTTTTCCTTTGAATGAGGGTTTCTGTAGAAAATAGTATGGAGCGTGAATGAGGTTTATAACTTTTTCTTGTATTGTTTATATTATGTAGAACATGGCTTGAAAAAGGGAATTTCCGATATGACTGTATTTGGATTTTACTGTGGTTTTATAATAATATAAACTCCCATTAGGATTGGGGGCTTCTATTTGGGAAGAGTCATACTAGTTTTATTGGTCTTTCTAGATAGCTCCATCTGAGTCATTCGATTATCATTTACCTTGGGGATTATTGAAAACCCCTCACCAGGCCCTCTGCTATTATTATTACTATGAGCTTATTATTAAATTGGAACCCTCCTGAAGCATGCGTTAATGGGTTTTCTATGACCTTTACGAATATGTTATGCACGCAAGTCATTATCCTGTGTGGATAATTCTTTGGCTTAATCTTGAGGCACTACTTGGATCTTTGAATCGGTTAAAGTAACATTGGATACATCGACATTCTTCAAGTTTGATTGATATGTGATGTCCTCATGCATATGAATTCAGGCAACGCTTGAAATATGAAATTATAAATATATCTTATACTTTGACCTTGAAGCTTGTCGAAAGACTTTTTGGTAGGAAAACAGATGAATAGGGAAGTTAAGATAACTACCCTAAAATGGAGTCATGCATAGCCTTCAGTATATTCTTAAAATTGTGAGATAAATATCCAAATTATACTTACATATCAATGATTATCTATGAAGGTTTGATACTGGGTAATATTGATGAATAATATAAGATTGATACTTGTATTTATTATATAAACTTAATGTCGTTGGTGCTTTTATTTAATTGAAAGATAATACTGTTGGATACTTATATATGTGAAGTAGGTCAAGGGTATTAGGTGAGCGTTATTATTATTACTGTAATTTAAGTATGATTGATTGCATGGTTAAGGTTGTATATCTAGTCACTTGGAATTGTGTTCTTATGTAAGCAGATCTTAAGGAAGTGAACATTAATGGGTATGAAATGTATTATTATGAAATGTGCAGTTAAGTTTTGAATGTATGTTAGAAATTATTTGATAGGGAGTATTGCAAACTTTCTTTTATTTAAATGCTAGATGGCATAAATTATTAGGTGAGGTTTATATCTTATCATGCTCAGTTCTAGCGAACTGACTCTAGCATATATTTGTGCAGATGGATTATGCGAGTAGATTAAAGAAAAGAGTGTAAAAGTTTCATCAGTTCAAATTATGAAGTTCTTTGTAGAAAGTTCAATGCGATGTAAATTGTGTAACATTGCTTGCATAGAGTTTATATGACCTCTTGCCTGGAATTGTTCGGAGAATTACGTGAAGAAGTTGTTTTGTCTTTTTTTTTTTGTAATTTGGCTGGTAACTCTTCTTAGTGAGAAATAATATTCAATCTTTTCACTAGCATAATCATTGTAAAACTTTGATCTTGAGAATTAAGTGTTAATTTAAATCTTTCTAAGGCTTTGTATTGATGTGTTATATGTAAGTTATAATGGGGTGGCTTTTTCCTTACAGAAGTTACCTAAAAGTTTTATTCAAAGAAATATGTTGTGGAGGAGATCCCCTTGTGAACAAACAATGCCTTAAGTAATCAAGGGTGAGACTATCCTTGCAAAGCGAAATTATATCACGTGATATCCCTAGCTAAACTAGTGAACACTACTCTTTTTGGTGAACGCTTAAAACAAGCTTAAAGGAAAACAATGGTTAGTTTCTAATAAGATTTAACAAGTAAGAGAAGAAAATTTAGAAACCACTCAATTTATCTCTCAGCCTATTTGAAAGTAAGTAGTTTCCTTTTGATAAGCTCTTTCGGTGAAGCCTAAGTAAAAGCGTTAATAATTACGTATAAAACCCCAAGCTCCAATTAAACCTTGGTAATAACTAATGACGTCTTAAAGAGGAATTTAACTCGACCTTATCTCCTTAACTCTTTCCTAGGATACTTTGTAAGTTCATCTTGATTTTGTTGAACACGAATTCTTGTTGTAGCAAGGTAATGAGCAATTTTTAGTAACGTAAGTATGGACAGATAGCCTTGTGGAATTAAATTAATCCCTTATTAAATAATGGAACTAAACAACTAATTGTCGTAAAGTGAAGACTTTAAGTGAACTTCTCTACAGTGTATAAGAAATTAACTCAGTTGGTAAGATGAATTTGTGCGAATCATATATTGAATCTTTCTGAAAACATAAGTCATGAGTTAAAGGGTGTTATATCAAAATAAGTAACCTTCAATCATTTCTTACTGTGGCTTGCCCTAGCTGTGAGAGTGTCATGTGGTTGGACTTCTATGTTGTTCTGTCTAAAAGAAAAGTGTATTATCCTTTTGGGTGTGAACATTTCCGTGTTGACCTTGTGGTCATCCTCTTAATAAGTGGTTCCCAGAGTTAGATGTAACCTTGGTGACGACAAGTTGTGTCATGTTATGTGTCAAGCAAGTCAAAAAAAAAATCCTGTCTTTTACAGTGTTGTTCGTGTGTGTGATTTTTGGGTCGTTACAAGACTTATCTTGTCTATAAACAAAATATTGATTATGACTATGATCTTGACTTTGTCCTCTTCCACTTTGATCGGTTGGACCACTGCTTCATCCTCTATATGAAACTTTTCCTTTCCCTCTAAGGTTGATCGTGCCTCTAACTCTAGAAAAAATTGCTTAATTTTGAGATGAAAATTATTGGTCTAAATTTGTATATTATTGTTCAACCATTTCTCATTATTTTTTAAAGATGCATGCAACTCATTCATTGAAACTTGACTTAAATCCTCGGTTTCTTCTATGGCTATAAGAAAAAAATCAAATTTTGATGGTAAACTCATAACAATCTTTTGAATAATTCATCCATCATCCAATGTTTCCCCATGAGATTTAATATGATATACTAGTCCAACTATATAAGTAAAGACTGACTCTATATAGTTTGAGTCTTTCATAGACATATTCCAAAAATATCTTCTAAGTAATTGTAATTTGACAATTTAAATTTTTCTCCTTAGCTTGAAATGCCACATGGAGAATTTTTTGTGTTTCTTTTATTTGATTGGTTATGTCTACTCTTGGAGAAATACTTCTATACATAACTTGATGTATGTAAAAAATGAATTATTCGTCTTTCTTTCTCTACTCCTTGAAGATATCCTTCTCTGGGTACATGAGAGTGCAATGTGTGCTCCAAGATTTTTTTGTTATGTGTATCCATTTTCAATGATTTCTCCAACATCCTAGGATTGGAATAAACCCTTCAATGTTAGTGAATACTACTCATAAATTTTACATGTGAATTGAGGAGTTTGTAAACTTGATAAAGATGTTGTAGATGAAGAACTAATTGATGGCTACCAATTTAAAAAACCTTCCTTGATACCAATTTGTAAAATCTTAGAAGATAAAACTACATAAACAAAACAAAAACAAATATGCAATTAATATCAAAAAATAAAACCTAGCACTATTGTGCACTCCTTTTACGTTTTCTTACATTCAGTGATTACAATTACCTCACATATATAAAGGACTTTTACCTAAAATAGATCATTCTTAAAAAAATAGACCATCGTCACAAAAACATAACATGCCAGATTTATTTTTTCATAAAATTAAAAACAAAACTAAAACAACTAAAAAGTCAAAAGCATATGTGAGAGAAAATAACTATTTATGAAAAAGATAGAAACGAAATTAGCTATTTTCTCTATCTATTGTTACCTATTTTAAGCGGGACAATTTTTTATAGCTAGGAGTCTTTCGAAGGTAGGGAATTCGGAGTAGATTACTTTGTTTCATTAAGATAACAATAAAAAAATTTTATCGACACTAAATATGATTTTAATGTTGTTGACATCTGTAAGTGAAATAAATCCTCGAAACCCCGTCTAAAATAAAGAATTGTAAAACGTGATACAAAACGTGCATAGTGTGAGTGGAGGACTTTTCCAGCGTGTTTATAAAAACTCAAAATTTGATAAGTAAATTGAATCTCGCTAAAGTTTCACGGCTACATGATTAAAGGGCCATACAGAATATACCTTCGAAAGGTCAATAGTGGTGTAATTTGAACACTCAAGAAAATGAATCAGACCCAAGAATAAGGAAATTTAATTAATACAATCAAAGTTTCATGGCAGATAACATTGTTGTATGGGCCTAACTTCTTTGGTGGGACTGGATGGCCTCGAAGCCATAAAAAAAATAACGCGACGGTTATTACTATAGACTAGAACTTTTCCTTAAATAATCCTTCTTATAGATCTCCACCTCACCTTCGGTTTTGATTTGAGGAATTTCATCTCATTTAATCCTCTATTATTTTGTAACATTTTCAGTATTAAAGAATATCACTCGAGAACTTGCATTTGGTATTAGTTTTTTGAGCGTGGTTGTATTTTGTTAATAGCAAATACTTTATTTTCAAAACTCGGTTGGATCATTAGAATCTCTTCGTTACGAAGGGATACGTTTCAATTATTCTGTTGTTTTTTTTATTTCATTTTCCATTGGTTAATCGTTCCAGACTTTGCATTTCCGGAAAGTCCGGGCTTAAGGTTGTGAGGAAGTCAACAAAGTCCCCACAAGGAAGTTGTGGAACTTCACAATAAATCCAATGGTAGCCTTCAGACAGAGGAGTTGTGGAAGTCCATTACATGTGCAAAGCCTAATATTCCAATTATTCTTGCTCCTACCTGTGGGTCTTCATCATGTCAAGAAAGCCATTGCATTTCCATTTGTTTCTGTTAACTATAATATAGTGTCACATGAACTGAAATATAATGATGATAATAATAATAATAAGCCATGCATACGAATGGTTGGTTCCTGCGGTATGGATAGTTTTATTTTAGTATTAGTTTTGTAGGAAATAAGATAGTCACTCTTAACAAGAAGGATGCCTCTGCCGTTTGATATACATAAGTCAATATGGGGACAGATGTTTGATGGAGAAAGATTATGGCGGCACACAAAGTCTTATTTTACAGATGAAAATTCTTGTCATCCGTTAAAGTATAATTAAAGTGTAAAATGGCTGGATCAGAAAATTGTTCTTTCATGTATAAAGCTATGTACCCAACATTTCAATACTCTAATATCATTATTGTTGGGACGTGCGTAATCTCAATTACCAGAATTAAGTCTGATCGATTTTGTCAACACAAGATTTAAAGAATATTTTTAATTTATTTTAAAATCTTCTCTCCTACCCGTGCACATTTAATTTTTTCCATCTTGCTCATGAAGCTATTCTATTTTGAAATACCTCTTTATATATGAGGCATTTGTATGTATTTTGCAAGGAAGAAATTGAGTAGTGACGCTGTAGTGAAATTATAATAGAAAAAGTTTATTTTGCATATCATATTTCTATATCTCTTCTCTGTTTTACCTTTCATGCTTGCATATTTCCAACGTTTGGTATCATAGCATTAATCCTCAGACTGGGCGCACGATTTCGGTCTAGGGTTTATGTTGTCCGTATTTTTTCTTAGATCAAAGTTTTTCTCTTTTAAATATGCGTGTTTTTCATTTTTGGCCATTGTTGGCACTAGCAGTAGTCTACTCTAGCCCCAAATCCCTATTTTTAATGGCAAAAACTATGATTATTGGGCTATTATAATGAAAAAACCTTTTCTACAGTCAAGATACCTAGGAGCTTGTCGAAAATGGCTTTCTAGAAGAACGAGATCAAGCTACACATATTGTTTTGTCAGAATCAAATAAGGATCTACTCTATAAAAATAGAAAAAGGGATGCAAAATGTCTAGCTTTTATACAACAAGGTATGGACATGTCAATATTTTCTAGAGTTGCTGCAACCACTAGGTCTAAAAAAGCATGGGATATCCTCGAAACTTCCTATTAAAGCACCAATAAGGTAAATCTTTCCAAGCTACACATGTTGAGGAGATATTTTTCAAATATTCACATGAGAAAATCTGATAGTGTTAATTCATTTTTTACCCATGTGATGGGTGTAGTAAATTAGATTAGGTCCCATAGAGAGACCTTAAAATATTAAAGGATCATACAAAAAATCCTTGGGATTCTACAAACCAAGTTCGACTCCGTTGTTGTTTCCATTAAAGAGTCAAAGGATTTGACTCAGCTCTCTGTAGATGAGTAAATGGGATCATTTTTATCCCATGAAGAAAAACTTAATACATCTAGAAATTCCTCTTTAGAACATGCCTCTAAGAACCATGTTTCAGTTAGCAAAGGTAGTGGAAGATTTGCAAACATGAGAGGAAGAGGAAGATTTCATGCAAGAGGAGGTATATCTACGCATTCAAGAGATCAATCTAGATCAAGAAAGTTTTCGAGAAGACACAGAGGCATAATTTCCTCTCATAATCATTATCCTAACTGGTCGTAGGAAGAAAGGTATGATAGATCTAATATATAATTTCATTATTACAAAAAGTATGGGCATTACGCTATAGATTGCCAAAAAATACAATATGATTTAAGTAAACAAAGAGGAAATTTTTCAAAAGAATGTAAATATTGAAATTCAAATAATGCTTCTATGTTTATTACTTGTCATGTTGTTGAGGAGACCAAAAACAATGTATGGTTATTTTCATCCTAGTTGTAGCAATCACATAATAAGTTCAAAAGAATTGTTTTCTAACATGGACGAATCTCTCTAGTTAGAGATAAAACTAGGTAATGACAACAAAATTTCAGTAATTTGAAAATGGAACATAAATATTAAGACAAAACAAGGAGGAAAGAAGTTAATTTTTGATGTCTATTATGTTCCTAGGTTGAAACACAACCTCATGCACATAGGTCATATGATACAGAAAGGATACAAAGTGTATTTTGAGAAAGGAGTATGTACCATTTTGGAACAAAATCCAAGCAAAAGGTTGATAGCTAAGGTGGAAATGATAAGAAATAGAATGTTCTCATTGAGAATAGAAAGTGAGATGAGCCTAGTGGTCACTAGCACTTATTTTTGCATGGGTCATGGAGATCTCACCGAAGGAGTGTCTTGGAGCCTAGCGGTCGCTAGCTCTCAAAAAAATATGGATTATAATTGTTTTTGTAAAGAAGGTTTCTCAAGCCTAGTGGGGGCTATGCATCTTTGAAAGGAATAAATTTAAAAAAAAATCAAAGAGGTTTCTCAACCCTAGCAGGCACTAGGGTTCTTCCAACAAAGAAGAAGAAAAAAAATTCAAGGACTATCTACCCTATTAAATACTCATTTGTCACATCTTCCTTTTAGTTTACAATTAAATTAAATTAACTAATTAAAACATATTAACAAGTGTTAATAAAGTGACTAGATTTTCCAAATAATTAAATGCATGCACCAAAAAATAAAATACACAAAATTATATGAAAGTAAAAGTTTACAACCCATGGCCACACATGTAACGACCAAATTTTACACCCACAAATACAACAATAAAACTACCAGAATAATTTTTTTTGGACTAAAATTTCTCACTACACAACACCACAAGGCTCAAAGTAGAGAAAATCAACAATGCATAAGACACTTACATAAGTCATCGACTCAAATAGACATATGAAAAATCCATATACATGTCGATGCTACACTTTCCCCAATGAACGAATACTAGTAATGACCCCACCACAAGAAAGGGAGCTAAGGATTGGCAAACCTACAACACAACATTACTAGGATTACAACATTGTTACGATTATCATTCCAAGAACATTGTTATGCAAAGATAATCTTAAGCTAGTAGGTTCCATCAAGCATAAAAGTTTAATTTCATTTTATGGTTTCAATTTCTTTTGGGCTAAGAAGATCATGCGAGAATGATGACATCGAGAGTAGAGATTGAAGTTTATCGTAAGATTTTAGTTTTCTACACTAAAAGGATTCACTCAGGAAAGGTGGTTATACACGAGTCTTATACTAGGGTGGAGTGTTTCATTTAGATCTCTTTATTACATTTATAAGGTAAGAATGTAACACACTAATTAATTAATCGTCTATTGAACACTGGAAATGCACTACAATATTTTAAATTCAAATTCATTTAACATACATATCCAAATTTTACAATAAAAAATTTGAGGATCAAAATAACACTCATGTGTGGATGATCATCCCCTTAAACCCTGACATCTAAAATATTACAAAACTTCAATTATAAACCTTTTCATACTTCGTAAATTTTGAAATTTCCTCTACAATTTCATTTAACATATATATATATATATCCAACCCTCTTTTCCCATATGTAAATATGAATCAAAAGAGCACCTTTAGTCACATGCACATTTCCCAAAACACCGCTAAAAATAAACTTCTCATTCATATTGTCAAATTTCAATATATAACTTTACTATAATATAACAATACATAAAAATTTCCTTCTATTAACATACATAAATTCTAACAAAATACGACTCACTCCCACGTTGTTTCACCATCTTACTTTCATCCTGCAGAAACATGTGAGCATGAAATTAGTGATAAATCACTGACATGGCATCCACCCTAATCTAACATAATTAACATTTTTAGTTTATGATTTACATAATAACATTAATACTTTGCATTCAAAAGAAGAAGGTTAGAGACAAGTATTTTTTTCATTTCAGTTTGCTTCATTTCCTAACCAAGGAGAGAGAGAGAGAGAGAAATAGGGAAGAGAGAGAAGCACTATTTTTCTAAAAGTTCAATTTCACACAGCAAGTCACATGGTAACATTTCAAACATTTATTTATAAGTGTTGACAATTTTCCATGATTTTTTGGGAAACTCGACATGGGTCCTACAACTTTCTTTTTACATTTCCCTGTTAGCTGCAAAAAAGTTCACTTTGGGCTCGGAGGCTAAGAAACCACTTACAAATGTTGTCTTCCAGTGGGAAAACATACCATGGGTAAGTTTCTATGTGTCCTCTCTATATAGTGAAGAATTCCCAGGAATTGATGGAATTCAAAACTGGCGAATGGTTTACGGTTGGTGGCCAGTTTTTTGAGGCCATTTATCATAATTCACCTAGTTGTAAATGATCAAAAGTTAACTCGAGGGATAAAAAGAACCACATCCAAAATTGACATTCGATGGAAAGACTAGTTGTTCTATCAATTCGAGAATTATCTCCTACTTAGTTGTAACCTCTCCATCCATATAGGTGAATTCACTAGAGTTATTCCTGTACTGAGAACTAACAAACGTGGGTTATTTGTTATATGGCGACATGTTTTCTAGATAGCCATATGGTCTATAATTGGTCCTCTAGGTCTGACCTCAGTCAAACTGGTGACCGGAGGCCTATAAGATGCCTTGATCTCTGAACTATGCATTGAAGAGTTTTTTTCCTCCTAAACGTGAAGGTTCTAGGAGAATTGTCTAGTAAAAATACTAGAGGTTTGTGAAGGTGTTTAATCATTTTGTTTTCCCAGGGTTACAAACGTGCGAGCCGATACGTAATACTTTTTTCAACTTTTCAATTTTAGACAACTTCCTAAGAGCGAAAGATGGGCATGGAGTTGTGCTCCTCAGAGGAGCAGCTGAGAGCGTATAAACAGTCTATGTAGGAGATTTGTAGACTGTAAATGCCTGACGCAAGTCTCCTCTTACACAAAGAACACAAACGAGACTTTACATCCCCTTTTTGGGTTTCAGAACTAGTTTCTTTGTAGGTATACGAATATCTTGATTTACTATCTTTGTACAATTGAATGGCTTTGTGGGTTTATGAGGGAACCAAATTCAACATGGACGCTAAAAGGGTGTTATCATCTATCTAAATCCAACGGCTTACGAAGTAATTCCATGCCCTTCTTTGTCTCAAACGTGTTGCATTACTGCATTGTGGAAAATCTTGGACTACCAAGTGTTATTCGGGTTGCATTAAGTACCAACTTGAAAGCATTACCATTTTGCCAAAACAAGTCCTTATATAAAATAGTCAAATGTATGCTAAACCAATGGTTTTTAAATTTATTAGCTCTGCAAATTAAAAAAGACCAATATACGACGAATTATTGACTGTATAAGTGTGAGATGAAACATGTCTAGAATTGATCGACAATAGAAAGGATAAGTGTTTTGGCGTTCCATCTGCTAGTGGTAGTTGCTAGAGAGATGCTGAAACCTCATTTCACTAAGCCCATCTCATACATCTTGCTGCTATAATCCTCGCATAATGCAGGATAATTTCCCAGATTTTCTTTAACATGGTTGTTTGAAACACAAGAATGCAATACCAAACCACTATCATTTTAGAGATTCAAAGATTTACTGACTTGACATTTCTTTTTCCAGAACTTCTCCCATTTGTTTCCTATCTGCTGTGAAGAGGTTAACTTTAATAATATATCACAAAACACATTTTCTAAACATAAATTATTTTTCTCTTCCCTTGGGTTTGCGTGATCTTGCGATTAGCTATGGATGAAGGGGTTGATTCAACCATTTCCAAATTTTCTACGACAATCGAAAGAAGCCTTCAACTGGTGGTGCTAGGTGTATAGAAATATAGAACTATTGACCACTGCTCTGCATCGAAGAGATTGTTAGTCTATGTATTTTAGGATTACTTACTGTGTGAATAGATAGATGCTTGGGTAAGGCAGTCATCTATGTGGAGTTTCTACAACAGTACGCTAAATGTCGATAGTGTAGACAATTCGATTTACAACACTCAATAACATGGTCGACTCACAGTTAAAATATGGAATAACAACTCGCTCAGTCAGAGAACAACCATGAAGAAGCTCCTGAGAGCTCTAGGTTCTCCTTTTATTTGTTAAACGAGCTTCGGAATTCCAGCAATCTAGCATTTGACAAAGCTAGTTCGAGAAGGACTTCTTGAATACTTTCCTTTTCGACGTCAGCTACCAAGCAAAGTGAGTACGCTAGAAGAATTAGAAGCTTCCTAGGTATGACGACTGACTGTGATGACCTGAAGAAGAATGCCCTACAAAGTGTCGCCGTCTTTCAGCATGTGAATATCGTTGAGCATCTACGAGCCAGGGTAATTCTCATCAGTGAGTAAAAGTTGTAATAACTTTTCAAATAAATAAATATTTTTTTACTATACGATGTATGCTCCGAAGTTACTTCTTTCTGATGCTTAGTTACTCAAAGGGCCCAATTTTGTGTCCTAGAAAACCAAAATGAGGACAATCCTTCAATTTGAAGGATTATGGGGAATTGTGATAGGATCTGTGCCCGCTCCCATAACCCCTGATGAAATAATAAAGTATGAAATGGCTAGTGCTAAAGCCTTGATGCTGATAATGCTCAGTATTAGTGATGATGTGCAACCACATGTTCGGAATGCAGAGAAACCCAAGGAGGCTTGGGACAAGTTGGCAACAATTTATAAAGCCAAAAATCATACTACGATTCTCCATCTTCAGTCCAAGCTGTACACCCTCTCTATGGGTTCATATGAGAAAGTGGAGGAGTTCTTATGTCACGTGGTTGAGCTGACGATCGAGAGTTATTAGCTGCTCGGTGAAACAGTGGACAAAAAACTTCTCGTACCAATCACCTTGAGAGCACTCCCTTCTCAATTCTGAGTGTTCGTTACAAAACTGAATGTATCTAAACAAATAGTGAATTCGAAGAACTTATGAATTTACTGCAGCAGGAAGAGGCCATCACTTCATCACATGAGGAGTCTCAAGATAAAGCCTTGTTCTCAAAGCCATACCATGGCCAGAAGAATCGGAAGGGTCCACCAGAGAAGCATAAATCAAGCGTAACCCAAAAAATAGTAAAAAGATCAAAAGTCAAAGAGATGGTGTCACATTTGTAGAACCAACACTCACGATAATGATCACTACTGGTACAATAGCTTTAAATAAGGGTCTTCAAGTTGATAAAGCACATCAGGGTGTGAAGATTTTCAAAATTCCAAATGATGTCCCCACTGGAGAAAGCACAAGGGGCATCTCATAGCCCAACAAGATAGATGATGAATCTGATGAGGAGACATCAGAAGGAGCCCATTGTGGTAAGAATCTTGTACTCGTCTCTCAAACTTCTCAGCCCACGAAGAAAGTCTGGTTGATAGACTCTGGTGCAAGCAAGCATATGTCAGGTGATAAGGCATTTATTTGATTCACTACACAAAGAACCAACTGGAGATCGAGTTCAGATAGCCGATGACAAAGAGTACATTGTAGAAGGAATAGGGAATGTTGACCATTCCTCTAGGACCACGAAAATGTACACTTACAAAGGTACTATATGTTCCTGGATTGACTAGAAACCTCTTGTCAGTTACTCAGCTCTTAAATCATCACCTTAAGGTAGAATTTCTTTTTCAAAATGGCATTAAATCATGCTTAATCTCCCGACAAGGTACGGTTCTTGCTAAAGCATTTCTGTAAAAGATAAGTTATTTGCTTTAGATACTGTTTCATCTTTTGCAATAGCTTTATCTACTTCAACAATAGAATCAACTACCTCTATGCATTTTAGATATGGACACTTGTCAGTCTAGTTCATTACACCAGATGAGTTCAAAAGAAATGGTCCATGGACTACCCAAATTGTCCAGTTCCTTGCCTATTTGACCTGGCTGTCTTGCAGGAAAACAACACAGAGATCCGTTTCAAGTGCAAGCACCTTCCATGCCAAGAAGTGTCTGGAGGTAGTTCATACCAATCTGAATGGCCCATTGCCTACTTCGTTTTCAGGATACAAGTACTTCCAACTGTTCGTGGATGACCACTCTCACAAGATGTGGGTATATTTCCTAAAGAAGAAAAGTGAGGCTCTTCAACATTTCCATAACTTCTATCATCGTGTTGTGAAAGAGACTGGACAACCACTTCTTCTACTTCACTCAGATCGAGGGGGGGAATTCACATCAAACAAGTTCTTGGCATTCCTGAACCAACAAGACATTAAGCAGCACTTGACTGCTCCCTACACGCCCCAGCAAAATGGCATTGTTGAGCGATCGCAATCACACAGTGATGGAGATGGCTCGCTGCATGCTAACAACAACAAAGCTAGAGGAACGCTATTGGGCTGAAGCAGTACAAATGGCTATATATCTTCTCAACAGGGCACCGACAAATATTCTACAAAATAAAACGCCAGAAGAGGTATGGAGTGGTAGAAAGCCATCAATTTCTCATTTGCAAGTATTTGGTTACACAACATACATGCATGTCCCAGCTCAGAAGAGAAATAAGGTTGAGCCAAAAACACTCCTGTGTATCCTTCTTGGCTACAATACTACCTCGAAGGCATATCGTCTCATGGATCCTGAGACAAATAAAATATACGAGAGTCGGGACGTGGTTTGTGATGAGTCATCCTTTGACTCAATAGTATCAACAGAAGAACCACTTCCAACCACATCTCACTTATTAGTCTCTGAATCAGATGATGAGCCAGAGGAGACTACTCAGAGAAAAGAAATGTTGTCAGGAGAGCTATTTGTTGACCTTAGAGAACTAGGGAATGTGACTCCACATCAATCCACATGGCAACGACACAATTCTTCTCAAAAGTAGCCAAGTTCTCATCCGAAGTGGGTACAAAGAACTATCAAGGACTCACATTTGCAACAACTCCCAGATACATCATCCGGAGTCAAAACAAGGAGTCAAACAAGAAATGAGGTAAACTTTACACTCATGAGTTCACTGATGAATAGCTCCGAGCTAGATAATGTTCGTGAAGCACTCAATCAACCTCAGTGGAAGGAATCCATGGATACAGAATATGACTCACTCATGAAAAATCAGACATGGGAACTTGTCGATCTGCCTACAGGAAAGAAACCCATAGGCTGAAAATGGGTTTTCAAGACAAAATATAAGGGAGATGGATCCATCGACAAATATAAAGCATGATCTTGTAGCAAAAGGATATGCTCAGAAAGAGGGCATCGACTATGAAGAAACCTTTGCACCCACTGCGAAGATGAAGACCATCAGAGTAGTTTGCACACTTGCAGCACAGAAAGGATGGAGACTTCAATAGATGGACGTCAAGAGTGCTTTCCTAAATGGTGATCTAAAAGAAGAAGTATACATTACCCAACCTGAAGGATTTGTTGATGAAAGAGCATCCTAAGAAGGTATGTCGTCTCATCAAATCACTTTACGACTGAAACAAGCTCCAAGGGCATGGTATATCAAGATCAACGATCAACTTTTGCAGCATGGGTTCACTTGTAGCCCCTCAGATTCAAATTTGTATATAAAGAAGGTAGGCAAAGAAATTGTCATTCTTTTTGTATATGTAGATGATCTTGTGATCACTGGTAGTTCAGAAGATCAGGTTGATATTGTAAAGAATGATCTCAAAAGAACCTTTCAACATGATAGATTTGGGGCTACTACATTACTATCTTGGCTTGGAAATATGGCAAAAGGAGCATCACATTTTTGTCTCCTAGAACAAAGTACGCCAAGACACTCCTTGAAAAGTAAAAAATGTCTGACTGTAAACCTATATCCACTCCCATGGAAAAAGGCTTGCAACTTTCAAGATTCCAGGACTCAACCTCAAGTAGATGCTACTCTCTACAAGGAAACTTGTTGGAGGGCTCATCTATTTGACATATACCATACCAGATCTCTGCTATGCCTGTCAGCTATCTTTCCAGGTTCATGCAGGAGCCAAAGAAATGTCACTGGAATGCAACAAAGCATGTTTTGAGATATGTCCAAGGAACAACTGATTATGGTCTGGAATATAAGAAGAATGATCAATTCTTCATACAGGGATATGTCGACTTGGACCATGCTAGATTTGTTGATGACAGGAAGTCAACTACAGGATACATATTTCATCTCGGATCTGGACCTATCTCGTGGATAAGCAAGAAGCATAGAATGTTGTTTCTATCTCATCCATAGAGGCATAATATCATGCCACACGAGGAGTTGTGTGTGAAGTGATATGGTTACATCACATTCTGGATGACCTTGGAATTCCTAAAAAATAGTCACCTATTCTCTATTGCGTTAATTAAAGTGTGTTGAAGCTCGTACAGAATCCAGTCTTTCATGAAATAACAAAGCATACTGAAATTGACTGCCATTTCATTCGAGAGAACGTCTTGAACCATCAAATTCAGCTCCAGTACTATCCTACAGAAGCACAAGTTGCTGACATTCTCACTAAATCTCTTGGAAAAGTGAAATTTGAACTTTTCAGGGGTCACATTTGCAAGAATAATGTAATGAAGGGGGGGGGAATGTTAGCATAGTCTACGTACTCAATTCTTATTATCAGACTAGTTCCTATCTATTCCATTATTCTCTCCTTCTTGTTGTATCTCCATTCATTTAGGGGAGTCCAGTACACCTATATAAATATTGTACGTGGTTCCTTTATTTAATAGAATAAGAAGAGATAGCAAATCTCTATTCTCTCTCCTTTATTTCTACCTCACAGGATTGTGCTTTCAAATGTGGATCAATTGAAAATTATCGGTCTTGAATCAATTGAGAATTTGATATTTACAATTAAATATCTCATAAAATATTAAATAAAAACCAATATAGTGTACGAATTGCACAAGTGCTTTCCTTATCTCTCTCTCCTTCCTCCTACCCCTCATGAATTTCTATAACCTCCCTACCATTAATTTTTATTTTGATCATTTTCTTGGCCACCCATTGCAATGTCCATGATTCCTAATCTATATTTTGTAAGTTAGTATCACTCAAGTTTGAAGGGCTAGTGGGCCTGTGAGTTGTTTATTTCCTTGACAAACTTTGAGTCCTTTTGTTCAACACAATTTTCTCCCTACCTCGAGTCTCAAATCCCGACTGGAACTTGTGAGTCCTTATCAACTTGGCAGCTTGGTTGTGGATGAATATCTTGGTTGGGGTTTTATTGTAGTCACTTTTTTAATCCCTTTTGCAAATTTCTTACTGGTGATGGGGGTCATTTTCTCTTTGGGCTATTTTAACTATTTTATTACTACGACTTGCTAATTCCTCGAGCTTGACTATTTAATCTGTTTACTCTTATTAGAATGATTACACAAGGTGCCTATATGAATCTACATTGTTGCACTAGAGGTACTCGTTAAGACCATTTATATTAGACATTGAACCCTCAATCATAAGTTTGGTGTTTCACCTATATTTGCATTGGATATATGTGTGATCCAAGATATTAGCAACTCAACATATTCAGGGTTTCGGCAGTTATTCTCTATTCATCAGACACTGCAAAGCCAAATATTTTGATATGATCCTAGTGCCATTAGTTTGTATTATAGGTTCCCTATTAATGTCTCAAACTTATTTCATTTCATCATACATACAATCCATGTCTTTAATATCTTTTTAATCTCTACATTTGAGATATCGCCTTCAAAGCAAATAGTATTTGAAAGAATTAATGAAAAATGTGCCATGTATTTCTTCAAACTTGGCACAATATGTGCATGCATAAACATGCTTCATGATTACATTTGAGTTATCTTAAACAAAATGTAGGATTTATTTGTATCTAACTTTGCAAACGACTTAGTACAAACCAAGTAATATTTAGTCAATGATTGCATGGGATTTTTCTTGTTCTCCTTTCTATTATCCTTCGAAACAAAAAATTTGTTAACCCTCGTTAGCCCACAAAATGGCCTTCTTTGGCAATTTTCTAAAATTGTTTTTTTGTACCTCATTTGGTTTGGATGGTCCATCTTCTATTTCTCCATTTGACTCTAGTTGTCCTAAATTGATTCCTTCAACAAAGTGAATTTCAAAACATTTGAATCACCCATAACTCTTTGTGAATGAAATTTGTTTTCTCTATACAAAATGTGCCCTTGAATGTGTAATTACACTCACAAATGGTATTTGTGTGTTTTATTATGCTATCAATCATATTTCCTTTAAAACCCAAAGTGGGATTTTCTTTCAAGACCACTGTTTTCCTAAGATAAGAGTCAACATTAGTAATTTGCAATCCCTGCAGATTGAGTAAATCCTAAATAGATAAAACCTATTCCAACCATACATGAAGTTCCTAATTGAAACTTTCACGATATCTTTCCTAAGTGATTGAAAGATTGTTTGGCAACAATGATCTCCCATTTCCCTCTCTTCTCTACTAAAATCCAATGATCCATTCCTCCTTAAGCAATTTCCACCTTAGGTGGCCACTAGTTAAGACTGAATTTCATTGAGATATTTTATCAAATAGTTTAGATGCAGTTTTTTAATTCGCCATACAATAGAGAAGCACTAGCCAATATATAAGATGTTCAATTCATCAATCGTTTTGTAGTCACACCTTGCTTACATACACAATCAAGATGAATGTATAAACCAAATGTGTATATTATTGCAGGATTTAATCTTAGCAACCATTGTATTCCGAGACTGGGCTCAAGCTACATTCTTGAGATTTTTTGTTTCTTTTCTTTATTACATCACTGATTGGAGTAGCCAATAACTTGAATGTTGAAATCAAATTCAGTGCTTCTCGACATGATTGGGGTAACTCTGTTATAAATATAAATGGATATCGTCTGTTAAAAAGTGGAATTTGTTTGGTGTGATAATAGAATCTACAACCTTTTCCAACATCCTCCCAACCTCTTCCAAAATGGGAGATCTAGAGAAGAGCATAGACATCCTTCGAAGCATAACAAAAGCAAGTTATTGTCAGATGTAGTTGCAAGTGTCCTAGATGCATTCCTCAAGAACACATCTCTTCAAGGCTCTATCAAATAGTTCATGTGCTTTGTTTACACTTCCACATTTTACATACATATCAACTAGGGCGGCTTCAATTTTCATCTGAAAATTTTCCTCTATCCTTTATGGTTTGATGGATGTCCATACCTTTTTATAGGATATTTTTTCAAATGTAAGTGAAGACAACCCCCAAAAAAATATATAGTGTAAATTTTAGGCAAACAGGACACTGATGCACTTTGAAACAATCATCTTTTCAAATTTTTCTAAAATGAAATTTTCTCCATATTACGAATATTCACCACTAAAATTATCCGTACCCATAATTCATAAGTATGGTTGGTAGATTACTATGAGAGACGAGCGAAAATGTTTACTTGTTCCACAACTCTCAAAAATTGTTCTCCAAGGGAAATTTTGGGTTTGGAAAGGGACAAAGAGTGCACACAACACAAATATAATAAAATTCATTATCATCATGTACAAATGAAGATTAACTACCCCATATATTACCAAAATGTCACCTAAATCTTTCCCACCACGCATTCAACTTTCCAAAAAAATAATAAAGAAAAGAAATGGAATCCAATGACCATCTCCACTATCCCACCTGCCCTATGCATTCTCATTTTATTATTATTATTGGTTTTGGTCTAGTCGGCACTGCAACACACATAAGGTCACCCCCCCATGGGAAACCTCTTAACCAAGCATAACAATAAAAAAACATATACACATAGAACACAAGTTGTCAAATTGGCCATGTTGCAATCACCCAACATCCTTTTGTGGCTGGTCCCCTATCCCCTTCCGGTGTATAGTGATATAATTTTTCCTTCAATCAAAAACAATAATACCTTTCTGGCCTCAAGGACATATCCATATGTCATGAGAATCAATGCATATAAATCATCCACCATACAATCCTCAACATACATCAAGCAATAAAACATACATATAAATCATCCAACAATATTATACATAGCCATATCATCGTCATCAAATTTATGACTTTTTATCAATTATTTTCAATCACTTAACATTTTCATACTACTCCAGTAAATAATTTACAATCATCAATAATTTAATTCACTTTCTACAATAACCATGAAATTGCATATATCTACTGTAACTCCTAAGTATTAGATACACTGAACAACATATTACCGATCCCCAATACCATCATAATGTTAGCAATTCACAAAAATCAATGAGACCACATGGTTAGTCCAATACTTCAAATATACTCCATATGTCAAGAATCCAAATGTCATTATATAACAAAGTAACCATTCTAGATCATCGTCATATACTTAAATGTCCATCAAGGTCCATAATACATCCATAGAGTTCAAAGTAACAATTAGAACAAAATAGTAATCATGATGTGCCTCATATCTTAACAATATGTTAACTAAAATATAATAATAAGGTCCATGTCTCTAATCAACCGAAATCAAAATCATAGTATAATCAATGTCAAAGAGGAGTGGGCATTACAGATTATCAATGTCATGGCCACACCTTTGTCTCTTGGAAATATTGAACCCAAAAGAGAAATTGGCCATGAAGTGGTATTGAGCTAGTCCTTAGAAGCATTGGCATTCTTTGAGTAAAGCATCATGATTTAGTTCAATCACAACATGGAGTTGTGCATTGAGTATTTTTATGGTGTAGATATATAATTCAACAAATGCATGAAAAATAAATAAAAATATTGAAACCAACTGATTTTCTTTAATTTATAAATATATAAAACATCTTCGATTATATTTTATAAGATGTTGGGAGAAATAACTATATTGAAAATACTTATTAACCTTTCAGCAACAAACCTATGGATGATATTAGAAAATGTTAACATGTTACCAAAGTATCAAAAATATCAATAGATTTGGAAGTTGGAACAATCTTATCTCGTGCACATGCATTGGAAATGTGTGCTACGTGTGAATTTTTTGGGCTCGAGCGCATATCATACACACCTCACAAGCATTTCTCGTTGCTACCAAGGGTAGTTATGAGTGCGATATAAGGGAGTTTAGTTATTCTACATTTTATATCACATCATACTAGCAATAGATGCATTCATACATCATATAATTAATATTTAACTACATACTATTGGATAAAACTTAAAAATTTGCCCTTAAAAACCATTATTACTATAGTTGGTCAACATCACTACTACATGAACAAATGACATGAAAGATAAATCATGCATGAGGAATATTCGGCTATAAATATTGAAAGTTTCATGGGAAAAAAGTAAATGAAGAAACACGTTTGAGAAAGAATGGAATTCAAGGAAATCATACAATGAGAAAGAGAGTTACACATGAAGATTTTGGAAATAAGATGGAATTTTTTTTGATTTATTTCACTCAAACAATGAAACAAATTGATAATGGAAAATGGAGAAAGAGAGTAAACAGATGGAAAAATATTAGATGTCCAAATTCAAATTACAAATATTTTCTCTCAAGTAAATAATCATAAATTTATTTTTTGTATGAAAAAATATTTGTAGATAAAACATTAACACAATTTTATTTATGTCATATGATGAAAATTACATCATTTTGCAAATCTAGCATTATATTATTTTTTCCATTTATGGAACATAATATCCTTTTGTGCCTTTGCTTGATCTTTTTCCGTAGCTTATTTGTGAATCTCATTATTAGAATTGCAATGTGGATCTACTTCAATATTTGGCTCATCTTCATTATACATTTGGAAGAAATTATTTAGTATCTAACATGTGATAATAATCTTGACTACTTTATCAAGCTCTACACCCACATCTTGAAGAAGTCTCCACCTTTCTTTAAGGAAGGAAAAAGCATTCGCAATTTTCACATGACCTCTAGATAAATATTTTTCAAATGAACTATGCAATATAGAAGTATTACGTTTATATGGATTTAACAAGTAGGGGGATATTGGGTGGGAAAAATCCCCAATTATTTGTGGATAGATAATGTTTCCATCAATGCCAAATGTTGAAGATGTTAAAAGACCTCTCTTTTTTTCATTCTTTCTTTAATTGTAGAGTAATTACAGTGATCAACATCATGAAAACCTTCGAGTGCATGGACACAAACATTCCAAACTAGTCTATGCATATTACACACTCCATTTTAAAAAAATTATTGAAATTTTGTTTGTTTACATAGTTTGTCAGAGTATAGTGTTTCTTTGGACAATATGATAACTTAATATGAGTTTTGTCAATTGTACCAAAAATTGTTGGAAGTAGAGTTAAAGTATGAAAATCACTTAATATCTTTTGCAATCCATTTCCTATTGCTATTTTTATGTACTGATTTTTTTGCTTTTGGATCATAATATTAACAATGACCATAGTATATATTTTTATTGTTGATTCTTCCACTCATTACAAATTGGTTATTATATGTGTTGGGGTTACATGTGAAAGAAAATGAAAAATAAACAAAGTACAAATTCTTGGGTGGTATAGGCTCTCTAACAAATTGAATTGTGTTTATGCTTGGCATATGTCATTTGTTTTTGAAAAAATAAAATTGAAAATAGATAAATACATTCTATAATGGCAATAATACAACATCACGATAATGGGGTTTTTCCTCCCAAACTTATTGTTGAAATAAATTTCAAATGTAATTTTAATTGGAAAATTCAACCATTCTTTGTATGACTACACGACTGATGATTCATGTTCTTCATATAGCACCATTATTTGCATGAAAATTTTGAAAAACATGTTTGATAAATTTGATGTGCTTGAAGAAGAAGATCAAGTAATATATTCTCTTAATAAATCCATCCACATCAAAATAAATCTATGATCCATGTATAATGAAAATTACTATTTTGTGTAATCAAAATATAATGTTATTAGTCATTAAGTATTCCACTCAAGCCATGAAAATATTTACCAAATACATTTATTTTGATAGTTGTGATTTCAAAAATGTAAATTTGCATTATATGATAAAAAATTTGTTTTACTGATATCATTTGTTTTTTCATTTACTATACTCTATATTTTAAAAATGTTAGTCAACATTTACTAGCGAATACTACAGGATTGCACTTGTAACAGACATGAAATATTTCTTCTAATGTAAAATAAAACATTCCCCTGATAATCCGTGTAAGTAATATATATACAATATGAATTTTTAACATTTTATTTATATATTCCCATAATAAGCATTTTGCAAACCATATTTTTATCTCTAGACCATATAACAATATATGTAGGCATTCAAGGTCCATTATTTTCAAAATATTTTCCCACTGAAATGGTGTCCCCTAGGTTTAATATTTCAAAGTCCAAATTCCATGTGATCTCAATAGACTGAATGAATAATTATTGGGCACCCTAACTCCTTACTAACATTGTGTGTACACATTTCAAGGGAAAATGCACACTTGTGGCTAAGTGAATATCAAAATTAACGTTAGTTTATGGCATGGATAAAAAGTGCATGTGCAGAGACCTTTTATCACTAATAAAAAATTTAGTAGTTGTTTCCCAAAATGGTTGTGGAGGAAAAATTAGAGTTTAGAAAGAAACCATGGATGAAGTAAAACAATAAAAGGAGGAACAAATGAGGCATCAACTTTCTCGAGTGTCCTAACAACAGGAAAATAGAAAAATATGTGATAGAAAACGAAGGACTGCCATGTGGACATAACAAATTGACCAAAAGAAAGCGTATTACATCAAAGAATTTAACCTCACTTGGGAGCATGGTGAAAAAACTTATCTTGGGGAAACTATTTAAGGGAAAGGAAGGATTTTAGTTTCTCAATTGAGGACTGGATAACATCACCTTCGATGTGAAACTAGTTGAAGGACATGCCCAAGTAGGATTGGGAAAGGAGAAATCGTCTCTTCTCCAGCAAAGGGGTGGTTGAGATGGAATGAAAATTTATCATGGAGTGCTCAACTTGTGATGATATTCATATGCAGTAAAAAAAATGACTTGAAGGTGGATAGGTGAAATGATTTATTTGAAGAAACAAGACTTAAAAAGATAACGTGTTGCGTCCTAAAGATTCACAATAGAAGATTTGATATTGAAAAGACACTGAAATTATCTTAAAGTCTCAAAATTTTCTCCCATAGACTCTTTAGTCTTGTGGACATCATTAAAATTTCTCATTTCATTTAAAGATTTAAAAAAGGAGATAATGTGTATTTTAATCCACTTAAATAATAATGAAATCTGCATTGATATTGTTTTCAAATAATTCACAGCATCGAATGACAAGAAGCCTAGAAAGTGGTTTTGTGTCATGACATTCGGTCTGGAAGGATTTAAGTTTTTCAAATCTTCTCATTTCTCTTTGTTCCTATCAAAGTGGTTGGCACTTTTGACCTCAATAGCATCTGTAAAGTATGGGAGCAAACTGAACCATGGCTCGAGAGGAAGGGAAATGAATTTTGCAATGGTCTCTCTATTAACCACCACTCCTTGTGGTGGTCACCAGTCATCTAATTCCATGATTTTTGCCTTGCTAAGGTCCCGAGGATCCCTACACTCAAGATTTTCAAGTGAAAAAATCACTCCATTCATGACCTCTTTTCCAAGTGCACCCAAGCTTGGTGTCCTTGGAATGAGCTCAAAGATCAATTCAATCTTACCTCACATGATCGTATGATCAACTTTACTGACATCATCTCTTTTTTTCCTGATCATATGAGTCACAACATTTTTCTTCTTTCCTCCCATCCATGGTGAACAAAATGGAAATAGTTCATGGATACCCCCTTCCAGAATTACTCTGTTATTAAAGGTTATGCTTGGTTATCTCCTCATCTTCCCATGGTTGAGAAGATCAATAATTAGTGGGGTTGTATTCTTCTCCTTCCACTTGGAGAAGGAGATTAAACATTTTCTGGTGTACTTATGTGGAACCCAAAATTTCTCACTTTCTGTGGTGTATTCTCCATCAAGTTCTTCCGATCGGAGCCCATTTGGTTGAACTTGGTGTTTTGGCCCCCAAATGTCACTTTTTTGGACACGTGGAAACCTTATCCAAATTATTTTGGTTTTGTAGTAAGGCCCAAAATGCTTGGAATTGGATTCATTCATTTTTTTCCCTTTCAAACCAAAATATTTCACTTGGCATCATATTATTTTAGGCGATAACCCCAGAATGCCTCACATGTTTTCTCAAATTTGACATGCTTTCAGAGGGGATATTCTTATTTGGATTTGGAAAGAAAGGAATTCTTGTTTGTTTGCTAATGCTAAATTTGATAAGCATTTCTCTATTTATAATAAGTTTGTGGTTATCTCAAATGTGTTGTTACAGATTCAAGTGCAAGCGAATAAGGTGTCCCTCAAGCTAGAGCATATTCATACGTTTCTTTGTCACTTGGGAAATTCCCCTTACAATGTGGCTAGACAGCCACCTTATTCCTCTCGCCACTAGCCGCCCCATGGTGTTCATCCTTGAGGTGGTCATCAGAGCTGCTCCCAGTGTCACTCTTTCAGCTAGATTCACCGGTCCTTGTGCAGTCAACCTCCGTGAAGGATCTTCTCTCCTTCTCCCTATCTTGCCACTAGGATTGGGGCTCCCCTCCACCACCTCATCAGCTCAGTTGGGGATCGCCAACTGCTCACCCATGATGGGATGAGCCTTCTACCTTTGCCAGATAAATTTCCCATAATGGCTTTAGCCATCTCGACCACTCATGATGCTGCAGAACATAATGAAAAAGAAGGCCAGGTTGTCTGTTGTTGGGAGGTGTCAGACACTGGCAAGTACCTACCTAGATTTGGTTGGTCAGATGATCATTACCCACCCTCTGCTGGTCAACCTTTTGCACAAGTGGCTTAATTTCAGCTTTGTAATGTTTTTTCCTATGTTATAGATGACTTTTCCTATATTTGACCTAGTTTGTTCACAACTTTGGGGCATGATCTCATTCCACCCACAATGTTTTTTGGAGGGTTGAATTATCTTGTATCATATTCTTAATTTAATATAAGATCTTATTCATCACACAAAAAAAAAATTAAAATTAAAAAATTAAAAATATTTTTTTTTTAGCAATCGATGGTCTCGCCGTGTCCTCAAAAAATCTGCAACCATTAGTGATGGTAAGGAGTTTTTATTGTTTGAGCTCATGGTCCATAAACAGTACTAATGGGAAGGTGCATCAAATTTTTCAACTTTTTCGATAAGTATCGTTCCTGGTTCATGATCTCACAAGAATGATGTCACATTTGACTACCTAATCTTCCCAAGCAGGGGTTAAATTTGATGCATGTTTACACATTTTTTGAGTTTTTAACCATAGAAAACTTACAAATTACATTTCAAGTTGTAGCTAGGAACAGGAATTTTTTTTATAACCTATGAAATTGATGTGTAAATTACAAATTCAACCATTTTTATATATATACATACATAAAAAATGCTTGTATCTTATGGGTAAGTAGCTTGGTGAATCAAAAGTGATGATATGGGAATTGGGATTATAGTTATTTTTCTAGCAGGTGAATTAAAAAATAATGTTATACAGTGAAATTTTTCGAGGATGAGGAGAACCCAATGCTCATGACTTCGCAGCTCCCAATAAAATTGCAAGCAACATTTGCCAACTTCCTCATTTGCCAACATTTTTCTAATTAATGTCTCTATTGTTAGTATGGTAAACATATTTATTATGAAAATTTGAATTTGAATATCCCTCCTACATGAAAGACCTCCCAAACTACTATGTTTCACTTTCATTATTTTTCCAGATGCTAACAATGTTTACACAGAAAGAATATTAGCAGACTACACATTTGTTCACATAATTAAAGATAGATGGAGCAGGAGTGTGGGGAATCCATTGAAAGTGGAATGTCACTGATTCATATAAACAATAACACCTCAGACAAGTATTTGTAGATGTTTATGTGAATACTTATTGCTGTAAGAGTGAAAGAGGTTTTAGCGGCCATATATTCAAGGTGTAGGAATAACAGGAAATGTATATTAGCAGTTATTCTAAATAGGTGTGTAAGAATGAAGAGTACTGTTTGATGATATTGGAAAATTAAATGTGGAGCTTTTGGATGGATGCCAAACCCTTGACCTTACACTGAAAACATTATCAAGGTTTATAATGTTTTTATATTTTTCCCTTCCAAAAGAATTCATCGTTCAAAGACTATATTATAATTATACATTGATTTGATTTGATTGCCAAGTTGAGTTGTTATAAGTTGAATATCTTTTGAGGGTTTCAGGGAAATATGGCAATACGAGGATGATAGATATAAGCAACAAGCATAAGAGAATGTAAATCATTGACAGAATTACTTTTATGGACTGCTAAAAAGAAAGTGTGCTAGTTTATCCTTGGTGAGAAGCTATTTTAAAATATTAGTTTGTTAATTTTTTTGTTTTTTCTCAATTTTTAATGCAATGTTTTAAAAAAATAAATTGAACATAAATGTATATTTCCAACTTTTTCCCGAGCAACAAGATAGAAATAGATTCAATAAAAATGTGCATTTCCAACATTTCATTTATAATCGCACTACCACAATCCTTATAAACACTACAAAATATCTTAAGCTATATGGTGAGCAAAACCCCTTTCATATAATTTTAAAAATAGTCCCCTTAACACAATATTTTCCCATCACATATTCTTGTGATAGGGTGCATAACTTAAAAAAAAAATGGTGAATGTGTTGTCATCTTCCATCCTTTAGTCTGCATCTTTATCAATGAGATGTGACCTTTATGTCAACAATATCTCTCGTATATATATATATCAAAATCATGAAAGTTGAAACTGAAAAATAACCGTCATATGCAAGGTAATATTAGTTTAAAAACCGTCACCAATTTTTTTCTAACGGATAGGGGTGACTATCAAATTTAACCACTGTATCCCAAAGGTGCCCGAAGCGGCACCGACTGTCGTATCGAATTCAAATTCGAACTTACAAAGTCATATCGAATTCAAAGTCAAACTTAAAAATTCATTCAAACTACGTAACTACATGTTCTCTCATGAATGCATTTAAGGTCATTTAATTGCGTGATAATTTAAGATCATGTTGATTATTTGTCAGCCATTATAAAATCGAATACAACGCAGGCATGGCATCAGCCTGAACAAAGTCTTCACTTCTATTTTATTTTACAAGAGGTGCGTCGTAAGCGGGACGGGACCCTCACCCTTGAATTTCTATAAATAAATTAGTTTGAGTAACAATTACATAGTCCATTGCAATGGCCAAGGTTGAGATGCTTCTTTTCTCAATATTAGCTTTCATAGTGGTCGGCATACCTGCATCTCATGTGGAGCAGTGTGGAAGCCAAGCTAGCGGAGCTTCATTTCTAGGCGGACTTTGCTGCAGCAAATGGGGATGGTTGCCAAAGTCAATGAGGATGGCCAACCCCAACTCCTCCCACCCCCGGCGGAAAAGGGGTGGCCTCCATTATCACTGAAAACATGTTCAACCAAATGTTGAAGCATAGAAATGAAGGAAGTTGTCCGAGCAAGAACTTCTACAATTACAACGCCTTCATTGCAGCAGCCCAAGCCTTCAAGGCATCACAATGGCCTGCAATATGTCTTGTGTGCATGTGATCAACACAAAAAGTATTTGTGTCCTCATAAACAAAATCTTGCACCCATTCTCTGTTTGGATACTAACTTGATAGAGGCAGGGGTGGTGGTTTCAACAGACATACTGATACAAAATTTGGTGTGGATCATTCGGGTTCTTGCCTTTAGGCAGGGGTGGTGGTTTCAAAAGACCTACATTATTTATACTAGTATTCAGATAAATAATGTAGTTTTATACAAAGTACCCAGATAAATAATCTACATCCTTGTAAAGTACGGTCAAGTTAAATGTTTACAATAAGCATCTATATGTGGTGCTTAGATGTGTGTTTTCATGTTAAATGTTTAGTTTTTCGAAGTGAAGCAAGTATTTATATGAACTACTTTCAAACTTTTCACACTATATGAGCTTTAACATGTTACAAATACATAATCGACACATTTATTTATATGTTGGTTCATGCATACTCTAATTCAATTGTGCATATCAAACTACTCCTAAGGTTAAATGTGATTTCCTTCAAAATAACTAGCATGCACTTATGTTGTGGGAATTGGATGAAAGGGTTAGTGTACCCTGTGAACTTTGATACTTGAAATGGAAATTAGTTTTGGGATATTGTATAAACATGCCACTAATAATCTAAATCATATGAGATAATGCTTACATTATATGGGATAATAATTTATTTTGTTTTGTAATAAATAGCTCATATGTTGTTTTATGAGTTACAACTCATGTAGAATAGGTATGGGAAAAATACTGAGGATACTCAATTTCTTAGATTATAGCCAAACTAGAGCCTATATATATGGAGGTTTGTCTAGTGTATAATTATATTGGATGAATTGAATAGTGGAGTAGAAGTATAATTTTCTATGATTATTCAAGTGTTTAGTGTGACGCTCGCTTATATACACCACACCAAACCAGCATCTAATACACTACTACACTAGGAAATCAAGGCCAATTTTTTTTAACAAGTGCATTAAAAAACTTATTACATTAACCAAGGTAAAAGAGTTCATTTATTTATAACGTTAAATATTTACATCAATTAATTAATTAAATTATGAGATATTTAAGTGGGAAGAGGCAATTAATTTCCATCAAATTCTTGATCTTCTAAATTTAAATTTGGAATGTTACCATAGGAGTAATTGTGGTTGTGTTTCTTTCTTTAATTGGTGGATGTTATGATTTTAGATTTAAATTTTTAATGTATCCATGTATCCTTATGTTCCTAGGTTGTCAATGTGCCCCTAATTAACTATGTAAATTGTTAGTATTTGTTAATGTATCAATGTGGTGAATGGGGGGCGCACTGTGTATGTGGTAGCAGATGCCTTGAGTTAAAAGGAAACAATATAAATAGATTTGGTGGAGGGAGACACCTTGTGATGGCTACAACAGTGGTTACAGATTTTAGGACTGGGATCTTACATTTAGCTTTCACAATATGACACAAATTTATTATGAAAACCATTTATGAATTTAAAAATTAGTAGAACTTCAAACATGTATTAACTTGAAAAGGTTTAGAAATAAAATTACCATCTATATGCAAATTTATTGTCTATAACAATTAAGTATTTTTTGCATACCTATCACAATGAGGGCATGTAATTTTATAAACAAAAACACATAATACAATTAACCTTCAATGGAAAAAAACCTGAAGTATTAAAATAATACTTTAATGAAGATCCACTATTTTAATAATGAAATAAAGTTACAAAGCTAAGCTTGCTTAAATATTATTACGCACAACCATTGCTAGAAATAAAAAATAGCTAAAATATACTTGCACCCTAGCATGGGTGTTTCATGGATATGTAACTACAAAAAAATTACAACTTAATTCCTACTGCATTAGGGTGTATACGAACTCATTTATCAACAACTCTAGGATATTAAGTCCATTGTATCCCTAAATCAAATAAACATCCCAACACTAACTACCTTATTTAATGTATTCACCACACTCACCTTTGTCTCCACTTTTTCCAGTGTCATCCTCCTCCCTTTTACCATTTTTTTAACAAAATGATACTACACATCCATGTTCTTGTTTTAAGAATTATACTTAAGGTTCTTTAGAGTGCAAATGCACCTTGAATCCTATCTTCTCCTTAGTGCATATTATATGAACCTGATTGTGGCACACGACCTTTGAGTCTAGACCAATTCCTTGCAACATGTTTACATGTCATGTATTTTTATTTTGTGGTGGAAATAAAAACACTTGCTTCATGTTTTATCATCTAACTTACCAATCCACTAATCAAGTTGAAAATGTAACCATTGGTGGACCTATTTAGATTAAGATCACCTCCTCTGCCAAAATAAATAAAACCATACAGACTCAAATATTTTCTAGCACCAAGATTCTTCCCTTAATAGAAAATATATTCATCACTAATTCACTGTGGCACAAATATATACTAATTTAAATTACTATAATTTTTAATTCTCCTACCCCTGATTTTCCATATATTTGTTAACTACTACCATTACATGAGCAATATTAGGTCTTTTGTAGACTATGGCATAAACAAGGATTCCCACTGCACTTTGATATGAAATTTTTTTCATGTCCTCCAACATTAAATTGTGTTTAGAAATTGTATAAAAGAGATTTGTTGACCAACTTGAAACAACGTGCTTACCAACTTGCTACCTTACATCCTAAAAGTTTTAAACACCATTATCACATGCATACTTCTATTTAGCCAAATATTTCTGGTCACACCATCCTTTTTTAACTCCATGCCTAAAATTAACTTTGTATCACCAAAATCCTTCATGTCAAACTTCTAGGAAAGTTGAGATTTCAATTGTGTGTTCATTTACCCATTGTTGTAAACCATAAACACCTCATGTTTCACTTAAATCACTAGATTATAAACTTATCCCCTTGTTCTTTATAATGCAAATAAGGATTTTCCTTTCTTTTCTTAAGAATGTGTTTTTTTAACATCCATGTCAAAATTATGATTCCACATCTATGTCGATTATTTTAGGCTAAAAATGAATTTTTGAGGAAAAAACCATGTCCTCTTTACCATTGAATTTGAAACTATCATGTTGCTTCATGTCAATTTCTTCCTCAAGATTATAATGTAAAAACAAAGTTTTTAACATCCATTTGATTTATCTCAAGATCATATCAAACAACAATAGATACAAAAAAATATGATTGAAGTCAAATTTTTTTGTAGCTGAGAGTAATTTTTAAAATTCAATTCCTTTAACTTGAGAGAATCATGTCAAAACTAAAAAAATATTGTATTTCTCCAAATTTCACAATGTATTGAAGTTTTTCATAAAACAACATTTAAAACCCATTATGTTTCTTCTATGAGTTATATTTACCATGTCTCATGTATCATTTTCCATTAAAGACTCCAATTCCACCTTCATAGCATTCATTTGAGATTTATTCTCATCCAACATGAGTGATTCCTTTGTTATCATTGGATACTTATTATTTGTTTATGATAATAGACATACTGAATGGTAATGAAAAGATCTTAAATGTTTATGTACTTTTCAAAATCATATTGACATTCAATGTCAAAAAGTAGCACTATCATTACAATAAGATTTTATATTTTTGCTTAGCATGATTTTGGAATTAGTCATGTCATGATGTCCTTGTATCATTTAGTTCTCTTTACTCCCCTATATTACTTCGATACCTCCTAATTGTCATTCTGGTCACACCACTAGATTTTCCCAATTGTAGGATCTCACATCCTCTCCTTGCATGTAGTGAGATCAAGTTTAGAGGCTCTACCACTAGTTTGATGATTGATTCTTAGCTATAAAAATATATCTACAAGGAGGCATCTCACCAATATGTTTTCAAAGACACATCTTAAAATGATGTATTCAAGGATATATATCATTAATATATCTATTAGAAGACATATCATTCAATTTTAAACATATTTCCTTTTTCATATCTTGCTGCAGTGAAATTTTTTCATCCAAATGTTTAGTTTATCTAGTACTAGGAATCCACTATAGAGTTTTTTCCTTTAGTACAACTATAGTTTTATTTCACCAACTTCCATGATCACATCATTTAAACAGAATTCATGTGCATATATATTTAGCCAAAACTATAGGTCCATGCACCAGTTGATACCAATATTTAATGAAAAATAAATTTGTACTCTAATATTGTTCACTTATCTCACTTAAACCATAATTCTAGAAAGGAATGGTATGTGAAAACACCATATAGAGTCTTTATTCTCTCATCTCTATAGTTTAACTTCACTCTTCCTTTCTATAGAATCATGTAGGTCAAAATTTCTCCTGTAAAAATTTGAATTATATCTCACACCTCATATTAAGACTTGTTAGGGACCATGTAGAATGACATATGTGAATCAATTATTCATGCATCCTTTAATGCATTTGGGGTCAAGGAAACAGTGTGTCATTTCCATCATCTTGTATTTCTTGACTTTTATAAATGTAGAGACAAATCCATGCACTTGGGTTAATTTCTATGTCCTAAAAGCATACTAGCATCTATATGATTCCTAAGAAAGAAAACTAGTGGTTGAAAAAATCTCTAGCCTCTTTTCTCTGTCTCTTGTTTTCTATTTTCTCTTACACACCCTACAACCTAGTTGTAAATTTACTTTTTTATCTCTCATGGCTTCGGATAGTAGTGTGATGGTGCTCATTTATCTCATGGGCTCCCTTTATTATCTTAATTGCTTCTTTTGGGTCTATTTTATCTTTTGGGAATCTATAACACCCACATTTTACACACACAAATACAACAGTAAAAATACCAGAATATGTTTTTTTGACTTACATTGCTCACTACACAACACCACAAGGGCTCCAAGTATAGAAACTCAACAACACATAAGACACTTACATAAGTCATCGACTCACATATTAGACACATGATAACACCATATACATGTAAATGCTACACTTTCCCCAATGAACGAATACTAGTAATGCCCCCACCACAAGAAAGGGAACTAAGGATTGGAAAACCCACAACACAACATTACTAGGATTACAACTTAGTTACAATTATCACTCCAAGAACATTATTATGCAAAGATAATCTTATTTTTTTTAATAGTTACAATTATCACTCCAAGAACATTATTATGCAAAGATAATCTTATTTTTTTTAACATAAAGAAATGGCTAATTGAGTTATAAGGACTCCAAGAGTGACATTATTCCTAACCTAAAATCTTATTTTACTCTTATATGCTTTACTATTACACGGCACTATTGTCTCGTTATTGACATCACTTTATAAATAAGAGTTACAAAATTACTTGTGTAACATCTTGAATAAGTACATGATTGGAAGCATTATAAACTACACATGAACACCCTGTGATTTGTGTTCAAGGTAATATCCCAGGTTTATGCATTTCACGATTTCGCATGTGAAATTTATTTTATTCTTAATGTCATAAAAGGGAATAACAAGGGATTACAGGACCAAGTTTCTAGTTTATTGGATTCTCTAAAGTCAACAAATTTCAAATCAAATTTTTCATTTATAAGGAGTTACTTTTTCTACCCACAAGTTAACCCCTTAATTAGCCAAGGTTTGGTTTAATTCCACTTGTACCTAAGCATCTACAGCCAACTATATAGGATTATAAGGTGAGAGTACATATTTATGGTAAACAACCTTCATGAAAGACCAAGGTGATATGTTTTTAGTAACCAAGGTAACACATTTATCTGCAAGTTACTATGAAGATCATTAACAAGATTTAAGTCATGGTTCAACATTTTAACAAGCTCCATTTGTTTCGACTGGATCCCTCAAGGAATTCATTCAATCATGAAGTTGATTTCTAGATCCAACTTCGTAATACTTGGCAGTCCACTAGGATCCTAAGGAAGTATTTATTTTGCTTACATCATAAATAGCTTGACCATGTCGTTCCTAACTGTCAGGTTGATGACGATGTCGCTAAACATACTGATTATGATGATAACACAACTAGGGGTCTTATTTACCTAAGCTAGGAGGTTTCATCGAGCACAAAATTTTAAGTTCATTTTATGGTTTCAATTTCTTTTGGGCTAATAAATATCATGCGAGAAGGATGACATCGAGATTAGAGATTGAAGATTATCATGAGGTTTTAGTTTTCTACACTAAAAGGATTCACGCAAGAAAGGTTGTTATACACGATTCCTATACTAGGGTGGAGTGTTTCGTTTAGATCTCTTTATTACATTTACAAGGTAAGAATGCAACATACTAGTTAATTAATCATCTATTGAACACTGGAAATGCCCTACAATATTTTAAATTCAAATTCATTTAACATTCATATCCAAATTTTACAATACAAAATTTGAGGATCAAAAGAACACTCATGCGTGGATGAACATTCCCTTAAACCCTGGCATCTAAAATATTAAAAAACTTCAATTATAAACCTTTTCATACTTCGCAAATGTTGAAATTTCCTCTACATTTCCATTTAACATATATATATATATATATATATATATATATATATATATATATATATATATATAATCCAGCCCTCTTTTCCCATATGTAAATATGAATCAAAAGAACACCTTTAGTCACATGCACATTTCCCAAGAACCCCTAAAACTAGCACCTCATTCATATTGCCAAATTTCAATATATAACTTTACTGTAATAAAACAATACTTTAAAATTTCCTTCTATTAACATACATAAATTATAACAAAATAAAACGATTCATTCCCATGTTGTTTCATCATCTTACTTGCATCCTACAAAAACATGTGAGCATGAAATCAATGATAAATCACTTGCATGGAATCCACCATAATCTAACATAATTAATATATTTAGTTTCCCATTCACATAATAACATTAATACTTTACATTTGAAAGAAGAAGGTTAGAGACACGCATTTTTTTCATTTCAGTTCACTTCATTTCCTAACCAAGGGGAGAGAGAGAAATAGGGAAGAGAGAGAAACACAATTTTGCCAAAAGTTTAATTTCACAAAGCAAGTCACACAGTAAGGTTTCAAATAGTTATTTACAAGATTTTACAAGTTCCATCATGGTTTGGGCACCCGACATGGGTCCTACAACTTTCTTCTTACATTTCCCTGCTAGCTGCAAAAACGTTCATTAATCCTCAGAGGCTAAGAAACCAATTTCATACCTTGTCCTCTAATGAGAAAACACACCATGGGTAAGTTTCTACATGTCCTCCTATACACTAAGAATTCTCAAGAACTCGTGAAATTCAGAACTAGGGAATAGTTTATGATTGGCAGCTAGTTTTATGAGGCCATTGGTCGTAATTGGCCTACTTGTAAACAATCAAAAGTTAGCTTGAGGGATCATAAAATCACATCCAAAACTAACATTTTATGGATGAACGTGCACCGAGAAACTTCCTACAAGCTCCCCTATTTATGGATATTTCACCAGAGTTGAAGGGACTGGAACTAGCAAAGGGTTTTCAAACAGAAACAAGGTTTTTGAGCACCAGTTGTAATTGGTCTAGTTTGACCAAGTTAACTGTGACCAGAGGCCACAAAATGACTTTCAAAACTATCATGACAAAGTGGTTGTTCCTAAATGAAGGGCTAGGAAATTTTCTAGTAAAAATACTAGAGGTTAGCGAAGGTGGATAAGAAAGTTCAATGTTGTTCAGGATTCCAAAAAGAGCGCTGATACGAAACCCACTTTTCAAATTTAGCAGCTTCCTTACAGCTACAAAATGGTGTAACAGGTATCCTTGAAGTGAATTCTCACATAAAAAGGTACACAAGGAAACTTAATATTCTTCTGTCTAGAGTTACGAGTAGGTTTACATGTCCTGAAAACAAATCGTGATTTATATCTATTTTAAGAAGGGAGCAGTCACCATATTTGCAGGGAAACTCAACTTCAACCTGTCAATAAAAATTCATTCAATCATGAAGTTGATTTCAGAGCCAACTTCGGTAATACTTGGCAGTCCACTAGGATCCTAAGGAAGTATTTATTTTGCTTACATCATAAATAGCTTGACCATGTCGTTCCTAAACTGTCAGGTTGATGACGATGTCGCTAAACATACTGATTATGATGATAACACAACTAGGGTCTTATTTACCTAAGCTAGGAGGTTTCATCGATGCACAAAATTTTAAGTTCATTTTATGGTTTCAATTTCTTTTGGGCTAATAAATATCATGCGAGAAGGATGACATCGAGATTAGAGATTGAAGATTATCATGAGGTTTTAGTTTTTCTACACTAAAAGGATTCACGCAAGAAAGGTTGTTATACACGATTCCTATACTAGGGTGGAGTGTTTCGTTTTAGATCTCTTTATTACATTTACAAGGTAAGAATGCAACATACTGAGTTAATTAATCATCTATTGAACACTGGAAATGCCCATACAATATTTTAAATTCAAATTCATTTAACATTCATATCCAAATTTTACAATACAAAATTTGAGGATCAAAAGAACACTCATGCGTGGATGAACATTCCCTTTAAACCCTGGCATCTAAAATATTAAAAAACTTCAATTATAAACCTTTTCATACTTCGCAAATGTTGAAATTTCCTCTACATTTCCATTTAAACATATATATATATATATATATATATATATATATATATATATATATATATATATCCAGCCCTCTTTTCCCATATGTAAATATGAATCAAAAGAACACCTTTAGTCACATGCACATTTCCCAAAGAACCCCTAAAACTAGCACCTCATTCATATTGCCAAATTTCAATATATAACTTTACTGTAATAAACAATACTTTAAAATTTCCTTCTATTAACATACATAAATTATAACAAAATAAAACGATTCATTCCCATGTTGTTTCATCATCTTACTTGCATCCTACAAAAACATGTGAGCATGAAATCAATGATAAATCACTTGCATGGAATCCACCATAATCTAACATAATTAATATATTTAGTTTCCCATTCACATAATAACATTAATACTTTACATTTGAAAGAAGAAGGTTAGAGACACGCATTTTTTTCATTTCAGTTCACTTCATTTCCTAACCAAGGGGAGAGAGAGGAAATAGGGAAGAGATGAGAAACACAATTTTGCCAAAAGTTTAATTTCACAAAGCAAGTCACACAGTAAGGTTTCAAATAGTTATTTACAAGATTTTACAAGTTTCCATCATGGTTTGGGCAACCCGACATGGGTCCTACAACTTTCTTCTTACATTTCCCTGCTAGCTGCAAAAACGTTCAATTAATCCTCAGAGGCTAAGAAACCAATTTCATACCTTGTCCTCTAATGAGAAAACACACCATGGGTAAGTTTCTACATGTCCTCCTATACACTAAGAATTCTCAAGAACTCGTGAAATTCAGAACTAGGGAATAGTTTATGATTGGCAGCTAGTTTTATGAGGCCATTGGTCGTAATTGGCCTACTTGTAAACAATCAAAAGTTAGCTTGAGGGATCATAAAATCACATCCAAAACTAACATTTTATGGATGAACGTGCACCGAGAAACTTCCTACAAGCTCCCCTATTTATGGATATTTCACCAGAGTTGAAGGGACTGAGAACTAGCAAAGGGTTTTCAAACAGAAACAAGTTTTTTTGAGCCACCAGTTGTAATTGGTCTAGTTTGACCAAGTTAAACTGTGACCAGAGGCCTACAAAATGACTTTTCCAAACTATCATGAAAAGTGGTTTTCCTCAAACTGAAGGGTCTAGGAAATTTTCTAGTAAAAATACTAGAGGTTAGCGAAGGTGGATAAGAATTTCAATGTTCAGGATTCAAAAAGAGAGCTGATACGAAACCCAACTTTTCAAATTTAGCAGCTTCCTACAGCTACAAAATGGTGTAACAGGTATCCTTGAAGTGAATTCTCACATAAAAAGGTACACATAGGAAACTTAATATCTTCTTTCTAGAGTTACGAAGGTTATTTTACATGTCCCTGAAAAATCGTGATTTATCTATTTTAAGAAGGGAGCAGTCAACATATTTGCAGGGAAACTCAACTTCAACCTGTCAATAAAAATGGGTACTATAGTAAACTAATTTGGTTGGGATGTTTGTTTGTGATCACTATGAAGTGAGGGTTTAAGTCCATTATCTACCAAGGAATATTGGATCATGTAAGATACATTATAACATTTTATTGTTTTAAAACAAGTTTATTTAATACAATCAAATATATGAAAATCCTTTAGTTTAAAATTTTATTTCATTTGCAAAAGAAAAACTAACGAATAGAAATTATGAGAGATGAGGATAGATGAACCATGCCAGGAGGAATGAAGCCGGTTGAAATCACATGATTCAGCTCAGCATCTCACTTGGGCATTTCGTCAAACAATTCACAAGCATTGATCTAACCTCCACGATGACACATATCTTCCCGATCACTTGAAATTTTCAAACAAAATAAGTTTCCCATTATGGTTTGATAATTTTCTAGGCATTCTCAAGGATCCATATTGAACACAAGATGGGATAATGTTGTCAAATTTTTACAGAGCCTGGAGACACATTTTTCACTTGCATTTCCTTATAAGTTTCTAAAGACTTTTTAAACCTCTCCATGCACTCCTATGAATTATGCAGGTTAAAAAAAATCCCGGATACAAATTACTTCTTTCCATACCCACCTATTTTTGGATCCCATTTCCTCTAAATTTCCAACTTTCCCTACACACTTATTTTTAAAAAAAAAGGAATCCATTTAACTGATTGTGCCGCTTATATATAGATGTTTGACAGAAGAACATAAGTTGCAGCATTTTGATGATTCAACTCCAAAAGAAGAGTTGTAAATTATTGAAACTTCATATTCTTAAGATCTATAGGGGGTACCAAACAAACACATGCACACAACCACCATAGGTTTAATTGGTGTGTTGATGATAAAGTTTAGAGTTTCCTCAAGATAGCCAGCATAGCAAGGAATGTTAACCAAACAAACATAATATTCAATTCTAGGTGGAATGTTATAAGAAACACTTATGTCATTGAATTATTTACATCCCTTTTCCACTAAACCTGCAAGCTTGCATTTTAAATGAAACAAAAATGAAGCTTAAATGGTTGGGGCATGTTCGATTAGACAAAACCTCTTTGATGCATCTTGCCGAACAATTTACTTACCTTGAGTAAGGTTCCTCGCTTTGTGAACACGTCTGCCATAGCATTAACAACTACAACATCTGACACTATTCCTTTATTATTTAAACTTTGTTGGATGATCACACCATGTTCCAGAGGTGTCATTTCAACGCATGTAGGGATTATGTGGAAAAGGGTAGGAGGCTCCACACATGCGAATGGATTTTCTTGAAAGTTTCAAAGTGTTTTCAGCCAAACCCGATTCGTGCATAACTTGTTATCATTGCATTCCATGTTTTCTTTTCACCCATGTCCACCAATACACATGTAAATACAAATTCTAAAAAAACTCCTTTATCCTTATGCAAAGTTAGACCTCCACCTGTTACAAATCTCACATTCTGTAGAGGTGGGTTGCTAAAAGTGGTTTTCGATCTTTGCTTTGTGCCTGCCAAACTCATTTGATTGAAATTTTTTGAGCCTTTTCAAAAAAATAATATTATGTATATCACGCAATAGTTGCAGTCCATTGAACCAATTTTTTAGGTACTAAATATAATAGTGCACATGTAAATTTCTTCCTTCCATGTTTGCATACATACCTACTAGAGCACTTCCAATTGCAACATTTGATAAATCCTCTAGCTATTATACTTTCATGGATGTGTATACCATGCTCCTGAGCTAGCATTTTGATGTAAGATGGGAGTATGCGGAAAGGGTGAATTGATCAGGTTGAAGGCCTGTATGTTGCATAGACAAAAAAATAAGACTGTCTCATAAGGATAACTATGTATCTAGTATGCTACACTATAAAACAAAATTACTAATTTTATTTTTTACTTGGATTCGGCGTGGAAACTAGCTGGAGGCAATAAATTTTTATAATTATTGTGATGGGAAACTGATAGGTATGACTACTTCTCCATCTTCCCATGTGTTAGACCATATCCCTTTGATTTTATGCCACCAAAAGCTTTCCCACCATGCATTCAACTTGCCAAAAAAATAATAAAGAATAGAAATGGAATCCAATTACTATCTCCACTATCCCACCTTGCCCACGCATTCACATTTTTATTATTATTATTGGTTTTGTTCTAGTCAACACTACAACACACATGAGATCACCCCCATAGGAAACCTCCTAAGAAATCATAACAATAAAACAACATATACGCGTAGAACACAAGTTGTCAAATTGGCCATGTTGCAAACACCCAACATCCTTCTATGGTTGGTCCCCTATCCCCTTTCGGTGTATAGTGATATCATTTTTCTTGCAATCACAAACAATAACACCTTTCTGGCCTCAAGGCCATATAAATATGTCATGAGAATCAATGCATATAAATCATTCATCATACAATCCTCAGCATACATCAAGCAATAGAACACACACACACACACACACACACACACACACACACACACACATATATCATCCAACAATATTACACATGTAGCCATATCATCATCATAAAATTTATGAATTTTTATCAATTATTTTCAATCACATAACATTTCAATACTACTTCAGTAAATAATTTACAATCATCAATAGTTTAATTCACATTCTACAATAACCATGAAATTCCTTATATCTATTGTAACTCCTAACTATTAGATACACTGAATGTTCAACATATTACCAATCCCCAATACCATCATATTGTTAGCAATTCACAAAAATCAATGATACCACGTGGTTAGTCCAATACTTCAAATATACTCCATACATCAAAAATCCAAATATCATTATATAACAAAGTAACCATTCTAGATCATCATCATATCCTTAAATGTACATCAAGGTCCATAATACATCAATACAATCCAAAGTAACAATCAGAACACAAAATTAATCATGATGTCCCTCATATCTTAACAACATGTTAACTAAAATATAATGATAAGGTCCATGTCTCTAATCAACCGAAATCAAAATCATAGTATAATCAGTGTTGAAGAGGAGTGGGAATTACAAATTATAAATGTCATGGCCACGCCTTTGACTCCTGGAAATATTGAACCCAAAAGAGAAATTGGCCATGAAGTGGTATTGAGCTAGTCCTTAGAAGCATTGGTATTCTTTGAGTTGTGTTGGTATTCGTGTAGGCCACCAATGAATCCACTAGACTTTATTCTCTATGCATATAATGTCTAATCTATCAGTGAAGCATCATGATTTAGTTCAATCACAACATGGAGTTGTGTGTAGTGCCCACTTCCCTTCGACACTATTTTGTTTTGTTGTTTTCGAGACTGATTACTTCACTTGTGGATTATTATGGCTTCTTGATTTAGCATGCTAGTAGATATCATAGACATTGGACTGTTATTGATTTGATCTTTATATGATGCATATGGTTTATTGGTGGACATTTGATGACGATATTTGTATACTTTTGACAGGTTTATTTATCTTAATTATGACATGTGATATATTTAATCATATTGAGTCGAACTTGATAATTTGACTAATGTGATGATCGTTTTGACATAAATGAAATGTGGAATAGAAATGTGCTAGAAAGTGTAAATGATATCGTACTTGCATAGATGATAGTAAATCATGTGTCGTTCATTTTAGATTATATTGTATATTTGGCATGAATGTTTTAATGCGGCCAACAGGCCGAAGGAGGTATTCTCTGTTCTGCAGGTATATTATATTCACAACAATATTGGGGAGTGGAGACCAACCACATCGGAATTCGAGAAGAATCCAGCTAAGGTCACCATGGCAACAAGTAATTGTGTGTGTGTTGGAATCATTTGGTTAGGGAAAAATTGTGACCTAGGGATCATGTGTTGTTTTATTTTAAATTTTCCCTTTTATTATGTTAGTATGTGTTGCTCTTAGTAAGTGAAATTTTACTTGTGTTATTATTCATATTCTTTCGATTGGAGTTTACCCCTTTATTAGCCATGGGTTGTAGTGGGTTAATTAAGTTAATTTGAAATTTTCCTAAACTAATTAAAAGATGTGACCTAAGAGAGTTAATTTATTATGATTTGATTTACTTGGGATTTTTGTGTGGATTGATGTGTGTTGAGTTTGAGTGTAGCACACTCTACCCCACATGGGAAACTCGAATTTGGCCTTGGAGGCCAAATTTCAAAGCTTGTGGGACAAGTCAAACTTGTCCCACACCTCTTAAAACCCCATGCCAACCCTACCTATGGGTTGGAAGGCCAAATTTAGGGTCTTTTAGGTGTTTTGGGGTGGATAAAAGGGTAAAATATTAATTGCACTTCCTTTCAAAATTTAATTTTATCCTTTGAGGGAGTGGGCTTAGTTGGAGTGTGTAAGGTGCTTGCCTTTCTTTCAACCACTTATTAATGGTGCATTGGAATTTGATGTTGACCAAATGATGTGGAGTGGAGGGAAAAGGAGGTGGAATCCTACTTGGAGCCACATCATCCCTCCCTCTCTTTTCTCTATTTATTTGATCCTCTTGTTTGTTTTGGGGGTTGGAAGTTTCATTTTTTAGTCCTTTGTATTTTGGAGAGAAGGGGATTTGGAAAGAGTTTGTGGATTTTTGGAGCTTGTTGATAGTTGTGGGAAGTTTGTGGGAGCTTGTGGATGCTTGCTTGATCTTTGGAAGGATTTGAGACTTCATACTTGGAGCAAGCTCTACCATGGAAAGGTAGGATCTTCACCTTTGTTTGCATTATGTTTCCTTTTTGTTATGTGAATGTATATTTATGTTGTGTTGAATGTTGTTATTTGAAATGCTTCTTGGGAATGGGTAGAATGCCTAAGTTGGGAGTGGGAGGAGACTATGGGGAGTTTAATTGAGGGATGCATAAGAGATCATGTTCTTGAGGAGGGAGTTTGGGTTGGGTGCCCACCTTGTAAGAGAAATGCTTGCATTTTCTTCTTGTTTTACTTTGAGGGAGCCATAAGAGTTGAGGGAGGCATAAGAGTGAATGGAGGGATAAGGGGTACTTGAGGGAGGCATAAGAGTTGTTAGGGGTATTGTGTTTTGCATTGGAGGCTTTAAGGTGGCACCCATTCCCATTGGGAGGCATAAGTGGCCTCCCCATATGTCTTACTCTTGTGGCTTTCTTGGCAAGCCTTGTGACTTGTTGTTGTGATTGTTTTCCCTCTTATTGTGTTATTGATCTTGTTTTGAAGGATTATGGAATGAATGTGAAATGTTATGTTTAGTTATGTGGAAGCTACTAGTTGCCATGAGTTGGATTTTCTCCCATGGAGATGTGGTTGGGGCTCGGGGGCCAAAGGAGAGGATGGATTCTCTTCTCCATTGGGTATCTTGGTTGGGAGGAGAGCGTTGCCTCTCCCCTTATTTTGTTGTGAATCAAACAAACTTTTGGAGGAGCCACCTTGTTGATAGTTGGAGCATGGGAACATTGTTGATGACAATGTGAAACCACCATGTAAGTACCCACCTTGAGTGGAGGAAAAATGGTAATATTGCTTTGTATTTTAGCTTCCAATATTGTAAATTTGTGTTCCACATGAAGTAGAAAGTGTTGTAACAAGATGTTGAAGGAAAGTTGTTTTAAACTTCATTAGTAAGGTTGTAATGTAGATGGAATCAAAAGTTCAAAGGAAGACAATCTATTTATTCTCCTTCTTACTTGACTTGGAACCTCTTATGAATAAGGTGATCTTATTGAAATGCTAGGAGTTCTTGCTTTAAAACTTAATGGAAGGATTGTGAACACCTCTTAAGGAAAGTTGGGAATTAATATATATGTATATATATATATATATATATATATATATATATATATAATATATATATATTTATATATATATATATATGTATATATACATATCTATATCTGTATCGTCTCTATATCTTATCTATCTATATATGTATATATATATCTATATGTATATATATATATATATATGTATACATATATATTATATATATTACATATATTATAATATATATATGGGTATATATATATATATATATGTATACATCTATATAAATATTATACCTTATATATATATATTATGATACATAGTATATAAATATATACATATTATATATATATATATATGTATACATATTATTATATATAATATATATATATATGATTATATATATACATATATATATTATTAATCTACATATAATATATATACATATATATATATATACATATATATATATATATATGTATGTATTGAATCCCATTTTGGTTACTCAAAGGAGAGTATTGCCAAAGTTGGAATACTAGAGATTTACCATTCTTGTTTTGTTGATTAAAAAGACTAAGTTTTAAATAGTTTAATATGCCAATAAAGAAATTCTAATGCTCTAGCCTCTATTATGCTTTTCTTCATTTAAGAATCCATTGTAAATCTATTTGCAAATCGTAAAAGGAAATGAAATCAAACCTTCTTGAATTCCCGTACAAGGCTTATTAAAATATGTAGAAGGAGATTTTAATGTAAAAGTTCCAAGCTTATTTAGTTCTTTACCCACATTTCGGTAATAAGGAAACTAATATTCTAAATATTATTCACATTTAAGTGTTATTAAAAATAATGGATTTACTATTATTAAATTCCATTTATAACAATATACTATTAGTATTTCTGTTATATTAACAAAGAATATTATTATAAACTCCAGTCAAGACATAATATTAATTACATATAAGCTAAGGAACCTGTGTATGCATTAGTGTTTACGTCGCTCCCCATGGTCTATGAATGATCACGTATTTGTCAAACAAACTGTGCTAAATTATATATACAATCATACATTAATATCATATAAAAAAATTAAAATAAGGATACGTCTCTGTAAAGCCACCATGTCATAAGACTGTCCTAAAATGCAAAGCAGTCTATACAAAAATACACGCAGAAATGCTCATTAATTTGCAAAGCAAACTACTTCATGAATATTCTGATATGAAACAGATCCACCTCTGTGAGCCTCTCCCCACGAGCCACCTCGTAAGACAAGTAAGATCTCAATAAAGGATCTGTGTAATAACTTTCACCAGGTCTTCTGGTAACACTATCACTGTGATATTATGTAATATTATGCATAATTTTCTTCCAATCCTTGTGATTAATCTCAAAAAAAAAAAAAAAAACCAGTTTCTTGTCCATCTATGTGATATTATGTAACATTTTACTCTGCGAGTCCTCTCACTTCCTGATCATTGCTTTCATATGATACACATCAACACGTCTCCTTGGGTGGTCTTTATAGACTATAAGAAGGATTGTATTCCTCTCATCATGTTGGCCACGTATGCTATTCTTGATTCTCTGTGTACTTTGCATACCATATTTCCTCACAACCTTATCACAACAGGATTCTGCGACCTCACACCTTCTACCAACAGCACAATGCTAGATATGTTTAAAAAACTACCTTTTTACCTTCTACGTATGAGGTGTGCATTTCATCTGGTCTCCGAGTAACACTCTCACTGTCCCTCAATCGATTTTGATAAAAATGTCTTGATGGTGAATCCCGAATTGGAAGGTGCATTCGATACTAAACAGATAACAACATAGTTGGATAGACTACTTGTTTAAACGCCTGCTGCCTATCCGACTACAGTGGCAGTTCGTGACTGTGGGCCCCCGCCATGATGCACCTCGCAACACCCAACGAAAGTGAAGGTAGCACGCCTGCTACACTAGCCGTAGCTTCATCTCTAACCACTATTTTTTTTCTGTCTCGCGCGACTAGGCCGAGTTAAAACCAAAAGGTAGACCAGACGTGGGGGGGGCAGCATAAGATTTGCAAATCTAAATGGAATCAATGAAAAGAAAAACATAAGGCCCAGTTGGAGTAGCTGGCACGCAAGGAGAGGAGATTTAATTTTTGGCAGCTGTTGGTTGAGCAACCCACCCTAACCATAATTTCAACATAGATTAGACTAGTATACCACTGTTAGAATAAATCTTCTGACATCTTGCTAAATTCCAATTATCCCTCTTCCTACTTCGCAGATTTTGATGTACCAGGACAGTAATGCGGCTAAAGACCACCAATCTTTCCAAAGGGCACGTGGTCTACGGCCCAGGTTGAAGTGTGGAAGAGAACAAATATTAATATCACAATGGATGTTTACATTTCACACTTTCTCAACATTTTTTAATCAATATACGTAACTAGTGCCATTTTACATTGCAGTTCCCATACCTTCACGACGATTTGCTTTAGCGTTGACCATAAAATGATTCTCATTGGCGTAGAGCTTGCAAGAAAGGATGAGTGCATATATATAATAATATATTATAATTATGTAACACAATTATAAATTAGCAAAGACATTTAAATAAGTCGTAATGTAGGAAAAAAAAAATGTTTAGCAAACTTTTCTCAAATATAGTTTCGATCCTGTATGCAGGTAAACCCTTCAAAAAAAATCATAATTTCGGGTTATATGTTGTGGAAACAAGTTCTCGTCGTCGTCGTCGTCGTTTTTTTTTGTGGCGTCACATTTTGGTATCAGAGCCAGGGGTTCGAAGCTTGGACCCTTGGGCACACACAGAAAACACGAAACAGGAATATTTAACTTAGTACAAAATTGATTATTTTAAATCTAGAAAACCACAATGTCTTAAAATTGTATTAAATATAAAAAATTTAGAAAATTGAAACAAGACCTAGAATAATGAACTACCTCTTGCCTTGATCTGTGCAGGAGGCACGGATTAGGTGAGGGGTCTATTCACATAGACCTAGATATAACACCGCCAAAGCAAGTTGTAGCAACCATCCTACCTTAGATCTTACAGACACTCCAGGATGTGAATGTTGCTATACGCCGAGAGCCCTTAGGAGGACGATTTGTGAGACATATTTTGGAGCCATCAGTAGATGCCCAGGTATACCCTCGACACAGCGAGCACCACAGGGTAGAGAACTTCCATGTGGAGTCAGCTAGGGTAGAGTCACCATAGAGAGGACATGGGGACATGATCTCAGGCCATAGGGATAGGTCTCGGAGCCCTAGACTGAGGGAGGAGCATACAGAGAGACCTAGGGTTCGTCATACGTCAACTGCAGACCATATCAGGGAGATCCTGAAGCTATGATCATCTCACTATTTGGGTGATACAGGTGGTTTTTAGGTAGAGGCCTGGTTGGTGAGCTTGAGCGGATGCTTCAAGCTCTGCCCTTGTACTAGCAACATGAAAGCTTGTGTTGCGATCCATCTTCTGAAGGGATGGAGCAGGAGTCTGGTGGAGGACCAAGGAGCAGAAGCTCCATGTTGACTCGGAGACAGTTACCTGGGAGCTATTTGAGGAGCGTTTCAGGAGTAGGTATTTACCCAGGAGGTTTATACAACAGCGGATAGACGAGTTTCATGACCTCCTTCAGGCATCGATGACAGTAGCTGAGTATGAGAGTTCTATTTCTGGACCTACTCCAGTACGTCGACTATATGCATGATGAGTAGGTATGATTCACAGGTTCATCCGGGGCTTAAACTTGGATTTGGGTGGTGTGGTGCGCATTCACTACCCACAGACATTAGCTGAGGCCATGGAGAAGGCCTATATTGCAGAGGAGACATGGGGGAAGACGCAGTAGGCTAGAGATAGAGTTCGGAGCCGTATCCAGCAGATGCAGGATGGTAGGTCGAAGGGGTCAGTTCCTCCTCCACGGGGTGGACTGAGTTCAGGGCAAGCTTCATTTAGGCCACCAATAGCAACAGCAGCAGTCAACAACACCCGCCCACCTTACTGACCTCCTCATAGATTTGATGCGCAGAGAGGATGTAGTATGGGGCCTCCTCCTAGGGGTCCCATCAGGACACAGGGTGCGCAAAGAGCTCAGTCAGCAGGAGCTCATCAGCAGAGACCTCAGCAGTCCATAGCCAGATCGTTAGGATCTATAGCTCAGACATCTAGAGTACCAGCTCGAGCTGCTTCCCACTGGAGAGGACCAGGCAGCTGTTATGGTTGTGGTGTTGTTGGACATCATTGGAGAGATTGCCCACATAACCCTAACAAGGGTAAGACGTAGAGCTCATAGCCTACTATTAGAGATATGGCATGGAGTCATCGGATCTACGCAGTTGTCGAGAACCGCTAGGCTGAGCACCAGAGTACCGTGATTGAGACGATAGGTAGTATTGGTGGTATTTCCACCTCTATATTATTTGATTCTGGTTCTTCTGATTCTTTTATTGCACCATCCTTAGTAGAGCATTGTAGGTTGGTGGTAGTTAGGCATGGCCATAGTTGGGACTGTTGAGATGGCTTCTGGAGCCAAAATTTTTGTAGACTACTTATTTAAGGAGTGTGTAGTGGATTTGGGACCCTTCACCACTACTTCCGATCTTTGAATCCTTCCATTAGGATCTTATGGCATGTCATTTTAGGCATGGATTGGTTGTCTGCTCACAGAGCTAGAGTGGACTGTTACCATAAGACTATTACTTGCATAGATGATCTTGGAGTGGAGTCAGTGATATCAGGGGTTAGGAGACCCATTTCTATTCACACCATCTCCGCTATGCAGCTTAAGCGGTGTGCGCGACGGGGTTGTCAGTTGTATGTTGTTACGGTTAGTGACAGATCAGAGGATGAGTCTGAGTGGACCATCCGTCGATGACCATCCCATCTTGAGATCAGAGTTTGCTGATGTGTTTCCAGGGGAGCTACCAGGGTTACCTCCCCCACGTGAGATAGATTTCCATATAGATCTAGTTCCAGGCGCAGAGCCTATCTCACGAGCACCCTATCGGATGACTACTCCTGAGCTATGTGAGCTCAAGTTGCAACTTGAGGGCCTTCTGGAGAAAGGCCTAATCCATCCTAGTGTATCCCCTTGGGGTGCACCAGTGATCTTCCTTAAAGAAGAAGGATGGATCTCTTTCGGTTGTGTATTGACTACCATCAGCTGAATAAAGTAACGATCAAGAATCGTTACCCCCTTCCACGCATTGATGATTTATTTGATCAGATGAAGGGGGCTATCAATTTTCTCCAAGATAGATCTTAAGTCAAGGTACCATCAGCTCAAGATTATAGAGATGGATATTCATAAGACCACCTTCCATACGAGATATGGCCACTACGAGTTCACAGTGGTACCTTTCGGTTTGACGAATGCCCCCGCAGTGTTTATGAGTTTGATGAATGGGGTATTCAGGACTTTCCTTGATCTCTTCGTGCTCATATTCCTTGATGACATTCTAGTTTACTCACGCACATGTGTGATGAGCATGAGGAGCACCTTCGCCAGGTTCTTCAGTGTCTTCGGGATCAGCACCTTTACGGGAACTTGGAGAAGTGTGCGTTCTTTCAGACTATAGGTGTAGTATTTGGGCCACATCATTTATGGGGAAGGTATCGCAGTCGATCCTTCCAAGATTCGAGCCATCATGGATTGGCCAGCACCCACTAGTGTGACCGAGGTGCGTAGCTTCATGGGTCTAGCAGGTTATTACAGGAGGTTTGTTCAGGAATTTTCTCTGATTGTGCACCCCATCACTTCCCTTCAGCGAAAAGGGAAGAAATTTTTATGGTCAGATAGATGTGAGCAGGCCTTCAGTACAGTGAAGGAATGCCTCACGATAGCACCTATTCTTGCAGTGCCAGATCCTCAGGGTGAGTTCTACGTTTGCACAGATGCTTCCTTGGCAGGACTTGGAGGTGTGTTGATGCAGGAGGGTAGAGTAGTTGCCTTTGAGTCTCGCAAACTCAAAAGATTATGAGCTCAATTATCTGACCCATGACCTTGAGCTTGCAGTAGTTGTACATGCCTTAGTGCGGTGGAGACATTTTCTTCTTGGCCAGAGATTTACACTCAGGACTGATCACTTGAGTCTTCGCCACCTCTTCATGCAGCCCAATCTCAACGCTCTGTCAGCGGCATTGGATGGAGTTACTCTGTGAGTATGACATGGAGATAGAGCATGTGAAGAGGGAAGGAGAATGTGGTTGCAGATGACTTGAGTAGACAGAGACATGTGGCTATGGCCACCTTAGTGGGCACAGATTTGTGGAGTAGGATCTTGCAGCAGCTTCCTCATGATAGTTTCTACCTTGCAGCCAGAGCAAAGATTGAGTCTCAGAGACCCCTTGAGGGGAGATTTGATGGATTTTCATTAGAGACAGATGGTCTTCTTAGACATAGGGGTCAAATATATGTTTCTAGATATGGAGGCTTGAGGTAGGACATTTTGATAGAGGCTCATCATTCACCTTATTCAGCCCATACCTAGGGTGAAGTTATATTTAATTAGGAAGAGGGTTATTTAATTAAATACTGGTGAAAGGGGTAATTAATTAATTAAAAGACAATTTTATCTAATGAAGTGACGTTGATTGGTATCCAAGATGAGTGAAAAAGAAAATCATTGGAAGGTCACTAATTATAGTGTGACAACGAGAAGAAGGGTAATTAGTGTAGTTTTAGTAATTAAATTAAGTAGTGAAAATGAGCTATGTACACATTCCATCTGTCATATATATTAAAAGGAAAAATCCCTCTTTATGACATGTATTGGAAATTTGTAAGCTTTTACTACTAAACCATAAAACTTTAGCATAATATATTAGTCCATGAAGTAATAGATAACGAATTATATCTATCATTTGAGTCAAATGCAATCTCTACAAGTCATAAGTATTGTAGTTTTTGTAATTTCTTGAAAAAGTGGAGCCCTAAAGTAATTTACAAATTTATTATATTCCCTTCGAATATAAAGCATCCTTATCTTGAGGATCCATTCAATTAGTTTAAGAAACACTTTTTTATGTCCCTCCACATAATTATAGGCCTAAATTGCAAGCTTGTTTCTTATAAACCATTCAACAGACCATCGTAGAAATAAATATCAAAATTAGGTTGTTAACATAAAGGTATTAGTATTGAAACCTTCTTGGTTTGTGAAGAATATTTTTAAAATAAATAATGTAATGTGCTCTAAAAATATGTATTGATAAGATGGGGTACTAAAAATTATGTTGCATAAAATTTTACTTAGGGTTTCATCCACTTTCTTATCTCTATCAAATCCTTTAAGGATAAAGATTATTTATTTTCAGAAACAAGATTATGTTTTTGTTTATTTCATTTTCTGAAACAATTGGTTTCAGAAACAATTGGATAAAGATGCCGCTGTTTCTGAAACCTTTAATCATGTTTTTTATTAAAGGTAAAAGAGGCTTAAGGGGACTCTACCCCATAAAAAATGTGGAGAAAAAGATAAGATATCGAGGGGAAAAAAAGTGGCCTCTTCCTATGACACAAAGAAATGAAATAAACAAAAACATCAAACTAACAAAAACAAACACAAACCAGCAATTATCTCAACATTGTGACCCCTTCCCTTTGGATCTTAACTACTTCTTAAGGGGAGAGATAGTCCATTTCTTTTTCCTACTCAAAAATTTCCTGCATTCCTCTTATATATTTGGATTTTCAATTATGTGTTTTTTTACTTATAAACATCTATGAATTTTTATTGGTAGCATGATAATTTTTGCAAAAAAATTCAATGTTTATGCATATGGTTCCTATTTATTTACCTTTTAACTCTAATGTTGAAGTTGCTAGACTAGATTTGTATACAAACAATAATAATTCACACTATATTATTTTTTCTACTATTAAAATGGCTATTATATAGCCAAACCAATATCTAAACCACCTCCTAATAAATAGGGAGGTGTTACAATAAAAAACTTAGAATACTATTCATGGGTAGAACAAAACACTGAATAAAACAATATATTATAAAACATAATTCACCCAAACATTAATGGAGAACAAATCAAATATATTTTCCTAACGTTCATCCCCTTAGTGTGAACATGGGGAAAACTTTATTTGTTCTGCAATGTGTAGCATGCTCACTAGTGGTTTTAAAAGCCAAACATGACCTACGTCCATGGTTTTAAGGAAAATACCAAGAACCTCTTGATGGTTTTCTAAGTTGTTCACCAACAAACTCTAGATGGTTTTCTAAGTGGTTAACCAACAACCACACACTGGATAGTTTTGTGGGAAAGTACCAATAACCTCTGGATAGTTTTTCTAGTGGATTACTAACAACAACACAACGAATAGTTTTTTAGGATAGAACCAAAAACCTCTTGTAAGTTTTTCTAGTAGATTACTAACAACCATAATATCGTGATGTTGCAGTATTATAATAATTTCTCATCACTATCTCACTGCGGGGAATAACATAGGAAAATATGTTGAATTATGCTACTCATATAAACAAACCAAAAACTGGAAATGGAACATTGGATTATGTTCACCCCTCAATGTGAAATTTTCACTTATTGAACTAGGAACAATGCAAATAGAAGGAAACTAAAAACCATATACTCACAATATATATATACCACCACATCTTCTATGTGGCCTCATCTTTGGTGACTGATGATAATTCATTGATTGACCTCTAACCTATGATGCCTCCATCCCCTAGTGAAAGGTTTCTAAGTTAGATTGATTGGGCTTTAAGGTTCTTTGAAAAATTCACTCCCATATGGTAGATGTCGCATAGAAGCAAAAATGCGTCCAATTATTGAAAATTGAGGCAATTTTTTTTTTTTTGAAACTTTGACTCTACTTGGATAATACAATTTTAAGGATACAAATACTTTTCTTGTGATGACTAAACTACTTGGATACAAAAAATGACAACGTTATAATGCCTATATAATGACAGTCATATAACTTATATGTTAAGAAAATAATTTAATATAATTACTTTATGTAAATGACACTAGAATATGGTACCAAATATCTTATAAAACCTAAAATGAGTAAACTCTTACTACCTATCCTAAGCTAAAGGCCAAAAGAATAGACTATTTTAGTGTAATCATAAACATAAAATAAAATGACTTGCAAGCAAATCATATCAACTAAATCTATTGCTAAATCCATTTATAAATACCACATCCTAAATAAGAGATATTAAACCTAAAATACCTATTATTAATAACAAATGGTGATATTTGATGTGGATATTAACATGTATGTATTTTCTACCTCTAATTCAAGTGAAGCCAATACAATATTTGTGGATGTTGAGTGGTATTGAAGGAGCATATAAATGTAGGTTTTGAGAATGAAATAACATCAAAAGAGTAAATAATTGGATCAATTTCCTTTCAGTCTGAATAGGAATTGGTGGAGATGAACATAAGTTGGAAGGTTCTTAATCCCTTGATCATAGAGATCTCATGTAACATCCAGGATTCTTAGATGTTCCTCGAGCTATCGGAGCATAAGCCACAATTTAAAGACTAAAATATATCTTCTGAGACGTTTCTCAATAATTGATCTGTCTTCTACAATTTTTCCCAACTCTGTTGCAATAATCTCTGACTTCATCCAGACTCTCTCTTAGCAATCCCTATCAATGAGTATTTTAGATTAAGACTCATGAGCCTTAGTAAGAAGCATTCTATCCCTTTCAGGCTCATGATTTTAAAACTCCAAATTGAATTCATCAAGCCAAATCTCCTAAGAAATGAGTATTTTAGATTAAGACTCACATTGCAAGATTACATTAAATGGCTTTATATGCACCGAGCCATTGTGTAAAATGACACACAGGTTTTCATCATGCATTAATCCATCTAAGGATAATAATGTTGACTACAAATAATCAATTCAATGAAAAAAACAAGGATTGGATTTATGCATGCACATAATTCAAGATTCTACACTCCAATATCCATGATCCACACTTTGATGTTTGATTTAGAAAGACACAAGAAAAGTGGAGAATTATTAACTTATAAATACATGTTGAGACTTCACATAGGTTGAGATTTTTCTTAAAAAATAACGCTTTCTCATTTGATCATATATATTTTAAAACTATATTCATAGATTATTCTCTTTCATCCACATAGAGAAGAGCAAGCTATATAACACCCTACAAATATGAATTATGATTTCATCATAGATATGTTGAGGATCAACCTTGCTTGATACCAAATGAAGTTGTTGGACTAGATTTGTATAAGAACAATAATAATTAAGACTATATTATTTATGCTGCTATTAAAATGGCTATTATATAGCAATACCAATATCCAAACCACCTCCTAATATATATGGAGGTCTTATAACAAATGACCATAAATACTATTCATGGGTATAACAAAACACCGAATACAATAATATATTAGAAAACATAATTCACCCAAACAATAATGGAGCATTAATAGAATATATTTTCCTAACAAATGCGTGAAACTATTTTTCTTCATCATGGAATTTTTTTCTTATTTTGTGACATTTTGAACAATTAAATTCATTCCAACATAATTATGAGCACAAAGAATAAAAACATTAGTGCATGGAAAAATCTCATGGAACATCAAGCAACCCAGTTCAAACTCACATATTATCTAACCTAGAAATTTTTTAACATTACTTTCCTTATTCTCATATGTGTATCTAAGTCATTGAGATATTCTACAAATTAGAGGATCATTATTATCATGGTATTCATGAGTAAAACCGGGGGCATTAATAATTCCTGGATAATGGATTAGGGTTGAATTATTGGTTTATATGGTGGTAGACATGTATGAAATTTTTGAAAACAACATCGTAAACCATAATATTGAAATGTTTTAAAGAGAAGGCTTATATAATGCTACTTATAAAAATAATCAATATGGAGGTTGAAACTTACTTAGATAAATTAATATTTTGAGTTTGTCATGGCCTGAAAATTCTAATAAACCTTTAGGCACAACAAACCTTCGATAATGTAATGGATGTTATAGTAGTTTACACTTTCGTTTTCTATTGCAACTATTCTTGACATTAACATGGAAAATTATTAAAAGTTATGGAAAATATCAACATCACCTCACAAGCACATTATGTCTTTCACCTAGCTAATATAATGCCCACTTCCCTTCGGCACCATTTTGTTTTTTTGTTTTCGAGACTGATTACTTCACTATGGATTTATTATGGCTTCTTGATTTAGCATGCTAGTAGATATCATAGACATTGGACTGCTACTGATTTGATCTTTATCTGATGCATACGGTTTACTGGTGGACATTGATGACAATATTTGTATACTTTTGACAGGGTTATTATCTTAATTATGACATGTGGTATATTTAATCATATTGAGTAGAACTTGATAATTTGACTAATGTGATGATCATTTTGACATAAATTAAATGTGGAATAGAAATGTGCTAGAAAGTGTAAGTGATATCGTACTTGCATAGATGATAGTAAATCATGTGTCGTTTATTTTAGATTATATTATATATTTGGCATGAATGTTTTAATGCAGCCAACAGGCCGAAGGAGGTATTTTCTATTCTGTAGGTATATTATATTCACAAAAATATTGGGGAGTGGAGACCAACCACATCAGAATTTGAGAAGAATCCAGCTAAGGTCACCATGGCAACAAGTAATTGTGTGTGTGTTAGAATTATCTGGTTAAGGGAAAATTGTGATCTAGGGGTCATGTGTTGTTTGGTTTAATTTTTCCCCTTTTATTATGATAGTATGTGTTGCTCTTAGTAAGTGAAATTTTACTTGTGTTATTATTCATATTCTTTGGATTGGAATTTACCCCCTTTGTTAGCCATGGGTTGTAGTGGCTTAATTAGGTTAATTTGAAATTGTCCTAAACTAATTAAAATATGTGACCAAAGAGAGTTCATTTATTAGGATTTGATTTACTTGGGATTTTGTGTGGATTGAGGTGTGTTTGAGTTTTGAGTGTAGCACACTCTACCCCACATGGGAAACTCGAATTTAGCCTTGGAGGCGAAATTTCAAAGCTTGTGGGACAAGCCAAACTTGTCCCGCACCTCCTAAAACCCCATGCCAAGCCTACCTATGGGTTGGAAGGCCAAATTTAGGGTCTTTTAGGTGTTTTGGGGGGATAAAAAGGTAAAATATTAATTGCACTTTCTTTCAAATTTAATTTTTTCCTTTGGGAGGAGTAGGCTTAGTTGGAGTGTGTAAGGTGCTTGCTTTTCTTTCAACCACTTATTAATGGTGCATTGGAATATGAAGTTGACCAAATGATGTGGAGTGGAGGGAAAAGGAGGTGGCATCCTACTCGGAGCCACATCATCCCTCCCTCTCTTTTCTCTATTTATTTGATCCTCTTGTTTGTTTTGGGGGTTGGAAGTTTCATTTTTAGTCTTTTGTATTTTGGAGAAGAGAGGATTTTGAAGGAGTTGTGGATTTTGGAGCTTGTTGATACTTGTGGGAAGTTTGTTGGAGCTTGTGGGTGCTTGTTGATCTTTCGAGAGATTTGAGACTTCATACTTGGAACAAGCTCCACCATGGAAAGGTAGGAGCTTCACCTTTGCTTGTATTATGTTTTCTTCTTTTGGTTATATGAATGAGTGTAGATATGTTGTGTTGAATATTGTTGTTTGTGATGCTTGTTGGGAATGGGTAGAATGCCTAAGTTGGGAGAGAGAGGAGACTATGGGGAGTTTAAATGAGGGAGGCATAAGAGATAATTTTCTTGAGGAGGGAGTTTGGGTTGGGTTCCCACCTAGTAAGAGAAATGCTTACATTTTCTTCTTGTTTTACTTTGAGGGAGCCATAAGAGTTGAGGGAGGCATAAGAGTGAATGGAGGGATAAGGGGCACTTGAGGGAGGCAGAAGAGTTGTTAGGGGTATTGTGTTTTGCATTGGAGGCTTTTAGGTGGCACCCATTCCCATTGGGAGGCATAAGTGGCCTCCCCATAGGTCTTACTCTTATGGCTTTCTTGATAAGCCTTATGACTTGTTGTTGTGATTTTTTTCCCCCTTGTTGTGTTGTAGATCTTGTTTTGAAGGATTATGGAATGAATGTGAAATGTTATGTTTAGTTATGTGGAAGCTAGTAGTTGCCATGAGTTGGATTTTCTCCAATTGTGATGTGGTTGGGGCTCGGGGGCTAATGGAGAGGATGGCTTCTCTTCTCCATTGGGTATCCTGGTTGGGAGGAGAGCGTTGCCTCTCCCCTTACTTTGTTGTGAATCAAGAAAACTATGGAGGAGCCACCTTGTTGACATTTGGAGCATTGGAACCTTGTTGATGACAATGTGAAACCACCTTGTATTTTACCCACCTTTGAGTGGAAGAAAAATGTAATATTGCTTTGTATTTTTAGCTTCCATTATTGTAAAATGATCCTACATTAAGTGGAAAGTGTTGTAACAAGTATATATATATATATATATATATATATGTATTGAATCCCATTTTGTTACTCAAAGGAGATGTATTGCAAAGTTGGAATACTAAATCGTTTACCATTCTTGTTTTTTGTTGATAAAAAGACTTAAGTTTTAAATAGTTTTAAATATGCCAATAAAGAAATCTATGCTCTAGCTCTATTATGCTTTTCTTCATTTAAGAATCCATTATAAATCTATTTGCAAATCGTAAAAGGAAATGAAATGAATTCCCGTACAAGGCTTATTAAAATATGTAGAAGGAGATTTTAATGTAAAAGTTCCAAGCTTATTTAGTTCTTTACCCACATTTCGGTAATAAGGAAACTAATATTCTAAATATTATTCATATTTAAGTGTTATTAAAACTAATGGATTTATTATTATTGAATTCCATTTATAACAATATACTATTAGTATTTCCATTATATTAACAAAGAATATTATTATAAACTCCAGTCAAGACATAATATTAATTACATATAAGCTAAGGAACCTGTGTATGCATTAGTGTTTACGGCGCTCCCCAAGGTCTATGAATGATCACATATTTTTCAAACAAACTATGCTAAATTATATATAAAATCATACATTAATATCATATAAAACAATTAAAATAAGGATACGTCTCTTTAAAGCCACCATGTCATAAGACTGTCCTAAAATGCAAAGCAGTCTATACAAAAATACACGCAGAAATGCTCATTAATTTGCAAAGCAAACTACTTCATGAATATTCTGATATGAAACAGATCCACCTCGTAAGACAGGGAAGATCTCAATAAAGGATCTGTGTAATAACTTTCACCAGGTCTTCTGGTAACACTCTCACTATGATATTATGTAATATTATGCATAATTTTCTTCCAATCCTTGTGATCAATCTCAAAAAAAAAAAACCAGTTTCTTGTCCATCTATGTGATATTATGTAACATTTTACTCTGCGAGTCCTCTCACTTCCTGATCATTGCTTTCATATGATACACATCAACACGTCTCCTTGGGTGGTCTCTATAGACTATAAGAAGGATTGTATTCCTCTCATCATGTTGGCCACGCATGCTATTCTTGATTCTTTGTTTACTTTGCATACCATATTTCCTCACAACCTTATCACAACAGGATTCTGCGACCTCACACCTTCTACCAACAACGCAATGTTAGATATGTTTAAAAAACTACCTTTTTACCTTCTACGTATGAGGTGTGCATTTCATCTGGTCTCCGAGTAACACTCTCACTGTCCCTCAATCGATTTTGATAAAAATGTCTTGATGGCGAATCCCGAATTGGAAGGTGCATTCGATATTGAATAGATAACAACATAGTTGGACAGAATGCTTGTTCAAACACCTACTGCCTGTCCGACTACAGTGGCAGTTCGTGACTGTGGGCCCCTGCCATGACGCACCTCGCAACACCCAACGAAAGTGAAGGTAGCACGCCTGCTACACTAGTCATAGCTTCATCTCTAACCATTATTTTTTTTCTGTCTCGCGCGGCTAGGCCGAGTTAAAACCAGCAGGTAGACCAGACGTGGGGGGGGCAGCATAAGATTTGCAAATCTAAATGGAATCAATGAAAAGAAAAACATGTGGCCCAGTTGGAGTAGCTGGCACGCAAGGAGAGGAGATTTAATTTTTGGCAGTTGTTGGTTGAGCCACCCACCCAACCATAATTTCAACAAAGATTAGACTAGTATACCACTGTTAGAATAAATCTTCTGACATCTTGCTAAATTCCAATTATCCCTCTTCCTACTTCGCAGATTTTGATGTACCAGGACAGAAATACGGCTAAAGACCACCAATCTTTCCAAAGGGCACATGGTCTACGGCCCAGGTTGAAGTGTGGAAGAGAACAAATATTAATATCACAATGGATGTTTACGTTTCACACTTTCTCAACGTTTTTTAATCAATATACGTTACTAATGCCATTTTACATTGCAGTTCCCATACCTTCACAATGATTTGCTTCAGCGTTGACCATAAAACGATTCTCATTGGCGTAGAGCTCGCAAGAAATGATGAGTGCATATATATAATAATATATTATAATTATGTAACACAATTATAATCTAGCAAAGTTATTTAAATAAGTCGTAATGTAGGAAAAAAAAAAAAAAAAAAAACATTTAGCAAACTTTTCTCAAATATATGCATGACTTGAATCGTGGAAAATGAAGGTAAATAATTTGCCAAAAAAAAAAAAATAGTTGTAATTTTGGGTTATGTGTTTAGTGGAAGCATGTCGTCGTTGTCGTGAGTGTCGCCGTTCTCGCGTCGTCACATTGTGCATTGATTTTTTTAATGGTATAGATATATAATACGACAAATGCATGAAAAACAAATAAAAATATTCAAACCAATTGAATTTTTTATTATTTATAAATATATAAAAAATCTTCGATTAAATTTTATAAAGTGTTGGGAGAAATAATTATATTGAAAATACTTATTAACCTTTCAAAAAAAACCTATAGATGATATTAGTAAATGTTAACATGTTACCAACGTATCAAAAGTATCAATAAATGCCCACCCACGCTATGACTTGGAAGTTGGAACAATCTTAGCTCGTGCACATGCATTGGAAATGTGTGCTAAGTGTGAATTGTTTGGGCTCAAGGGCATATCATACATGCCTCCCAAGAATTTATCCTTGCTACCAAGGGTAGCTATGAGTGCGCTATAAGGGAGTTGAATTATTCTACATTTTATATCACATCATACTAACAATAGATGCATTTATACATCATATAATTAATATTTAACTACATACTATTGGATAAAACTTATAAACCCACCCTTCAACACCACTATTACTATAGTTGGTCAACATCACTACTACATGAAAAAATGACATGAAAGATAAATCACACATGAGGAAAATTCGGCTATAAATATTGAAAGTGTCACGGGAAAAAAATAAATGAAGAAACACATTTGAGAAAGAATGGAATTCAAGGAAATCATACAATGAGAAAGAGAGTCACACATGAATATTCTGGAAAGAGGATAGAAAACAATTTGATGTATTTCACTCAAACAATGAAAGAAATTGATAATGCGAAATGGAGTAAGAGAGCAAACAAATGGAGAAATATTAGATGTGTAGTTTCAAATTACAAAGATTTTATCTCAAGTAAATAATCATAATTTATTTTTTATGGAAAAATATTTGTAGATAAAACATTAACACAATTTTATTGATGTCATATGATGAAAATTACATCATTTTGCCAAACTAGCATTAAATTTTATTTTTCATTCATGGAACATAATATGCTTTTGTGCCTTTCCTTTATCTTTTTGCGTAGCATGATTGTGAATCTCATTATTAGAATTATACATTTGGAAGAAATTATGTAGCATGTAACATGTGATAATAATCTTGACTACTTTATCAAGCTTTACACCCACATCTTGAAGAAGTCTCCACCTTTCTTTAAGGAAGGAAAAAACGTTCTCAATTTTCACATGACCTCTAGATAAATAGTTTTCAAATGAACTATTGCATATAGAAGTATTACGTTTATATGGATTTTAACAAGTAGGGGGATGATGGGTAGGCAAAATCCCCAATTATTTTTTGGATAGATAATGTTTCCATCAATGTCAATGTTGAAGATGTTAAGACCTCTCTTTTTTTCATCTTTCTTTAATTGTAGAGTAATTTCATTTGATCAACATCATGAAAACCTTTGGGAGCATTGACACAACATTCCAAACTTATTTTGTGCATATTACACACTTATTGGTAACAAAACTTATTGAAATGTTGTTTTGTTTACATAGTTTGTCGTAGTTATTGTGTTTCATTGGACAATATGATAACTTAATATGAGTTCCATCAATTGTACCAAAAATGCTTGGAAGTAGAGTTAAAAGTATGAGAATCACTCAATATATTTTGCAGTCCATTTCCTATTGTATGTTATGTACTATTTGTTGCTTTTTGGATCATAATATTAACAATGACCATAGTATATATTTTTATTGTTGATTTTCCTGCAGTCCAACTCTGTTATTATATGTGTTGGGTGTTTATGGGAAGAAAATGCAAACTAAACCAAGTATAGACTTATTGGGGGTAATAAGGTATCTAAAAAACTGAATTGTGTTATGTTTGGCCATTATGTCACTTTGTCGTGACAAAATAAAATTGAAAAGAGAAAAATACATTATATAATGGTAGCAATAAACATACGATAAGGGTTTTTTTTTCCTCCCAAAATTATTGGTGAAATTAAATTTCACATGTAATTAATTGGAAAACTTCCACCATTCATTGTATGAATACAGACTAATGATTCCTATTCTTCATTAGCACCATATAAATGAAATTTTTGATTGAAAACATGTTGATAATTTTGAGTGCTGAAGAAGAAGATCAAGTTAATATATTCTCTTAATCCATCAAATCAATAAATTTATGATACATATATAATGAAAAGACATATTGTGTGCAATCAAATATAATGCATAGTTTTCAAATGAACTATGCCAATATAGAAGTATACTTTTATATGGATTTAACAAGTAGGGGATGATGGAGTAGGCAAAATCCCCCAATTAATTTTTTGGATAGATAATGTTTCCATCAATGTCAAATGTTGAAGATGTTATAAGACCTCTCTTTTTTTCATTCTTTCTTTAATTGTAGGTAATTTCATTGATCAACATCATGAAAACCTTTGGGAGCATTGACACAAACATTCCAAACTATTTTGTGCCTATTACACACTTATTGTAACAAAAACTTATTGAAATGTGTTTGTTTACATAGTTTGTCGTAGTATAGTGTTTCATTGGACAATATGATAACTTAATATGAGTTCCATCAATTGTACCAAAAATGCTTGGAAGTAGAGTTAAAGTATGAGAATCACTCAATATATTTTGCAGTCCATTTCCTATTGGTATGTTTATGTACTATTTTTGTTGCTTTTGGATCATAATATTAACAATGACCATAGTATATATTTTTATTGTTGATTCTCCCATGCAGTACAACTCTGTTATTATATGTGTTGGTGTTTCATGGGAAAGAAAATGCAAACTAAACCAAAGTATAGTACTTCTTGGGTGGTATAGGCTCTCTAACAAACTGAATTGTGTTTATGTTTGGCATATGTCACTTTGTTCTTGACAAAATAAAATTGAAAAGAGAAAAATACATTCTATAATGGTAGCAATACAACATCACGATAATGGGTTTTTTCCTCCCAAACTTATTGTTGAATTAAATTTCAAATGTAATTTTAATTGGAAACTTCCACCATTCATTGTATGACTACATGACTAATGATTCCTATTCTTCATATAGCACCATTATTAACATGAAATTTTTGAAAAACATGTTTGATAAATTTGATGTGCTTGAAGAAGAAGATCAAGTAATATATTCTCTTATAAATCCATCCAAATCAAAATAAATTTATGATACATATATAATGAAAAGACATATTTTGTGCAATCAAAATATAATGTTATTAGTCATTTAGTATTCCACCCAATCCATGAAAATATTTACCAAATACATTTATTCTGACAGTTGTGATTTAAACAATGTAAATTTGCTTTTTATGACAAAAATGTTGTTCTCCTTATATCATTTGTTTAATTTCAGTTACTATACTCTTTATTTTAAAAATGTGAGTCAACATTTACCAACAAATATTGTAGGATTGCACTTGCAACAGATATGAAATATTTCTTCTAATGTAAAATAAAACATTCAACTGCTAATCCGTGTAAGTAATATATCTACAAGATGAATTTTTAACATTCTATTTATATATTTCCATAATAAGCATTTTGCAAAACATATTTTTATATCTAGACCATATAACAATATATGTAGGCATTCAAGATCCATTATTTTCAAACTATTTTCCCATAGAAATGTTGTCCCCTTGGTTTAATATTTAAAAGTCCAAATTCCATGTGATCTCAATAGAGTGAATGGATAATTATTGGTCACCCTAACTCCTTACTAAAATTGTGTGTACACATGTCAAGGGAAAATGCACACTTGTGGCTAAGTGAATGTCAAAATTAATGTTAGTTTATGCCATGGATAAAAAAAGAATGTGCAAAAGCCTTCTGTCACTAATAACAAAGTTAGTAGTTCTTTCCCAAAATGGTTGTGGAGGAAAAATTAGAGTTTAGAAAGAAAGCATGGATGAAGTCAAACAATAAAAGGAAGAACAAATGAGGCATCAACTTTCTCGAGTGTCCTAACAACAGGAAAATAGAAAAATATGTGATAGAAAATGTAGGGCTGCCATGTGGACATAGCAGATTGACGAAAAGAAAGCGTATTACATCAAAGAATTTAACATCACTTGGGAGCATGGTGAAAAAACTTATCTTGGGGAAACTATATAAGGGAAAGGAATGATTTTAGTGTCTCAACTGAGGACTGGATAACATCACCTTCGATGTGAAACTAGTTGATGGACTATACCCAAGTAGGATTTGGAAAGGAGAAATTGTCTTTTCTGCAACAAAGGGGTGGTAGAGATGGAATGGAACTTCTTCATGAAGTGTACAACTTGTGATGATATTCATATGCAGTACAAAAATGACTTGAAGGTGGATAGGTTAAATGATTTATTTGAAGAAACAAGACTTAAAAAGATAACATGTTTTGTCCTCAAGATTCACATTAGAAGATTTGATATTGAAAAGAGACTAATATTATCTTAAAGTCTCAAATTTTTCTCCCATAGACTCTTTAGTCTCGTGGACGTCATTAAAATCTCTCATTTCATTTAAAGAGTTAAAAAAGGAGATAATGTGTATTTTAATCCACTTAAATAATAATGAAATCTACATTGATATTGTTTTCGAATAATTCACAACATCGAAGGACAAGAAGCCTGGAAAGTGCTTTTGCATCATGACATTAAAGAGGGTTCCCCTATGGTCATTCGGTCTGGAAGGCTTTATGTCTTGCAAACCTTCTCATTGCTCTTTGTTCCTGTCAAAGTGGTTGGCACTTTTGACCTCAATAACATCTCGAAAGTATGGGAGAAAATCAAACCATGGCTCGAGAGGAAGGGAAATGAATTTTGCAATGGTCTCTCTGCTAAGGTCCCTGGGATCCCTACACTTAAGATTTTCAAGTGCAGAGTTCACTCCATTCATGACCTCTTTTCCAAGCGCACCCAAGCTTGGTGCCCTTGGAATGAGCTCAAATCTCAATTCAATCTTGCTTCATAGGATCGTATCAGCTTTACTGACATCATCTCTTTTGTTCCTGATCGTATGAGTCACAAAAAAAAAATTCTTTCCTCCTGTCCATGGTGGACGGAATGGAAATGGTTCGTGGATACCCCCATCCAGAATTACTCTGTTAGTAAAGGTTGTGCTTGGTTATCTCCTCATTTGCCCATGGTTGACAATATAAACAATCAATGGGGTTGCATTCTTCTCCTTCCACTTGGAGAAGGAGATTCGACATTGTCTAGTTTGCTTGTGTGGAACCCAAAATTTCTCACTTTTTGTGGTGTATTCTCCATCAAGTTCTTCCGATCGGAGCCCATCTGGTTGAACTTGGTGTTTCGGCCCACAAATGTCCCTTAGTGGACATGTGGAAACCTTATCCAACTTATTTTGATTTTGTAGTAAGGCCCAAAAGGCTTGGAATTGGATTCATTCATTTTTCTCCTTTCAGACAAAAATGTTTTACTTGGCATTATATTATTTTAGGTGATAACCCCATAATGCCTCACATGTTTTCCCAAATTTGACATGCTTTCAGAGGGGATATTCTTATTTGGATTTGGAAAGAAAGGAACTCTTGTTTGTTTGCTAATGTTGAAGTGGATCAGCATTTCTCTATTTATAATAAGTCGGTGGTTATCTCAAATGTGTTGTTGCAGATTCAAGTGCAAGCGAATAAGGTGTCCCTCGAGCTGGAGCATCTTCATACGCTTCTTCGTCACTTGGGAAATGCCCCTTGCAATGTGGTTAGAGAGCCACCTTCTCCCTCTCGCCGCTAGCCACCCGATGGCGTTCATCCTTGAGATGGTCGTCGGAGCTGCTCCCAGTGGTGCTCTTTCAGCTAGGTTCATCGGTCCTTGTGCAGTCAACCTCCGCAAAGGAGCTTCTCTCCTCCGCCCCCAGCTCGCCACTAGGATTGTGGCTCCACTCCACCGCCTCATCAGCTCAGTTGGGGCTTGCCAGCTGCCCTTGAGCCACTCACCCATGACAGGTGGAGCCTTCCGCCTCTGCTAGGTAAATTTCGCATAATGGCTTTAGTCATCTCGACCACTCATGATGTTGCGGAACACAATGAAAAAGAAGGCCAAGCTGGATATTGTTGGGGGGTGTTGGATAGTGGCAAGGACATTTCTGGATCCAGTTGGTCGAGTGATCATGACCCGCCCTCACCTGGTCAACTTTTTGCACTAACGGCTTAACTTCAGCTTTGCAATGTTTTTTGCTATGTTATAGATGACTTTTCCTAGATCTAGCCTAATTTGTTGATGACTTTGGGGCATGATCTCATTATGGCCACATTTTTTGGCAGGGGAAGGGGGGGGGGGGGTTGAATCATCTTGTATCATCTTCTTAATTTAATATAAGATCTTATTCATCACCAAAAAAACAAATTAAAAAAATTTAAAAAAATAAAAATTTGAGCAATCGATGGTCTCGCCGCGCCCTCGCAAAAGCCGTAACCATTAGTGATGGTAAGGAGTGTTTGTTGTTTGAGCTCATGGCCCACAAACATTACTGATGGGAAGGTTCATCAAATTTTTCAACTTTGTCGACAAGTATCGTTCCTGGTTCATCATCTCACTAGAATGATGTCACTTTCGACTACCTAACCTTCCCAAGGGTGCCCGATGCGGCACCGGCTGCCGTGTCGAATTCAAAGTCGAACATAAAAATTCATTCAAACTAACCATATGTTCTCTCAAGAATGCATTTAAGATCATTTAATTGCGTGATCACTCAAACTAACCATATGTCAGCCATTATAAAATCGAATACAACGCAGGCACGGCCTCAGACTGAACAAAGTCTTCGCTTCTATTTTATTTTACAAGAGGCGTGTCGTAAGCGGGACGGGAATCTCACCCTTGAATTTCTATAAATAAATGAGTTTGAGTAACAATTACATAGTCCATTGCAATGGCCAAGGTTGAGATGCTTCTTTTCTCAATATTAGCTATCACAGTGGTCGGCATACCTGCGTCTCATGCCAAGCAGTGTGGAAGGCAAGCGAGTGGAGTTTCATGTCCAGGCCCGACTTTGCTGCAGCAAATGGGGATGGTGTGGTAACACACCCGATCACTGCGGCACCGATTGCCAGAGCCAATACGGAGGAGGAGGGCCAACACCAACTCCTCCTAACCCCGGCGGAAAAGGGGTGGCCTCCATTATTACTGAAAACGTGTTCAACCAAATGTTGAAGCATAGAAATGAAGGAAGTTGTCCGGGCAAGAACTTCTACAATTACAACGCCTTCATTGCAGCAGCCCAAGCCTTCAATGGCTTCGGCACCACTGGTGACGCCACTGCCCAGAAAAGAGAGCTTGCTGCCTTCTTTGCCCAAACGTTCCACGAGACCACTGGTAACGATTTCCTTTTTCTACTAGTTAATCTGTAACAAACATTCACAATTTGTGGTTTATTAATGTTGTGTTGGTGTTAATAAAAACAGGCGGGTGGGCAACAGCTCCAGATGGTCCATACGCTTGGGGATACTGCTTCCTCAGAGAGAATGGCGGCGGAGATTATTGCAAGTCACAGCAAGCTCCCTGCGCTTCTGGAAAGCAATATTACGGCCGAGGCCCCATCCAACTAACATGGTACGCCGACTCATTCAGTATATGTTTTCTCCCATTTTATAAATTATGAAAGTTGAAATTGTATACTGTGATTGTTGAGCAGGAACTATAATTATATAGCGGCTGTAAAGGCGATAGGATTCGATGGTCTAAACGACCACGACATTGTTGCCAGAGATCCAACGATTTCGTTCAAGACGGCGATCTGGTTCTGGATGACGGCGCAATCTCCAAAACCTTCATGCCACGATGTAATTACAGGAGGGTGGAGCCCGTCAGGCAGTGATAGTGCTGCAGGCAGAACTGCCGGATATGAAATGACCACCAATATAATTAACGGAGGACAGGAATGCGGGAATGGGTTCAACGCCAAGGTGGAGGACCGCAACGGGTTTTACAAGAGGTACTGTGATATATTGGGAGTGAGCTACGGATCGAATCTGGACTGCTACAACCAGAAGTCCTACGGCCTTGCGCTCTCTACTACAGAAGAAGAAGCCTAAATCATCAAAATCGTCGTGTGAAAGCCCGTGTTTGTATCAATCTTTGCATAAGTCTAGATATTATAACAATGTATCTGACGCATGTCAATCTTGGCATAAGTTTTAATACTAGCAATCGCACGCGAGCAATGTGATGTTAACGCCGAAGCAGATGCCACATGCGAATTATTTGGAAATGTAAACAAAGTATGGTGCAAAAAGAAGAAAGGGAATAAAGAAATGATGTTTTTATTAAATATTAAGTACGACATTTACAGGTAATGGAGAATACAAATGTCACCCGTAGATAGTCGAAGATGAGGGTAGGTTGATAATCTAGAAAAGTAGAGGGAAATGGTAGTATCAAAGGGCGGGGAAGGGAAATGCAAAGCGGTTTATGAGTGGGAAAAGGTTTAGAGCATGTACGTGCGATTTCTCGTTATTGCGAGATTACAATATCGCGTGAAATGAACGATGGAAATGCCAAAAGGGATCTTTAGATGAAAGAAAAATGGAGCAAGAGAAACAATGGGAGAGAAAGAGGGGCGTAGAGAAAGGCCTTTGAGGGAGGAGAATTGTAAGGGAAGGGAAAGCAAACTGAGGGAGGAAATGTAGAACTATACCTTCGAAGAGCCATTCGAGGGATTGTAGGAATAGTTGATGCACAGAATTTACGATGTGAATGCCGAAAGGTATCTAGAGAAGAAGTGAAATTGGATGAGGAGAAACAATGAGAGGGGAAGACGGTTGCAAAAAAAAGCATTTGAGGCTGGAGAAGAGTATGGAAAGAGGAATCATGGAGGCAATGTTGGAATATATTCTCTATGAACTACGGGACATGCTCGTCATTTGTACCTTAGTAAACATGAATTTTAAGCTTAATTGATTTTCTAAATGTAGTAGCCACAAAACAGTACACATTCATGCAATTCCACAAACTAACTAAATGTTGCGTTTAAAGTGTACAATACATGTGTATTTTTAAAAAAAAATTGGCAAAAAATATAGTCTTTTCCTTAATTTTATTCATATGTTGTTTCTTATGTTATTAAAGAGGAATGATTGTCCCCCAGTGGATTTTTAAAATGAAAACTTATCTTTTCACTATGAATTTTTAGCTATATGTTCAAGATTATAATTTTGACAATGATGTCAAATTTTCATTTTTTTTTTGACTTATATATTTTTTTTAATTAATTATTTAGTAACTATATTTTAAAATAAATGTCGCCCATATTTCAATGCCAATAAATTTTAATATTTATATTGAAACTAAATTTTTTCTTCACAAGGAAAGAAGAAGAATTCAACAAATACTAAGTATATTTTTTTCAAATTTTTTTTATATATTCTACTATTTTTCAAATTGGGTTGATTGTGTACTATTGATTGTCCTAAAATACCGTATGTTAGTAAAAATTAAAAAATAAATAGCAAAATAGATTTTTAAAAAATGAAAATTACATTTTTAGAAAGCCAATAAAAATATGAATTTTGTGTCAAAATTTTGTAAGTTAACTATTTCGTTTACCCTAATTACATGGCATCCGAGTGGCAGATTTTGGCTCACAATTGTCCCCCAAAAGGATTTGGAGCCAAAATGTGCCACTCAGGCGCCACGTCAGGGTTCTGCCACTCAGCAGGGGTTCGCGCGAACCATCGGGGTTCACGCGAATGCGTGTTCGGGCGAACCCTATTTCGTTTGCGCGAACCCCCTCCACGCCAACCAAAGTGCCGCCAAAACGTCTCCTTCTAGATTTAATGATTCGTAATTGCGTCTCCCCTTCTAAATTTAATGTTTTACAAGTTACTTACTTAATATTGTTCGCTTTTTATGTTTTAAATTTAGTTTTTTACATATTTTTTTTGTTTTAAAGTAAGTGTGTTTTTTTTTAAAATTGTTTTTAACCAAAAATATGTAATATTAAATTAGAAAAGTTGTTTTACATATTAAATATAAATTCTATTAAATTTAGAAAAGTTGTTTTAAAGTTATAGAAAACTAAAATTAAAAATAACCTAATTTCTACTGAGATTTGTATATAAATAGAGTTGCATGCACATATAGTTTTGTATCAAGTTTACTCTTAGACATTCAGATCTATCACGATTTATGTGTGCGGGTGAAAATTATTGAAGTGGATGAATCATGGGAAATGCAAAGAATGAGAAACGAAAATATACCGAGGAAGAGAATGCAGAGAAGAATGCTAGAAGATCTGTTCGTAGGAGGGCACAAAGAGAGAGAGAGAAGACACAACAAGTGAAAGACAACGCTGCAAAAATTGGTACATATGTATAGAAACCCTTGATAGATCCTAATATTTTTTTTAGTTCTAAGGTTTAAATATGATAATTTATGTTTTTTAGATTGCGTAAAGGCAAGGGTTTTGATAGGATCCCATGTGTATGTTTATGGACACAGATCATGATGCGCAACATTATGCTGAAGTGATAACAAAAGTTATGGAATTACTTCCCAAAAAAAATGTGAAACACTTGGTGAAGATGGATTTACAAAAATTAAAAGAATTTTCCGAACAAGAACCACTATCACGAAAGAAAACAGCAAAAAGTGTAGAGATAGTATATGGTGAATTTGTTAATTTGACTACATATTGCTAGAGCACATTTGTTGGTTACATTCTTGAATCATGTTGATATGAGGGAAACATTAGAATTGTTAGGTGCTGATTTTGGACGGATCAAATTACAACAAAATCAACGTAGCCCAGAAAAGCTACATGTTTGGAATGATCTTTAACAGGAATAAGTACAACGGGGTACAAAAACTACATAGTGAAAACGAGTATTTCTTGTAGAGCAATGTTAACTCAGTTGTAAGTGAAGACTAACAATAAAGAATCGTCATGTAGAAGTATGCCAGGACTACTTCTTGGCCGCTTGAAATACTGATTGACTTTTTACAAAGATGGTTACCCCAGATTCATGCATAGAGTTAGGTCATTTGACATGCATCCATATTATCGAGCTCTACTATGTAACAAGGACTCTTGCTCTGGCATTTATCTTGAATGCCTATGAAATGCGCTGCTCGTTTGTAGACACAATAGATTTGAAGAACTGATTGGCATGAACGATAGCTCCTCGATGTTTGGACTGAGAGGACTGCAATCATTGTAGTCATGTCTGAATCTGAGGGATGTTTAAGGAGGTCAGCATTTTGTCATAACTATGATCAACACTATTGTCATTGGCTCCGTCTATAACCCTCGAACATGAGACTCGGTCCATTATGCCTTTACGGATTAGCAAGGTTTTTGAAACTGGCTAAGATTCAGACAATTTAATGCTCTTCTAAGGTTCTCTCAAATTCTGAAGGGTTATCCATCTGTGCCTCCCGGGGACTGGCACTTGCTAATGTTCAGCAGATAAGCAATCCTCTGAGCTCATGACTTTCATCCCCCACAGCAGCAGTTGCAAGGTTGAGTCATCAGGCTAGAAGCCCTACGTGACTCGTTTAGATAGAGGCAAATGTGATGATATGAATTTGAGGGGCTTAGCATCATTTTGTATCCGATATATTCAAAGAAGCATGTCCAGCATGCCTCCTGATCTTTTGTACGATGCGCTTGCTAAAATGTAATGCATGGGGCAGCGGCAGGGGCAATCAGTTTTTTTAGACAGACTGTTGCGGCAGAAGAAGTCTCCCAACGGGGGACACGGGCTGGGAGATTCGAATGGTCGATGACCGGGGTACTTCAGAAGGCAGAGTTTGTGGAACAGTATCTGATAAGTTGGTCAAGTGGAATTGCCACGGGTATGTCTTCTGGAACTCCAAAATGGAGGCTCAAGAGACTTGAACAAATATTGCGGGAAAAACCAAATTCCTGCGGATTTGGTTCACAATTATCCTCCTTGCTTGCAGCAGGCTGACAGTATACAAACTTTATTTCCTAAGGAGATTCTGGTCATCATGTTGATTTCCTCACATCGTACGATTTTTATGGTCGTTGAGCTTCACAATGCAACCCACAGTGCTGACGATAAGCTTCTCATCCTCCTCCACAAATCTTTAATGAATTGATGCCACTTTGATAGACCCTCAAATACAACAACAGAATACCCTTCCAAGGCTTGGCCAATATCGCAACCAGGTATGAGTCTTTCATTGATAGAGGAATTTTCTGCACCCCATAGTCGCTGTCCTCCCATTTATTCCTTGGCAAAGTCTTCTTCAAGACAGTTTGATCATGCCCAGTGCATCAAACATTCTCAATTCAAAGCTGGTGGCTCCGCCAATGCTAAGAATAATCCAAGGATTTCATTCACCTATTCTTTCCATCGTAGTCTGCGGGCTGAATTTTGTACTGTGAATTACTCCCATTTTCACATCAAAAAGAAATTACAGCCAATTTCACAGTATTATGCTTTTCACGCAGAAGAGTATTTCGAATGGTTGAAGGTCACATATGTTAGGAACTATGAATATTGCTCTCTCCACACATAGCAACGGGATGGGTGATTGCTGATCTCTTCAGCCTACGCGACAGCCGTGCGTGATTGAACATCCCTTCCTCTGTCAGCTTTTCGCCAGGCATTCCTCTGTTTTGGTAGGAGCTTAGCAGTCCGGAAATCGGAAAAGCTATTCGGCTAACATCCCGAAGTGCCGATTTTTCCATTCCATATCCATCGGTTTAGAAGCACCTTACATAAATGTGGACATATTATTCCTGAATTAGATATCAGGAAGCTTACCACGCCATAACTGCAAACCTCCAAGGGTTCCTTATCTTGCCAATGCAGAAGTTTAAGAATTGATGGTTCCTCCAAAGACTGAACCATAAACTGTTGCTAGGTCTGTAGATTTCCACGCATGTGAAGGGAGCACCATGCTGTTGAAGCTGAAGAACTATCCTTATCTCGCATGTAGTGAAATTTATGTTAATGCCAAATTGGCCAGTGCACAGGAAGCTTGTTGCCCTCCCTGTAAGCTCCATGTACGACTGTCTGATACTGTGCAGGTAGACTCATGCTTAACACTCAGATATAAAATCATTAATATTCCAGCTGCAGATGAAAAGTTTAATAGGCTGAAAGGGAGTCTACGCTCTTGCAACAATAAGAATTTATCCTCCACAGATAGGGTTGGGCCCGTGCAACTCCCACTTCCACCCTCATGAGAGCCAATGATAGCACAAGAGCAATGGCAAAATAATGTTTGATTGATGTTAATTGAATGACACTACAAAATGCTGAAGAGCAAATTTTGCATTACAGAAAATGGTTAGGATGGTGTAACCGATATGAACCCAAACTCCACCAATTGTTACAATGTTGATTTTGGAAGAAAAATTCAAAACGGGAGGGGTAGAAGAAGAATTTGTTGGGAATGTTTTTAAAGGAATAAGTTCTTTGGGTACAAAAAACTAGGTCTGTTGCTAAGAGTATTTCTCGTAGAGCAATATTAACTTCAGTTGTAAGTGAATGATACAACAAAGAATCGTCATGTTACCGCATTTGCCAAGGCATTGGGTTTATCTAGAAAGACGGTTAGCAGGTATGCAAAAAGGAGGAAGACATTGGATGACTCTACTATGGAAGGAAATTGGGCACTAATGTGTAGAAATCCACGTTCTGATAAAATAGAGGATAATGCTGTGAAGATAGTTTCTGATTTTTGGACTGAAAGGACTCGTCCTTCTCCGAATGTGAGGGATGTTTTAAAACATAGGGTAACTCGCAATAACTATGACGAACATATAAAACATTGGCTTGAAATAACTCAACATGAGATGTACATAAAGTTTACAGAAGAAAATCTAGATGTTAAGATTGGACAACGAATGTTTGAAAATTGAATCCTTGGTATGTGCGAGCTGATAAAGTCCTTGACACATGTTGTTGTCGCTATCACGTTGAGTTTGATTATCACTATCAGGTACATACAAATTTATAGATGATTCAATGTATATATATTTTGAGGCGTGCTTTCATTTATATCTATATATTTAAAATTTGTTTAAATATCGTTTTTTGAGACATGTGATTTAAAATTAATGTATTTCAAAATCTACCTGTTTTTTTCAGGTGTATAGAAAGTTATGAGAAGAAATTGCCCCACCTACACGTGTCACTGAATTCATAACTTCAATTATTTGCAACGTATCTGATGATCATGTTGATGATCGTATGAATTGCATCAAAGGTTTCTATGACAAGTGTGGGGACTTGAAATTATTGCCAAAAACAAATGAAGATTTGGACACAGTTAACCTGGTTGCTTGCAAGAGGTGATATATATAAATTTATGTTTTTAAATTTGGATGTTAGATTTTATTTTGATTTTTATTTTACGTGCAAATAAATACATGACAATTTGTCCATGTTATGAATTGATTTTGTAGGTTCAAATACATAAAATATTCAACAAGGCTTGGAAAAGATGCAACCAGGTTGGATTTGGTAGAAGAGGAAATCCCCATTGCTACATTCATGCAAAGTTTCCGAAGTTTAATTAGTCCGTACATCAAACATTCTCACTATTCAAAGTGGCAGGCTACACAATTCAAGACTAATAGGGACAAATTCCCTATTGGTTCCATATTGTCCGTGGTTGATTTTGCTGAGAATTACTCATTTTCTCATCAAAAAGAAATTCAAACACAGTATTATCATACTGACCAGGTTACTATCATGGTTCAAGTATTTTATAGGCATGCACAATTGGATTTGGATGGGGTTGAAAGTACATATGTGAAGCGAATGATCAAGAAGGAGTATCACTTCTATATAAGTGATGACAAAGAACATGACACCCACTTTGTGCAACATTGTTTTGGTTTGTTCTTTCAATATCTTCATCAGCGAGGAATACAAATAGATCACCATTTTGTTTGGTCAGATGGTTGCGCATCACAATTCAAATCCTCTCACCCTTTCTTTGCACTCAGTCGTTATCATCGTCATCACAAAATTCCTCATTTATGGAGTTTTTTTGAGAGTGGTCATGGGATCGGAGAACACGATGGTGCGGGTGCATGCATCAAACGTGCTCTAAAGAAACAAAGCTTTGATTATGAGGGAGATCGATTGATTGATGCCCACACCAGTTGTTGAATGGTGTAAGAAACATTTTGCAGTTCAGGTTTCAACCTCACAGGCTTCAACCTCACATGTTTCAACCCCGCACAGAGTATTTTGGGAGATAACAGGTACATGCACATTTAAAACATAGATATGTAAATCTTGATGTGATTTATTAAGTGAACTACAAGTTACTAACTTTAAATTTTTTATTCTGATTTTTGTTGTTTGTTTTAAACTTTATTGATCTTTTGAGCATGATTAAATGAAGGTATTGATCGGAGGACAAAGTATGGATGTGAAAGGATTCCCAATTCTAGGTCTTTGCACTCTTTGATGACTATGGATAGTAATAACTGGACAATCTGTACAAGAGATTATTCTTGTTTTTGTTATGAATGCATGAACAAATCATATTCAGAGTGCAATAGTCAAAAACATGGGTATGTAGGTGAGTGGAAGCAAGTTCCTTTAGTTGTGGATGACACATATGGATCAGATCATGATGATAGTTTTGAAGATGTGCCATTAATTTCAACTGATTATGACCACATATCTGGACTGGTTAAACAAGGTATGTTTTATTTGAAAGGATCAAGTATAATTTGATAATTAAATATATATGTATATAATTTATACTATACATCCGATCATTGAATGTTTCTTTGCATTTTGTTGTAGGAGATGTATTTGCAGTCATTGCTGAAGAAGCCAATATTGAGAAAGTGGAGTACTACTTGTTGCGTTGCACAGAGGAGAGAACAAAGCTAACATGTGAAATAACAAGTGAAGTGACAACATTTTTTACTGGCTCAGTTGTAGTGCAGGGAACATACTTACAACAAGTGAAAGCCCTCCAAAGTGGGATTCACTTTGTTGATTACAAACCAGACAAAAAGGTGTATCATTACACCCATCACATAATTGCTACAGGGTTACAATTGCAGCAGGTGAAGACTACAAATAGTAAACGCAAAAAATGGAGACTAGATGTAGAAGACCATGAAAAAATTTTACAAGTCATTGAACAACGAGCAGAGCCACTTGGTATTATATAGAAGGACATGGAATAAATTACTAAACCTTGTTGGTAATAAACTATTAAGCTAGATAGCATTGTATTTTCTACTTGAAGGGACTATGGAGACCACTATACAATAAAGTTGTTTAATACTTGTGATTCTTACTTGTTGTGAGATGGTTTATGGTTTACAAGTATTGTGATATGGTTGTTACATGGAAGTATGTATGGTATAAACATGATTTATTGACTCATGATAGGCTGATTATGGATCAATTGCAACATTACATTTTTCTCTCTGTCAACTAGAAATTCATGTTTTCCATAAATTTATGCGTTCAAACCTTGTCTTGTAAATGATGCTATTAAGTCTATCATTGACACTTTTTACCACAATTTGTTCTACCTGCCTGCTTTGCCTTTATTTCTCATCGTCGAATTCGATCGAACTACGGTGCTTTGTTCTCCATTTCAATTTCCTTTTCCGCTCAACAATATGTTTGTTTCGGCATTAACATCTCACACATCACGTGCGATTGCTAGTTTATATTATTTAAACATGTGACCTAGGTGAGAGTTGATGATATTTTTTACGATTTAATTCAAATTAGAGAGGTTAAGCTTAAATTAGAGAGGTTGTGTAGATGTTTGAGAGATATGTGCACAAACCATTTTTTGAGTGCATATTTAGGCAATTTAAATAACAGTGTCTTCAAGACAACTATATGGTGATTGTAAAATAAAATTTCCTTATTATTTATAGAAGTTCCGTATTGTACATTATTAATCGCATGAATGAGAAACAAATTCAAATTTGTGTGAATGCTCCCTAAGTTCAATCGTATGTTTATTGTTATACATTATGGACAGCACTTTGCATTACAATCTTCCATTGGGTTGGCCATGGATCAATGACAAGAGTAAATATGATAGTGAAGTTGTCCTACAATCACCACAAGAGTAAATATTTGAAGTCACAAGTATGCAATTAGAACAATTACATCTAGCTAAAGATCAATTAGAGAAAGCACGATTACAATTAGAACAATAAGTGACTATGGAGAAATTGTAAAAGGAACCACCAAAGTAAAAAACCATTGTAAGATGAGAAAGTAGTTAACATTGTCATTCCACCAGTACAATTAGGGACGGAACAATACCGCAATTACAAATTGGTACAATAGTGATGATGATGTACATGATATGGCAGATAAGCGCTTACTTAAGTTGAATTTTAACACTCTCGATGACAATGATTCACTTTTTCATACTTTATTTACCTCTCCAGGCGCAGGGCAATACTGAGATTACTCTTGTAAGGTCGAGGTTATCAAACCCCCTTCTACCATAGCTAGTAAGCAAGATGAAGCAATCCTAACACAAGAATGCAATCATATACCTACTCCCTCTTCTCATCTCTTGGAATCACTATGCAAGTTTTTTGTTAAATCAAGAATGGCGAGAAAGCAAAAACAAACATATATGGCTGATTCAAGTACATTTCTAATACACCATTCAGTTAATAATAGTGAATCTATTGATGCACCTAGCTCTATTAAAATATCTAAAAATCAAGATACGCCACAACAACAATTACTACTACTACTTGATCATGGGTTACTAGTGTTACCTCCTACATGCCATCGCACATCCAACAAACTAACAAAACAACCTCGAAAGCCCTATTGTGATTATCACCACGTTACCGGTCATGGTACCAATCTGTGTCAAACATCTCTATTAATGATCAAAAAGCTCAGGGATAAGAGCACAATACAATCAATGACAACCCAAGGCAATTACAGTTACCATTCAGATGATTGTATTCTGCGGAAATACATGTGGGGCATAAGCACCCATGGCACAAAAATTTCACAATTACAGTTTACACTAATGACAAATATTGGGAACATGTCTCGATCAATAAGAAAGCACTCAGAAATAGTTGTAACATTCAGACATTGCAAAATCTTGGCTATACTCTTTCAAATGTTACATGTAACCCCAAGTCACCAGAATATCATTGCATGTGACAGATTGACTATGATCACAATCTAATTCTTCATTTCAATGGTGTCTGGCCCAAATTGGCTGACTTCGATAAGTAGATTTCTTCCTCTTGGAAGCCCCTTCTTTCTCAGAAAATTTACATCTATCCATGTGTGGAGGGTTTTTTTTACTGTTGAATGTGATGTTGTTGAGGACAGAGACCACATTCTCAAATCTGGCCCTTGGTTTTGAGGTGGTGCTTGGCACCCCTCTTTTGATCTCTCCAGGGACATTATTTCTTTGGCCCCTGTTTGGGTAAGGCTCTGCAATCTCCCTCTTCATTTCTGGACTTAATCCACCTTCTCTTCCATCGGGAACATCCTTGGCTAGTTTCACTTCTGCTCGGATGAAACTGCTCTGCGGCAGTTCACTACTTTTACTAAAATCTGTGTGAAGTTGATTTTGCAGAAGTTCTCCCCAATGGAGAACTCTAGACTATGAGCAGGTGGCATTCAAATGTTGCTGGAAAAGCTTGAGGTCAGAGTGGAGCAAAGAAGAAATGTAGAAACCCCACTCCCATTTGGTGGAGTAGTGCAGAGGATCGCCAACATCTGGTGAAACCTAACCCTACTCCAGCTATTGAAAAAGGTGTGCCCCTCCTCCTGAGGAAGAGGAAATCCTCTCTTCCCCTCGCTTTCTAGAAATTCCAGCTTCTCTTGTTAAAAGTTCTTCCTTCAATAATAGCAACATAGTCTCTCTTCCCCAAATCTCTGGTATCCGACATGGGGACTTATTTTTTTCCCCAGGATGCAGCTTCTTCTCATCCCTGTAAATTGGGGGTTGGAAACTCCTTTAATCTATTGTTTCTACCCTGGATTCTACTTCTTGCATTGAGTCCCCTCAGCAGTTCAAAGTGTCCAAAGACCCTCTACAAGTTTCAGTTGATCAAGAATAGACAGAAGTTAAATAAGTGAAGGAACTGGGCCACTATTTTAGCAGAATGAATCTGATGAGATCAATGAGGACATTTGATCATGCCCATTAATGGGCTCTGTCTTCTTTCCTCTACTCTCTTTGGCCTATTAATGGGTTATGTAGCTTTGTCTCTGGTTTTTGTGCTGGCATGCGTATGGGCTCAGTTGCTTATTTTTCTATTGAGAACTCTAAGCTAGCTCGTTTATGGGTCTGTAATCCTTCCTTGCTCTCTCCTTTTTTTCCTCTCCTTCTCCCAGCTGAAGTTGTTTTACAACCAGGAAAAATGTTTCTACAAAAACGAATGAAAACAATTCCAAAAATGAAATTATCACTTTCAGAAATAGCAAACCACATTATGTCCAGAGTCAAGGTGATGTTCTGTTAAAGATGTCAGCTAGGAAGATATGTATCAATATCAGGGATGTCCCTGGTTTAACACACAAAAACTTGTTGCTATTGTAAAAAAATTAGTTATCAACAATTTAAGGTGGAATTATATCTTGAAGTTGATAAATAAAAATGTATCAGATTATTATTACAATAGTTAAAGAAAACAAATTCTAAACGCTTGAAGCACTTTGAATTGACCAAAGATTAACATTGAAGAGCATTCATGGCAAGTCATCAATCTCAAGTGTAAATGTCGTATGTGCATCTCAAGTTTCAACTAAGTTGATCTATTGAATAAAAAGACCAGGGAGTTTGGACTGCCTCCAATCAGAAATAGTAAGCAATTGTGCCATGCTTGTGTTGTAGGTTCCAAACATAGGGAAGTTTTTTTACAGTAAGGCTTGGGGATCCATCAAGCTATAAATTTGATGCATGGCAATAATTGTGATCCTATGCAGAATGTTTCAATTGGAGCATCCGGGGTACTTACTCACCTCTGTTAATGATTGAATGGTATAAAATCCATTAGTAGTTGTGAACATACTTATAAACAATTTGCAGATGATCGTACTAAATTTGGTATTCAGAGTAGTTTACTGTGCCTTATATGCCACAAATAACAGGCAATGTAGAACAGAAGAATCTTTCCTAACTAAGCATAGTCAATCTGTCACATGCAAGGATTTGCACGGATCTTGATTTGAGGAACCAGTGACACCTTAAACAAGCTCAAAACTAATGGATTGCATCCATGAGCAATCATCCCTTTTGATTTGTGAATGTGAATTCTAATTTGAAAACGGCCACTTGAAACATTCATACCCAACAAATGCAGTTTTCAAATGCTAAACAACTATCACTATTTTGAAACCATAACCTTTGAATGGTCAACTCATATTCAGTAGTTGAACCAATCAGGTTGTAATCTGTGGCATATCAACAATTTTAAAACTTTCACTAAGACCGTCAAGACAGTTGATAATGATGTGCAAGAAAATTAAGCAAAAATGTTGTTGTAATAGAGTATTCTTTTTGGCATGTTTTCATGCTCCGAGAATAGATATTGTGTCTTTGAGAACAGACCGTGGCTGATTAGGAGAACTAGTTTGTTTTGTTTGGTATTAATTTTCAATAATGGATTCACTCCCCTCAAAGAAAGACCATTTACTTCCCAATATAGGCGTGGTACCCAAATTTTCCTATAGAATTTCCCTTGGTTGTTGTCTATCGACTTCTCACATAACTAAGCATGAACAATCTCAAACATGTATGAATCTGAATAGATCTTAAGTTGAGGAGAAAACATCCCTTTTGAATATAATTCACAACTTAAAGACAGACATTTGGAACTTTCACACCCACAGAAGCCAAATGGTGCTTCAAACATTTTACATACAGAACAAAAAGCTAATTAGATTGTAAAGGATGCAAAGGGAGTAAGAGATTTGAAAGTTGGGACAGTCCTGTTACAAGGGAAACCTCAAAGGAAATGAAGGACCTGGCCAGCCCATAAAAACAAAGAAAACAACCCAGTGGAAAGCTTGAAGTGAATAGCTTGAAGTGGACAGCTTGAAGTGGACAAGAAATCTTTGTTGGTCTCCAAATAGTGGACTGCTTGAAGTGCACAAGAAATCTATGCAAGTAGAGTCAAATCAACTTGAAAAAGATAAGTCACTCCTAAAGCAAAACAAAAGAAGAAAAAGGGCAGAAACTCAAGACCACAACAATATTTGGCCAGTTTGGGTAATGCACCTCAGACATATGAGAAAATCAGATCCTAGTTTTACTTGTAAACATCTGTTGTTTTGCATCCTCTGTCCACACAGCTTACTCTTTTTGGTACAGTTGAGACAAAAATGAAAGATAAGGGGGTGTCTTATATTCACATGGACATAATTGTAAATACACGTGTCTAAGACATATATCAAAATATATTAATAATACACGTGTCTAAGACATATATCAAAATATAATAATGATGTCTACAATGAGTATGAATATATATACATGTCTAAAATCTCCAGAAGTATGTCTAAAATGTTTGAAATCTATAAAATATCACTGAAGTCTCCTCTGTGCACTAGGGCGAGTGCCAGACCCCTCACTACGCTCTGCTGCACCCTGCATGTTAAAAAAAAGGAACATACATGTCATAAACTATATATAGCATGTACCATATATTAAAATATATAAGCAGAAATCTACAACAATTTCTTGATTAATTCAATACATTATATAACTGATATGTACAATTGATTACCTCAGTATCTGTCCCTGCGCGGATGTTGGGAGTATCTACGCTACCCGTAGATCTCTGTCCCGTAGATCCCTGTGAAACAAAATAAATAAAATGTAAGAAGTTGATAAATAAGTTTTTTGAATAAAGTTCATTAATTTTTAACATTTCAATTTAGATTAAATATTAATTATATTAAAACACATGTATTTATACCTCTGTGGAACGCGTCTCCAAATGTATGGGATTGTCATCCACGACCTCAACACCAGCAAATATGTCGCCAACTAACCCAAGTTGACTCAGACCCGGAACATCGAGATCCATGTTGTGCTCAGTCAAGAGCTGTGTGTATGTGACACGGGTAGATGGTGTGGGCTGTGAAGCTCCACACACTGGAGCAGAAGCCTAAACACAAAAGTAAATGTTTAATTTTAATATTAATAAATTGTAAAGTAATGATCAATTAAAATAAATTTTTATTATATTAAAGGTTTAATTTTCACACACCGGAACAGAAATGTGCTGAACATCAGGTGTGACAATCCCAGCTACAGGAAGTCTATCTGTAGCAGCGGCAGTAGTACCCTGACTAGAAGATACACTCCCACTCTGCTCTATAAAATCTAAAACCCCCGATAGTGGAATGCTGCAATGTCGAGCAATCACCTCATACGCACGCAACAAGTCAGCAGCCATGATGCGTCCTAGCCGACGTGCCTGAGCGGGATCTGTAACTAGCTCAAAGTCATCTGGGGAAATCAAAGATGCACGAGCGTATACCTCGCTGCGTGCATCACTGGTGCTACTAGCACCTCCACTGCTAGTATCGCGTCTCTGAAGGTACTGACCCACACAGTCAGAAGAGATCAATTGGGTCTCGCGAGCAATGCCAGCAAGACCCTCGATAGCACCCTCATGTGCAGTCATAACGACAGGTGCTGCGACATCCTGAAATCCTGATAAGAATGGTTGTGGCCTTGGTACAAGCTGCCGCGCATCAACAACTGCAGGAGCTCCCTCCTTTCTATATGCCTGCCTGTGGCTAATACGGCCACGCCCCTGCCCCAAATAACTAGGGATGTCTAAATAGTTCACCTTTAGGTTTAAGTGAACCTCAACATGTAGCATCATTATGAAGTATAACGGTAATTGGTCATTATTTGGAAATTGGCCTTGAGAGGCCACAAATCTAGGATAAATCAAAGGGGCACATAAAGGACATGAACATTTGTTTACATAATATGCCCTTATTTTCCGTTTGTCTGCATAAAAACTCCAACAAGACCTCTTAACGACTTCCTTATCGGAAAGTCGTGATGTAATCTCATTATAACCTACATCTCCTGAGACACTTGATTTTAGTGAATCCATAAATTTTGTTATTGATTCAGAATCAAATGGATTATATGTTTTCAAACTTGTCTCTATTCTACGAAGATCAACCAGTATTCTTTCACAATGGGCTTTATAATGCCCAACTGTAGTTGGATTTTCGAGAATAGATTGCAATTTTGCAATCTCTAAATCGGTCCTCTCAAACAAATTAGGAGTTCCAGAAGAAGCCATGACTGTAAAAAAAAATGAAAGTAAAATTCTAATCAATAGTACTTTTTATTAAAAAAAATTCCTAAGATATTCTCCTATATTAATGAAAACAGAAATATGAACTTTTCAAGCTTCAATAAATTACATAAATTACAAATCATTTGATAACAAAATATACCAAGTGATGTTGCAGAGTTCAGAAATGAAAAGTTTTGAATACATTTAGATGATCTTAAAGTCAAAGCAATGTTTGTAGAAGAGAATGTAAGTTTACCTGGGCACAAACCATTATCAAAGCAGAACAATTGAGTGGGATTCACCTTTCCCTGAAACACATTTTTTGTGCATATGATACAGAATTAGTGCAATCAAATAGAACACCAATCCAGATTTAAACAACAAAACACATCGGTAAAAGACATGTCTAATGCATATATTTAAACAACAAAAGATCTACATATGTATATTCTTTCCTTTCCCCTGTAGAATTTTAAAATATAAATTTAAAAAATATTTTGATGTACGGATTTGATTTTGTAATATAGACATTAACTATGCAAACATGTTATAGGTTTCACTATTGAAGGCATCTTGTAACATACCAAACACTCACTCAATCAATCAAATTAAACATATACGAAGCAGATTTACAAAATCAAGTACCAGTTTTAAGTTAACCAAGGAAATATTATTTACTAGATTAAAGGATAAAAAAGTGTTGATACCTAAATATGGTATTTAGGTACTTGATAAGTACAGATGTGTTGCATATCCCTTAATTACAACTTGTGTACAAAAATATAACATAGCACATTCTCATTCCCTCTCTCAACGTTCACAAATAATTCTTATTGTATCACCCTTCTTCTCAAATATTTATCAATTCATTCTAAAATCTCGTAAACAATTCTTACCTCCTATAAAACCTCTCATAGAACTTCCATTAGATATCTTATCTTTTGGAAACTACTATAAAGTTGGTTACTATCACAATAAGCTAATGTATGGATCTAGGAACTTATTTTTTGTACTTCGGTAAAACATTGAAATAGAGACACAAGGTTCAATAATTCTTTTTGGGCATAAAAATCAATCTCATGGCAGTAGTATTAAGGTTTGTGAAAATGGAATATCTCCATGATATGCATTATTCTGGCAGTGCACTCTGCAATCTCGGCTCCAATCAACAATTATGCCACTATTGGGATCTTAGTATGGCATAGGCAGCTGTGAGCTACACAATATACTCATTTTTCTAGAAACTAAAAAGATCCTTTATGTTACAATTTGCAGCACATAAAAGAAGCCCTTCAAAAAAATACATTGAACAATGGGGGCAACCAAGAGGACCTTGGAAAAATGTACAGGTAACAGCCATATGAATTCTTCCTTAGTTGTGGATCAAAGCTAATAGAAATAAAGCTAGATAAAATTAGCTTGAAACTACAGTATAATCGTCCATTGTAAAAAACAAGTTTCTCTGAACCTGGTAAAAGAATACTTTTTATTGTCTGATTGGACGTACATAATGGAAGGGTATAAATATTGCCTATTGCCCTCAGAGTTTCTCAAAGAGGCCATTTACAAGTAACAAGGATGTAGTATACAAAACGGCCAACCAGGTATTTTCAGAGTTGACCTTCACATTCAATTAATTTCTAGGAGAAAAAAATGCTGAGCAATATGAATCGTTTCATTCTGCACCGTAATAAACCTTCATCTCCTGATTCAGGGAAATTTTATGAAGCTTTGAATAGCGTGACTCCAATCCATCGTACACGGCAGTGAATATTTGTTTCCAGCAATCAATCAATATGGCACTGCAAACTTCTCATTTAGGTGACAAAGGAATGATTATTTTACTCGTGAACATCATTCAGAAATCTTGAATCGAAAAATACCCCGTTGCCTCCATCTCGTGGGTAATTGTTAGTGCGATCTATCTCCTCCACAAAAAGTATGAATCATTCTATGGTCTTAATACATAGAATTAAACCAAATTCAAATCATAGGATGGTCTTCATCCATAGGCTTAAACCAACATCTATAGGGATTGACCTTGCCACCATGATTACACTTAACTCTCGTCAATAATCGTTAAGTTTGTTGTAGTGTAATCAGAATTGTTTTTAGCTTTTCAGCTCAACTACTTTATATTCAAGCTTAACCCAACATTTTTGAAAAGAATGGTTTTACCACAATGCTCACGGTTCTTCCTTATTATATAACACTTGTAGTAAGAATGTTTTGGCTTTGCCATAATAAGCACAATCATACCTTCCAAACGATGAGAAAATACCATTACCAATAAAGACCTAATGCCGCCATGATGATGACCTAGGTTCATGCCCATAACATGTCGATAGACACCCTTAAGACTGATTCTTGGCCAAAGAGCCCCTCGGTATTTTGGCAGTGCATTCTGCAATCTCGGCTCCAATCAACAATTATGCCACTATTGGGATCTTAGTATGGCATAGGCAGCTGTGAGCTACACAATATACTCATTTTTCTAGAAACTAAAAAGATCCTTTATGTTACAATTTGCAGCACATAAAAGAAGCCCTTCAAAAAAATACATTGAACAACGGGGGCAACCAAGAGGACCTTGGAAAAATGTACAGGTAACAGCCATATGAATTCTTCCTTAGTTGTGGATCAAAGCTAATAGAAATAAAGCTAGATAAAATTAGCTTGAAACTACAGTATAATCGTCCATTGTAAAAAACAAGTTTCTCTGAACCTGGTAAAAGAATACTTTTTATTGTCTGATTGGACGTACATAATGGAAGGGTATAAATATTGCCTATTGCCCTCAGAGTTTCTCAAAGAGGCCATTTACAAGTAACAAGGATGTAGTATACAAAACGGCCAACCAGGTATTTTCAGAGTTGACCTTCACATTCAATTAATTTCTAGGAGAAAAAAATGATGAGCAATATGAATCGTTTCATTCTGCACCGTAATAAACCTTCATCTCCTGATTCAGGGAAATTTTATGAAGCTTTGAATAGCGTGACTCCAATCCATTGTACACGGCAGTGAATATTTGTTTCCAGCAATCAATCAATATGACACTGCAAACTTCTCATTTAGGTGACAAAGGAATGATTATTTTACTCGTGAACATCATTCAGAAATCTTGAATCGAAAAATACCCCGTTGCCTCCATCTCGTGGGTAATTGTTAGTGCGATCTATCTCCTCCACAAAAAGTATGAATCATTCTATGGTCTTCATACATAGAATTAAACCAAATTCAAATCATAGGATGGTCTTCATCCATAGGCTTAAACCAACATATATAGGGATTGACCTTGCCACCATGATTACACTTAACTCTCGTCAATAATCGTTAAGTTTGTTGTAGTGTAATCAGAATTGTTTTTAGCTTTTCAGCTCAACTACTTTATATTCAAGCTTAACCCAACATTTTTGAAAAGAATGGTTTTACCACAATGCTCACGGTTCTTCCTTATTATATAACACTTGTAGTAATAATGTTTTGGCTTTGCCATAATAAGCACAATCATACCTTCCAAACGATGAGAAAATACCATTACCAATAAAGACCTAATGCCGCCATGATGATGACCTAGGTTCATGCCCATAACATGTTGATAGACACCCTTAAGACTGATTCTTGGCCAAAGAGCCCCTCGGTATTTTGGCAGTGCATTCTGCAATCTCGGCTCCAATCAACAATTATGCCACTATTGGGATCTTAGTATGGCATAGGCAGCTGTGAGCTACACAATATACTCATTTTTCTAGAAACTAAAAAGATCCTTTATGTTACAATTTGCAGCACATAAAAGAAGCCCTTCAAAAAAATACATTGAACAATGGGGGCAACCAAGAGGACCTTGGAAAAATGTACAGGTAACAGCCATATGAATTCTTCCTTAGTTGTGGATCAAAGCTAATAGAAATAAAGCTAGATAAAATTAGCTTGAAACTACATTATAATCGTCCATTGTAAAAAACAAGTTTCTCTGAACCTGGTAAAAGAATACTTTTTATTGTCTGATTGGACGTACATAATGGAAGGGTATAAATATTGCCTATTGCCCTCAGAGTTTCTCAAAGAGACCATTTACAAGTAACAAGGATGTAGTATACAAAACGGCCAACCAGGTATTTTCAGAGTTGACCTTCACATTCAATTAATTTCTAGGAGAAAAAAATGCTTAGCAATATGAATCGTTTCATTCTGCACCGTAATAAACCTTCATCTCCTGATTCAGGGAAATTTTATGAAGCTTTGAATAGCGTGACTCCAATCCATCGTACACGGCAGTGAATATTTGTTTCCAGCAATCAATCAATATGGCACTGCAAACTTCTCATTTAGGTGACAAAGGAATGATTATTTTACTCGTGAACATCATTCAGAAATCTTGAATCGAAAAATACCCCGTTGCCTCCATCTCGTGGGTAATTGTTAGTGCGATCTATCTCCTCCACAAAAAGTATGAATCATTCTATGGTCTTCATACATAGAATTAAACCAAATTCAAATCATAGGATGGTCTTCATCCATAGGCTTAAACCAACATCTATAGGGATTGACCTTGCCACCATGATTACACTTAACTCTCGTCAATAATCGTTAAGTTTGTTGTAGTGTAATCAGAATTGTTTTTAGCTTTTCAGCTCAACTACTTTATATTCAAGCTTAACCCAACATTTTTGAAAAGAATGGTTTTACCACAATGCTCACGGTTCTTCCTTATTATATAACACTTGTAGTAAGAATGTTTTGGCTTTGCCATAATAAGCACAATCATACCTTCCAAACGATGAGAAAATACCATTACCAATAAAGACCTAATGCCGCCATGATGATGACCTAGGTTCATGCCCATAACATGTCGATAGACACCCTTAAGACTGATTCTTGGCCAAAGAGCCCCTCGGTATTTTGGCAGTGCATTCTGCAATCTCGGCTCCAATCAACAATTATGCCACTATTGGGATCTTAGTATGGCATAGGCAGCTGTGAGCTACACAATATACTCATTTTTCTAGAAACTAAAAAGATCCTTTATGTTACAATTTGCAGCACATAAAAGAAGCCCTTCAAAAAAATACATTGAACAACGGGGGCAACCAAGAGGACCTTGGAAAAATGTACAGGTAACAGCCATATGAATTCTTCCTTAGTTGTGGATCAAAGCTAATAGAAATAAAGCTAGATAAAATTAGCTTGAAACTACAGTATAATCGTCCATTGTAAAAAACAAGTTTCTCTGAACCTGGTAAAAGAATACTTTCTTATTGTCTGATTGGACGTACATAATGGAAGGGTATAAATATTGCCTATTGCCCTCAGAGTTTCTCAAAGAGGCCATTTACAAGTAACAAGGATGTAGCATACAAAACGGCCAACCAGGTATTTTTAGAGTAGACCTTCACATTCAATTCATTTCTACGAGAAAATATGGGGTTTTACCAAAAAAACTTTGCCAAGGTTTTGCAAAAAATGGTATTTTAGTGGCTACATACCTGGGCTCGTCATTGCTGGCCTTCGTCGCTGGTGGGCTCTGCTGGTGTGGTGGGCTTTTGGGTCGGTTGCACAAACTTCGCGTGAAGGAGGCGGGGCAGAGGAAAATGATTTCCTCCGCAGTGCCTCTAGTATATGAACAGAGGGGTTTGCGCGAACGTCTTTCGTGCGAACGCCATTTGCGCGAACACTGTGTTCGCGCGAACACTGTGTTCGCGCGAACACTTTCAATTTCACCACACGGCAAAAAAAACGGCTTACGTGTCTCTTCGTGCGAAACGGGTTCGCGCGAATGGCATGTTCACGCAAACCCTCTTTGGAAACCATATGTCAGAAAGTGTACCACAACGATCAATTGTTGAAGAACTTAGTAGGATCCATTTTTAGTCGTGAGGTAAATTAATTATAGGAAGTAGAAGAACGGACATGTGTCGACAATTGACACCTTCCAATGAATGGCCATGTGAGTCTAAGATCGATCAAGGATTTTGATTGCATGCCCAACACATTTCTTACGGATCATATTGTTCTGCACCAAATATTATCTGCTATGCATGTTTGACTAAAATGTTTCATGCCCCACACCGATCGCCCAACTTAGATTATTCATACCCAAATAATATCTACTATGTGCTCTGTTTTATACACTATTGTGATCAGAGATTTATACAAAAATGGGATTGGTGGTTTCATACACAATTGTGAATATGAGTTTTTGGTAGCTATCAGGGAATGAAAATGGATTGTCTCTATTCATGAGGCACATAGTGTTTCTAGGTGTAGATGATGTAGGTGAAACTTTGGAAGTGTGAAAGATGATGCAATGCGATTTAGGTGAGTAAGATGTTTGGGAGGGAGGTATGTAGAGACGGCAACCCGACATCTAAAATTACTCCAAAGGGATCAGGTAGTTGGAAACATAAAAGGAATGATCAAGGAAGACGAAGACGTGAATGGAAGGTCATAAATAAAAATGTGAGAATGTATACTTAAGGAATGTATGCATAAAAGGAATGTTCAAGGAAGATGAAGACATGAATGTAAGGTCAGAAATAAAAATGTGAGAAATAAATACATGCGTGCCCGTGCTTTTTCGAGGAGGTAGATTGCTACCACCCAAATTATATGTACTACACGCTTCATTTTTTTGTCACGATCTCACTTATAGCATGCACATGATCCCAACTCATGTTTTAAGGGAGCCAAAATATGAAAAAAGAAGAAAACACAATTAATGTTTGTTTTTAGTTTCAAGTTTAGTTCTTGTACGGGAATAGGAGACTCACGAAAAACCATTGATAAATGAGCCACATAAGAAATTGGCCATAAGAGCAAAAGGTGGGTGTCATCAACCATTCGAAAGAGAGATCTCGTTTGCAATAATCACATCAATGCAATTTGATCTTGCATGATATCTTTCATATTTCCTCTTTCATATTGCATGATTGGATTGTGATAATCATAATCCATTATTAAAAAGTTTGTAGCTAGACACACATAAATTCCATAGGATGTAGCAGGTTAACATCAAAACCAAAATATAAATAACATAAACAAGCACGTAGAAAAGTAAATCTTCACAAATTTATTAGGGTTATTTGCACTGCTAAGAATGATGTTAGAATACAAACAAATAGAAAAAATGATATAAAAGAATTGTATCGTAGTTTGATTATATTTGAATATGCATGTAATATCCAAAATAGTGTGGCTGAGCCCTCGAAAATACTTGATAGTCGGTAGAAGTTGTTAAGGGAGGTAAACATTATTCTTAAAGAAAAATGAAAAGAAAAGAAAAATTATTTCATAACTAAGATTGAAGTAGTAACTCAAGCTGGATAGTCTGTGTTGTCAAGAGTTCTCCACTTCAATGAAAATGCAATATTGCTAAGACATTTGAAATAAACATTTTACCATGATATACAAAAGGCCAGAAAAGTAAAGTAATGACTACTTGGCCTAGTGGACCATTTGGAACAAATAGGTTAACCTAATATTGTTAAAAAATGCCTCATATGTGCATATGTGCAAAGAGAGCTGGATGTGGGGGCACCCGAAACTGAAAGTGTATCTTCCAGACTCAACAAACGATTGTGTCTACTGCATTATTCAAGACATGCACCCTTTTACTAAGAGGACCAACTAAAAAGAAATAGTTTTATATGTAGTAGACAAGTGAAAGCAAAGTTGATTTTCTCTGCAACATTTGAGTTCCACATCTTGCAAATTCTACGTACCTAAAATACTACGCATTTATATTTGTAATAGAGCTCATCGCTTACCCGACAGTCATGCCGACGTCTGACATCCATTCGAAGAAATTGACCATGCCTCCTTGAAACTCTCCACCTTACTCGTATTCAATTTATTTTCCTTTCTAGATGCTAAGAATGGTAAACAGTTCATTTAAGTAACACACAATCAGGAAAACCCAGATGCCCCTCACATTCTATCTGTCATTAATTCCCAAATTCTAAAGCAACCCCAACATTTTGTCTCACTCGCTAAACACCCTACAAGCTCTCAGAAAATAATAACGGTCCTTCAAATATTTTGTGACAAGTTTGGCCTGCAAGAAGCCTTTACCCTTCGCAAAATTTCACAGAGATATTCACAAATCACCAGCCGTATGGATGCAATCCCTAGTGAATGTGATGAAAATGAGAATTTCTTTATTCTGTATTGAAGAAATAGACAATCCTCGAACCAAAAATTAAACTTATCCAGAAGAAACTACGTAAATGTCTCTTTGCAAAAATAATACTTCCACAATACGTTTTTTGTGATTTTAAGTGTAAAATACTGAAAATTATTGCAATAGCCTTCACATGCAACTTGCATAGTTAAAATTTGACCGATGTTTTCTATATATATTTATACATAAATTATCATCGTAAAAGTAAAATAGTCCGATTCGCACAAATCTGCAGATGAAGTAGGTAGAAAGTGAACAAAATAACAAATAGATACGCCGCATGTTCACTTGATTAAACAAATGACAAATAATTGCACAACACTCTACCATGATTTGTACTTGACTGCACTGACTCCAAATAATTACTCGTTTTGGTGAGTAGTTACTGAGCACTAAGCAAAAAAAAAGTATTAAAGAAATGAACCATCGGATCAACTTATACTATATTATGTCAACAATGTATGGATGCTATCTTTGCCACCTACTTCCTTGTCCACTGTCAAAGGGCAAAGGCCTCAACCCAACTGGAACAACACCCTCAGCGTAATTATTATTATACCCACCATTTGTTGTTTGGATAAAAAGTGGGAGGTAAGAAAGGTGCTCGAATTATATAAATTGGAAATTTGGTGGATTGATAATATCCAAGGTGTTGGAAGGACCCACTACATTAAGGATTCACATGATCTACAGATAGTGTCGTTTATATTTATATTTTTATCTTTATTTACAACTAAAATGTAATTTATAAATATTAAATAAATAATATTATTTGTTATAATCAAAGGCAGATATAAAATACACTTGTCTTAAAACGCAATATTAAAGTTAAAGACAAATCATTTTGAATAGAGAGAGATGAAAGTGAATGGCTCCCACACAAATATATATTATGTCATATAATCATTATAACTATCACACAATTGTTTTTAGAAAATTGTAAAGAATTTATTAATGATTGAATTCAAAGTTTAAATAGATGTACATAAATTTTTGGTTTATTTGTTAAGGATTGACAGGATTCCATCCACATCTTCTTATCTAAATTTTTAGAATAATTTGTGAAAAAAATTGGTCAACATTTTCGATCACATTTTTTGATTTGATAAATTTAAATAAATTGGGAAGAATTTTGATTAACATTTTGAATCACATGCCATAATCTATAATTAATGATAAACATATTATTTTCTCATAATAGATCATATTAGCTTTTTCAAACATATTATTTAAAACATCAATAAAAACTCATTATAGCTTTTTCAAAAATCTTCTTTGTAATATCATATAATTTTAAGACCTAAACACACTTAGAGTTTGCTTCTATTAGCTTCACATTTATGTACGGAGCATCATATTCCTTAAAAACATTGTATTTTTCATATTTTCTTTTTAAAATAAAAGAATGATGACCATATTATTTTTAAATGCTTTATTTATTATACGATAAAAAGGTTGATCTTTTACCTCTTCAAAGATTCTTTTAGATATATGTAGGAATCAACTCTTCTTTTAGAGGATGTTCAACTTTCCCAAACAATTTTTCTAGACTCCCAAAAATAATTTACACAAAATTACTTCCAATAATCTCACCTCATCATAAACTTCTTCACTAGATTAAATATCAAAAATATTTCTAAGAATTAATTATACAAACCCTTCCTCTTTTTAATCTTCTATTATATTAAACTACTTTTCATTACCTCATTTTAATTTTTTTCCATTTTATAAACTCGGATGTATCAAAACATAAATATATAAACTAAATTAACACTCTATCTACCCATGCATTAAGAAAAGTAAACCTTAATTTGAAAAAGTAATTATTGTTTTAAAGAAACCCATGTGAAAAGAGACTTGCGGCTTGTCTAAAATTGTTGTCATTTTGTGCAGAAAGTTAAAAAGAGGTATAAGATGTCATGTTGTTAACAACACATAAGTATCTTGGAATCCACGATGATTCATAAAATCACAACACCAATTATCATCATCTTCTTCCTTAGGATAAGAGTCAGTTCAAAATTCAAACATGAGGGGGTGGGACACGCCTTATAAATGCGGAACGGAAAGGGATATGACAGTGCCTGCGACCTCTTAATTCCAAATTTCAATATTGCCCAGAGGCGTTCTCCCTCTCCCAAACTATCTGCCATGTTTGTTTAAACTTTCACCATTGTTTGACACTGTGGGCCACCGATCTACAATAAGATTACAAGTATTGTAACCATATTTTCAATAAACCCATAAAATAAGATTCCGTTGTTGCTTCAACCTGCATCAAAATCTAGCATTGTGAGATTTGAGATTTGCAAAGCCTTTGTCTCAAAACCCCACATCAATGAATGTGAAATTAATGCTGACAGTAATACAATAAATAAAATACTAAAACATGGATTGTAATTTAATAAACGATGAAAAAAATTAGATGAATTGCCTATTGTCAATTTGATATCCAAACAAGATCTGAGTTTAAAATGATTTCCAATAGGATAATAGACTGGTGTGGGCTGAGCTCTATTATAAGAAAACAAAAGACCACACAATTTTAAGAACTTAGTATGAATGTTATAACATAAATGGATGTAGTTTTTTTTTACCATAGATGAAATTATATATATTTTAAAATAAAAGTTAGAACATATAGGAAAAATATATCTTGCTAGTTATAGTGATGTATCTGTTAAATGAGTAAAGATGGAACAGAAGCTTGAATCACCAGTTGTCTGTCTCTTAGGGAGGAAATTACAGTTTCACATTAATATTTCGGGAATCTATCTATTTGAATGAGAGGGATGGAGGCCTCAACTTTCAAGATATCCATAGAAACAAAACCTTTGAATTGTCAACAAAGGTCTCTGAAAAGCTCCTAACTTCTCATGGAAAGTGATCAACCAGAATAACATCTGATGTTTCCTCTGCTATGTGTTGAAGAGGCATCTTTCTTCTTTGAATCACAGAACAATGGAGTGAGGATACAAATTTTCTTTCTTATTTTACACAACTTGCCACACATCCAAAAAAACAAGTCCATTAGCATCCATTAACAAATGCAAAAGAACCATGAAATATCAACAAAATGGCTATGTTATGAAAGCATTATCACAGAGAATTACCACCATACAAACCATGTTGCTTTTGGTTTGTGCATCCTCTAAAGGGGGTGGACACTTTTATTTGATACATTGTGATGTAAATTTAAGAACACCCTACATGACAAGCCTATTTAATTTTTAAAAAGTGTTATCATATACTAAATATCCAAGAATAATGAGTTTCAATGTCTCACCAATGGCGGTCCATGCTACAATAAATAATAAAGTAATACAAGGCATGATCAACATACTTATTTCAAAGAACGGGGAGGTTGAACTTCAAATACATTGAATTTGTATTACATAGTAGTCTCCCAACCCCCAAAAACAATCAACACGTTTATGATATCACAGGGCAGTCCTGAGAAAGGCCATGCTTTAAATAGGCATCTGCTAAAAAATTTCCAAGTTGAACTTGTGCCTCTGTTGTCAAGTGAAGCTTGTCCTCCTCAAGAGGTAGGCCTTTGGCATCAACACAATACACATATGGAATGTTAATTCCAAACTGTGCTTCCCTGACCTTTTGCACATGCTCACTAAATGGAGGATCACCCACAGTTATAACAACCTATAACACACCAAATTGAGGATTACCTATGAAATGAATGAGTGCATGGAGTCATTTATGATCTTATGAAAGACAGTCAATCAAAGAATCCTGCTAACAACAAAAAATAAAATTTCAATTTGAATTAAAGAAAGCATAAAATTAAATAACTACAAGAGTAAAAATTGATGATGAATGCCTTTTGATCTTGCATGTTCTCTATTTATAAAGGAATGCACTTGAGCTTGACAGTGTGAGCATTGTATCACCTCACAAATTGGTGTAAATTGCTAGAAAAGTAGAAATACTCCAGGCATATGTCAAATTAGGCCGCCCAATTGAGCGGGGAAAATCCTCATTGGGAATAGAGAAGTGAGACTAACAAATTTTTATAGTTTGCAGGGCTGGGGTGCTTTCCCCTAAGATTAGGTGTAATCCCAAGAAAACTGAGATCGCCTGACCTCGGTAATCCCCTCCTAGAAATTTCTCCACAACCAAGCTTTGTTCGGGTGCCCTAACAAAAAAATTTGAGCCTTGAGGCTTAATGACTTAGTATCATACTTCAAAGTTAGGAATCCTTTACTCACAAATTTTGATAAAGAAAAGGAACAAAGGGAAATCTAAAGAAGAAATTCGTTTGAGAATTTAAGTACTGATGGAAGAAACATAGCATTTTTACATCCTTTTAGGCAGATTTATTTTGCTAAGATAAGAAGCAAACCCAATAAAGTGGCAGTATCTTTGTTCAATATGAGCATTAAGACCATACTCTTCTATATACTTACAAAACCATATAGTCTATAACCTCAGCATACCTAATAAAATTCAAATCTCGGAGGAAATCCAAACATCAGGGAAGAATCAGACAGAATACTTACCAGCAGAAAATGCACCCACGACTGTCTTGTTTTCTCTGCTTTGATCTGATGTGCTCTCTCAACCAAGAAGAAAAAACCCACAAAAATACACACCCATTAACCTGTCAAAATAAATTAAAAAAAGACTAATACACACTCAAAACACAAAAATATAGATATAAACAAATAGAAAAACTCAAAAAATAGAAATAACATGGTCGTGCCACCAAAAAATCCAAACAATAAGAAAAAATGAAACAAAATAAACTTGCAGGGAAACGAATACAGAACATAAAAAAGATCAAACGTAGAAACAATGAAATATTCTTCTCTAAGAGGGATTTATAGTTTTCTTCATCAACGACTCCTTTTTTTCAACGGATCAATCCAATTGTTAGCCCTCATCGTCATCCATTCTAGATTTTTCTCCCCAAAATCTTCCAGAGGTTGACTATGTTTAGGGCAAACTTAAATATCATTGCGGGTGGCTTTTCCGCCATGCCTTTCGTTGTTATGCAAGACAACCACGAGCTATGCCTCCAGACATTTTGTGACCGTGATGAGTTTACTACTGATTCAAATTGGAAAAACAAAATTGTAAAAACCCAGTGGACAATATTATCCTTTTCTCTGTAACCCCTGCTTTTTCAAATCCCCTCGCACACGGAAAATTATTTGTGCTCGGTTGGCAACATGATAAACAATTATTACGCCTTCGGTGTAAGAAACACCTTCAGCGCAATAATAGTTTATCATGTTATCCGCCGAGTGCAAAAGATAAAGCATGGAGGGAAAAAAACAGGCAAATCTTCCTCTGTAAAAATTTCTACATATTTTAGCAATGAATCGTATAGGTTGTTATTTTTGTAACCCAATTTTTGTATTAATGGTTGAAACTAGACTCCGCGATTTTGTCCAAACCCTAACGGCAAAAAAACCAATATTCACTTATAAATCCATAATTAGTGGCAATATTCCGAGCGATAACCTCACTTTTTGCTTTTTATAGGTGCCTTGCACAACACAATCACAGCTAAAGCTAAAGCCTAAGGCACTATATAATTCAAAAGCAAAACCGGGGGAAAAAATAATTCAAAAGCAAAAAACGGAACAAAATTATTCCTCCATCTGCATCTCTCTCTAATATTATCTCATTGATGTTCAGTGCATACATATTTCTTTTAGCCGCAAAAAACAGAAGTCCACTGTCAAATTATCTCAGAAGGGACAAAATTTCGAAAGGAGGACTGAGGAGCTGCCAAGGATTTGGTTCAGATAATAATAACATAATTCCGTATAAGAAAAACCCTACTTCCGAAGCGTTGAGGGAAAGATTTTAGAAGTTCGTCATCTCCAATATTCGATAAGTTTGGAGAAAGACATGAAGGATTTGCAGGGCTCTGCTGTGAAATAAAGAAAAATCCGAAAGGTTCAAGAAGCAAAACATCATGTCAACATCTACGCTTGCGGTAAAGTGCACGGAGGCGGCCCACGCGCACCGCCGGCGAAAAATCTGACGAAGCGTGGGTCTCAAACGAGAAAAGTATTCTCAAAGATGCTGGAAATATGGCTGCGGAAGCCAACGGGAATTTATCACAACAAGTTAGAGTGTGACAATCTAGTGATGGTGGGAGATGGAGTCATGCGGATGTCGACGATGTACGTTGCATTTAGAGTCCTCGATCAACCTGCACATGTCAAAGACCCTAAAGCTTTCCCCATTGTAAGAAACGCCTTTGGCGTAATTATAATAATGCATCTGAGTGGGGTCGAAATTCAAAATAAAATGGACTATGGTTTGTTTCTGATTTTTTATATTTTTCAAAGCCTAAATTGAAAACAAAATTTCTTATCTATAAATCGATATGTCACAGAATATGTTACTTAAAAATGCTTAAACTATACTCTCACAGTTGACCTAAATTTTCTGATCACCTGCCCAACCTTTAATTCAATAAAAGGAGAAACCATTCTTCTTATTGGCCCCCAAACCCCAACCATGGACAATAAGGTATGTATGAAAACCTTAACAACTCCACAAAATAATGGCTTCCATAAACATACAATCTATAAATTTGCAACACATTTAAAATAAACACACAAACAAGATTCAGAATTTTCCAATAAACACATACACTTGACGACAAGCCAAAGGAGAAAATAAATATGGGAAACACCTTCTTTTACCTCCCAAATGACTTAGGGGTTCCACTAAAAATACCTCCAAGTGCACATCCAACTTCTCAACTTATCCCTTTTCCCTCTCAATGCAAAAGACACAAAGTATAGCAATTTTATCCTTTTATCTCCCCATAGGTGGAACTCCCTCCACAATGCCTCACAATTCCCTTCCCCCCCCCAAATCGTACATTTTTATTTCTCCCACACCTTACTTAAGGCCAAAATCTACCCAAATCTAAAACATGCATACACAAAATTCATTTCACATACAACATACGTATATATAATCAAACAAACACAAATTTCACATCTATATTCATTAAAAAAGAAACAATAATAAGTGGAGATCTTACCTCTCCATTAAGATTCCAAATCTTCACTCAATAAGGTTCAAAATCCTTCAAACCAAGCACAATCCCAAAATGTAACTCCAAAATATTTCAACCATACAATCCAAATTCAAATTCCAAAAGTGCAATGGTAGAAAATGAGACAAGTAACCCCAAATCCTTCATATTCACTCCATAAATAGAAAATGAGGTCAGGATGACAAGGTGTCTCCATGTAGGATGCAACACCATCATCCCTCCATTCCAACTCAACAAGGCAACATACAAATGTTAGTGTGAAATCACAACACCCTCAAATGAGTTCTACAGGTTTGCTTTTCTAGGGCAAAGTCATTGGTGTGATTGCATAACATTGAACATTCTCTTAAGGTGTGGGACCCTGCAAAAATGGAAAATCTCTCTAGATTAAAGGTTGGTTCCTTATCCCTCTATTTAGGTGCATACGTGAGGAATTGCAGAGGATCTATTTCTATACCTATTCTAAAACTTGCTAAGGAGACAGGGATAAAAGAATACAGGGAATAAGAAATAATATTAATACCAGGTGATGCACCAAAGGAATGATGGACACTTAGTTTTCCTTTGACACAAACTGACAAAATTCATACAATAAACAAGCATAGATAGCCTAGATCTGTAATGAGAGACCAAATGGAAGCAAAAGAAACAAGAAAGGATCTAAGGTCGATCATAGACGTATTTTATTTCTCTATAGATTGATACATTTCATTAAAAGCATCCAAAAGGCATAATGCATTACATTTTTAATGGAAGGCCTGAACCCCACAAATCCTTTTACTAGAAAGAGAAATGAGCCTATAAAACAAAGATTGTCCAACCCTTTACAATGAATCATGCCCCCGATATTTATAGATTCGATCAGAGAGAAGAAAAAGAGAGAGAGAAGCAGGAAAACGCGGGTCGAAGCTCAACCACCACTATTAATGCTTCTGCTAAAATTTTCCCCTAGATCCATCTTTTCTGCATCTATCCTTGGTTCAGCACCTTGAAGGAAGAGGAAACGTTGGAAATAGATCGAATCTGATCTAATTGTTGAGACTGATGATCCTGTATTGATCGCCCAAAGATGTTTCACCATTTTCCTCCCACTTAGCTTCCTTAGAATTAAAGTTTCAGACTCCCATGATGTAGACGACATTGAGATCTTTCCAATGCTATCAAATTTGTAATATTGTGACCCCTGGCTCGAAAGATATGCCCCTTTGAAGTTTGCGTCGATATCGTACAAATGGGTGGGAAAACAATTTGAAAAATGGGTACCCCTTTTTGTTTGGGACATGTGGTATCCATATTGGAATAAAAATTGGGCTTGCGGGTCCATAATCTATCTTTATCCCTTTTTACGTAAAAAACGCAAAGCTTAAAAAATTCCCACAGCCCCAAAGCTCTGCATGGACATGTGGCAACTTTTTGTTGGCTAGAAAATGCGCTTCCATTTTTACCTTTTTGCCTTTTAGACGAAAGGAAATTTTTCACCTTTTCCCCGACGTCCCACCTTGACTTTGACTCGGGTCTAAATGCTGAATTTTTCCTTGGGTAGATTTGTGGGCCATTTTGTAACTTTTACTCCCTTTTGAGTAGCAAGGGGAAAAAATTAACTTTTTCTTTGACTACCTACTTTTCCTTTGGACACGTGTCACTCTGGCGCTTGCTCGGGAACCTTTTCTCCATTTAACCCTTGAAACAGTGCCCTTAAGAAACTTGGTAGCCTCCAACGGCCCTAGTTATGCATTGACCATTCAACTAACCTTTCCCCCTCTTGGGAACATGTGGAGGCACAACGATTGCTTGCAAACCTGACCCAAAGTTGCCTTTGGAGGAGCGTTGAGTTGACAATTATCAGTCTCCACTGGTCTGTGGAATTTTCAATGGTTCCTCTCATTTTTAGGCGTTGGGCTATGTGGCAAGCTTGCACTTGTTTGGGTCTCCTACCGGGGACCAACTCTTGGAGATGCACGATACTGACACTTGGCATTCTCCACTTATACTTCTATACTTAGCCAATTTTGAAGCTTTTCTTCTCCACCCCTTGACTCTCTTTGACCATTTGCTACGTGGAGGGATGAAATAAGTTTGATTCCCTCCCTTTGGATTCACTTTGGGAGAAGTGTCATTAGGACACATGGTCTCTTCCGCTGCATCCTCCACACATAGTTATTTTTGGGCTTTATCTTGAACCATTTCAGGGCTCGAGGACTTCTAATCTTCATCATTTCTTCTTCTTCTAGTTTCTGGTTCCTCTGCAGCATCTCCCCCTTTTTTCTAACCCATTTATCCCATAGTTGAGCCTTCCTATAACTTGGAGAATGGATTTAAAGTGTATAAATGGACCGATAAAGTTGTTTCTTTCTATACAGGATCCTTTGCTCTTTCTTCATGTCTGCCACTTCATTGTCGAATCCTTTTGCAACCAATTTACAGGATTTGAATGCGTTTTCTCAAGTTCCTTCTATGCGGGGTCATGATTCGATCCAATATTTAGCTTAGGGCCAAATATGGATAACAACAAAGACCAATGTAATTAAATGAACAAGGCTATGACATGCATAAATGTACAATCAAACATTCATTCCATACCTTTCAAGGACAAATTAAATGAGGTAAGAAGAAAAATTACATTATTTACTCTTTTACACTAAAAATGCATTAAATTTTTTAAAATAAGATCCATACTTCATAAGTATGGTTTGTGGGATGGCTTTGAGAAGTAAGGGACAAGGTTAACTTGTCCCACAAGTCTCAAAAAGTTGCCTCTAAGGAAAAATTCGAGATTGGGAAAGGAGGAAGAGTACACTCAACCAAAATGCCATTAAATTCATTCAACATCAAGCACAATTCAAGGACCATCTACCCTATTAAATAATCATTTTTCACATATTCCTTTTAGTTTAAAATTAAATTAACTAATTAAAACATATTAACAAGTGCTACTAAAGTGACTAGATTTTCCAAATAATTAGATGCATGCACTAAAAAATAAAATACACAAAATTAAAAGAAAGGAAAACCTCACAACGCATGGCCACACATGTAACGCCCACATTTTACACCCACAAATAAAACAGTAAAAATACCAGAGTAAATTTTTCTTTGGACTAACATTTCTCACTACACAACACCCCAAGGTTCCAAGTAGAGAAAATCAACAATACATAAGACACTTACATTAGTCATAGACTCACATAGACACATGAAAACACCATATACATGTCGATGCTACACATTCCCCAATGAACAAATACTAGTAATGAACCAACCACAAGAAAGGGACCTAAGGATTGGCAAGCCCACAACATAAAATTACTAGGATTACAACTTAGTTACGATTATCATTCCAAGAACATTATTATGCAAGAATAATATTTTTTTTAACATAAGGAAATTTTGAATTGAGTTTTAAGGACTCTAAGACTGACATTATTCCTAACCTAAAATATCATTTTACTCTTACATGGAACTATGGTATCATTATTGGCATCAATTTATAACAAAAGAGTTACGAAAGTACTTGTCTAACATGTTGAATAATTACATGATTGGAAGCATTATAAACTACACATGAACCAAAAGTGATTTGTGTTCAAGGTAAGATCCCAGGTTTCTGCATTTCAGGATTTCACATGTGAAATTTGTTTTAGTTTTAATGTCATAAAAAGGAATAACAAGGGATTACAGGACCAATTTTTTGGTTTATTAGTTTCTCTAAAGTCAATAAATTTTCCTAAGGAGTTACTTTTTGTACCCACAAATTAACCCCTTAATTAGCCTAGGGTTGGTTTAATTCCACTTGTACCTAAGCATCTACACCCAACTATCTATGAGATTAAGGTGGGAGTACATATTTATGTTACAAACATCCTTCATGAAATACCAAGGTGATATATTATTAGTAACCAAGGTAACACATTTATCTGCAAGGAACTAAGGAAATGGTTAACAATATTTAAGTCATAGTTCAAAATTTTCACAATCTCCATTTCTATCAAATGGATCCCTCGAGGAATTATTTCGATCATAAAGTTTATTTCTAGATCTAACTTTATAAGACTTGGTAGTCCACTCGGATCCTAAGGAAGTGTTTATTTTTCTTACACAAGAAATAACTTTACCATGTCGTTCCTAACTATCGATTTGACAATGACATCACTAAACATAGCCGATTATGACGATAAACACAACTAGGGGTCTTATTTAGCTAAGCTAAGAGGTTCCATTGAGCACAAAAATTTAAGTTCATTTTATGGTTTAAATTTATTTTGGGTTAAGAAATATCATGCGAGAAGGATGACATCAAGAGTAGATATTGAAGTTAATCCTAAGGTTTTAGTTTTCTACACTAAAAGGATTCATGTAGGAAAGGTGGTAATACATGAGATATATACTAGGGTGGAGTGTTTCATTTAGACCTCTTTATTACATTTACAAGGTAAGAATGTAACAAACTAATTAATTAATCATCTATTGAACACTAGAAATGTACTACAATATTTTAAATTCAAATTCATTTAACATACATATCCAAATTTTACAATACAAAATATGAGGATCAAAATAACAACTCATGTGTGGATGAACATCCCCTTAAACCCTGACATCTAAAATATTATAGAACTTCAAGTATAAACCTTTTTCATACTTGTTAAATTTTTAAATTTCCACTATAGTTTTCATTTTACATATATATGTATCCATCCCCTCTTTTCTAATATTTAAATATGAATCAAAAGAACACCGTTAGTTACATGAACATTTCCCAAAGCACCCCCTAAAACTAGCATCTCATTCATATTGCAAAATTTCAATATATAACTTTACTATAACATATTAATACATTCAAAAATTCTTCTATTAACATACATAAATTATAAAAAAATACAACGATTCACTTCCATGTTGTTTTTTCCATCTTACTTGCATCCTATAAAAACATGTGAGCATGAAATCACCGATAAATCACTGGAATGGTATCCACCCTAATCTAACATAATTTAAAAAATTAGTTTCCTATTTACATAATAAAATTAATAATTTGCATTTGAAAGAAGATGGTTAGAGACACTTATTTATTTCATTTCAGATTGCTTCATTTCTTAACCAAGGAGAGAGAAAGAAATAGGCAGGAGAGAGAAAAACTATTTCACCAATAGTTCAATTTCACACAACAAGTCACATAGTAAGGTTTTAAACAGTTATTTACAAATGCAAACTAGTTTCCATGATAGTTTGGGAAACCCTAGATGGGTCCTATAACTTTCATTATTGCGTTTCCTTGCTAGCTACAAAAAGATTCAATTAACACTCGGAGGCTAAGAAACCAATTTCAACCATTTTCCTCTAATGAGAAAACACACGACGGGTAAGTTTCCACATGTCCTCATATACACTGATAATTCACAAGAACTCACGGAATTCAAAACTGGAAAATGGTTTATGATTGGCTGCTAGTTTTCTAAGGCCATTGGTTATAATTGTCTTTGTTGTAAACAATCAAAAGTTAGCTTGAGGGCTCAAAAAACTATGTTGAAAAATGTCGCTGGATGGATGAACGAGCAACGAGAAACTTCCTACAAGTTCCCCTATATATGGACAATTCACTAGAGTCAAAGGAACTGGGAACTAAAAAACGGTTTTCAAATGGAAACATGTTTTCTGGAGCCACCAGTCGTAATTGTTCCAGTTTGACCTAGTGAAACTGTGACCATAGGCCTACAAAATGACTTTTCCAAACTACCAAGAAATGTTTTTTTTCCTTAAACTAAAGGTTCTAGGAAATTGTCTAGTAAAAATACTAGAGGTTTTTGAAGGCAGATAAGCATTTCGTGTCCAGGATTCAAACAGCAAGATGATATGAAACCCAACTTTTCAAATTTAGTTGCTTTCTACAAATACAAAATGGTGTAGCATGGTTCCTAGAAGAGTGTAAAAAAAATGACATAATATCATTTGAGATCAATTCAAGGATTGATGTGACTCCTCACATAACAAGGTACACATACGAAACTTAATATCTTCTTTCCAGAGTTACGAAGGTTATTTTACATGTCTCCCAAAATTGTGATTTATCTATTTTAAGAAGGGAGCGGTCAACATATTCATAGGGAAACTCAACTTCAACCTATCAATACAAACGGGTACCTATAGTAAACTTGTTTGGTCGGGATGTTTTCTTGTGATCGTCACGAAGTTAGGGTTTAAGTCCATTATCTACCAAGGAATATTGGATCCATTAAGTTATGCTATAACATTTTATTGTTTTAAAACAAGTTTATTTAATACAATTAAATGAAAATCCTTCAGTGTAAAATTTTATTCGTTTGCAAAATAAACACTAAAGAACAAAAATTATGAGAGATAAACCATGCATGGAGGAACGAATCTGGTCGAAACTGCAAGATTCGGTTCATCATCTCACTTGAGAATTTCATGAAACAGTTCACGACCATTGATCTAACCTCCACGACAACACACATATCTTCTCGATCACTTGAAATTTTCATACATAATAAGTTTCCCATTATGTTTTGACTATTGTTTAGGCCTGTTTTAGGCTCCATATTGAACATGAGGTTGGAAAATGTTGGCAATGTTTTATGGAGCTTGGAGACACATTTTTCACTTGCATTTCCTTAGAAGTTTCTAAAGTCCCTTTTTAATGCCGCCATACAGTCCTATGAATTGTGGAGGTAAAAAAATCCCTGATACATATTACTTCTTTCCATACCCACCTATCCTGTGGATGTCATTTCCTTTGAATTTACAAATTTCCCCACACATTCATAAAAAAAAAAAATCCTTTTGACTGATTGTGCTCCTTATATATAGATGTTTGACAGAAGAACATAAGTTGCATCATTTCGATGATCCATCTTTAAAATAAGAGTTGATGTAAATTATTGAAACTACGTATTCTTAAGCTCTATAGGGGATACCAAACAAACACATCCACAAAACCACCACATGTTTAATTGCGTGTGTTGATGATAAATTTTAGAGTTTCCTCAAGATATCCAACACAACAAGGAATGTCAACCAAATAGACATAATAATCAATTCTATATAGAATGCTAGAAGGAAAACTTATGTCATTGAAGTATTTATATCCCTTTTCAGCTAAAAATGCAAGCTTTCATTTTAAATGAAACAAAAATGAAGCTTACATGGTCAGGGCGTGTTCCATTAGAATACATCTCTTTGATGCATCTTACTGAATAGTTGACTTGCCTTGTGTAAGCTTCCTAACTTTGCAAACATGTCTTCTATAACATTAACAACTATAACATATGACATTGTTCCTCTGTTCTTTAAACTTTTCTAGATGATCAAACCATGTTCTAGAGGTACCATTTCGACATAGGCTTGGAGTATGTGGCAAAGGGCAGGAGACTCTGCACCTACGAATACATTTTCTTGAAAGTTTCAAAGCCTTTTCAACCAAACCTGATTTGTGCATAACCTATTATCATTGCAATCCATGTTTTCTTTGAACCCATGTCCACCAACACACCTGAAACTAAAAATTTAGAAAAAAACTCCTTTATCCTTATGCTATGTTGGACATCCACCTATTTCAAATATGACCTTTTTACACATGAAGGGGGGTTGCTAGAAGTGGTTTGTAGGATTTTTGGCTTTGTGCCTGCCAAACTCATTTGCTTGAAAGTTTTTGAGCCTTTTCAGCAAGCCCATTTTGTGTATATCGTGTCATAGTTGCATTCCATTGATCCATGTTTTCAGGAACTAAATTAAACATTGCACATGTCAAGTTCTTGCTTCCACATTTGCATACATACCTACTAGAGAACTTCCAACTGCAACTTTTGATAGATCTTCTATCTGTTATGCTTTGATGGATGTCTATACCCTACATCAGAGCTAGCATTTTGATGCAGGATGGGAGTACGTGGAAAGGGTGAATTGATTAGGTTGGAGACCTGTATGTTGCATAGACAAAACAAAAATACTGTCTTGTGAGGATAACTATGTATCTAGTGTGCTACACTATACAAAAAACTACTAATTTTTTTGTTTTACTTGGGTTCGGCGTGGAAATTAGTTGGAGGCAATAAATTTTTATAATTATTGTGATGGGAAACTAACAGGTATAACTACTTCTCCATCTTCCCATGTGTTAGACCACATCCCTTTGCTTTTACGCCACCAAAAGCTTCCCCACCATGCATTCAACTTGCCAAAAAAATAATAAAGAATAGAAATGGAATCCAATTACTATCTCCACTATCCCACCTTGTCCACGCATTCACATTTTTATTATTATTATTGGTTTTGTTCTTTTCGGCACTACAAGACACATGAGGTCACCCCCATAGGAAACCTCCTAAGAAAACATAACAATAAAACAACATATACACATAGAACACAAGTTGTCAAATTGGCCATGTTGCAAACACCCAACATCCTTCTGTGGTTGGTCCCTTATCCCCTTTCGGTGTATAGCTATATCATTTTTCCTACAATCACAAACAATAATACCTTTCTGGCCTCAAGGCCATATCAATATGTCATGAGAATCAATGCATATAAATCATCCATCATACAATCCTCAACATACATTAAGCAATAGAACACACATATATATCATCCAACAATATTATACATGTAGCCATATCATCATCATCAAATTTATGAATTTTTATCAATTATTTTCAATCACATAACATTTCAATACTACTCCTATAAATAATTTACAATCATCAATAATTTAATTCACATTCTACAATAACCATGAAATTCCCTATATCTACTGTAACTCCTAACTATTATATACACTGAATGTTAAACATATTACCAATCCCCAATACCATCATATTTTTAGCAATTCACAAAAATCAATGAGACCACATGGTTAGTCCAATACTTCAAATATACTCCATACGTCAAGAATCCAAATGTCATTATATAACAAAGTAACCATTCTAGATCATCATCATATCCTTAAATGTACATCAAGGTCTATAATACATCCATATAGTCCAAAGTAACAATCAGAACACAAAGTAATCATGATGTCCCTCACATCTTAATAGCATTTTAACTAAAATATAATGATAAGGTCCATGTCTCTAATCAACCGAAATCAAAATCATAGTATAATCATTATCGAAGAGGAGTGGGAATTAAAAATTATAAATGTCATGGCCACACCTTTGACTCTTGGAAATATTGAACCCAAAAGAGAAATTGGTCATGAAGTGGTATTGAGCTAGTCCTTAGAAGCATTGGTATTCTTTGAGTTGTGTTGGTATTCGTGTAGGCCACTAATGAATCCACTAGAGTTTATTCTCTATGAATATAATGTCTTATCTATCAGTGAAGCATCATGATTTAGTTTAATCACAACATGGAGTTGTGCATTGATTTGTTTTTATGGTGTACATATATAATTCGACAAATGTATGAAAAACAAATAAAAATATTGAAACCAATTGAATTTTTTATTATTTATAAATATATAAAAATCTTCGATTAAATTTTATAAAGTGTTGGGAGAAATAATTATATTGAAAATACTTATTAACCTTTCAAAAAAAACCTATGGATAATATTATTAAATGTTAACATGTTACCAACGTATCAAAAATATCAATAGATGCCCACCCACGCTATGACTTGGAAGTTGGAACAATCTTAGCTCGTGCACATGCATTGGAAATGTGTTCTAAGTGTGAATTATTTGGGCTCGAGGGCATATCATACATGCCTCCCAAGAATTTATCCTTGCTACCAAGGGTAGCTATGAGTGCGCTATAAGGGAGTTGAATTATTCTACATTTTATATCAAATCGTACTAACAGTAGATGCATTTAGACATCATATAATTAATATTTAACTACATACTATTGGATAAAACTTAAAAACCCGCCCTTCAGCACCACTATTACTATAGTTGGTTAACATCACTACTGCATGAAAAAATGACATGAAAGATAAATCACACATTAGGAATATTCGGCTATAAATAATGAAAGTGTCACACGAAAAAGTAAATGAAGAAACACATTTGAGAAAGAATGGAATTCAAGGAAATCATACAATGAGAAAGAGAGTTACACAATTTGATGTATTTCACTCAAACAATGAAAGAAATTGATAATGCAAAATAGAGAAAGAGAGCAAACGGATGGAAAAATATTAGATGTGTAGTTTCAAATTACAAAGATTTTATCTCAAGTAAATAATCATAAATTTATTTTTTATGGAAAAATATTTTTAGATAAAACATTAGCACAATTTTATTTATGTCATAGGATGAAAATTACATCATTTTGCCAAACTAGCATTATATTTTTTTTTTCATTCATGGAACATAATATGCTTTTGTGCCTTTCCTTTATCTTTTTCCAGTAGCATGATGGTGAATCTCATTATTAGAATTATACATTTGGAAGAAATAATGTAGCATGTAACATGCGATAATAATCTTGACTACTTTATCAAGCTCTACACCCACATCTTGAAGAAGTCTCCACCTTTCTTTAAGGAAGGAAAAAGCATTCTCAATTTTCACATGACCTCTAGATAAATATTTTTCAAACGAACTATACAATATAAAAGTATTACTTTTATATGGATTTAACAAGTAGGGGGATAATGGGTAGGCAAAATCCCCAATTATTTTTGGATAGATAATGTTTCCATCATTGTCAAATGTTGAAGATGTTAAGACCTCTCTTTTTTCATTCTTTCTTTAATTGTAGAGTAATTCCATTGATCAACATCATGAAAACCTTTGGGAGCATTGGACACAAACATTCCAAACTATTTTGTGCATATTACACACTTATTGTAACAAAAATTATTGAAATTTTGTTTGTTTACATAGTTTGTCGAAGTATAGTGTTTCATTGGACAATATGATAACTTAATATGAGTTCTGTCAATTGTACCAAAAATGGTTAGAAGTAGAGTTAAAGTATGAAAATAAATTAATATATTTTGCAATCCATTTTCTATTGGTATGTTTATGTACTGTTTTTGTTGCTTTTGGATCATAATATTAACAATGACCATAGTATATATTTTTATTGTTGATTCTCCCATGCAATACAACTCTATTATTATATGTGTTGGGGTTTCATGGGAAAGAAAATGCAAACTAAACAAAGTACTACTTATTGGGTGGTATAGGCTCTCTAAAAAACTGAATTGTGTTTATGTTTAACATATGTCACTTTTTTCTTGAGAAAATAAAATTGAAAAGATAAAAAAAAAATCTATAATGGTAGCAACACAACATCACGATAATGGGGTTTGTCCTCCCAAACATATTGTTGAATTAAATATCAAATGTAATTTTAATTGGAATCTTCCACCATTCTTTGTATGACTACATGACTAATTATTCCTGTTCTTAATATAGCACCATTATTTGCATGAAAATTTTGAAAAACATGTTTGATAAATTTGATGTGCTTGAAGAAGAAGATCAAGTAATATATTCTCTTAATAAATCCATCCAAATCAAAATAAATTTATGATACATATATAATGAAAATACATATTTTGTGCAATCAAAATATAATGTTCTTAGTCATTTAGTATTCCACTCAATCCATGAAAATATTTACCAAATACATTTATTCTGACAGTTGTGATTTAAACAATGTAAATTTGTTTGTTATGACAAAAATGTTGTTTTCATTATATCATTTTTTTAAATTCATTTACTATAATCTTTATTTTAAAAATGTGAGTCAACATTTACCAACAAATATTGTAGGATTGCACTTGCAATAGATCTGAAATATTTCTTCTAATGTAAAATAAAACATTCAACTACTAATCTGTGTAAGTAATATATCTACAAGATGAATTTTTAACATTCTATTTATATATTTCCATAATAAGCATTTTGCAAAACATATTTTTATCTCTAGACCATATAACAATATATGTAGGCATTCAAGATCCATTATTTTCAAACTACTTTCCCACAGAAATGTTGTCCCCTAGGTTTAATATTTAAAAGTCCAAATTCCATGTGATCTCAACAGAGTGAATGGATAATTATTGGGCACCCTAACTCCTTACTTAAATTTTGTGTACACATGTCAAGGGAAAATGCACACTTGTGGCTAAGTGAATGTCAAAATTAACGTTAGTTTATGGCATGGATAAAAAGTGCATGTGCAAAATCCTTCGATCACTAATGTAACATCGCGAAATAGCCGACGCCACACTCACGTCAACGACGATGACGACGCCAGCGAACAAACAAACATCCCGAAAATGCGACAATTTTTTTTGAAAGAGTAAGCAAGTTAGTGGTCCTTGTTTGGTTTATTTTAATCGCAAGTTTTGTGGCCTGCTTGGTCTTGGGAACTGATAAGCTTCAAATTTTTATTTTATATTTCGATCGCAACACAAGAACTACATGATCGTCACAATTCCATTCGCTAGAGATTTACTTCAATATTTGATGTATTCGTCTCATGATATAACTAGTTAGATATCAAATAAATCCCTCTTTAATTATATCCAGTCCACCTTATGACCCTATTGTCCCCATTCTCGAATTTGCACACGATGATGATACCATCCTGTGTATGGTAACTATTTTCGTACCAAGAAGGCTCATCCCAAAGACTCCATACCCTCTGAATTTTTATTTTTTTTGACATACTTAGTCACATTAGGGAATCTTATTTCTATAGTGAACAAAAAGATGTTGGGGTAAGGGTGTTGTGTAATATTTTTTTTTTGTTTATGTTATAAAAGACTCCCTGATATACTAAGTGGTTGGGTTTCTTAGATATCTCTTAAAGGGATTAGACACTTTTAAATTAAGTAGTATATATATATGTATAGATATGTTAACAAAAATTATATACAAATCCGCCTATATACGTATCCATACATTTGAAATTAGAATTTAAATGAGTAAAAGTCAATTCGGGGGAAATTTTTTCAACCCGGCTTAAATTGGTTTGGTTGGGAGCGGTGGGTGTCTCAACCACCACTAGTCCACCATCAATGCCCCCTCCTTGCATGCAAGGAAGCAAACAGGCCGCCACTTCCAAATAATACTTTAGATTTGGAAATCTCCCAGTTCAGTCGACTAAACACACCTCTATTGTCCTGGCCGTGCGGGTAGGGGCGTGGAAGATAATAGATCGAGACATTAAATTTTCTGCAGCTATGACATTGACCCCATGACATAGCCCATCTTCATTCATTTCGCATATCATATTTGCTTATGACTTTCTGCCCCCCCCCTTTCATACACGATTACCATTAAAGCAATTTACTCTGTGTAGAAAATAGAGCCCCTATTTTCCATTAAATTAACTCCATCATTTTTACACCTTTCAACACACAATTTCTGCGCCACTTTTGCATAGTTCGCAATATGGAACAGGAATCAATGAAAAACCATTGGGCACTTTCTGCACTGCAGGGTATAATATTTGGTGTCGTATCTGAGCCACTTTTGCATTGGATTGCGTTTGGGCTTACGAGATTCCACGAAGTATTTCATAGATTTGTTTTTATCATTTTGTGTCTGTGCTCGAATTCTATTTTCTTGCTGCTATTATGTAGTGTGATCATTGGTGCGTTCATTCTTTTGATCAGTAAATCCAGTGAAGGCCATGATTTTTCTAGTGCATATCTGAACGATACCGAAGGCATGAGAGACCGGGAGGAGGTGGTTACAGGCGCGTGGAGTTGGTAACAGGTGGCGTGGGAGGAGGCGTGGAGTTGTTTGCCGTCCCAGGCGCGTGAGCAGGCAGGTCGTCCAACTATGTTGTTATCTATTCAATACCGAATGCTTCTCAAAATGGTTACGCCCTCAGTATATTTTTATAAATAAATTGAGGAGGGGACAACTATAATGTTTCAAATTTGATTTGGGGTAGGAAGAGTACAATGGCGACTTGAACAAATAATCACAACATTTTTTTTTTCCACCGTGGACATTTTCATAGGCGGTGTAGTTCGAGGGAGGGAACCACACAGAGGTAGATCTGTGTTAGATCAGAATCTTCAAGGAATACCTGCAAACATTGCAACAATTTAAGTATTCTTTGTGACAGTCAGCCTCTGTGTATCCAGTTGTCTATCAGACATATCTACTGAAACGTATCATCATTTGTTTTTATATTAGCAGTTATTCTTTCAGACATGATTTAAGGGTGATTGACTGGCTTTGTAATGAAAATAAATATATAATCATTAAGACTTGATGGAGACAATCGGTTATAGCAAACTTGTCTCCACAGCATGTACGCCCATATGTGTATCACATGAATAATTATCTATATATACGTACACTTAATGTTGTTGTTCAACAAGCATTGTAGAATTTTTCTACCTTTCCTTATACAATTTCCACATGATTAATACATAATAAGTATTTGATGTAAATTGATTCAACCATATTATAGTTTATTACTTGATAAATTCATTTGTTTTACGTATTACTTAGATAAGACTGATATTCAAACCTACTAAGTACTTTTGCTAGAGTCTTAAGGGTTTCATTGGGCATACGAAAAGCCATTTGATAAATTTAGAGTCCTTTGCATTGACATTTATTTCTAGCCAACTTTAATATGACTATTTTTCCCACTTTCCAATACATCACTCTCAAGTAATAAAACAAAATTCAATATATATTTTTGTAAAAATTCCCAACACCCTTCAAGAGGGTTCCAAAGTTACTTCCATTAAGTTTTAAAGCAAGATCTACTAACATGTAAACCAGATTGACATACTCATGAAAGGTTCCAAGTCAAGTAAGAAGGAGGATAGATAGATTGTCATCCTTTCAAATTTTGATTCCATCTATATTACATGCTTATTATTGGAGTTCAAGAAAAAAAAAATGCAAGTTTCATTCAATATATCTTACAACACTTTCTACTTCATGTGGAAACAAATTACAATAATGGAAGCTAAAGAAAGCAAACAATATTACATTTTTCCTCCACTCAAGGTGGGTAGATGCATGATATTTTTACATTGTCACAACAACAAGGTTCTTGTGCTCCAAGGTGTTCTTCATCCATGCTCCAAGTTCCAAGTATTTCCAATCACAACCAAGAGAGGGGGAGAGGCAACACTCTCCTCCCAACCAAAACTCAATGGAGAAGAGAAGCAATCTCCTCCATTGACCCCCGAGCCCCAAACACAACACAATGAAGGGTGGTCTCCAACTCAAGGCAACATCACTTGCTTCCACAATACAATTTTCTTTACAACATTCAAGGTAAAAGGGGGAACAAAAAGGAAACACAAATAACACAATACTTTGCACAACAAGGCTTTCATCCAAGCCAACAAGAGAAGGAACTATGGGAAAGTTTTCCTTATGCCTCCTCATTGAGATGAGATGCCCATCCAAAACCCTCCACAACAAAACTCAAGCCCCTATGACTCTTATGCCTCCCTCAAGTACCCCTTTTTCCTCCCATACTCTTATGCCTCCCTCCTCTTATGGCTCCCTCAAGAACAAGGTAAGAATGTAAACATTCTCACCCAAGATGGGCATCCCTCTCAAACTCCCTCCACAATATCCTAATCTACTCTTATGCCTCCCTCATGAGTATTCCCATAGACCTCTCCTATACTACACAATAAGCATTCAATCCATTTTTCACAATACACCAAAGTAAACATGTATTATTCACAAATTTAGCATAGAAGCAACAATAATATGAAAGCAAAACAAAGGAGAAGGTTTCCTACCTCTCCATTGGAGAAGCCTAAACCAAGAAATTTGTCCAAGTTCCCTCCAAAACAATCCAAGCATGCAAGTCCAAGCACTCTCTTTTTCTCTTTCTCCCAATTCTTTTCTCTCCCAAAAATAACAAAAGAGAACTCTTCAACAAAACAAAAAACAAAACTCCAACCCCGTCAACATGAGAGGAAATTTCAATAAATAGACAAAAGGAAGGGGTGAGCGTGATGTGGCTCCATGTAGGATGCCACATCACACATCCTCAAACCACCTCCCAAGGTCAACTCAAATCCCAAAACACCATAAATGGGTGGTTGGGTTGAATGACAACTCTCTTCCACATCCATCCCTTCCCATGTGTCCTAAGGCACAATTAAATGTAAAAAGAAGACAAGTGCACTCCAAAGTCACATTACCCTTCCCAAAACAATAAATAATCCCCTTTTTGGATTCCCAACCCATAGATATGGTTGGTAAGGGGTTTTGGGAAGTGCGGGACAAGTTTAACTTGTCCCACAAGTCCCCTAAAATTGCCCTCAAAATCTCAAATTCGAGATTCAAAGGATTTGGAGTGGTCAACACTCAAAACCAAACATTCAATACATGAGGAAACACAAGGCTCAAGGAGCCAACCATCAAAATTAATTACACCCACTTGACTTCCCTCCAAAACTTAAAAATTAAAACAAGATATTACATTAATCTAAACACACTTAGCAAAGTAATTTTAAAAAAGAAACATCACAAAAAAAATCACCTACTAAAGTAAGTTAAAACAAGTAAATAAAATTCTTACCCCCTTGGTCACATTAGAAAATTTCCCCCTCATGGAAATTTTTTTTTAACACATAGAAGAAAAAAGGTAACACAATACAATTCACTAGTTGCCTTGACGACCAAAGTTGTAACAACCCAACATCCTGTTGTGTTTGGTCCCCAATCCCCCTCATGGTTGTGATCATGTTGTGTTTCCTGCAAAATACAAAATACCTCCTTCGGCCTTGCGGCCATATCAAAATATCCAAAGTAACCATATGCATGAAATTTATTAACATCTATACGTAATTAAATTAATCATTATTTCTAGGTCTAAATCACAACTTAATTATGCATTTCATCATTATCCAAAATTATAATAATGTAAATTCAACAACTACATTCTACTCATCATGGTGAAGAAATCCAATGTTAGCACATATGTAATATATCCATATAAAAATAATATCGGTATGCAATAGTCGGATCCATGAGTCAGTGTAGGTCATACTGAAAACAAAATCCAATCATAATCCAAATGCATCTAATCACAAAACATCATGCTAATTAACATAAGTGTAAATCATGTCCATATCCAAAGTCTGCATAACTCAAAATGGTAATCATCTAAGTGTCGTAGGGAAGTGGGCATTACATCCCCTCCCCTTAGACTAGACTTCCTCCTGGAAGTCACTGAAATAAGTGTGGAAACTGAGCTCGCAATGATGTAGCATCCTCCCAAGTAGCAGCAGTCTCATCGTACCTGTCCCATTAGACCCGAACCTGGTCAATCTCTCTGCCGCGAAGGCCCAGGGTCCTGTGATCTAAAATGTGCACGGGCTCCACCATCACCTGCCCCTGATCCTGCACCTGTAATGCAGTCCAATCTAGCACATGAGAAGGATCAGAAACATATCTCCTAAGCACAGAAACGTGAAACACATCATGGACGCGCGATAAGATGGGTGGCAATGCTAGATGATAGGCTAAGGGACCGAGGTGCTCCAAGATCTCAAAGGGACCCAAAAATCTAGGAGCAAGCTTAGAACCTTTTCCATAACGGATAGGGCTCTTATGCGGTCTGACACGAAGAAACACCTTCGTGCCTACCTCAAAACTGCGATCTGTCCTATGCTGGTCTGCATACTTCTTCTATCTATCATGTGCCTCCTACAATCTCTGTCTGATCAAGGTCACCTGCTGCTCCATATCCTGTAATAAAGCTGGTCCAAGGGAAACCCTGTCCTCAATCTTGTCCCAACTAAGAGGTGTCCTACACTCTCTGCCATATAATTCCTAAAAAGGAGCCATGCCTATAGAACTCTGGAAACTATTATTTTTAGGCAAACTCCACCAAAAAAAAGATACTCCTCCCATCTCGACTGATGATCCATCACGTACATCCTGAGCATGTCCTCCAAAATCTGATTCACCCTCTCTGTCTGTCCATCGGTCTCTGGGTGATAAGTTGTGGTGAAATTAATCCTCATTCCGAGGGCATACTACATGGTGGTCCAGAAATGGGAGGTGTACAAAGGGTTGCGGTCGCAAATGATCTTCCACGGAATCCCATGTAATCTGACAATCTCATCAAGGTATACTCGTGCCACCGCACTCGCTGTATAGGTGGTCTTCACTGGAGAAATGTGAGCTACCTTCGTCAATTTATCCACCGTGACCATGATGGCGTCACGATGGTATCTCGACGTCGGCAACCCAACAATGAAATCCATCGAAATGGTGTCCCACTTCCACTCTGGTATGGCGTGAGGATAGAGAAGGCCAGCTGGATGCTAATGCTCGGCCTTCACCCTCTGGCACTCTAAACAGTGGGATACAAATGAAGCTATCTCTCCGAAGTCCTCTCCGAAAGTACAACTGTCTCAAGGTGGCGTGCATCTTCTTCACCCCGGGATGGGCTGAGTAAGGTGCACAATGAGCCTCTGTCAAAATATCATGTCTCAAGCCTCCATCTCTAGGAACATAAATCCGACCTTTGTGTCTAAGAAGGCCATCTTCCTCTAATGAAAATCCATCAAATCACTCCTTAAGGGGTCTCTGAGACTCAATCTCTACTCTGGCTGCAAGGTAGAAGCTATCCTGAGGAAGCTGCTGCAAGATCCTACTCTGCAAATCTGTGCCCACTGAGGTGGCCATGACCACATGTCTCCGCCTACTCAAGGCATCTGCAACCACATTCTCCTTTCCTTTCACATGCTCTATCTCCATGTCATACTCACAGAATAACTCCATCCAACGCCGCTGACGAGCGTTGAGATTGGGCTGTGTGAAGAGGTGGCGAAGGCTCAAGTGATCTGTCCTGAGTGTAAACCTCCGGCCAAGAAGAAAATCTCTCCACCGCACTAAGGCATGTACTACTGCTGCAAGCTTGAGGTCATGGGTCAGATAATTGAGGTCATAATCTTTGAGTTTGCGAGACTCAAAGGCAACTACTCTACCCTCCTGCATTAACACTCCTCCAAGTCCTGCCAAGGAAGCATCTGTGCATACGAAAAACTCTCCATGAGGATCTAGAACTGCAAGGATGGGTGCTCTCATAAGGCATTCCTTCAGTGTACTGAAGGCCTGCTCACATCTATCTGACCATAAAAACTTCTTCCCTTTCCACTGAAGAGAAGTGATAGGGTGTGCAATCCGAGAAAAGTCCTGAACAAACCTTCTATAGTACCCTGCTAGACCCATGAAACTATGCACATCGGTCACACTAGTGGGTGCTGGCCAATCCATGATGGCTCGAATCTTGGAAGGATCGACTACGATACCTTCCCCAGAAATGATGTGGCCCAAATACTACACCCTCAGGCTGAAAGAACGCACACTTCTCCAAGTTCCCGTAAAGGCACTGCTCGCGAAGACACAGAAGAACCTGGCGAAGGTGCTCCTCATGCTCCTCACGTGTGCGTGAGTAAATCAGAATGTCATCAAGGAAGATGAGCACGAAGCGATCAAGGAAGGTCCTGAATACCCCATTCATCAAACTCATAAACACTGCGGGGGCATTCGTCAAACTGAAGGGTACCACTGTGAACTCGTAGTGGCCATATCTAGTGCGGAAAGCTGTCTTGTGAATGTCTGTCTCCACAATCCTGAGCTGATGGTATCCTGACTTAAGATCTATCATAGAGAAAACTGTAGCCCCCTTCATCTGATCAAATAAATCATCAATGCGTGGAAGGGTGTAACGATTCTTGATCGTTACTTTATTCAGCTGACGGTAATCAATGCACAACCGAAGAGATCCATCCTTCTTCTTTACGAAGATAAATGGTGCACCCCAAGGGGATACGCTAGGATGGATTAGGCCTTTCTCCAGAAGGCCATCAAGCTGCAACTTGAGCTTACATAACTCAGGAGTGGTCATCCGATAAGGTGCTCGTGAGATAGGCTCTGCGCCCGGAACTAGATCTATATGAAAGTCGATCTCACGTGGGGGAGGTAATCCCGGTAGTTCCCCTGGAAACACATCAACAAAATCTGATAAGATGGGATGATCATTGAGGGAAGGTCCCCCTTACTCATCCTCTGATCTGTCACTAACTGTAATAGCATACAACTGGCAACCTCGTCGCACACACCGCTTAAGCTGCATAGCGGAGATGGTGCGAATAGAAACAGGTCTCTTAACCCCCTGATATCACTGACTCTACTCTAAGGTCATCTATGCAAGAAATAGTCTTATGGTAACAGTCCACTCTAGCTCTATGGGCGGACAACCAATCCATGCCTAAAATGATGCCATAAGATCCTAATGGAAGGATCCGAAGATTAGAAGTAGTGGTGAAGGGTCCCAAATCCACTACACACTCCTTAACTAAGGAGTCTACAGAAATCTTGGCTCCAGAAGCCATCTCAACATCCCAACTAGGGCCTTTCCTAACTGCCACCACAGCCCTACAACGCTCTACTAAGGATGGTGCAATGAAAGAATCAGAAGAACCAAAATCAAATAATATAGAGGTGGAAATACCACCAATACTACCTTTCGTCTCAATCACAGTGCTCTGATGCTCAGCCTGGCGGTTCTCAACCACTGCGTAGATCCGACGACTCCATGCCATATCTCCAACGGTAGGCTCTGAGCTCTGTGTCTTACCCTTGGTAGGGTTATGTGGGCAATCTCTCCAAATATGTCCAACAACACCGCAACCATAACAACTGCCTGGTCCTCTCCAGTGGGAAGCAGCTGCAGCTGGTACTCTAGATGACTGAGATACAGATCCTGACGATCCGGCTATGGACTGTTGAGGTCTCTGCTGACGAGATCCTATTGACTGAGCTCTCGGTGCACCTTGTCTCCTGATGGGACCCCTAGGAGGAGGCCCCATACTACGTCCACTCTGTACATCGAATCTCTAAGGAGGTTGGTAAGGTGGGGCGGTTCTGCTACAGTTGCTGCTGCTATGGTGGCCTAAAAAAAGCTTTCCCTGAACTCTGTCCACCCCGTGGAGGAGGAACTGACCCCTTCGACCTACTATCCTGCATCTGGTGGATATAGCTCCGAACTCTATCTCTAGCCTGTTGTGTCTTCCCCCGTGTCTCCTCTGCAATATAGGCCTTCTCCACGGCCCTCTGCTAATGTATGTGGGCAGTGAATGCGCACTGTGCCTACCAAATCCAAATTCAAGCCCCAGATGAACCTGTGAATCCGTACTTGCTCATCCTGCATATAGTCGACGTACTGAAGTAGGTCCAGAAATAGACTCTCATACTCAGCTACTGTCATCGATGCCTGACGGAGGTCATGAAACTCGTCTATGCGCTGCTGTATAAATCTCTTGGGTAAATACCTGCTCTTGAAACACTCCTCAAACAGATCCCAGGTAATTGTCTCTGAGTCAACATGGAGCTTCTACTCCTCGGTCCTCCACCAGACTCCTGCTCCATCCTTCAGAAGATGGATCGCAACATGAGCTTCCGTGTTGCTACTACAAGGACAGAGCTTGAAGCATCCGCTCAAGCTCACCAACCAGGCCTCTACCTGAAAACCACCTGTATCACCCGAATAGTGAGATGGTTGTAGCTTCAGGATCTCCCTGATATGGTCTGCAGCTGACATATGGCGAATCCTAGATCTCTCTGTATGCTCCTCCCTCTGTCTAGGGCTCTGAGACCTGTCGCTATGTCCTGAGATCCTGTCCCCATGTCCTCTCTGTGGAGACTCTGCCCTAGCCGAATCTGCATGGAAATTCTCTGCTCTGTGCTCCTCGCTGTGTCGAGGGGATGCCTGGGAATCTACTGATGGCTCCAAACTATGTCTAGCAAGTATTCCTCCCAAGGGCTCTCCGCGTATAGCAGCATTGACATCCTGGAGTGTCTGCAAAATATGAGGCAGAAGGGCTGCTACGGCCTGCTCTGGCGGTGGTATGTCTAGGACTATGTGAAGAGACCCCCTCGCCCAATCTGCGTCTCCTACACAGATCAAGGTGAGAGTTAGTTCATTGTACTAGGTCTTGTGCTAGTTTTTTCAAAATTTGCTATTTACTATAATTATCAACATTATGGCTTTATATTTTAAAAGAATAATGTTCTGCACTAAGTTAAGTGTTCCCATTTCACATTTTCTACGTGTGCCCAAGGGTCCCAGCTTGCGAACCCCTGGCTCTGATTCCAAAATTTAGCGCCGAGAAAATACGGCGATGCCACGCTCACGACAACGATGACGACGATGGCGCCGCAAAACATCCGTCCTGGAAAAGCGGCAATTTTTTTTTGAAGGGTGTATGATTAGAATTCACTCCTCTTATACCACTAAGTGTACTAAGCGTTAGAAAAGAGGAATAAAAGAATCTTAATTTATACTTAATCATATTGGTGTAAGAAGTTTAGCCAAGATGCCTATTTCATTGCTAGCTATGAAGTTCCAATTTTTTTTTTCGTTTTTGCATTAAGTACGTAACATGACTATAATATAATATTTAATCAAGATCACATTTCTTAAAGTAGGTTATCCATATTTATTTATTTATTTTGTGAAAAGAGAACAAAGGGATATAAAAAGTCAAGAATATAAGGCTCATGCACTAACCAGGGTCAATTCTCGACCGATGAATGATAACCTCACAAAACTACTAGCACTCAACTACAACCATACGGATACAATTTTAATATAATGTTGAGCAAAGTAAGGAACACATATAAGCAACAATGAAAAGTATAGAATACAATTATCACACAAATGACTTAGCCTTCAGAAAAAAATCACTAAACTCCTAAATACCCTTGCCAAAATTAGCTACTCCATTTCAATCCACACAGCTCACAAGTTAAGTGCATATTGTCAAAAGACTATCATTTAACTCGTACAAAGCCTAGACTAATAACTCCGCACTTATTGATTTGGTGGGTTTGGAATTTGAGCTCTTCTCTTTATGCGGTTCATTCTAGGCCAATTCTTCCTTAATGATGCACAGACACACAATAAAAGGATTTAGTTGGAATCATGGTCGGAGAGGGTGGTGGTTCAACCATCTTATCATGCATTTTAACTTTCCCCGCCCTTGGTGTGCAAATGACTCCCAAGTGGCAGAAGGTTGCAAATATTTTGCTCTGATTTGCAATCCTATAATTCATTGCATCGGCCCGCTGTGCCCTCTGCTGGAGGAGTATCTACAGGCGCGTGTAGAGCTACAGGCGCATGGAAGGGTAACGTGTTACCTCTACTTTCGTTGTGTGCTGCAAGGTGCGAGCTGGGCGGAGAGGTGTCTGGTTTCTTCTTTTTTCTGTCCCTAGGTGCGTGGTCTCCCATGCAGTGGAGGCACCACCAACAGCAAGTCGTCCAACTATGTTGTTATTGTTGAGCATCGAATTCATCCTCAAAACTCAGGATTCCTTCAAGATATTTTTATCAAAATCGATTATGAGACACCGTAGGTGTGAGAAGAAGAGATCTCATAGAAGTAAATCTGTTTCATATTAGATTATTCACGAAGCCGAATTTGCTTTGCACAAGGTGCGACCGTCTCAAAAGAGGGGGGGGAAAAAGGGTCTGTCCCACTATAGTCAGCGCATGAAGAAACGTTTCAGGCTAAAAAATAAATCTCAGTGAACTCACACTCGTCTTGAAAGCTCTATTCTGAGCATAGGAGAGCAAGATCAGGCCAAAACTGCCATAGACCAGCAGAAGGAAACATAAGGCGCCAAGAACCAACACTACATAACAGAAAGCAGAAAATTGAAAGATGGAAGACATCTCGTCACATGTTACCCCCCTTGATTCTGATTTTCAAAGTTAGCTAGGAGTTGACAGGACACATTTTTGAAGACTGCCACTCTTCGTATTAGCAAGAGGCTTCTTCTAAAACATCAACCTTTCTAGGAATAGTCATATTTATTGCTCTGATTTTGTATCCTATAGGAGCAAGGAGTTGCGGCTGGCATACCACCCATGAGACTTGAGCAGTGTAAAAGTTGATGCCTAGGGTTTCTGCCATGCCCCACACATTTGTGGGCAAGATTATCCACGGATTGTTTCCCAGCTCTTTTGATATTGTATTTTTGATTAATATTCATAGAATGGGTTAGATCAGAATCTTCAAGGGAATAAAATACAGTTGCTTAGCAATTAAATGGGCACACAGACACCGACAGAGGCGCAGGGATGAACTGTACAATAGTGTGCTTAATCTCATATTCCGTTGATATTATTATTAGCCGTGGTTTACAATAATATACCTTATAATTACTAAGGGGATATTAATAGTATGTTGTGAGTAATAAAATTTAGTAAGAGTTAAACCATTAGTCTAAATAATACTTGCATATGGAGCATATTTACAATATTGGTTTCCTCTTTAAACGTTGAGAACATCTGTATATAGTCTTGGTAAGTTTTTAAGGATTTGCATCAACATTTACTTCTATCCATCTTTAATAGACATTACATGGGGTTTTGAGTAAATTGATTTCATTTCTTTTTTTACTTGCTAATAATTTTAAAACAGATCCATAAATAAAGAAAGATATAAGATGGCTAGAGTCTAAAATGTTTCATTTTCATACTAAAAGCCATTTGAAAACTTAATTCCTTCCATCAAATATAAAAGAAAGGATAATGTAGTATTTTTCCCACTTTCCAATACATCACTCTCAAGTAATAAAACAAAATTCAATATATATTTTTGTAAAAATTCCAAACACCCTTCAAGAGGGTTCCAAAATTACTTCCATTAAGTTTTAAAGCAAGATCTACTAACATGTAAACCAGATTGACATACTCATGAAAGGTTCCAAGTCAAGTAAGAAGGAGGATAGATAGATTGTCATCCTTTCAACTTTTGATTCCATCTATATTACCTGCTTATTATTGGAGTTCAAGAAAAAAAAAAACAAGTTTCATTCAACATATCTTACAACACTTTCTACTTCATGTGGAAACAAATTACAATAATGGAAGATAAAGAAATAAAAAAAATATTACATTTTTCCCTCCACTCAAGGTGGGTATATGCATGATATTTTTACATTGTCACAACAACAAGGTTCTTGTGCTCCAAGGTGTTCTTAATCCATGCTCCAAGTTCCACGTATTTCCAATCACAACCAAGATAGGGGGAGAGGCAACACTCTCCTCCCAACCAAAACTCAATGGAGAAGAGAAGCAATCTCCTCCATTGACCCCCGAGCCCCAAACACAACACAATGAAGGGTGGTCTCCAACTCAAGGCAACATCACTTGCTTCCACAATACAATTTTCTTTACAACATTCAAGGTAAAAGGGGGAACAAAAAGGAAACACAAATAACACAATACTTTGCACAACAAGGCTTTCATCCAAGCCAACAAGAGAAGGAACTATGGGAAAGTTTTCCTTATGCCTCCTCATTGAGATGAGATGCCCATCCAAAACCCTCCACAACAAAACTCAAGCCCCTATGACTCTTATGCCTCCCTCAAGTACCCCCTTTTTCCTCCCATACTCTTATGCCTCCCCTCCTCTTATGGCTCCCTCAAGAACAAGGTAAGAATGTAAACATTCTCACCCCAAGATGGGCATCCCTCTCAAACTCCCTCCACAATATCCTAATCTACTCTTATGCCTCCCTCATGAGTATTCCCATAGACCTCTCCTATACTACACAATAAGCATTCAATCCATTTTTCACAATACACCAAAGTAAACATGTATTATTCACAAATTTAGCATAGAAGTAACAATAATATGAAAGAAAAACAAAGGAGAAGGTTTCCTACCTCTCCATTGGAGAATCCTAAACCAAGAAATTTGTCCAAGCTCCCTCCAAAACAATCCAAGCATGCAAGTCCAAGCACTCTCTTTTTCTCTTTCTCTCCAATTCTTTTCTCTCCCAAAAATAACAAAGGAGAACTCTTCAACAAAACAAAAAAACAAAACTCCAACCCCCTCAACATGAGAGGAAATTTCAATAAATAGACAAAAGGAAGGGGTGAGGGTGATGTGGCTCCATGTAGGATGCCACATCACACATCCTCAAACCACCTCCCAAGGTCAACTCAAATCCCAAAACACCATAAATGGGTGGTTGGGTTGAATGACAACTCTCTTCCACATCCATCCCCTTCCCATGTGTCCTAAGGCACAATTAAATGTAAAAAGAAGACAAGTGCACTCCAAAGTCACATTACCCTTCCCAAAACAATAAATAATCCCCCTTTTTAGATTCCCAACCCATAGATATGGTTGGTAAGGGGTTTTGGGAAGTGTGGGACAAGTTTAACTTGTCCCACAAGTCCCCTAAAATTGCCCAAAATCGCAAATTCGAGATTCAAAGGATTTGGAGTGGTCAACACTCAAAACCAAACATTCAATACATGAGGAAAACACAAGGCTCAAGGAGCCAACCATCAAAATTAATTACACCCACTTGACTTCCCTCCAAAACTTAAAAATTAAAACAAGATATTACATTAATCTAAACGCACTTAGAAAAGTAATTTTAAAAAAAGAAACATCACAAAAAAAATCACCTACTAAAGTAAGTTAAAACAAGCAAATAAAATTCTTACCCCCCTTGGTCACATTAGAAAATTTCCCCCTCATGGAAATTTTTCTTAACACATAGAAGAAAAAAGGTAACACAATACAATTCACTAGTTGCCCTTGACGACCAAAGTTGTAACAACCCAACATCCTGTTGTGTTTGGTCCCCAATCCCCCTCATGGTTGTGATCATGTTGTGTTTCCTGCAAAATACAAAATACCTCCTTCGGCCTTGCGGCCATATCAAAATATCCAAAGTAACCATATGCATGAAATTTATTAACATCTATACGTAATTAAATTAATCATTATTTCTAGGTCTAAATCACAACTTAATTATGCATTTCATCATTATCCAAAATTATAATAATGTAAATTCAACAACTACATTCTACTCATCATTGTGAAGAAATCCAATGTTAGCACATATGCAATATATCCATATAAAAATAATATCGGTATCCAATAATCGGTCCATGAGTCAGTGTAGGTCATACTGAAAACAAAATCCAATCGTAATCCAAATGCATCTAATCACAAAACATCATGCTAATCAACATAAGTGTAAATCATGTCCATATCCAAAGTCTGCATAACTCAAAATGGGTAATCAACTAAGTGTCGTAGGGAAGTGGGCATTACAACTAATAACAAAGTTAGTAGTTCTTTCCCAAAATGGTTGTGGAGGAAAAATAAGAGTTTAGAAAGAAAGCATGGATGAATTCAAGCAATAAAAGGAGGAACAAATGAGGCATCAACTTTCTCGAGTGTCCTAAAAACAGGAAAATAGAAAAATATGTGATAGAAAATGTAGAGCTGCCATGTGGACATAGTAGATTGACCAAAAGAAAGCGTATTACATCAAAGAACTTAACCTCACTTGGGAGCATGGTGAAAAAAATTATCTTGGGGAAAATATACAAGGGAAAGGAAGGATTTTAGTGTTTCAATTGACGACTGGATAACATCACCTTCATTGTGAAACTATTTATGAACTATACCCAAGTAGGATTCGGAAAGGAGAAATTGTCTTTTCTGCAACAAAGGGGTGGTAGAGATGGAATGGAAATTTGTCATGAAGTGTTCAAATTGTGGTGATATTCATAGGCAGTACAAAAATGACTTGAAGGTAGATAGGTTAAATGATTTATTTGAAGAAACAAGACTTAAAAATATAACGTGTTTTGTCCTCAAGATTCACAGTAGAAGATTTGATATTGAAAAGAGACTGAAATTATCTTAAAGTCTCAAAATTTTCTCCCATAGACTCTTTAGTCTCGTGGATGTCATTAAAATATCTCATTTCATTTAAAGAGTTAAAAAAGGAGATAATGTGTATTTTAATCCACTTAAATAATAATGAAATCTGCATTGATATTGTTTTCGAATAATTCACAACAACGAAGGACAAGAATCCTGGAACGTGCTTTTGCATCATGACATTAAAGAGAGTTCCCCCTATGGTCATTCGATCTGGAATTCAAGTGGAGAATTCAATCCATTCGTGACCTCTTTTCCAAGCACACCCAAGCTTGGTGCCCTTGGAATGAGCTCAAAGCTCGATTCAATCTTGCCTCATAGGATCGTATCAGCTTTACTGACATCATATCTTTTGTTCCTGATTGTATGAGTCACAAAAATTTTGTTCTTTCCTCCCATCCATGGTGGACGGAAAGGAAATAGTTCGTGGATACCCCCTTCTAGAATTACTCTATTAGTAAAGGTTGTGCTTGGTTATCTCCTCATCTACCCATGGTTGACAATATTAGTAATCGATGGGGTTGCATTCTTCTCCTTCAACTTGGAGAAGGATATTCGACATTATCTAGTTTTCTTGTGTGGAACCCAAAATTTCTCACTTTTTGTGGTGTATTCTCCATCAAGTTCTTCCGATCGGAGCCTGTCTAGTTGAACTTGGTGTTTCGGCCCACAAATGTCCCTTTTGTGGACACGTGTAAACCTTATCCAACTTATTTTGGTTTTGTAGTAAGGCCCAAAAGGCGTGGAATTGGATTCATTCATTTTTCCCCTTTCAAACAAAAATGTTTCACTTGGCATTATATTATTTTAGGTGATAACCCCAGAATGCCTCAAAAGTTTTCCCAAATTTCACATGCTTTCAAAGGGGATATTCTTATTTATATTTGGAAAGAAAAGAATTCTTGTTTGTTTGCTAATGTTGAAGTTGATCAGCATTTCTCTATTTATAATAAGTCAGTGGTTATCTCAAATGTGTTGTTGCAGATTCAAGTGCAAGTGAATAAGGTGTCTCTTGAGTTGGAGCATATTCATACGCTTCTTTGTCACTTGGGAAATGCCCCTTGAAATGTGGTTAGAGAGCCACCTTCTCCCTCTCGTTGCTATCCGCCCCATGGCCTTCACCCTTGAGATGGTCGTTGGAGTAGCTCCAAGTGGTGCTCTTTTAGATAGGTTCACCGGTCCTTATGCAGTTAACCTCCGCAAAGGAGCTTCTCTCCTCTACCCTTAACTCGCCACTAGGATTGGGGCTCTACTCCACCACCTCATCAGCTCAGTTGGGGCTCGCCAACTGCCCTTGACTCGCTCACCCATGACAGGTAGAGCCTTCCACCTCTGCCAGATAAATTTCACAAAATGGCTTTAGTCATCTCGACCACTCATGATGTTGCAGAACACAATGAAAATAATGCCAAGATGGATATTGTTGGGGGGTGTCAGATAGTGGCAAGGACCTTTTCGGATCTAGTTGGTCAAATGATCATGACCCACCCTCAATTGGTCAACTTTTTACACTAGCGGCTTAACTTCAGCTTTGCAATGTTTTTTGCTATGTTATTGATGACTTTTCCTAGATCTGGCCTAATTTGTTCATGACTTTGGGGCATGATCTCATTATGCCCACATTTTTTTTTGAGGGGGGGGGGGGGGGGGGGGGGGAGCGAGGGGGGGATTGAATTATTTTGTATCATCTTCTTGATTTAATATAAGATCTTATTCGTCACAAAAAAAAATAATAATAAAATAAAATTTGAGCAATCGATGGTCTCACCACGTCCTCGCAAAAGCCACAACCATTAGTGATGGTAAGGAGTGTTTGTTGTTTGAGCTCATGGCCCACAAATATTACTGATGGGAAGATACATCAAATTTTTCAACTTTGTCGACAAGTATCGTTCCTGGTTCATGATCTCACTAGAATGATGTCACTTTAGACTACCTAATCTTCCCAAGGGTGCCTGAGGTGGCACCGGCTGCCGTTTCGAATTCAAAGTCAAACTTAAAAAGTCATTCAAACTAACAATATGTTCTCTCATGAATGCATTTAAGATCATTTAATTGCATGATCATTTAAAACTATTTGGATAACGTTGATGATTTGTTAGCCATTATAAAACCGAATACAATGCAGGCACGGCCTCAGCCTTAATAAAGTCTTCGCTTCTATTTTATTTTACAAGAGGCATGTCGTAAGCGGGACGGGAATCTCACCCTTGAATTTCTATAAATGAATGATTTTGAGTAAAAATTACATAATCCATTGCAACGGCCAAGGTTGAGATGTTTCTTTTCTCAATATTAGCTATCATAGTGGTCAGCATACCTGCGTCTCATGCGGAGCAGTGTGGAAGCCAAGCCAGCGGAGTTTCATGTCCAGGCAGAATTTGTTGCAGCAAATGGGGATGGTGTGGTAACACACCCGATCATTGTAGCGATGGTTGCCAAAGTCAATGTGGAGGGGCAACCCCAACTCCTCCCACCCCAGGCAGAAAAGGGGTGGCCTCCATTATCACTGAAAACGTGTTTAACCAAATGTTGAAGCATAGAAATGAAGGAAGTTGTCCGGGAAAGAAATTATACAATTACAACACCTTCATTGCAGCAGCCCAAGCCTTCAATGCCTTTGGCACCACCGGTGATGCCACTGCCCAGAAAAGAGAGCTTGCCGCCTTCTTTGACCAAACCTCCCACGAGACCACTGGTAATGATTTCCTTTTTCTACTAGTTAATCTGTATCAACCATTCCAAATTTGTGGTTTATTAATGTTGTGTTGGTGTTAATAAAAATAGGCGGGTGGGCAACAGCTCCATATGGTCCATATGCATGGGGATACTGCTTCCTCAGAGATAATGGTGGAGGAGATTACTGCAACTCTCAACAAGCTCCCTGTGCTTCTGGAAAGCAATATTACGGCCGAGGTCCCATCCAACTATCATGGTACACCTTTCATTCAATATATTTTTCCTCTCATTTTATAATTTATGAAAGTTTAAATTGTATACTATGATTGTTGAGCAGGAACTATAATTATACAGTGGCTAGAAAGGCGATAGGATTCGATGGTCTAAATGACCCGGACATTGTGGCTAGAGATAACACGATCTCGTTCAAGATGGCGATATGGTTTTGGATAACAGCGCAATCTTAAAAACCTTCATTCCATGATGTAATTACAGGAAGGTGGAACCCATCAGGTAGTGATAGTGCTACAGGTAGAGCTGTTGGATATGGAATGACTACAAATATAATTAACGGTGGACTGGAATGCGGAAAGGGATTCAACGCTAAGGTGGAGGACCACATTGGGTTTTACAAGAGATATTATGATTGTTGGAAATATATAATCTTGTTCTAGATAAATTTAAACTTTATGGAATTCAACTTTATGTAAAAGATATTCACATTTATTGTGAATATTAACTCCTCCAAAATATCAAAAGATATTGTATATAATATCTAGAAAATATCAAGAGATATTATATATATCTAGAAATATCTGTGAATATCTATAAAATATCCAAAAGATCAATAATATCTAATATAAAATATTATGAGATATTATGAGATATTTTCTAAGGTAGAAGGTTGAAAAACTTCTATAAATAAGAGGTTTCACTTTATAATTCAAAAAAAATCAAGAAAAGCAAGAGAAGGCACCGAAGTGCTCTGGAGTATTTTTAATACAAAGCCTTGTTTTTATATTTCTCTTGTGAGTTTGTGTGTGTTCATAATATTGTTTCTATTTGCAGCACACTCCCTCTAGGTTAGGAGTTAGATATAACTCCTTCGAATTGGTATCAAAGCTAGGTTGAGCTTAAGTTATAATTTTTTATTTCACTCTATTAGTCTAGTTCAAAATGGCGGGTATGAGCAACAGTCTCATTCAATCCCAAATCCCCATATTCAATGGGAAGAACTATGATTATTGGAGCTTAAAAATGAGGACCTTATTTTGTTCACTAGATGTGTGGGATCTAGTTGAGAATGGGTTTCCAGAACCTGCAGACTTTCAAGCATTTCAAGCACTAGCACAAGCAGATAAGGATTTGTTGAAGGAGAACAAGAACAAGGATGCAAAATCCGTGTTTCATATTCAACAAGCAATGGATGAGTCCATATTTCCGTATGTTGCAACAGCAACTAAATCAAAGCAAGCATGGGAAAGTCTTCAAACAAATTATCAAGGTACTAGTAGAATAAAAGTTACAAAATTACAAAATCTTAGAAGAGATTTTGAGAATATTTGCATGAAAGACTTAGATTCAGTAGATTTATTTTTCACCCACGTGATGAGTGTAGTAAATCAAATTAGGTCTCATGGTGAGACTGTAGAGGATCAAAGGATTGTAGAGAAAATACTGAGAAGTCTTCCTAGCAAGTTTGATGTGATTGTTGTTGCAATAGAAGAATCAAAGAATGCAACCCAAATGTCTGTAGACGAATTAATGGGATCTTTAATATCCCATGAGCAAAGATTGAATAGATCAGGTAGCTCATCTCTTGAGCAAGCCTTCAAATCACAAGTTTCAATTGACGGTAATAGAGAAAGAGGAAGATCGAGCTTCAACAGAGGCAGGGGAAGAGATTTCCAAAGAGGATCTGGAAGAGCAAACACATCTTATGAAGGAGGAAGAAAAAATTCAAATTTCTACACTGCAAGTGCTAGAGGCCAAGGAAACAACCAGAATCATACTTATGGTCAAAGGTTTGACAAGTCACATGTTCAATGCCATTACTGTAAAAGGTATGGACACTATGCTAATGAATGCAAGAATAAACATTTTGATATGAGTAGACAGAATGCACATTTTTCTGAAGAAAATCAGTTTGAAAGTTATAACAATGGTTCAATGTTTATTACATGCAATGTTGCTCAAGAAAGTAAAAGGCATATTTGGTTTCTAGATAGTGGATGCAGTAATCATATGACTGGATGTAACGAGATGTTTGCAAACATAGATGATTCAGTTACATCTGAAGTTAAGTTAGGAAATGATAATAAAGTTGTAGTAATGGGAAAAGGAACCATAAATATTGAAACAAAGAAAGGTGAGAACAAACACATTCCAGATGTGTATTATGTCCCTGATTTGAAACATAATCTAATGAGTATTGGGCAGCTAGTGCAGAAGGGATATAAAGTCTATTTTGAAGATGATGCATGTGTTATTCTAGATAGAAATCCAAGCAACAAATTGATGGCAAATGATGAGATGACAAGAAACAAAATGTTTCCATTACGAATCCAATATGATTTGTCATCTAAAGATCTTTCTTCACTAGCATTTAAAGTTTCTTTAAAATATCAGACTTGGTTGTGGGATTTGAGATTTGGACACTTAATTTTTGGTGGTTTAGATTTATTGCAAAAGAAGCATATGGTGAAGGGTTTTCCTTTGATAGAGAAACCAAACAATCCTTGTGAAAGTTGTATTCTAGGGAAGCAACACAGAGAAACATTTCCTGTTGGAAAGTCATATAGAGCTAGATCTCTTCTTGATATTGTCCATTCAGATCTATGTGGACCTATGCAAACACCATCAATTGGAAGGAGCATGTATTTTCTGAATTTTATAGATGATTTGAGTAGAAAAACTTGGGTTTATTTCTTGAAACATAAGTCAGAAGCTTTTAGTGTGTTTAAAGAGTTTAAGGCCATGGTTGAAAAGCAGAACAATTACTTTATAAAGGTGTTAAGATCAGATAGAGGAGGAAAGTATGTTTCAAATGAGTTTTTAATTTTCTGTAAATTTCATGGGATTAAGAAGCAATTTACAACAATGTACACACCTCAACAGAATGGTGTAGTAGAAAGAAAGAATAGATCAATTATGGAAATGGCAAGAAATATGTTGAAAGCCAAAAATTTACCAAATGAGTATTGTGCTGAAGCAGTAGCTTGTGTGGTTTACATATTGAACCGATGTCAAACGAAAATTGTGAAGGATAAAGTTCCTCAAGAAGCATGGAGTGGAAAGAAACACAATGTATCACATTTAAGAGTTTTTGGATGTGTAGCTTATGCACACATTCTAAATGAGAGGAGAAAGAAATTGGATGATAAAGGAGAAAGATGTATTTTTGTAGGTTACAGTGAGCAATCAAAATCCTATAAATTGTATAACCCCATCACAAAGAATTCTATTATTAGTAGAGATGTTCAGTTAATTGAAGAACAAGCATGGGATGGAAGTGTTGATAACATAACAAATATCACTGCATGAATACCTCATCATCAAAATGATTTTGATGAAAAGATCACACAAAATGTTCATCTAGCACCTCAAGGAATCAGTGCAGTGATGTCTTCTTCAAATAGCACTCCAGTTTCAAGAAGCATCACAAGTGGTATCTCAAGTGGATCGTCATCCCCTCTAGCAATTTTACATCCACATGAAGCATCAGGGAATAAAGGTAATTCTTCAAATTCAAAGTCTCATAGCAGTGACATATCAGATCCAGCGTTGGAAACACAAAGGTCTCACTTCAGGGACACCCCAGGAAAGACAAGAAGCTTAAGGGAGATTTATGAACAAACTCAAGGTGATGAGAATGTTGATTTATATTCTGATTTTGCATTATTTTCTCATGACGATCCTATATATTTTGAAGATGCATTTGAAAATGAAAAATGGGTAAAGGATATGGATGAAGAGATTGATTCTATTGAAAAGAATCATACATGGGATCTTGTGAGTCTTCCAAAAGGAAAGAGTGTAATTGGTGTGAAGTGGGTCTACAAGACAAAATTTAATGCATATGGAAATGTTGGAAAAAATAAAGCTAGGTTAGTTGCCAAGGGTTTCTCATAACAACCTGAAATTGATTATAATGAGACTTTTGCTCCAGTAGCTCGACTAGACACTGTCAGAACTATTTTAGCATTAGCAACTCAGAATAATTGGAAAGTCTATCTATCAAAGGGATGTCAAGTCTGCATTTTTGAATGGCATACTAGAAGAATTTTATGTTTTACAACCATCTGGATATGAAATTGTAGGTCAAGAACACAAGGTCTGTAAATTGAAAAAAGCCTTGTATGGTCTAAAACAAGCTCCAAGAGCATAGTATAGTAGGATTGATTCATATTTTTTGAAAAATGAATTTAGAAAAAGTGATAGTGAACCAACACTATACATCAAAATGAATGATCAAGAAAAAATTCTAATTGTATGCCTATATGTTGATGATCTAATATTCATAGGAGATTTGTCAATTAAATTGTTTAAGACAACAATGAAGAAAGAAATTGAAATGACATATTTGGGTCTAATGATTTTTTTATTTTGGCATAGAAGTCAGTCAATCAGAAAATGGAATTTTTGATATGTCAATCAAAATATTCCAATGATATTTTGAAAAGGTTCTGCATGATGAATTGCAATCCAGTATCAATAGCTGTTGCCATAGGATTGAAGCTAAGCAAAGATGATAAAGGTTGTGATATTGATCCAAATTTGTACAAAAGACTTGTTGGTAGTCTGATGTACTTGACGGCTATAAGGCTTGATATCATGTATGGTGTAAGTCTTATTTCTAGGTTTATGGAATCCCCAAAGGATTCTCATTGGCAAGCTGGAAAAAGAATTTTAAGATATGTTAGTGGAACAAAAGCATTTGGTATTTTATATACATCTTCTAATATTTTCAAGTTAGTTGGTTACACAAACAGTGAATGTGTAAGAAGCATAGATGATAGAAATAGCACATCTGAATATGTTTTCCATTTTGGTTCAGGAGTAGTTTCATGGGCTTCTAAGAAATAACCTATTGTCACTCACTCTTCGGTAGAAGTAGAATATGTGGCAGCCACAGCAACAGCATGTCAAGAAATATGGATTAGAAGAGTATTATCAGATCTAAAGCAAGAACAAGAAGGATCAACAAAGATATTTTGTGATAACAATTCAGCTATTGCATTATCAAAGAAGGTCTACTCACAATATCCAAATATCACATGTCTAAAAAAACATCCATAGTATAACCATGTCAAATAATATATCAACATAAATATCCAAAATGCCTCTAATAATCATCATACATCATAACTAAATCAAGTCAAGAATAATTCATGATCTAAAATCTAAAATCATATTATAATAAAGTCCATAATAATGTCCATAATATAATCAACAGTATCATGATTAGTATCGAAAAAGGTTTCAAAAGGAAGTGGGCACTACATCCCCCTCCCTTAGACTCGACTTCCTCCTGGAAGTCACTGGAACAAATGTGGACACAAAACTCATAGAAAAGTAGCATCCTCCCATGTAGCTGTAGTCTCATCATATCTGTCCCACTACACCCAGACCTGATCTACCTCTCTGCCCCGAAGGCCCAAGTTCCTGCGATCTAGGATGCGAACGAGCTCCACCATCACCTACCCCTGTTCCTGTACCTACAATGATGTCCAATATAACACATGAGAAGGATTGAAAACATATCTCCTAATAAAATAAACATGAAACACATCATGTATGCGAGAAAGCTAGGTGGCAATGGTAGACAGTAGACCAAAGGGTCGATATGCTCCAAGATCTCAAAAGGTTTCACGAATCTAGGAGTTAACTTAGAGCCTTTTCCATAATGGATAGGGATCTTGTGTGGCCTGACACAAAGGAACACCTTCATGCCCACATCAAAACTATGGTCGGTCATATGTTGATCTGCTTACTTCTTTTTCCTATCATGTGCCTCATGTAGTCTTTGTCTGATTAAAACCACCTGCTGCTCTATGTCCTGCAACAAACCTAGTCCCAGAGAAACCCTGTCCTCTAACCAGTCCTAGTTAACAGGTGTCTTGCACTCTCTACCATATAAATCCTGAAAAGGGGCCATGCCTATAGAAATCTGAAAAATTTTATTGTAGGAAAAATCCACTAATTACAAGTACTCCTCCCATCTAGACTGTTGATCCATCACATACATCTTGAGCATATCCTTTAAAATATTATTCACTCGCCTAGTCTGTCCATCTGTCTCGGGGTGATATGTTGTACTGAAATTGATCTTTTTCTCGAGGGTATACTACATGGTAGTCCAAAAATGGGAAGTGTACAAAGGATCATGGTCACTAACAATCTTCTGCGGAATCCTGTGCAACCTGACAATATCATCAAGATATGGTCGTGCCACTGCACTAGCTATATAAGTGGTCTTCACCAAAGAAAAGTGAGCCACTTTTGTCAATTTATAACCGTGACCATGATGGAATCATTGTGATATCTCAACATTGGTAGCCCAATAATGAAGTCCATGGAAATGGTATCTCATTTCCACTCTGGTATAGCATGAGCAAAGAGAAGGCCAGCTAGATGCTGATGCTCAACCTTTCTTTTCTAGTACTCTAAACATCTTGACATGAACTGAGCCACATCTCTTTGAAGTCCTCTCCAATGATACAACTATCTCAAAGTGGCATGTATCTTCTTCACCCCAGGATGGGCTGAATAGGGTGAACGATGTGCCTATGGAAAGATGTCCTAGCTCAAGCCTCCATCTCTGGGAACATAAATCTAACCTCTGTGCCTTAGAAGACCATCTGCCTCTAAGAAAAAACCATCAAACTTCCCCTCAAGGGTTCTCTAAGACTTAATCTATGCTCAAACTGCAATGTAGAAGCTGGGTAAGTGCAGGAAGTTGATGGACAAATACATGGTCATCCGTGGACATCATATTGCAAATAGCAACATAATATCAACTTGTAGGGATTATTAGCAATACATACACTCAAAATTAGACAAAATTATATTACTATGAATTGTAGCATCCGGAATCTAGTTTCTAAAATACTAATTTTTGTAAAAAATGGACAAGATTAGCTATATTAAACACTCAAAATTCAATGACTTGGTATTTTTTTTTAAAAACGCCGATAAGATTATAGTCTGTTTGCCCACAATTTGGATGACCAAAAATTGATATATATTTTTTTTCTTTGGTGAGAAGTTATATGCCACTATCTATCTTGGGATGGATTTTATTTTGTATTTTTTTGAGTAATATTTTATTCTTTATGATTTTTTCTGTGAAAGTTTTATGAAAACATAAAGAAAACAGAGCACTTTCCGTTTGCCCACCATAACTTCATCAAAAAATATTGAAATCAAATAAATTTTTTTTCGAACATGTATATAATTTCACCATAGTTGGGATGGTATAAGTTTTATCACATTCTGATAAGTGAAACAAATTTTGCAGTCTTAAACGTAGACATAAAAATTCACAAGAAAAAGTGTCTTAAAGACCTACTATTAGTAAAAAATTATAAAATGATATTTATCCTCTTCTATTCACTTTAAATTTAGTATTTCTACAAATCTAATAGTCTCCCCTACGCAATGGTACCATTTTTATGACATAGTTTTTACTTTTCGGCATGGTTCAAGTCAGCGGAAGACTAAATTTGATGTTTTGTTGTTTTTAATGTAAAATTCAGGATTTGATGTCCACTTAATTGTCCCCCAACTTGGTGTACTTACCCAGCTATCAAGAGGAAACTGCTGAAGAATCCTGCTCCACAAATATGTGCTCACTAAGGTGTCTATAGCTACATGTCTCCATCTGCTAAGATCATTTTCCACTACATTCTCCTTCCCTTTCACATGCTCTATCCCCATATCATACTCACAAAGCAACTCCATCCAACGCCACTGATGAGTGTTAAGATTGGGTTGCATGAAAAGATGACGAAGACTTAGGTGATATGTCTTGAGTGTGAATCTTTGACCAAGTAGAAAGTTCCTCCATCAAACCAAAGAGTGCACAAATGCCGCAAGCATGAGATCATGAGTCAGATAATTAAGCTCATAATATTTGAGTTTATGAGATTCAAAAGCCACTACTCTACCCTCTTGCATCAACAAAACTCTAAGCCCTGCTAAAGAAGCATATGTGCAAACAAAAAACTCACCCTGTGGATCCGGCACTACAAGAATAGGTGTTGTAGTGAGACATTCCTTTAGTGTACTAAAGGTCTGCTCACACTTGTCTAACCAAACAAACTTCTTCCCTTTCCTATGAAGGGAAGTGATGGGGTGCACAATCCAAGAGAAGTCCTGAACAAATCTCCTATAGTAACCTGCTAATCCCATGAAGTTTTGCACCTCAGTCACAGTAGTGGGTGCTGGACAATCCATGATATCTCTAATCTTGGAAGGATCGATGGCGATACCTTCCCCAGAAATTATATGAGCCAAATATTGCACCTCCATTTATAAGAATGCACACTTCTCCAAGTTCCCGTAAAGTTGTTGCTCCTGAAGACATTGAAGAACCTGGAAAATGTGCCTCTCGTTCTCCTCACGCATACATGAGTAAATCAAAATGTCATCAAGGAAGATGAGCATGAAGCAATCTAAGAAGGTCCTAAATACCCCATTCTTCAAACTCATAAAACCTGCGAGGGCATTTGTCAAACCAAAAGGCACCATTGTGAACTCATAGTGCCTATATCTCGTACGAAAGGTGGTCTTATGAATATCCACCTCTAAAATCCTCAACTAATGATAGCCTCACTTAAGATAAATATTAGAGAAAACCATGGCTCCTTTCATCTGATCAAACAAGTCATCATTGTGCAGAAGGGGATAACGATTCTTGATCGTTACCTTATTCAATTGGCAGTAATCAATACACAATCGCAAGGATCCATCCTTCTTCTTTACAAAGATCACCGGTGCACCTCAAGGGGATACACTAGTCCTACGAATAAGGCCTTTCTTCGGGAGGCCCTCCAGCTGTAACTTGAGCTTGCATAGCTCAGGGGTAGTCATCTGGTAAGGTGCTCGTGAGATAAGCTCTGCTCCTGGAACCAGATCTATATAGAATTCAATCTCACGTGGGGGTGGTAAACCGATAGCTCCCCTAGAAAGACATCTATAAACTCTCTCAAAATGGGATGATCATCTAACAATGTTCCACAAGACCCACCTTCTGATCTGTCACTAGCTATGATAGCAAACATCTGACAACATGCCGCACACAATGCTTAAGCTGCATAGTAGAGATGGTGTGAATAGAAATGGGTCTCTTGGCCCCTACTATCACTGCCTTCACTCCTAGATCATTTGTGCGAGATGTGATCTTGTGGTAACAATCCACTTTGGCTTTGTGTGAATATAACCATTCTATGCCCAAGATGACTCCATAAGAGCTCAATAGAATGAAACAAAGATCCGAGGTAGTGGTGAAACTAAGGAGTCTACAGAGATCTTGGCTCTAGAAGCCATATCAACATCCCAACTATGACCCTGCCTAACTGCCACTAGCCTGCATCACTCTACTAGAGATGGTGCGATAAAAGAACCAAAAGAACTAGAATCAAACAAAATGGAGGTAGGAATGCCTCTAATGTTACCTGTAATCTCACTAACTGTACTTTGATGCTCTACCTGGTAGTTCTTGGTTGCTATATACATCCTATGATTGCGCCTCATATCACTAATAGTAGCCTCCGAGATCTATGTCTTACCCTTGTTATTAGGGTCCTATGGGAAGTCTCTCCAAAAATGTCCAGTAACACCACACCCAAAATAACCCCCTAATCCTTTCACTTGTGTTGCAGGTCCGGCCAGTACTTTGGAGGTCTGTGGTGTGGATCCTGATTATCCAGCTACAGTCTACTGAGGTCTCTGCTGGAAAGATCCTACTGAGTGAGAACTCTGGGAACCCTATTTCTTGATGGGACCACTAGGAGGAGGCCCCATACTTTGACCTCTCTATGCACCAAACCTCTGTGGAGGTCTATAAGGTGGGTGGGATTACTGTTTCTATTGCTGCTATGATCTAAAAGATAACTGTTCTGAATCCTATCCACCACAAGGAAGAGGTATTGATCCCCTCGATCTGATGTCCTACATCTGTTGTATGTGGCTTCAGACTCAGTCTCTAACCTGCTGGGTCTTTCCCCGAGTCTCCTATGCTATATAGGCCTTCTTGATGGCCTCAGCTAATGTTTGTGGACAATGGATCCAAACTACACCTCCAATGTCTAAATTCAGGCCCTGGATGAACTTTTGGATCCACATCTGCTCATCCTACATGTAATCAACATACTGCAGTAGATCCAGAAATCTACTCTCATACTCATCCACTGTAAGATATGCCTGTCGAAGGTCATGGAATTCATCTATCCGCTGACGTATGAACCTCCGTGAAAATTATTTTCTCCTAAAATGATCCTCAAAGAGCTCCCAAGTAAATGTCTCAGAATCAACATGGAGCTTCTGCTCCTCTATCCGCCACCAGACACTAGCTCCATCCCTCAGTAGATGGATCACAACACAAGATTTTGTGTTGCTAGAACAAGGATAGAGCTTGAAGAACCTGATGAAGCTCACTAATCAAGCCTCTACCTGAAATCCACCTGTGTCACTATAATAATGTGATGGTTGAAGCTTCAAGATCTCCCTGATGTGATCTGCAACTGTGGTCTAATGGCCTCTAGGCCTCTCTATATGCTCATCCCCAAGCCTAGGGCTTCGAGACCTCTCCTTATGTCCTGAAACTCGGTCACCCTATCCCCTCTGTGGGGACTCTACTCTGGTTGAATCTGCATGGAAGTTCTCTCCTCCATGCTCCTCACTGGGTCGAGGAGATATATATGACCCTCAATGGAAGTGACTCTTTCATGTCTGGTTTCATGTCCTCCTAGTGATCCTCCGCATAGAGCGGCATTAACATCCTGAAGAGTCTACAAAATCTATGGTAGGATGGCTACTACAGCATAATCTGGTCATGGTAAGTCTATGTCTATGTGAAAAGAACCCTTGTCCCGTCTGTGCCTCCTACACAAACCAAGACAAGAATTAGTTCATCTTTCTAAGTTTTATTCAGTTTCCAAGTTTACTAAACTATGTGATTTCTAAACTAAGTTGTTTTCTAGATTTAAAAGTGTGTTAGGTTTTAAAGTTCATGTCTCAAATTTTCTAGTGTGCTCAATGGCCCAAGATTTTGAACCACTGCTCTGATACCAAGTGTAACGCCTGCTAAAAACAACCCACTTGAGACCCAAGAATAACCTAGGATTAGTTAGGAAAATCATTGAATAATTTTTTTTTTGTAAAAGAGTCTACAACCAAGCTACAAGAAAACATTTGTCACTAACAAGTTCCAAATCAATTATAATCTACTAGAATATACTTTTCTTTTGTTAAAAATTATTAGAGGTCACAAGGTCCAAATTTAGGGTTAAAAAGTTCAATTAGGTTAAGATGGTAATTCCTCGCCATACCCACTCTCTAACAAGATTTAAAGATTCAACCTGATTTTTATCAAAATTAATGCATTCAAAATTTCCCTAAACCACTCCTAGTGGATAGGAAATTTCCTCACCTTTCCATTGATATAAATAAGTCCACCGAACTCCATGTATTTCAAAAGTTATGGGCGGCGGGCCTTGAGGTGAAAAGTTTCCCCAAGAGCGGGCCTACGAGCCCAAGGGAGAAACTTTTTCCCTAGAAGTGGGTCTGTAGACAATGGGGAGAAATATTTCCCCATGGGCAGGTTTGTGGGCCGCAGGGAGAAATAATTCCCCATGGGCAGGTGTGCGGGCCATGGGGATAAATATTTTCACACAAGAAAATCTGTGGGCCGCGAGGAGAAATATTTCCCCACGGGTGGGTATGCAAACCGCGGGGAGAAATTTTTCCCAGAGGAGGAGTCGTGTCGGTGGGGCCACTGAAGACATTTTTGGAATGTCCCGCATGGAGTGAAATGTCACCTTTACACCAGCACTCCTGTGAGTATAAAAGTCTACAAGGGACACGTGGCACCTCCCAAGCCAATGTACGGAAAGCAGGACGATAGGGATAAAATAATTTTAACTCCAAAAAGGGTAAAATTCACCCGCGCCTCTGCCGTCGCCTTGCGATGCCATGTGGTAACTCCTGATTGGTTGCGGGCTGGCAGGGAAGTGAAGAAAATGTAAAGAAACTTTCCCAAAAAATTTTGATGATGAAAAAGGTAGAAAGGAACCTGCTCCTCCACCGATGGCTCACGACGCCACGTGGTGGCTCCTGATTGGCTGCGGTTTGACAGGGAAACTTTAGAAAATTTTCTGAAATGTTTTTTTGATGCGCTAAGTTTAAGGGGGATCCGATCCTCCACTGAAGCCTCAAGAATCCATGTGGGAGCACCTGATTGGCTGTGGGTGAGGGGGCAACTAGGAAAATTTAGAAATTTTTCCAAATTTTTTCTTTTAATAGTTAGAATTATTTTTGATCCCAAATGAAGAAAAACTTCAGAAGGCCATAATTTTTTATAGAGAACTTGGTTTTGGGAAAATGAGGAATTTTTGGAAAGATCACGATGTCCTCTTTACACAAGAATCATTAAATTTGGATTTTGAAAAATTTTAATGGTTCAATTTTGTAAAAACGTTCTGCAGGCTTTATAGTGCAAACTAGTAAATTTTAACTTATAAAATTTGTTCAATTTGATCTTCTTCCTCTCTCAACATGTCAAATAGACATGGAGAATTGTTCTTATATAGATTAAAGAAGAATTTCAAGATTCAATATGTCTTATTGATTTGCTATTTGAAAATCTATATCTCTTGACAATAAAACGACTATAAGAGGTTTGAGCCCGTTTTAGCAACGTTTGAAGGATACTCCCTTAAGTGCTTTATTCTAATCACATTCATTTATAACCTATCATGTTAAATTTTAATGTTTCATTTTTATTTCTTGATTACAGGTTCGGTCGGTTCATTTCTGGTAAAGGTTGCAGAGTTTAACATGAAGTAGAAATGGAAACAACAAAATTAACTCAATGGTTCTTATTTTTCTTGTCTTACAAATGAATTCATTTCATGCTGGTTTCAAATAGGTTTCATTCCTTCAATCAAATGATAAAGAAAAGAATGCAACTTTTATTCTTTTCAAATCATGCACTTCACAAAACAAAGTATTACATTTCCTTCATACGCATTTCTTTCTTTCTAACAAAGATTACAACTCACATTTAGGTGATAAAATTCAATACAATGATGCAATTTGAGGAAGGTTATGCAATCCTTTATTGATTCCCAAAAGACAACTTTACAACTTCCTTCTTTCATTCTTCAATTTCATCATACAAAACACAATTTCTTGCTTTCAAACGAACATAACAGAGTATGTCTCTTTCACATTTCAATTTACACTTTCATAACCAATTCAACATCTTTCCATTGTAAAACATATACAAGTTCATCCACTTCAAGTGAGAAAGGTTACAATAAGATTTCATTTCATAAGGCACTGTCACACTGTCTTTAGCTCAGCTCCAGAACAACAACATACATATTTCTCATTCTTCCAAATTGTGATCACAACAAGAGTAGGGGAAATGCAATGCTCTCCACCCAACCAAGAAATCCAATGAAGATGAGAATCCATCCTTCTTCATTGGCCCACGAGCCCCAAGCACAATGCAATAAAAGATGTGATCCAACTCATGGCAACAACAGGATTCCACAAACACACAAGCAACATTCCACAATAAAAACATAGTCCAAAATAGAATGTAGTTTACAACTACATTAAATCCTGACAAAAATTACTAAGGCATCATCATGCAAGCCAAAGAAGCAAGAAACTATGAGGGATGCTTCTTATGCCTCCCAAAAAGGGAAATGGGTATTACCACCTGAGTTACAAACTGCCAAAATATGGTATATCAAAACCCTAACATTCCTTATGCCTCCGCCAAGTACCCCTTATTCTTCACATTTCCTTATGCCTCCCCAACCTCTTATGGCACCCCATAATGAGTAAATAAATGCAAGCTATTTTTTTTAAGGTGGAACCCAAATTTCAACTCCCTCCACCCTTATACCTCCCTAAAACACACTTGTGCCTCCCAAACAATAAACCCCATAGTCTTCTCCTACACCATTCCTACGCCATCTACCAAACTTCCTAAAAACATGCCAAAACATTTACACATTAATGTTTACATTCATAAAAGAATAACATTTTGAGAGCCAAGATCTTACCTCTCCATGATGGAGTTTCCCAAGTTCCAAACAGTATTTTTTTCCAAGAAAACAATCCAAAAATCTACCAAACAACAAGCATGCAACAATCTTCAAACTTCTCCAAAAGCAAGAGCTCCCAAAACAACAAGGAATTCACCCCAGAATGAAGTCTCCAAAGTGAAGCAACCCAAAACAAGACAAGGAATTCAAATTTTATAGAAGAGAGAAGGGAAGAGGATGAGGTGGATCCATGTAGGATGCCACATCACACATCCTCAACCCCAACCCAAAGGTCAACTTCATTCTCCAATGCATAATAAATAGGTGGGTGAATAATATGACAGTTTACTTACATACTCAAATCCAACCCACACGCCAAAGGATAGAAATTAAACCATGTAAGAAAAGTGTAATTAAAACTTACAATTTGACTTACACAAATGCATTATAAAATTCTAACATAAACCCTCCAACCATAGGTATGGTTGGTAAATGAATTGAAGAGGTATGTGACAAGTTTAACTTGTCCCACAAACCTCCAAAAACAACCTTCAAGGAAAAATTCAAATTCCCAAGAAGGTGGAGTCTTTCACACTCAAAAGTTAACTTACCAATCACTTACACATCTCTTACAACACTTTAATTCAAGGCCAAAAACTCTATTAATTACTCTTTTATGCCATATTTTAATTAATTAAATTAATAGCATAATTACTCACAATATTACACACCATTTAATGAATAATAAAAGGGTAAATGCACCACAAAGTAAACACATGCAAACATAAACAAAGGAACCAATAAATAAATACACATAACCCCTTGGTCACATTTAAAGGTGATCCCCCCATGGGAATCCCTAACACACACAAATATGCACAAACAAATACTAGTTACCATGGTGACCTTGTTGAATTCATCTAGAATTCCAATGTGGTTGGTGAAGGAAAAGATTGAATGTTTTATTCAATGTTTGTTTTACAAACAATAGAGTAAGCCAATATATAGGCTGCGGGAGGAGATCTACGAGAGAGGATAGTTAGATAACTATCAACAAACTAACAAGTATTAACAACAAAATTAATACGCTAACATTCCCCCCTTAATGCATTGCTCTTACAAATATACCCCCTAAAAAAATAAAACTTCACTTTACTGAGAGGCTTGGTGAGAATATCTGCAACCTGAAAATCAGTAGGGCAGTACTGGAGCTGAATTTGGTCGTTCAAGACCTGTTCACAAATGTAGTGACATTCAACCTCAATATGCTTTGTTCTTTCATAAAAAACAACATTCTTCACAAGCTTCAACACACCTTGATTTTCGCAGTGAATGATGGGAGGTTTCTCTTCAGGAATCCCTATATCTACAAGAGTGCGACATAACCAAATCACTTTGCACACAGCTCCTCGTGCAACATGATATTCAGCCTCAGTGGATGAGAGAGAAACAATAGTTTGCTTCTTTCTAATCCACAAGATAGGCCTAGATCCGAGATGAAAAATATACCCTGAAGTGGATTTCCTGTCATCAACGGATCCTGGATAGTTTGAGTTTGTATATCCCTATAAGAAGAAATGAGTGTTCTTCTGATACTCCAAACCAAAGTCAACTGTACCTCAGACATATCTCAACGCATGCTTTTCTGCTATCCAATGACATTTCTTCGGCTCCTGCATAAATCTAGCAAGATATCTCACTGCCAAGAAAAGATCTGGCCTAGTATAAGTCAAGTAAATGAGACTCCCCACAAGTTGCCTTTAGTTAGTGCCATCTACCTGCGGTGAATCCTGGAATCTAGATAATTGTAAACCTTTTTCCATAGGTGTGGACATTGGTTTACAATCTGACATTCCATACTTCTCCAGGAGAGTCTTGGCATATTTCATCTGGAAGACGAAGATATGATTCTTCTTCTGCCATATCTCTAAGCCAAGACAGTAGTGAAGTATCCCCGAATCAGTCATGTCGAAGGATTTCTTCATATCATTCTTTACATCATCCACAAGATTGTCAGAACTTCCTATGATCACAAGATCATCTATGCACAAAACCAGAATAACAATCTTTGTTCCTACCTTCTTGATATAAAAATTTGTATCTAAGGGGCTATGAGTGAATTCATGCTGCAATAGGTGATCATCAATTTTTATATACCATGTCCTAGGTGCTTGTTTGAATCCATAAAGTGACTTTGTCAGATGAAATACCTTGTGTGGTTGATGCTCGTCTACAAACCCTTCAAGTTGGGTCATGTATACTTCTTCTTTGAGATCACTGTTCAGAAAAGTACTCTTGACATTCATCTACTAAAGTTTCCATCCATTTTGTGTTGCAAGTGCACAGACAACTCTGATGGTTTTGATCTTCACAGTGGGTGCAAAGGTCTCATCATAATCAAGTCCTTCTTGCTGAGCATAACCCTTTGTAACAAGTTGTGCTTTGTGTTTGTCGATTGAAACATCTGCCTTATAATTTTTTTTGAAAATCCATTTGCAACTAAAGGATTTCTTACCTGGAGGCAGATTGACAAGTTCCCACGTCTGATTTTGAATTAGTGAATCATATTCAACATCCATAGCCTATTTCCACTATGGCTGGTCTAATGCCTCATGAAAAGTGTCAGGTTCATTGCTATTAACAATTGAACTCATGAGTGCAAAATTTACGTCATGTCTGGCTTGACTTCGTGTTCTGACTCCCATAGAAGTGCCTGGAAGTGAGTTCAGGTGTGCATCGCTAATAGTATTTTGGACCCATTTCAAACATTGGTGTTGCTACTGCTGATGTGAAGATGTGTTTTCCAGTGTGCCTAGATCAACGAACAATTCTCCACTCAGATCTTCTTCTCTCTGAGAAGAATCATCTTGCCCATCATCTAGATGTGTGAGCAATCTATGTGATGAGGTCGGTACTGGATCTCCATTATGTGGTAGGGAATCAAAGGATGACTCATCACACACCACATCTCTACTCTCGTAGATCTTCTTCGTCTCAAGATCCATGAGATGATATGCCTTTGAGGTAGTACTATACCCCAAGAAAATACATGGAAGTGTCTTTGGATCAATATTCTTCCTTTTCTCATCTGGAACATGCATATATGTAGTACAACCAAAAACTCTCAAATGATGAATAGAAGGTTTACGACCAGTCCATACCTCTTTCGGTGTCCTATTCTACAAGATCTTCATGGGTGCCCGGTTGAGTAGATACATTGTCGTCTGGACTGCTTCTGCCCAAAACTGATCCTCCAACTTGGCGGTGGAGATCATACAATGAGGCATCTCCATGATAGTCCTGTTGTGTCACTCAGAAATCCCATTATGTTGGGGAGTGTAGGGTGCAGTCAAATGTTGTTGAATGCCATGTTGCTTTAGGTATGCTAAGAACTTCTTTGATATAAATTCCCCCCCTCGATCTGAGCGGAGGAGAAGGAGAGGCTTCCCAGACTGTGTGGTGGCGTGCTGCTAAAAGTTTTAGAAATTGGAAAATGCCTCACTCTTCTTCCAAAGAAAATATACCCACATTTTCTATGAGTAATCATCAATTATGATCTGGAAGTACTCAAAACCCTAGAGGCTAGCTATCAGGGTTCCACAAAGATTGGTGTGCATACCCTGAAGAAGCTACGTAGAATGATAAGAGCTCTATTTGAGTGGAGATCTATGTTGTTTTCCTGTAAGACATCCCGAGCAAACAGGTAAGGAATGGGAGACTGGAGGAAGCCCTCTTACCATTTCCTTAGCATTGAGCTGATGCAGAACCCTGGTAGAAAGATGACCATATCAAAAATGCCATAGTGAAGTGGACTCTGCAGTTGAAGTAGAGAGAGGAATGTTAGATGAAGTGACCACATCTAGTGTAAATAGATGGCCCTTCAAAAATGCTCGAGCAATTATTGAGTCACAGACAAGAGATTTGAGGTCAAACCTGGAACATATAGAACCTTCATGAGTGTACATCTTCGTGTCGCAAGAGGAATGATGACATCACCAATTCCCGCCGCAATATACTCTTGATTATCTGCGATGGTGATCCAATCTCCAGTCGTCCAATCACTCAGGGTATGGAACAACTTCTTATTGTTAGTCATGTGTTTTTTGGTGCTTGAATCAATCAACCAGACACTTTCTGATTGCTGCGAAGTCTGCAAGACTAGGAAAATGTCCGGATGAGTTGTGTCTGGAACCTCTTCATCAGAGGTGGCATCCTGCTGAGCAACAATATGACCCTTCTGCCTTTGATTACGAGCATGCCATCGAGATTTCTTGGAATATCCTTGGCTAAAAGTGCTCTCTTTACCATATTTTCCATACTTGTGATCGTTCTAATAACAGTTCACAGTCATGTGCATATCCATGGAGAAAATGTGGCACCATCGATCTACCTTGTTGTTCTGCTACTTCTAGGGTGGCTGTTGTGGTGGCCGCTGAGAAGGTTGCTGTTGTGGATGCTACTTCTGATTCTGGGGGCCTGACTGCCCTTTCCGAGGCTTATGTTTTTTCCTCTTGATGAGAGCCTTGTCTTCGAAGGCTTCTTAAACATTTTGAATGGCTTCTTCCTACTGGAGATGATTCACCAATGTGGAAAAACTCACCTCCTGTTGAGTGATGGTCAACGTGGTGATCAGTGTCCAAAACTAGGAAGGAAGAGCTCACAAGGTGAGCGGGATTAGCAACTTGTCGTCCACCGGTTCACTGAGAGCAGATAGTTCTTCACATAACTTGGCCACACACCGCAAGAAGGCTTCTACTGATTCGCCATCATGCATACTCATTGTGTGAAGCTTAGTCTGAAGATGCAACTTCGTCGTTAGATTCTTGGCTTCATAGATTATACAATGCGGTCCATGCCTGAGAGGAAGTGATTGCTTCCCGAATGTAAGGTCGAACCTCATTAGAAAGGCTGAGAGTGATAAGCATTAATGCTTTTACATCGGCCTTTTCATACTTAGCCAAAAAATCAGCGTCTTTGGGAGGGGTGTCTTTGCCAGAAACAATTCCCTAAATATCTTCAAACTAAAGAATCATCTGCATCTTGGTTTTCCATGCAGCAAAATTTTTCCCTTTGAGCAACTAGTCATCCGACAACAGAATGCGAGGTGCAGACATATTCAAAAACTCAAAATTGTATTTTATTTATTTATTTATCAAAAATGGCTACAATGCTTACTGAAGGAACCTATCCTGAAGATGGGTTGTATAGGCTCATGCAGTGAGACACGGATGCTCCTATGGGCATTTTACTTCTCATTCATCATCTGCATCATAGCTACGTTCAAGTTTTGCATGAATGTGTCGTGCTTGACATCGAACGTCAAACCAAAAATAATCCAATAGTCATCGGCGCACAATCTCGCCAAAGAGAATATTCCTAGTGTTATGGAGCTTGTTGACCAAGGCAAAGAACAGTCTAGTAGTGTCTTCATTGTCACTCAATGCCCAAATATTTGGTGCATAGCTCATGGTGCTTTCTGCATCCAAAATTTATGACATACGCACACACATGGTTTTGTAATTTGCAGGCTTTTGCTGGTGTTGGCTTGAATAATGGCCATGTCTAGAGAAAAAAATAGTGGATCCAATGAAAGGGGTAGTCAACAGGTCATTTGGAAAAATAGGTCTCATCAAACGGTTGCACAAATATGCCACGAGGGCATAACCGACCTCTTTGCTGATTTTATTGTTTCTTGAACTAGTCTTATCTTTCTACGATCCTTCTTCACATAGACTTAAAGAAAACTTCTAAAACAAGGAAAGTTTGTTATAGGTCACTTCCTTTGTTTATATTTTTTCCTTAAATGAAAAACTAGAGTCAAAATTGCCACGTCCAAGATCCACACGTAGGCTGGTGCACCAAAATTTCTTCAAACTTCAAAGCAGTTTGAAATATGCCATGCAGATCCTCAATTAACTTTTTCAAATGCCAACAGGTTTGCAAATTGGTCACTCCACTTTGCAGGTGTCAATTGCCACTCTCACTCACTCACCAAGGAATTACAGTCTCCACAAGACGCTTCCTCCAAATTTGCACATAGGTCTCCTCCTTGGAAGCTTCCTTCCAAACGCACAACACAAGACAATGATGGCATAGGAAAGGAAAGGAAAGCAGGTTGATTGGATCTCCACGCAGGCTCTGATACCAATGAAGCAAAAGATTGAATATTTTATTCAATGCCTATTTTACAAACAATAGAGCAAGCCAATATATAGGCTACGGGAGGAGATCTATGAGAGAGGATAGTTAGATAAATGTCAAGAAACTAACAATGTATTAAAAAAAAAATTAATGAGCTAGCAGTTGGTCTCTAATCCCCCGATGTCTGTTGTGATATTTTAACCTATAAAACACGAATACCTCCTTCGGCCTCGTGGCCGTATTAGAAAATCCAAAATAATATAAATAAAATTCCAAAATCATCTAGATATATGGATCACAACAACATCCAAGCAACCAACAAGATCATTTACAATTTTACTCAACAACTATATCATCATCAAATAATTTCCATTTCTAGGTCTACTCACAATATCCAAATATCACATGTCTGAACAACATCCATAGTATAACCATGTCAAACAATATATCAACATCAATATCCAAAATGCCTCTAATAATCATCATGCATCATAACTGAATCAATTCAATAATAATTCATGATCTAACATATAAAATCATACTATAATAAAGTCCATAATCATGTCCATAATATAATCAGCAATATCATGATTAGTATCGAAAAGGTGTCAAAGGGAAGTGGGCACTACACCAATCAACCTTTTTTACTCTCTTTGCCTCTCCTATAGGATCCTTTATACCCCGTATTGAACTTTTAGGATGTTGTTAAAAATTGAAACGTTGAGTTTCGTATCGGATTGTCGTGTGGGATTTGAACAATGAAATGTTTGTTTGCCTTTGCAAACCCCTAGTATTTTTACTATAAATTTATGTGTAACCTTCAGTTTGGGAAAATAACATTCCTAGTTAGTTTTGCAAAGGGGTTTCGTAGGCCTCCAGTTGCTATTTGACTAGGTCAAACTTGGTCAGTTACAACTGGTTGCTCCAGAAAAATATTCTCCAATTGTACAACATTCGCTAGTTTTGGATCTTTTCAATCCCTGTGGATTATAATACTCAGATCTCTATTCTAATTTTCTATCTTTTGGGGAGCATGAGCATGATTCTCTCCCATATGCATCAAACCCATATTCATTTTTACACACTGCTATTACTGTGGGTCAGTGGAATTATCAACACTGATAATCTCGATGGGACTATTATCAACAATGTAATACTTTCTCTCTAGAAAAATGTGAAGGCATCAACACACGAATCTCAAACAAGTACATGATATTCCCTTTCCCTATTTTCTTGGTATAATCTAAAAAAATTCTTCTCTATTCTTTTCTTTACTCTATTAGATGTCCTTGTTGCAACTAATCTATTACTACTAAATTTACAACATGAACTTGAGTTTCATCTTGGTTACTACCTCTGGATCTCAAATAAAGTGCAAGTATTATTATGCAAGGAATGTGATAGGTGTAATGACTATTTATTATGCCCATGTGCTTTGATGGGCTGCCCATACCCACGCAGGTCCTCTGAATCACCCACAATCAAATCCCCTAACACCAACTTCCTTCCTCTACCACACACCACCCATCTCCTCTTTTTTTTTCATTATTATTTTTCTTCTTGTTTTGTTTTTGGTGTTTAAAATTTTTGGCACTACGAAAACTTATAATCGTGATCATACCAAAATAGGTGTCGAAGAGGATTGGGCACTGTGGATTCACATCAAGCCCCAACATGTGTATTGAAACAAAAATAAAAAATACATGCATGAAAAAACATGCACAACTTCATTAGACATGTCCTGCAAAAGAGATCTCTCTATGCATTTGGTGTGCATTACATGCTTTAATACGAGCATGTGGGTTTAGGAATACAAAAAATTATAACTATTTTTTTATGTGTTGTTATTTCATAGTTTTTTATGTTGTTTCCATGAAGTATACTTTCTCAAAGTTACCTTGGCTCAGCACCCATCCAGGGAAATGTTGAGATCATGGAATGTTCAAGTTGCATGTTACAATGGTAAAATATTAAATATTTCACTCTTTTGGAAAGGTTAGCGATGATTAATTGTAGAAAAAAAATCATTCTCTACATGGGACAAAAGGTTATGCTTACATTAAAACTTTAGGTTGAGGCTAGACTTTTTAACAACATATTTAGTAATGTTGAGCATCAATCGTATATAAATTTGGTGTTTCGCTACCTGCACTACCTCTCTTTATCATTATAAATTTCAACATATTAAAATTTGTCCCAAATGAGATGTTAGCCAACCAATCCACATATAAATTCCCCTTTTTCATGGGAATCATATATAACTCCCTCATAAATTTGCTTAGGCTCTAACAACACATAAATCTCAAGGTTTGAATTTGGACAAAACAACTATTAACATCATATCTATGAAAATCTAGTGCCTTGTTTTAATAGCAATAACTGGAGTTCACAGCGTCAATGGCCTTCACATATAACACCTCCTTTCTCACTCAAAAATATGCCAAAATGTCTCTAGGCCCTTTTTTCATGTATGAAAAAAAATAAGAAGCTCAAATTCATTTACTTCAACTATATCTGGTCAACAAAAATTCCTCAACACCTTCCCCCATGCTATTAGATCATCATCCCCCAATTTCTTTTTTTATTATCATTCAACAAACCATTCTTCACTTTTATACATACAAATAAATTTACTCCTACACGTTTGCTCGATTTACTTATTTATAATATATATTTAAATAGTATTCAACCTTTTTCACCTTTTACACCATCATACACACCATTGGCTTAAAACCCATTTGATAACTAGGCTCTTACAAAACACAATGTTTTGTTAAACTTATGTTTTTAATGCTTATTTGTATGGACACTATTTTTTGTATTTTTTTGTCTTTGAAGTAACATGGATATCAAACTTCGAATATTGATAAGAAAGTATTTATTAATGTTTACCATTAATGTTACTTTTTTATCACAGTGGATGGCTACACTAAGGTTCATTGTGCATTTTTGAAATGATAACTAGAAATTGAATAGAGATATAGTGCATTGCTAAAGATAAGATTTTTATTCATTTTAATAAGTTATGCTGGTATTCAAATTCTTTGGTAGAAATTCATGATGTAAAATACTTTAATCAAATATATATACTATTGCTACTATTTAATAAAATGAATATCAACCAAAGAAAATTTTAAGACCCCTTGCCAAAACCCAACTTGGATTTTATAGCGAATTTGTAAAAAATTATTTTCTTATGGATGGTGAATATGAGAAAAATGTATATAGTGACATAGGCAAATAATTTATCTTGGAAAATTCATGTCGGGGATGGTTGTAGGGGAGCGACCGGAAAAATGCATGGATGCATCACCTGTATGGAAGACCAGTAATTAGATGCCCATATACATAGAACCACTAGATGACAGACACCTACACATACGAATGCCCACTATATACGTACCTACGTCTCTACACATGTAGATGCCCTTCTACATACACAACTGAGCATATGCACATGTATATGCCCATCTGCATGTACAAAACCAAGTGTATACATAAACTACTGGGAGACACTAAACATAAATAAATTTCTCATTGAGACTTCCCAAATATGAATGGGTTCCTGCATATCCAATCACCATATTAAATGTTATAAAACTTTATTGAGAAAATAAACATGATTATGATTTATGCATGAAAAATGTGACATTACATTACTTTTAGACTATAATTTAGACAACAAATGCATGATCTGACGCCTCTCCACACATGCAGCTAGGTGAATCATGCATTACATGGATTTTAATGTGAAAATGTGGTACGTTGTAATTAGAGACATTTCCCCTACCTTCAAATAATAAATGAATGAGAAGTTTCAATCATCTAGCTCAAACCCTAATAAAATCCTATACAACCCTTAAGAAAATCCTAGCATTTGATTTTCAAACCTTAACCTTAACTACAACCAAGAATTTAGATTTGTGTAGTTAGGTGTCTGAGTTATATAATCAAGTGTAAGAAATAATGTAGTCATGTGTATATAATCAAGTAACTATACTTTGTGGTGGAGTTCATTTGTCGAGCATCTGTAGTCATTCATTTTGTCTATGTGGTCGAGTTCATTCGCCGGGTGTCTTTTATGTAATATATATGCATAAATATACATAACTATGAAATTTATTTTAAACACTCGGTAAGTTGACCTATAAAATTAACTTTTACCTAGAAATTTTAGGTGAAATGTTTCTTCGTACGAATCCTCAAAATAAAAAAAATGTAAATTTCAGAATTGTAAATATTCGTGAACTAACGAAGATTGGCCACTAAAATTTACCCTAATATCAACATATGATTTAGTTTTCATTCAAAGATGCATTTTCTCCGTTGTTATCGCAAACAACTAGCCACTATTATTTATTTCTTGCACTAGTGTTCTTTAACATGACTTTACATCCACCATACATGCATTCCTTCCAATAAATGTCAAATAAATGAAACTGCATGAATGTCATTCACTAACGAATTTGCATGATTTTTTCAAGTGTGTAAACTATGATAATTAATTAACTGTGGTTTTGTTAAGGCCAATTTTTTTCCCTTGTTGACTCTTTCCTTCGACAGGAATTCCCCCACCAAAAACCCCCTTTTGGGGGAGGCCCTTCATTCTCATTTGAGACCTCAGAAAAATATCTCTTGTCAAGAATATACCAATATATACAAGGTACTCATTCGGGGTGATCATTTAGATAATCTATCAAAAATCATTGCATTGTGAATTGCCTTTTGTTAATAAGATTCTAACCCAACATATGTTTCGTATCGCCAAAACCTTCTAAATATTCATAATGTTGAAGTGTATTTCCATGATTGGGAAACTCTCATGAAACTTACTAATTATTTTTTCCCCCTAAAGAAAAAAATAATTCCTTTGAGCGACCAATTTGTTCACTATAAATTACTTGATTCGTCCCCACTACAAGGAATTGTTGAGATTGTTGAATGTTCAAGTTACATGTTGCAATGTTAAATATGAAAAACATCACACTTTTGGCAAGCTTAACCATGATTAATTACAACCAAATATTATTATATGAATGAGATAAAAGGTTATGCTTACTGCAAACCTTTGGGTTGAGGCTAGACTTATGAACATTACAATTTCCCATGTCGAGATATAATTGTATACAATGTTGGTGTTTCCGTGCTTGCACTGGATCTCTTTATTTTTATCAATTTCAATATATACAAATTGGTCTCAAATGCGATATTATCCACCCTCTTCATGTTTCACATTGGAATTGCAAACAATTCCGTCTCAAAATTGCTTGGGATCTCACAATACATAAAGCTTAAGGTTTGACTTTAGACAGAGAAACTATTGACATCAAAGGTATGAAACGTCAAGGCCTCACTTTTGCAACAATCACTAGAGTTGTAGCCTTAATGGCCTTCATGTATAGCACCTCCTTTCTCATGAAAAGATACTACATGAAATGTATTTGAGCCCTTATTTTTAGCTATAGAAACAAGGAACTCACATTGATTTTCTCTATCTTGCAGCCACCTAAACTTCATTGACACCTTCAACCCAGCATATTCTCCTCCACTTACTTTTTTTTGCTAATTACTCAACAAACCATTCTTCACTTTTATACATACAAATAAATTTACTCCTACAATATTGCTTGATTTTACTTATTTATAACAGTGATTTAAATATTATACAACATTCTTATGGACCAAATTTATATTTTATATCATTAGTTATAGTTATCTATTTCGACATCACTTCATTGAATCGTTTCTTTAGCTAAAAAATAGTGTACCACGAATTAATGTGAAGCATTTTCCATTCCATTTTTGCTAACTATGTACACATTTTGTTTATAAGTCTAAAAATTGCAACATCTATGTATTGTTTCACATAGAGAGAAATTGTAACACCCACATTTTACACAAACAAATACAACACTACAAATACCAGATTTTTTTAATTTTATTTTTGACTTACATTGTTATTTACAAGACACCATATGACAACGCAAGGTATCTCTTAGGACAATGCATAACACATGAGATGTTTGCACAACCCTTATCCCATATAAATAACATGAATAGTGCATAATGCATATCAAGGCCACATTTTCCCAAATGCCAAGACGCAACACAATGATTCAACTACATTATGACTCCCATATAGGCACCATCCATAACAACATTTTGTTGGTTTATATATTTAATACATTCATATTTCGATATTGACCTTATTTACTTGGAAATCACTTATCAATTATTTTATAATTTAACTATAGTATCCTTACTTTATTTAACATTTCACTTGTAGTAATGCCATCTAATTTTTCTTATTTCCCTCATCACACCAGAATGTTGTAACCTGATTAGGTTACTCTTAAATACTTCAAATATCGGTTATATGCGACCTGCATATATATATATATATCACATTTTATTAATAATATATAAATAACATTATTTTATATTTTTGAAGAGTAATATGAGAAATTTCCATCACCTAAAAAGGTATTTTAGAGGCATGGGTTGCTGTCAAATTTAACCCTTGAAATTTATGGTAATTGATGAGCGAATGGATGTACCGGCCGTGCATGTAATGATATATGCTATTTGAGGCCAGGTCCATTTAATGATAGAAAGGCATGTGCCAGTCTTATTCTCAGCCACATCAGCAGATCAAAAGTGGTCTCCACAAAAGTGCACGTTTACAATGCAGAGTTAGGATGGAAAATAGTTCACTCTGTAAATGTGTTTCTCGTGAATTCTTTTTATTAAAATGATAATTGTTTAATTGTGGAAGGATAAGGATCACGATTTCTCCGGCATTATAAAATAGAGAATACCAAGTAAAGCTACCGGCGTGGAGGAATAACACCGGAATAATTTTCTTACTTCCATTTCATTTTATTCCGATCAGAATAATGTGCTCACTTCTATTTCAGTTTACAAGCGTGGTGTCATAGGTGCGATCAAATCCGATACCTAAATCCTATAAATAAGTGAGTTTGGGTAAAGCATTCTACGTTGCATTGGAGTGCAAGAATGGCCGAGGTTGAGATGGTAGTGCTGCGTTGTTCCATATTTGCTTTCATGATGATCGCCATACTTTCTCCTGCGTCTGCTGAGCAGTGCGGAACACAAGCGGACGGAGCACTTTGTCCAGACGGACTTTGCTGCAGCAATTATGGATGGTGTGGCAACACACCTGCTTATTGCAGCCCTGATAATTGCCAAAGCCAATGCCCAGATGAACCCACGCCGACTCCACCTCCTCCCACTCCTCCGACTCCCCCCACTCCTGCCGGAGAAGGGGTGGCCTCTATTATTACCGAGGACGTGTTCAACGAAATGTTGAAGCATAGAAACGATTCAGATTGTCCAGCCATGAACTTCTACGTTTACAATGCCTTCATTGCAGCAGCCAACGCCTTCGAAGGCTTCGGCACCACCGGTAATGAAACTACTCGAAAAAGAGAGCTGGCTGCTTTCTTTGGCCAAACATCACACGAGACCACTGGTAATGATTTCCATGAATTCTATAGACTTTTAGCGACAGTCGATAATTTGTGGTTTGTTAATGTTGTGATGGTGTTTGCATGATAAAACCAGGTGGGTGGGCAACAGCGCCAGATGGTCCATACGCATGGGGATACTGCTTCATCAGAGAGATTGCAGGCGGAGATTACTGTGCCAACACAGAGCTATATCCTTGCGCTTCTGGACAACAATATTACGGCCGAGGCCCGATCCAGCTTTCGTGGTACGATTATTCATTCAATGTATGGTGCTACGTACTGTTAGAAAATGTCCGTCATGGTTAAATTGTGCACTTGTGATTGTTGGCCAGGAACTTCAATTATATACAGGCGGGGAATGCAATAGGATTCGATGGATTAAACAATCCAGATATTGTGGCCAGAGATGCTACGATCTCGTTCCAGACTGCGATCTGGTTCTGGATGACCGCGCAACCTCCAAAACCTTCATGCCACGATGTAATTACTGGAACATGGAATCCCTCCGAGAATGATGTGGCCGCAGGTAGAGAAGCCGGATACGGATTGACCACAAATATAATAAACGGAGGACTGGAATGTGGCCAAGGGCGCATCACCGACCAGGAGGCGAGTCGCATAGGGTTTTACAAGAGGTATTGTGATATGTTGGGAGTGAGCTATGGAGATAATCTGTCCTGCCAAAACCAGGCCCACTACGGCCTTGCGCTCCCCATGACTGCCGAACAAGCCCAAATCATCGTCTACTAAATCTTAAAAAATCTGTGTTGTGTTCTCGTTTTGTTTAATAATCTATTACGAACGGTGTGAATGTAGCTGAATGAACACGTGTGCTTCAGCAACGACAAAGCAGTCACTAGACGTGCTTAAATAAATTAGCAACAGATGGGCAATATTTACTTACAACATATATTAATAGTAATTGATAAAATTATTATTATTAGTTCGTACTGAATGTTCATATTTTTAGTGTTGAGAATTTACTTTTACAATTTCTTAAATATAAATAAAAATAAAATAGAAAAATAAATTTGTTTCATTTCTATTGGCTATTTTTCAATCAAATGACAAATTTTAAGCTTTATAAAGGTAAAAAAAAATATTACAATTTTTTAATTCAAATTATTTTTTATTGACATGTGTATTAACATTTATTATGAAGAGCATGCAAAAGGAAAGATGTGACATAATATCAACAAGTTGGCTTCAAATTTGAATTCACCTACTAAACTATTTATCATATGCAGTTATTTTATCCTTATCACTAAGTTAGGTGGTCCTTGTTGTAAGTGAGATTTATGTAGGTTTGTGTGTATTTTATTCCACCCCAACTTCAAAGTTTGTATTTTGACTTGGGGAATATTTTTGGAGGCTTGTGGGACAAGCTAAACTTGTCCCATGACTCTTAAATTTACCCAACAACCCTACCTATGGGTTAGAGAGTTTATTTTCGACTTATTTATCCTTTTTAGAGTGTAAAAGAGTGAAAATTATTGCACCTTCTTTTTGTCACAATAAATTTTGTCCTTAGAAGTCATGGTGTGCAAGTTTGTGTGCCATGTGGGTTGTCATAGTTCTTACATGCCTATTTATTATCTAGGACATGGTGTGTTGATTTGAGTGTGAGAATGGAGGAATGATGAAGTGGCATCCTACATGGAGCCAGCTCATCATCCTCACATTTAATTTCTATTTATTGAGGGATTTTGATGGAATGGGGATTACTTGTTCATTTTTTATTTTTTTTCATTTTTGTAAAATTGTGAGCTTGTTGGATTGCTTTTGGGGAAATTTCTTGGCTTGGAGGCGTGAAAGACATGTGACATTTTCTTGGAGCTTGATGGAGAGGTAGGCTCTCCACCTTTAATGTTTTGTTTATTATGTTTTTTGATGTGAAAATATTGTGCATGTGCTTGTGTGTGGTTAGGTAGCATGCCTTAGTTTGGGTGTGAGAGATGGACTTATTGGACCATTAGGTAGGGAAAAGGGAGTTTTGTGAGGCATGAATTTTGTGTGAGTGTGACTCGGAGTTTCACGTATTGGGAGTGAAAAGGAAATCATGGTCGTTTTGTTGCATACTTGCAAGTGAGAGATAAGGATATTGTGTTGTTGATTTTGTGCACTTGGAGGCTTAGGGTGAAACTCCCACTTCATATGGGAGGAAAAAGGAGGTGGTTTCCCATAATCCTTGTTCCATTTTGTTTGGGTATCAAACCTATGTAATATTTGAGAATTTGCAAACTTGTTTGAGTATGTCATTTTAGTGTGTTGAATATTTGAATGTATGTTGTTTGTGGAAGCCATATTTGTTGGAAGTTGTCAAATGTTGCTCAAGATCCCTCATGGTTCCTTGGTTGGGGCTCGAGGGCTATTAAGGGGATGGTTTCTCCTCTTAATGAATTAAAGGTTGGGCATAGATCATTGTCTACTCCCCCTTTCTGTGCATTGTGATCCTTGTTGTGAAAGTTTGAAGAAAGCAAGGCTTGGAGCTACCTTTGGAGAATACATGCAAATAGAAGACTTGTACTTTGGCCTTGTTGCAAACGTTTATGTGGTCATTTTTTCATTCCATTATTCCTACTTTAAATGGAAGAGTGTAAAAAAAAATTGCTTGTAAGAAAGATGTATTTTTGTTAGAAATCTCTATAATTTTGTAATCTCTTCCAAGAGTATTTGATTTAGAAGTATGCATCTTAAAATGTGTTAGTTGTATAAAAAAATTGAAACTATAAAATTTACATGGTTATGTGAAAGAGGAAACTTGATATGGTTTGGAATGGAAATGCATCTCCTTTAATTAAGTTGTTCCATTATCCTCAACATGTAATATGTTCCATTTTAAAGGAGTTAAAAACCTTGCTTAAAATCCCTTGCTATATGAAATAGATGTCATTTTAACTATCATTATAAGAGGAAAAAAGGATTGAAAATAAAGTTTTTGGAGAATATATAATTTTTGTTACATTCTTATCAAGTTGTAGGAAGCAAGATAGTTGTTAAAATTTCATGAATAAGCAATCTTATTAGTTTGTTTAATTATCGTTGTCTATGAATGGGTAAAAATTATTGTAGTTCTTGCCTTGTCTTCCCTACTCTAAATGTCTTAATATTGATTATATAAATAAATCAAAATTATAAGAATATATATACATTTATAATTCAAAATATATTTAATTATATAAATTTATTATTAAATTATATATATTATAAATATTTTCCTTATTAAAAATAAATTGTTGTGATTATATTATATGATATAAAATTTTAATATTTAATATATACATACATATATATGTATATGTATATGTACATATATGTGTGTGTGTGTGTGTGTGTGTGTGTGTGTGTGTGTGTGTGTGTGTGTGTATGTACATATATGATATGTATGTTATATATATATATATATATATATGTACTATGTATATATATGTATATGTTATATATATGTATATGTATATATATGTCTATGTATATATATGTATATGTATGTATATGTATAATCTATATTATGTATGTATATGTATCTATATATACATACTATATGTATGTATGTCTATATGTATGTATGTATATATATATATGTATGTATGTATATATTATATGTATGTATGTAGGTATTAGTATATAATCTGTTATATATATGATATATAGTAATATATGTATATATATGTAATTCTTATATATATATATATAATGTATATGTGTATATATATATAATATATATATATATAGTCTATATACATATCTGTATATCATATACATATATCCATATATAGATATGTATATAATGTATATATATTACATATATACAGAAGGTATATAATATATATATATATACATACACATATACATATATATACTATATATGTATATACATATATATACGTGTGTGTGTGTACACACACACACACACACACACACACATCTCTATACATATATATATAGATATCTATATAGATATATAAGTATATATATATATATATGTATATGTGTATATATATATATATATATCTATATATATATATATATATATATATATATATATATATATATATATATATATATGTATGTATGTATGTATGTATGTATGTATGTATGTGTGTATATATATATACGTGTGTGTGTGTGTGTGTAGATATGCACACGTGTGTGTGTGTGTGTGTTAAAGAAATAAATAATTATTGGTGCGGTCATGTAAAAAGAAAATCACAGTTTTGAAGTGTGGTCAGTTGGTCTTTGTTTTGTATTTGGGTAGTGGGTTGGGGGAGGGGTCACTGCCCCCACCCCAACCCATATTAATATGGGTTGGGGTGGGGGTGTTTCCCCCTCCCGTAGTGCACAAAATTTTAATTATAATAACTATAGGGTGGGGGCCGAGCCCCCCCACCAAACTAAAACAAATTGTTTGTTCAACTTCCGTTGTAACTATTTCTATAGTCAACCAAATTGGAATTTATCACAGTCGCTACAAATATTTTGATTTACATTTTTTAAATATAAAGCATACACTCACTTGTGTGTTTGTGTGTGTGAGGATTGGTATATCTGTTTTTTAAATAATCTATTTCGGGTTTATATTTTTTTATAATAATTTTTTTTTTTTTTTTTTTGTGTGTGTGTGTGTGTATTCTTAGATTTGGAGTTATACACAAGTATATATACTCAAAATAAAAAGAGTGTATATATTGGAAAACAAAACTAGATCTATTGGGAAAATGCCATATACTCAAATGGGTATTTTCATTGAATCAATTTACAACAAATAATGAAATGCACAACCATGGAAACAAATAACCATGGAAAAAAGTAGCCCTGCATAACAAATGTTGCACATGAAGCACCCGTAGGCATGTTATAAAGATAAAAATTATGTCAAAGTGTGTATAATATGATAAAGTAGCGTCCTATGAAACCAAATGAAATGATAACACTTGTAATGTATGGAAGTGGATGCCCCTAAGTGTAATGCCTTGTTTGTTTTCTACTTCTTTTACGCTATTGCTAAACGCTGAATGTTTAAATGAGCTTCTTTTGATCGTTGGGTGTTTACGATCTTGTTGTGAATTTAAATTAGGGTATTTTCTCGCAGTATTACCTCCTGGTGCCATCGTCACTGCTTGCTAGTCGTTGAGGGTTCCCCGTAGTGTCTTTTACGAGATTGGTCATTTTAGGCTTATCGAATTCTTGGTTAAGCGGTCTGTTGCCGACGCTATTATATTAAGGCTCTGAAGGATATTTAAAAAGAAGAAGAAGAGTGTTTAGGAATTTTCTTTTAAGGCACCTAATATTAATTTAATTTAAAGATAACTGTATATATTTTTTAATCAATTTTTTTCCCCCGTAGGCCTAACCTCGGCTTGCGTGGTAAGGAGTATTCCTTTATGTGTGGCACCTTTGTAGGAGGGGACTATTTTATTGTTTTATAATGTTGAAGGACCCTTAATCAATTCTAAAATTAATGTTTCTATCTACCAGACTTGTTCTTTCTGGCAAGCGACCTGTCCCTAAACATGGGCTCCAAAAATAAAATAAAATGAAATTTATTATCCTTGTGTTGTGGTTAGCTGGCAGATGGGAGGCATTGCTTGTCACTTCTTTAATGAAATTTTAATTTCATGTTTGGCGTGAGACAGTGTGAGACTGTATTTTATTCTTTTTTTGGTAGGGGTCTTGTTTTGTAGTGGTTGAAGCGCCTTTCTCCCTTGTTGGTGGCGGAAAACATTGATTGGGATGGTTGTCTCATTGATTGTTTTTGCCTCAGATTTCTGCTTCAACCTGCACCTGGTTCTCTTGATAATGACCGCTTAGACTATTCCTTTGTTTCATTATTTTATTGGGGGGCCTAAGCAAAATAATGCGATGAAAATGTAGCTGAAGGTGAATTGAGAGGAGAGAATAGGAGAGTGATTTGAAGGTGGTGGTGGTAGGAGGCAACATAGCCGTTCTGACATGTGTACAAGCACTTCTCTTGGTATGATATAAGAAATGGATTGTTCTTGAGAAGCTCAAACCTTGTCATCCGCTAGAGTAGGCGCTTGGCATGTAACTATGCACCTTAATTCATAAAAGGAATGTGGCTGCATATATTATTTTAGCTTGTATTTTCCAGCTGACTGGGGTTGTGTTAAGAAATGGGGCATTGAATATTTTTTGTAGATAAATGCTTCCAAATGGTTTGCAACCTCTTTCTTCTTTCCTCCCTACTTGTGATTTCTGAGAAATGATTAATAGTGGGGCACATGTTTTTATTTTTAACAAGTTCATTTGTCTTTTTTTTTCTACATTCTTTGGACTTTATGGATCATGCGCATGCCAACTTTAGTTTTTCTGCGTGGAAATGTGATGGTGGAGGAAGTATTGTGGGGGGAAAATGTGGAAAATATTGGAGTATATTCTTCCATGGAGGTTTTGGGCCACTTACTTTTGGATCTCAATCTCCTTGATTTCCTCCCTAGGCACGTGCAACTAGAGCATTGACCAATTATTTCTCTTGATGCTTAGGATTTTGTGATGGTGGAAGGTGCATCTTGCCTTGGCTCAGAATGTACCATGCTGAAGCCATGATGACTGTTCATGTGAAGAGTTTTGGTGCACATTCCTTGTTTGGCTGGGACATTTTTATTTCTTCCTATTTTCTAGTTGCTTTGCTGGGAGGACGTCATTACCCTTGTCAAGCTCCTTCTAGCACTGGCTGCATGAATGTTGGTAAAGACAACTAGCCATTTAGGACACCTGTGGGTCATTTTCTGTAGATCCTTCTGTGCTCATCCTACGTATGTGGCATCCCTAGAAAACACATCTCTTTGAGGCACTTTATCAGATAGTTTATCTTCCTTATAGTTTTACTCTTCCGCATTTTACATGCAATACAGGGCGCTGCAACTGAAGGATGAGCTGAGCAGGTTGGGCATTGTTTTGTTGGTCATTTATGGTGGGAGAGGGGTCTTAACTCAAGCCATTTGTGCACAAATTTTCTATCAGTGTTGTCCTAGAGACCACCTTTCCTTCAGGGTGTTGTGGATCTATGTTTTGGGGACTCCATACCCTGGTCGTAACCTGCCTGTGCCAAATTTGGTTGTGAGAAGAGTGTGGATGACCCAGCAGGCTGGAGGACAGTGGAGTGTGGGCTTGAGATGTTGTTTCAGACCTTGTTCATCTTGTGCTCGACTACGGGAGCTTAATCAGGAATGATACTCTCTATACCATTGAGTCTTATGCTATTATTTAAATGATTCATTGAATGACCTCTGCTCTTCATATAAATGTCTTGTGTGATGGTATGTTGTGTGGTTTCCACTTCCCTTGCTCTTTCATATTTTCTGGGAGGATATTAGTTTCCGGCAGTTAGAAATGACCATGTTGTTTGAAGCCTTTTATATTGTTTTCTGGGTTTTAATAAATATTAGTTGGGTCAACTTTGTTCTTAAGACTAATAAAATAAAAGAGGTGGGGGTCCTGTAATGAAAATTCCTAGTTCTTTTTTTTATGGTCTCACGATTTGAATGTTTTATCAAACATTGTTGTTTGACTCAATTTTATAGTGCATGTTTCCTTTGGATACTTGTTTCGGTTCGAGATCTGTCGTTCTGGCTTATGTTGGGTATTTGTGAAATAGCAATTGAGTACTGTAAGTGCATTGTGTATAGGTGAATGATGTTATTCCTGTCTCTATCTTTTTCTTTTAGTTCGTTTTAGGTTCTAGTTACCCTTCTCAGTTGGCTTAGTGTGTGCTTAGCTTGACTGATTTTTGAATTGAGCCAAGTTGGTATTACTCTCAAACTAGGTTAGTTATTTTTGTTATTTGTAAATCCCTCGAAGAAATATTTTATTCTTCAAGCGTCATGTTTGATCTTCATAATTTGGTATCAGTTCATGTTCACCGTTTGGAGATTATTGTCTTTGGAATCATCTTTTCTCCCTTGGTGACTGTTGTATGTTTTGAGGAATGTAGTTGATCCTATGGAATGTCTCCTTTAGACGTTACTCACATCTTTGGGATACCTTAAAATGTCGGAGTAAATACTCTTTTTCGTACCTTGATTTTGTTTCACATATGTTGGAGGATACGAGATCTACTTGATCATTATTGAGGAAGTTTTCAAATCTTAAAATTGGGAAGTTGGTTTTATGCGTAAGAAATTACTCTATGTTTTGCTCCTTAAAAATATTTAAATTTCATTCTCCTGTGATTAGAGGTTGGTGTATTTGGAAACTCATTGGTTGACTAGTTATTGTGATGCTCATTGTGATACGACCTCCTTGCTGTCATTTTAGTAGAATGGTTATGTGTTGACCAGAAAGGTTGATGTCAACTTGTGTTGATGGCAGATCCTTTAGAAGCTATGTATTCTATATGTTGTGCTCTTGTGAATGATTGAGTAAACCTCCTGTAAGATTTATAATGGTTATGTTTGGTCTTGTCAAGTTTTTACTTTTTCTTAAGACATTCTCTTGATTAGAAGAAAGTTTAATAGAAGGATTGTTAGGATAGGATGTGGCCCATACTAGGTCATTTGTGCGTTTCATCCCTTTTCTTTTCCAATTTATTTATTCTGTACTGATATAAAATTAATTGTTATAGGCACAACATCTTAATATTATTAAGTCATTTTGGTTTAGATATTCTCATGTCGATTGATTGTTCGGGATCTTACAGTGGAATAGTGAATCCCTGGCTTGGTGAACTAACTTAAACAAATAAGGGACAGATCACGTTTGAAACTAATTTTCTTCTTGTAATTGTTTTTGTTTCGAAATGTTATCTTGTTAAAATGATGGTCATTATTGTGATATAGGTGGAATTCATTATGATGGTTTATTAACTTCTCCTATGAGAAAATGATAATTAAATAGAGTTAGTGCCTTCCTTTTTTATTTTGACATTTTATGCTTTTGGACAACTCTTTAATTACTCTTGTTTAGACACTTGGATTATTTTCATAAGCAACGGTGCTTTTCTTCCTTGAAACAATTAGATAACAACATATTGTCTTAATGTTATAGCTTTTATCGTGCTCAGTTCTTGTGAACTGACCTGTGCTAACAAATGTGCAAGAGGATTTCCTGAGTAGAAAAGAAAAAAAAGAAAAGAGAAACATGTGTAGAAAGTGGATTCCGGCTTTCTTAGGAACTTGCTATTGTACGAATGTTTTTTTTTGGTTTTAAAACATTGGTATGGAAATTGTGGAGACTATTTAGAAGGCATTGCATTATAATTTTGTATTGTTCTCATGTAGGTTGTTGTTATCGTTTGAAATTCAATTTGAGAAATATTATTGTCAATAAGATTAAATGAACTTGTTTTGACATGCGTATCCTTCGTTAAATTTTCACTTTTCGGAATATGATTTATCCTTGAATTGTCAAACCTAATTCTAACTATCTAAACTTGAATCAACTTACATCGCTTTAGTTACCTTTGGTCATGTGTCGTTTGGTAGAGGACTATGTTTTGAATCTAGAAAAAAAACAAGAGAAACAAATATACCTTGTGACCCCACGTAAACTAATCAACAATCTCTTATTGTGGTGAGTCCTTAGAATGGTCTTAAGGTGAAATCAATGATTAAATCTTGGAAGATAATAAAATTATAATAAATAGAAGGAACTTGATTAAGAAACTCTTCGATCTATCTTACCCGTTGAAAATGTAAACAATATACTTATGTCTATCTCTTCAAGTGAAGCCCGAGTGAAACCTTTAATATTTCTGGTTAGACTCTTAACCCCAATGAAATATTTATTAACAACTAATAAGATCTTAATGATGAATACAAGATTTAGACAGTCATGTACTGTAAAAATAAAAAAAAAATGACTGCTTGAAAAGGTAAAACATATATGTTTAAAAGCAACAATGTTGTAAACAAATTGATGAAGTTAAGAGCCTTGAGAAATTAATTGCCCTCCTAACAAATGAATAAGTTAATCAAGTAAATGAAGCAACCTCTTACCACCCAATAATTGGTTTACACTGTATATTAACATTAGCAAGGTAGGGGAAAATTCTTCAAAGGAAACATGAATTTCAGATTCTCCTAACATGATTCCTCTGGGAAAAGAAAAGAATTTAAGAGTACTTATAGCTAAAACATGATTCTAAAGAAACTTTCTGTGGGAAGACCTTGTTTGTAAAATTACGTATTTTGGATGAACCATTGTGTCCTAAGTGTGTGCCTCATGTTTATCTGTAACCCAGTGTGGGTCCGTGTTGTGGAAAGCATGTCGTTAGCTGGTTGTATTCCCTGGAGAACTTGTGTAGTGTCGTATTATCTTCAAGCAAGTCAAAAAAAAATTATCCTGTATTTTATTGTGTTGTTTAATGTGTTTGAGTTGGTGGGTGTTACACTTGGTATCAGAGCATAGGTTCATGCTCTCAAACCTCTAGACCAAATTGGAGTTATGATGGTGTTGCATGATGGCGATAGTGCTACATGATGGGTTGCATGATGGTGAGGGTGTTTCATGATGGTTATAAATATTGGAAGAGTAATGTGTGTTAAGAGTGATGTGATCTATGTTGTAATTGTGATAGTGTGAACGCACATGATGTGTATGTCACTTAGTGCATATTTGTTATCATGTTGATGTGCTGGGGATGGGAGCATTCTCTCTCCTTCTTGTGGATTCTATGAAGAGTTCACGTGTGAATTACTTCTTGTGATGTGTGAAAAGAATTCTAATGTGGATGACAGAGTGTTGGAGCATCGTGGAATATTGTGATATGATGGTGTGCCCATGTGTTGTATGACTAGATTGATGTAAAGTGAAATGAGATGTATCAGGATGTTTTTACCATGTTTTGAAGAAATGTGTGTACCACCTTGTTATGTAGCAATTAATGTTATGGTTGTGATGTTACTATGTTCATCATATGTATGATTTGTGTAATATGTAATGATTCATGTTGTGATTTAGGGGCATACGGTGAGCATATGAACCCTATTGTATAGTGATTGCACTTACGGTGCAGAATGTGGTAAAGTGATGTAATGCACCCAGTGAATGTATGATTGTGATCTACCCTATATATGTACCATACGTAAGATGTTATGGTAGTTATGTGTGTGCCACCATTATGTTAGTGATGTTGTTGTATGTTATGTTGTGAACCTTACGCTAACCGACCCTAAAGGAAATCAGTAAAGTGTGTGTTTAGAGTGAGGAAAGGTGTACAATTGACCAATCAATAGAGCCAACCTTAGGCTTAGTAGATGGTGGACCGTGCTCTCCTCTCTCTCTCTTTATGTGGTTGTTTTATGGATACAACCTTAGTGTAGCTATGACTGTGTTTAGCCTTGTAGAAGTGGTGGCGGGATGATTCAGATAGAGGTGATGACAATTGTACTATTGATATTTTATTTTGCGAGCTGAGGCTCGATGTTCTGAGTGCCAGCAACTCGTTGAGTACCCCCTTGGTGGCCAGATAAGGCCACATAGTCATTGTAATGTGCTATTATTATATATGTATTTTATTTGTAAATTGAACTTTTTATGTTATTTCTGCAAGGACCAGCAGTTTTCTTGATTGTCATGTTTTACATTTTGGGCATTTCCTTGGTTTTGGTACTAACATGTGGATTTTGACACTAACTATGGCCATTTGGCCATTTATTTTGATTGGTTTTGGATCTTCTTTTAAATTTTAAGATTTTACCGCCTTGCCCAAGGCTTGTACCTTGCCACTTGGCATTTGGATCGGATTGCTATGCTGGTTCTATTATTCGTGATGTGTGGAATAGGGTCATGGGATGCACCATGGAATGGTTGGACCTATGGACCCGCTTCGTTGTATGGGGGTACGCCCCAAGGAGTTACAGATAACTAGCGGGTTGTTGAACCATGCATTATTATGTAACTTGGGTTAGGAGTGTTCGAACCCTATGTGTCTTGGGCCATGGGGACAACCGGCCTCCTTGAGGGAGTCATAAGAGACTTGAGGGAGGCATAAGAGATTTGAGGGAGGCATAAGAGATTTGAGGGAGGCATAAGAGATTTGTGTGTATGATTGGTGTTTCGGGATATATGTTGAGTTATTGTGATGTTTTGGTCGTGGTTTTATGATGTATGTGTTACTCATGTCAGTTGGATATGTTTTGTGATGTTGTGGATATGGCATTGATGCCCTTGTTGACCCTATGTACATATAGCTATTTTTGTGAGTTATGTAAAATCTTCATCTGTGGAATTGTGGAAATTTCAGGTTGTTGTAGTACACTTTTTTTTCTCGAGCATTATTTATCAGTCATAGTTGTGTGATAGGTACTATGTTATGTAGTCCGTGCATGTTTCCCTCTGTATATTGACTAATCTCTTATGATGTGGTACTAGTCTTGAAGTATGTACTTGTATGTTTGTGAAATTGTAGTGTTTTGTATGACCCCTGTAGGGTGTTTTATTAGCAGTTCATGTTGGACACCCACAAGAATGGATAAACTAAAACTCTACAACAATGAAATTTTAAAAAGAACTAAAACTAGAAATAATGATAATGGAAAGAGACTAATGAAATGATGAATAAGAAAGAACTGCCAATCTTCACAGAAACTTGAAAAGTTAAAATTTCTACCAAATGTCCCCAAGGCCACCCCGTGGTCGTGCTATAGCGTCTGAAATCTTAACCATAGAGTGTACCTTCTCCCTCATATGTTCCTCTTTGCTTACCATTTCTTTCCCTCTGGGTTATGTCGCATCGAGGATGATGCTTTCTTAAGGGGAGGAGAATGTAATGCCTCGTTTGGTTTCTACTTCTTTTACCCTATTGCTAAACTCCAAATGTTTATTTGAGCTTCTTTTGATCGTTGGGTGTTTACGATCTTGTTGTGAATTTAAATTAGGGTATTTTCTCCCAGTCTTACCTCCTGGTGCCATCGTCACTGCTTGCTAGTCGCTGAGGGTTCCCCGTAGCATCTTTTACGAGCTTGGTCTATTTTAGGCTTATCGAATTCTCGGTTAAGTGGTCTGCTGCCCTTGACGCTATTATATAAAGGCTCTAAAGGATATTTAAAAAAAAAAGAAGAAGAGTGTTTAGGACTTTTCTTTTAAGGCACCTAATATCAATTTAATTTAAAGATAAGTGTATATAATTATTTAATCAATTTTCCCCCCCGTAGGGACCTAACCTCGGCTTGCGTGGTAAGAGAGTATTCCTTATTTGTGTGGCGCCATTTGTAGGAGGGGACTGTTTTATTGTTTTATAATGTTGAAGGACCCTTAATCAATTCTAAAAATTAATGTTTTTATCTACCAGCCTTGTTCTTCCTGGCAAGCGACCTGTCCCTAAGCGTGGGCTCCAAAAATAAAATAAAATGAAATTTATTATCCTTGTGCCATGGTTAGCTGGTACTACCATGGGAGGCATAGCTTGTCACTTCTTTAATGGTAACTTTTAATTTCGTGTTTGGTGTGAGACAGTGGGAGACTGTATTTTATTCTTTTTTTGGTAGGGGTCTTGTTTTGTAGTGGTTGAAGCGCCTTTCTCCCTTGTTGGTGGTGGACAACATTGATTGGGATGGTTGTCTCATTGATTGTTTTTGCCTCAGTTTCCTGCTTCAGCCTGTACCTGGTTCTCCTGATAATGGCCGCTTAGACTATTCCTCTGTTTCATTATTTTATTGGGGGGCCTAAGCAAAAGAATGAGATGAAAATGTAGCTGAAGGCAGAACTGAGAGGAGAGAATAGGAGAGCAAGTTGAAGGTGGTGGTGGTAGGAGGCAGTGGTGTGTGTACACGCACTTCTCTTGGCATGATGTAAGAAATGGATTTTCCTTGAGAAGCTTGAACCTTGACATCCACTGGAGCAGGCGCTTGGCATGTAACTGTGCACCTTAATGCCTGAAAGGAACGTGGCCGCATAGGCTATTTTTAGCTTGTGGTTTCTAGCTGACTGGGTTGTGTTAAGAAATGGGGCATTGAATGTTTTTATAGATAAATGATTTCAAATGGTTTGTAGCCTCCTGCTTCCTTCCTCCCTGCTCGTGATTTCAGAGAAATGATTAATAGTGGGGCGCATGTTTTTAGTTTTTTTAACAAGTTCTTTGTCTTTTTTTTTCTACATGCCCTGGACTTTGTGTATCCTGCGCATGCCAAGTTTAGTTTTCTGCGTGGAAAAGTGATGGTGGAGGAAGTCTTGTGGGGACAATGTGGAAAATATTGGAGTGTATTCTTCCATGGAGGTTCTGGCCACTTTCTTTTGGATCTCAATCTCCTTGATTTCCTCCCTAGGCACGTGCAGCTAGAGCATGGACCAGTTCTTTCTCCTGATGCTTAGGATTTCGTGATGGTGGAAGGCACATTTTCCTTGGCTCAGACTGTAACCTGCTGAATGCCATGATGACTGTTCACGTGAAGAGTTTTGGTGCATAGTCCTTGTTTGGCTGGGACGTTTTTATTTCTTCCTATTTTCTAGTTGCTTTGCTGGGAGGACGTCATTACCCTTGTCAAGCTCCTTCTAGCACTGGCTGCGTGAATGCTGGTAAAGACAACTAGCCATTTTGGGACACCTGTATGGGTAATTTTCTGTAGATCCTTCTGTGCTCATCCTGTGTATGTGGCATCCCTAGAAACCACATCTCTTTGAGGCACTTTATCAGACAGTTTATCTTTCCTTCTGGTTTTACTCTTCCGCATTTTACATGCAATACAGGGCGCTGCAACTGAAGGGTGGGCTGAGCAGGTTGGGCATTGTTTTGTTGGTCATTTATGGTGGGAGAGGGGTCTTAACTCAAGCCATTTGTGCACAAATTTCTATCAGTGTTGTCCTAGAGACCACCTTTCCTTCAGGGTGTTGTGGATCTATGTTTTGGGGACTCCATACCCTGGCCGTAACCTGCCTGTGCCAAATTTGGCTGTGAGAAGAGTGTGGATGACCTAGCAGGCTGGAGGATAGTGGAGTGTGGGCTTGAGATGTTGTTGCAGACCCTGTCCATCTTGTGCTCGACTGCGGGAGCTTAATCAGGCACGATATTCTCTATACCATTGAGTCTTATGCTGTTATTTAAATGATTCATTAAATGACCCTGCTCTTCATATAAATGTCTTGTGTGATGGTATGTTGTGTGGTTTCCACTTCCCTTGCTCTTTCATATTTTCTGGGAGGATATTAGTTTCCGGCGTTAGAAATGACCATGTTGTTTGAAGCCTTTTATATTGTTTTCTTGGGTTTTAATAAATATTAGTTGGGTCAACTTTGTTCTTAAGACTAATAAAATAAAAGAGGTGGGGGTCCTGTAATGAAAATTCCTAGTTCTTTTTTTTTTATGGTCTCACGATTTGAATGTTTTATCAAACATTGTTGTTTGACTCAATTTTATAGTTCATGTTTCCTTTGGATACTTGTTTCGGTTCGAGATCTGTTGTTCTGGCTTATGTTGGGTATTTGTGAAATAGCAATTGAGTACTGTAAGTGCATTGTGTATAGGTGAATGATGCTATTCCTGTCTCTATCTTTTTCTTTTAGTTCGTTTTAGGTTCTAGTTACCCTTCTCGGTTGGCTTAGTGTGTGCTTAGCTTGACTGATTTTTGAATTGAGCCAAGTTGGTATTACTCTCAAACTAGGTTAGTTGCTTTTGTTATTTGTAAATCCCTCGAAGAAATATTTTATTCTTCAAGTGTCATGTTTGATCTTCATAATTTGGTATCAGTTCATGTTCACCGTTTGGAGATTATTGTCTTTGGAATCATCTTTTCTCCCTTGGTGACTGTTGTATGTTTTGAGGAATGTAGTTGATCCTATGGAATGTCTCCTTTAGACGTTACTCACATCTTTGGGATAGCTTAAAATTTCAGAGTAAATACTCTTTTTCATACCTTGATTTTGTTTCACATATGTTGGAGGATACGAGATCTACTTGATCATTATTGAGGAAGTTTTCAAATCTTAAAATTGGGATGTTGGTTTTATGCGTAAGAAATTACTCTACGTTTTGCTCCTTAAAAATGTTTAAATTTCATTCTCCTGTGACTTAGAGGTTGGTGTATTTGGAAACTCATTGGTTGACTGGTTATTGTGATGCTCATTGTGATACGACCTCCTTGCTGTCATTTTAGTAGAATGGTTATGTGTTGACCAGAAAGGTTGATGTCAACTTGTGTTGACGGCAGATCCTTTAGAAGCTATGTATTCTATGTTGTGCTCTTGTGAATGATTGAGTAAACCTCCTGTAAGATTTATAATGGTTATGTTTGGTCTTGTCAAGTTTGTCCTTTTTCTTAAGACATTCTCTTGATTAGAAGAAAGTTTAATAGAAGGATTGTTAGGATAGGATGTGGCCCATACTGGGTCATTTGTGCGTTTCATCCCTTTTCTTTTCCAATTTATTTATTCTGTACTGATATAAAATTAACTGTTATAGGCACAACATCTTAATATTATTAAGTCATTTTGGTTTAGATATTCTCATGTCGATTGATTGTTCGGGATCTTACAGTGGAATAGTGAATCCTTGGCTTGGTGAACTAACTTAAACAAATAAGGGACAGATCACGTTTGAAACTAATTTTCTTCTTGTAATTGTTTTTGTTTCGAAATGTTATCTTGTTAAAATGATGGTCATTATTGTGATATAGGTGGAATTCATTATGATGGTTTATTAACTTCTCCTATGAGAAAATGATAATTAAATAGAGTTAGTGCCTTCCTTTTTTATTTTGACATTTTATGCTTTTGGACAACTCTTTAATTACTCTTGTTTAGACACTTGGATTATTTTCATAAGCAACGGTGCTTTTCTTCCTTGAAACAGTTAGATAACAACATATTGTCTTAATGTTATAGCTTTTATCGTGCTCAGTTCTTGCGAACTGACCTATGCTAACAAATGTGCAGGAGGATTTCCTGAGTAGAAAAGAAAAAAAAAGAAGAAAGAAACACGTGTAGAAAGTGGATTCCATCCTTTCTTAGGAACTGCTATTGTACGAATGCTTTTTTTTTGTTTTAAAACATTGGTATGGAAATTGTGGAGACTATTTAGAAGGCATTGCGTTATAATTTTGTATTGTTCTCATGTAGGTTGTTGTTATCGTTTGAAAGTCAATTTGAGAAATATTATCGTCAATAAGATTAAATGAACTTGTTTTGACATGCGTATCCTTCGTTAAATTTTCACTTTTCGGAATATGATTTATCCTTGAATTGTCAAACCTAATTCTAACTATCTAAACTTGAATCAACTTACATCGCTTTAGTTACCTTTGGTCATGTGTCGTTTGGTAGAGGACTATGTTTTGAATCTAGCAAAAAACAAGAGAAACAAATATACCTTGTGACCCCACGTAAACTAATCAACAATCTCTTATTGTGGTGAGTCCTTAGAATGGTCTTAAGGTGAAATCAATGATTAAATCTTGGAAGATAATAAAATTATAATAAATAGAAGGAACTTGATTAAGAAACTCTTCGATCTATCTTACCCGTTGAAAATGTAAACAGTATACTTATGTCTATCTCTTCAAGTGAAGCCCGAGTGAAACCTTTAATATTTCTGGTTAGACTCTTAACCCCAATGAAATATTTATTAACAACTAATAAGATCTTAATGATGAATCCAAGATTTAGACAGTCATGTACTGTAAAAAAAAAATAAAATAATGACCGCTTGAAAAGGTAAAACATATATGTTTAAAAGCACAACGTTGTAAACAAATTGATGAAGTTAAGAGCCTTGAGAAATTAACTGCCCTCCTAACAAATGAATAAGTTAATCAAGTAAATGAAGCAACCTCTTACCACCCAATAATTGGTTTACACTGTATATTAACATTAGCAAGGTAGGGGAAAATTCTTTTCAAAGGAAACATGAATTTCAGATTCTCCTAACATGATTCCTCTGGGAAAAGAAAAGAATTTAAGAGTACTTATAGCTAAAACATGATTCTAAAGAAACTTTCTGTGGGAAGACCTTGTTTGTAAAATTGCATATTTTGGATGAACCATTGTGTCCTAAGTGTGTGCCTCATGTTTATCTGTAACCAGTGTGGGTCCATGTTGTGGAAAGCATGTCGTTAGCTGGTTGTATTCCCTAGAGAACTTGTGTAGTGTCGTATTATCTTCAAGTAAGTCAAAAAAAAAATTATCCTGTATTTTATTGTGTTGTTTAATGTGTTTGAGTTGGTGGGTGTTACACGTGAATATGGCATCATGACACTCTCGAAGTTAATCTAATTTTATGCTTACAGGAGAGAAAATTAATGAACTAAGAAATATTATGTTCCTATATTTTTTTCATATAATTATACATATGGATACAAATAAGGAATGTTATTACATTGAATTGTTCGTAATAGTGTGGGAGCAAAAAAAACAATTGATCCATATGATTAGCATATGTTTGTTAGATCATACCTTCATGCCTTTTAATGATTTGTAATATTGCATATAGAATTTTTCCACTGAGGACATTTTGTAAGGTTTCCTTCAATTTGGAATGAGTGTTACTCACTATTTAGCATGCATCATGTAGCCTCATTGCACCCAAATGTTTTGAGAAAACAAAGGCCAACAAGAGTGAGACCAATATCACCTCATGTTGTAAATCATATCCTTCTATCTGAGCTTGCACAACATAACCATACGACCAATCTAAATAGTGCAACATAGAAGGTAAAATAGTAAAATTGAAACAACATTGTCTTTGATTTCTCCGTAACTCAAAATTTACGAGTTTGGTCCAGAACTCTTTTCCTCATCAATTTCCTTGGACCAAGACTAAAGTTTTCTATTTCCATTACAAGTGTTTATTCCTGTTGGTGGCATGACTTGGAACATTGCAAGAAAGTTTCAATTAAATACTTCTTTTCCTTTAAAACAAATCACAAATGGGGTCTCAAACAATGTCAACATTAAAATATTTTGAAAGTTTCCCCAAAATATGGATTTATCCCTTGGTGTTGCTAAGCAATCATATATACTCTTTTTAAGGTAACAAAAATTGTGCTTCTCACCCATATCCTAGGCAATCCATATTTTAATCAAATATCAAAATCTTAAAAAAACTGTCATGTAGCCACAAAAACTCCATGCAATGGAAAGTTATCAGTTTCAACAATTCTTTATCAAAAACTAACCTGATATCATGCCTTAAAAGATCAATATCTTGGGACCTTACATTACCGTAACTCATCTATGAACAAGATCGTGCTATCCTACATTATAAATTCTCTAATGAACCTCTTGACATCCAATGGAAAAATATCAAACTAATAGCAAATTGTGGGTAGGGGAAAATCTTTCATTTGTTTAACACCAAGGACATAATCTGTTTAGAAATGCGCAAAATACTATATCTTGAGTATCACTTCAAATATGTGGAAAATAAGCATCGGGGTTGTAGTTTTGTAGATGTTGGTCATTACCATTCAAGATGGAATTAAAACTTTGAACAAAGAAAGATGCGTGGGGGGTAAAAGAGAAATCGATGGACCCTAATTTACACAAAATAATGATTTGTGAGAGTCTGGAAAGGCATCATGAAAACTTCCCATCAAATTATGAGAACTCTGGAACTATGTGCATCCCCTGCTAACATTATCTATATGAAAAACTTTGGGGTTGTCATCTACCATGAAACCGTTTGTTTGAAAAATGAAAAACCTTAAACTACCCATAGAGTCTCATTTTCCGCATGATTCATCTTCCAAACGAAAGACATTGCCGAGCCAAAATGGCATGACCAACAGAGAAATCCTCTTTCAAAGCTCAAAACATGGATCCATAATTTTCTCTGCTCAATTATGGGTCAAAACACTATGCCGCTTCTTTTAGAATGTTTAACTAATTACCTGTCATCCTATGCAGTAACGTTGTTGAAGGTAACAGTTCTTGACTCACTCAAACCCATGTGGTTCCAAATTAATGGGGTTGTACTTCTACATTTGCAACCTGCACTTGATAAATCTACAATGCAGGCCAGACTGCATATTATACCTCATACGAATTTACTGTACCAAAAGAAGAACATGCTCATGATATGACTACGTAGACTGTCCCCAATTTGTGGGAAACACAATAAATGATACCGTGTTGTGAGACAACTACAACCCAGATCGCAGACGCAATAAGGATGGGATATTTCTTAGTTTACGATTCCTGATGGGATTGGGAAATTTCAATGTCAATGCAGATTGCATTACATAGACAAAAGTGGGGTTAGAAATAGCCAATCGTTGTGGGTTTTCGTTGGGAGGAATTAAATTTGACATGTCAAAAGTTTTCAGATTTGCATTTCAGGTATAGCAGCAGTGCATCGAATTTAATATATAATATGGATGTCGATGGTATAACATCTGAAACGGACTTCAAAACATTAATATCTCATTCAATATTCTCTATACTTTTTTCCTGAAATATTAGCTTCATTAATCTTATCAAGCATAGAAATGTAATATATTGGCCATTTCAATATAGATATGAAGGCTCCAAAGTCATTGAAACCCGCTCAAAATAAAGGTTGAAATGTTCATTTTAATAGTTGCTAGGGTTAATAGATATCCTCTAACTTCTTTTTTAGAAACCTTTTTCGAGCCCCTTAATATTATTAAGCATGCATTGTAATGATAAGGTATCTTTTCTCTGAGAATAAAGGTTCCAGCCATCAAACTCAAATAGAGGTTGCATAGTCTATTTAATAGTACCCTAATCAATAATATGCCTCTTACAAACTTCTATTTCTTAGTTGTCATAGTTTTGTTAATATTATTACACATGCATTGTAATGATTGGCATTATCAGAAGAATAGCCTCCAGCGAACCCTAATTAAAATATCACCTAAAGATTTTTTTTAACAAATAAAATGCAAATATATCAGGCACAAATATACTCAACAATTTAGTGAAAAAAAATGTAAACACACCTAGCAACCTCTTAATATCATAGATGACACCAAGCTTAGGAGTATTTAATCATGTCACAACATATATGGCAAGATTGTTTTAGTTAGAATAAGGCTTCAAAAATTATAATTTTTAAAGAATAATTTCAACAAAGGGAGAAAGCAAATTAGCAACGATAGGACATATTTATCTCTTTTCTCCAATGTTCGAGTAAATTTAAAATGATCAATTAAACTATTAATTATTAAATATCATAGTTGACCTCCTTTTATAGATTTAAGGGGTGCAACATTCAATGACCCAGTTATCAAAATATTAATATGGATAAAAAGTTGTTTTGTTATTATTAACATAATTAAAGAATATTTTAAAGTACTTATTTTATGTGTATTTTGATTTTAAATTTATTCTGAAAATATTGATATTAGGTAATTATCTAATTTTGATGTGCATATTAATTCTACTATAGTAACTACGCCTCCTTATAGTAAAACACATACCAAGTTTTTTTACAATTTCCAAATAAAGTTAGAGAATCATGCATTTTATTAATTTAAAAACAAATAGAGGACAATAAATTCTGTAACAATACATTAAAAAATTTACTAAAAAACTTATTCCTGATTATTAATGAATATAGTAATGAACAGTACAACATTGATCAGATACCAAAATGAAAAGAAAAGCTAGGACTCTAAAAGTCTAATGAAAATGACACTAAAATAAATAAATTGAGATTTTCATAAGTCTCTCATGCTTCATCCAAGTTGTATGAAAACCATTTTATATGCTTCACCGTGAGGTATTAGATTCTTTGGTTCTATTACAATCTAAATGCCATTATCATCGATTCATAGGAAATGGACCATTACTCTAGTCATAAAATAATATATTTCATTTGAAGTTCTTCCACATAGTTGTACTTGCTCAATGAAACATGGTAGAAAAGGTTATTGGGAAATTATGTGAAAAGGGTCTTGAATGGTCACTTGTAAAAAAGTTTAACATGAAGAAATATGGTTGTAAAACAGTGAGGTAAATGGGAATACCTCACCTGAAATTTTACGGTCATATACCTTCCTTCGGAAACCCTCAAATAGTATTAATCTTATCACCACCAGTGCTTGGCACTTCCATGCGATGGGGAACCCTTGAAATCTATATATGTCTGTTGTTACTGATACCATGCCTAAGAAAACTATGCTAGCACATCGAGACGAACCGAAAAGTAAGGATCAATTTTTTATCTATTTCAACAAGCCACAGACCATTTGAATATAAAAATACGGGTATTACCGTTAATTCTAGGTGAATCAACCTGAAAATTCAAATTCTACCTAGAAATTTAGGTGAAATATAAAGTAACTTAACCCCTGAAAATCTAGTCATTATCTAAATTCAAAAATCTAAATATTTGTGAATTAAACCTATATTAGTCACTAAAATTTTAAGTACCATAAAATCTGACAATACGTTATATACTTGGTCTAAGGTACCAAGAAACTGACAATGATTTATAAATAGTTTCAAACAATCTTTTATCATGCTCATGTATGATAGTATCTATTTGACCTTGAAATTAGTTATCCTTTCAAACTCAAATCATTTACAATGATTTTAAGTCATATCTTGCATGATGTTAGGTCACCAAAATTAGCTCCCCTTCCCAAAGTATATTTCTATTTGAAACTTGTGTCATCTTTAATCCTGATGGAGGCTCAAAATGTATCAATCAATGAATGAGTGGTCATGAAATCACATATAACACCCACTTTCAAAAAGACCTTATTTATGTCAATGGGGTGATCAAAGAAAAAAGGTGGAATTATTCTAAGCCGAATATAATATGTTATAGCTAAAGTGACAGTAAATGAATAATGCTAAGTAAGTAAATAAAGTGACTCAAGCAACTAAGTAATAATAGATATGTGAATCCCTAATGAGAAAATAGCTTGAATAAGAGCCTTTAGTTGATTTAATGAGGGTGCTGGACAGATATTCATAATGAGAAGCATGGAAAATAGGTGGAGGAAACGATTACACAAAATCCTACGAAAGCACAGTTACAGGCTCTATGGACTGAACAGGGGTGCCTGGAGTGGGACAAGGGCGTACGTGGGTGCCTTGGTCTATGTAGAAATAACTCAAAAACCCTCCTCTAAGGCTGTGTCGATGGGTTCACACTTGTTCACCTGTGTTCTCTTCTTGTCACACTAACTTTTTGTCAACTGTCGTTAGAGGTCACTACAATACCTGCAATGAAGGAAGCACCTATAAAACCATCAAGACAAGACATCAAATACCCTAATAAATAAAGATGTAATACGGAGGGGTCAGATTACCCCTCGGCGTATCTACAATGGTAGACTTCACTAACCAAACGATTCACTACATATCATAGACCCCTTATAGTTATGTCTATGTGTGTGTGTGTGTGTGTGTGTGTGTGTGCCCTGTGTGTGTGCAATCATGCCCTGGGTTGCTCTTATGTCATTGACACTTTTTCTGGTGGTGAGCATACAGTAACTAAATGTAGAAATGTAATAAAATGTGTGGATGAATAACAATAGAACTTCCTCTCCTAATGCAATGTGATGCAGATGAAATAGTCATGTGCCTTGTGATGGAGCTAGATGGATGCAAATGGAGCCTTTGATGGATGTAACCTTAGGTGGAGATAGTAGATGCTTATTTCTTAGTTCCTTATTATGATTATTTGGTTATTTGGAGGTAATAACATTACAATGAATCCCACAATTATTAAAACTGTGCAAATGTTAGGAAAATAAGAACTTTCACACCACCAAGATTTATTAGCAGTTTTTCATTATAATACAAAATTTCTCAACAAAGAATCACATAATTAGATATTAATAGAGGACTAACCCGCAAGGTAAAAACAATGACTATACAACAACCAAAAAATACAACTCGAAATGCCATTTTAGGAAAAGAGAATGATTCATTTCATGAGATTCTTAAAGCTAGAAAAATATCAAAATGGGTCGTGTTTATCATGCCTGATTTAGGCTTTCCCATGCACAAACACATCTACCAAGCCCTTACAATAGAAACATCAGGAAAATCTCACCTATTTTGTTTGTTGGACATTTGTGCTCTACTCCAGGCCTCCGATTTGACACATTTTTGGTGTAGGTGGCTACAGCCAAATGGAGATCTTCCTATGACTGACATTTGCTTGAAAGTTTTAGATCCTTTTAACAAAGTCCAGATTTGTTGTGAGTCCTGAACAAAAATAGTCCATGCGGCCACCACCTTTTGGGCGTTTCATTCAACAAAACAAATTCCAAGTGTATTCCTTATTTATGGCATTAAAAAATTTATAGGCGGCCAACAACACACCACTTAGCCAACAAGCAACAAAAATCTAGCATGAGGTAATAAGATTTAACCAAACACACCGATCAATAACTTTATTGGGTAAAGAGCATGTACCGAGGGCCAGGTCACTACCAAGGGTGGGTGAATAATTTAAATCCAATCAATAAATTTTACATTCTCCCTCCTAAAGGTTGGCGCCACCAAAAGAGCCATCTCCTACCTCCCACGTAAGGCAAGAATAACCACGATTGTTCCAAGGTTAGTCTTAGGTGGGTGATAAATAATAAAACCTAGATCAAAAATAGTAGGTCCCCTTTTTAAAAGAAATGCTCTACACACCTTTGGAAAGGTCTCAATACGCCTTTAGAGCTATTACACAAAAGCATCATTCAACAACACATTTAAATCGAGAAAATGATTAGTCTTCGATGAGAAAGTTCATAAAAGATGTTACAAAGAGCCCTCAATAGTCTAATAAGCATTTACGACAACACAAGATGGTATGAAAAAATGAAAAGAAGTTAAATTTACTTCACAACAAGATCATAATTCCATAACAATCATATGGAGCACATTACAAACATTCAATGTTAGTAACTCTGGTCAAAGAAGAAAGAACGGGAGTCAACACTAAAAGTGGCATTACAATTATGCTCAACAAAGAATATCTTCCGCATAACGAAGAGAAATATGTAGAATTCATTATGTGTTATGATAAAAAGGAGGATATTCATGCAATGAAGTTAAAAATCCATAATGTCCTTAATTGTATGTGATGGTCATGAAATGTCATAGGACTAAGGGAAAATAGGGGAATTCCCTGGGAGTCGTGAAAATATGTAAATATTCAAAGATCATTTTACTAAGGCTAGCATGAGAAAAACATTCAAAAGGACGCTAAATGAATAAAAATTCACATCTATTCATGAAATGAATATGGTAAATTGAATTCAATTGAATAATTTAGAGTTCGCTCACTATATTATGATGTCTTATTAAAAAGAAAAGGAATACACAAAGAAGAGAGGAGAAATTAATAAAGATATATCAAGAGGATATGTGAAAAAAGAGGAAGTGAAAGCTCAAGTAGATTTGAATGTCAAGTTGGTGAAGAAGAATGAAGAGAAATAAATGCATAAGCAAAGTGTAAAGCACAGGTGTGCAGAAACAAGAGAAAGAAGTGAAGAATAATTTATATTCCATCATCATGTTGAAGAAAAAAAAAAGTGGGTGGATCTTTGCATTTCTGAGTTTGTGTTTAACCTTGGGGATTGGTGTCTCTAATAAGTTGGTTCTCATGAATCAAGCCGAGTTGGTTTTCAGTCTTGGGGATTGATGTCTCCAGTTATTTTTTGCTTAAAAATCAAGCTGAGTTGGTGCTCGGCTTTGGGGATTGGTGTCTCCAGTAAGTTGATGCTCACAAATCAAGTTGAGTTGGTGCTTGGCATTGATGATTAATCTCTCAAAAGGGTTGGTTCCTATTGTATATATCTCCCTCCCTAGGTAAATATAGACAAGCAGAAGGATATGAAAATCAAGGAAACTCAAAGTGTCGACATGCAAAAATTCGTGCCCTGGCGCAGGATGGCGGCGCACATCAGAAGGTGTCGAAATGCAAAAATTCACGCCCTGGCGTAGGATGGGGGCATACATCAGAAAGTTTCAACATGGGAAAATTTGTGCCCTGGTGTAGGATGGGGGTGCACATCAGAAGGTGTCGACATGCAAAAATTTGCACCCTGGCACAGGATGGGGGCGCACATCAGAAGGTGTCGACATGCGAAAATTCGCGCCATGGCGCAAGTTAAAGGCACAAAGAGGAAAATTTCGACTTGAAAATGGATGCGCCTATGGCGCAGGTAAGAAGATGTCGACATGAAAATAGACGTGCCGAGGCGCATCTTCAGGAGGCAGAACATTTTGAGTGTTGACACCCCGACAAGAAGCAAACCCTAACACAGATATTCAAATGGCCATAACTTTTCATAGGGAGCTCGGATTTAGACAAGGTTGGACTTTTTGGAAAGATTAATTGGGTGAGAACAATTTCTTAAAAAATGAAAAATACAATTCGTCACTTTTTGGGTTTGCTAGGGTTCTCACCTACCGCCATAATGAGATGAGTTAAATACAACCTAGAGGTGTTTGGGGTAGATTTGGAATCCCTCTCTCTTCCCTCTCTCATTCTTCCTATAAATTGTAAGGAGGGGCTTCTTTCTAAAGGTTGGAAATTCTTGTTTTTCCCCTCCCTTCTTCTCTTTGGTAGGTGAATTTGTGGATTTCAAACCTCCCATCTAAAACTGTAATGCAACTTTGCCTCTTGGCATTTTGTAGTGTATTGTGTCAATCTTTGGAGCAAATAATGCATGTTTGTGGAGGATTCTCAACCCTCTCTGTGTTCATTTGCATCCTCTTGATCTTTCACTGCAAATTTGGTTATCTGTGCATGATCTTGCATTGCATTTTAATGGTTTGTGTTTATTGGCAAGACAGGTGTTCTTCATTCCTCGGTGCATCACCTTTGTTAGTTTAAGTTTATTTTATGCATCCTCTTACCCTATCTCCTTGGCAAGTTAGATTAGGTTTTTAAGTAAACCCTCTACATTTTTATGTGTGTATCTGAACAGAGGAATAGGAACCAGCCTTCATCCAGAGAGCTTTCCCGATTTACAAGATCCCACACTTTGGAAAAGCTCCATGTTATGCAATCACACTGAGAGTCTCAACCCATCGAGTTGCAGACATTCAGGGGTGTTGTGATTCACCATCAACAGTTTTGGAATTCTCGATGGGACCAAGAGGTCATTCCACAAGATTTGAAGGAATTTTCAAGAAATTTGGAGTTGGACATTACAAGTTTTACAATTTCGGAATTTCTTTTACCTTCCAGGCTGAACTCCAAAATCAATTTTCAAAGGCTTAACTTGCTCAAACCAAGTCAAAATTTCACCACCTGATAGATATGGGGGTAATCTTCAAAAGGGTATCTTTATTTTTTGAAATTTTGATTTTTGAATTTTTAGAGTTTTTTGAATTTCAGATTTTGGGATTTTGGGAGTCTTGCATTTTCAGGTTTTCGGGACTGTCATTCCAAATCAAATTCCAAACCCTAGAATCTCAAATATACAGGTATTTCAAAATTTTGAGTTTAATTTTTTTCGAGGTTGGTGTGTAACTTGGAAAAATCCAGCCTTTTGAGGCTCGTTCCCCAACACATCTGGCGACTCTGAAGGGATAGAATTCAATGGTGTAGCAGCAAAAGTTGCCCAGACATATGAGAAGAATTCGAACCAGGTCTGATACTTGAGAAGAGGGGCTATTTTTCCACTTGCAACTATCACCAGGAAGAGGAAGAAGACTACAAAGATCACCATCTCCACCTAACAAGACTTTATCAACCCCTCCACCTGGTAGACCTTTCATCCAATCAACAAGGGTTCTCAGGCCAATCAGAATGGTGCAAAAAAACCCTTTTTTCAACTTCACTAGCAGTAGCCCACTTGCCCTCAATGCACAGAATCCAACTCTAATTGTAGCATTGAAGAACATTCCATTTTTCACTGGAGAAAATCATACCACTCTTGGTGATCATGTCAAAGACATTGCTAACGTTTGTGCAATCCATGAGATAAATGAAATGGATGTTGTTGTCAAATTGTTGGCATCGTCGTTCAAAGGGAAGGCATTGCAATGGTTTTAGGGGCCTTGGAGCTGGTTCTATCCAAAATTGGAATCAGTTATGCATAGTTCTCCATGAGCAGTTTGGAGAAAAGGGAGACAATTTGTCTCTACTTGAACAATTGACAACTATCAAGAGAGCTCCCAATGAACAACTGACTGACTTCAACTTCAGATTTCAAAGGTCTTGGGATAGGATTCCAGTGGCCGTTAGGCCAACAGCTGAAGGTGCTTTTCTATATTATCTTAAGGCTTTGAATTTTGATATTTCTATGTTAATTCAATCTATGGGAGGCACAAGCTTACCTGCTGCTTATAGCATTGCCATTAGGGCTGAAAACTGTTTTATTCAAGCTAGTAAGTTAGCTCCTAGGCCTCCCATGCCCTTGTATCCATACTTAGAAAATCCAAACACTAGTCAAGCACCCACTTTGGCTCCTATTCCCACTCCTAGAAATCAAAGTTCAATTGAAACTTCTACTTCATCCTCTAGTGCTTCAAATGAACTTCAAGAGGTCATGAAACAATTACAAAATTTTGGAAATGAGCTAGTTACACTCAAGAGGTAGCAAGCCCAAGGCTTTAAACCTTCTTATCAGCCTCAAGCTCAACCTAATAGGCCACCATACTAGCCCAATAGGCCGCCCAATCTAGCTACAAATCAAAGCCAAGTAAGGCCTCCTGCTAATAGACCATTTCAACCTTATAACCCCAATGTTGCATCTACTTCTAAAGCATTAGTGCCAGTACAAAAAAACATAGCTCAAAAGTATGATTGGTGTTTCCCATGCAATGAACCTCACAACCAATCTATGTGCTTCAACGATGATTTAAACAAAGCCTTGATGGTGAAAACTACTGGCATAGAGGGTGAAGTGAGTCAAGAAACAAATCAGCAAAAAGGGACATCTTAGCAAAACACAACTCCAAATGATACCGCACTTGTGAATTGGCAAGCTGATGATTTTTGTGGCATGAATCAAACAATTTCTCATAGTGTAGCAACTAACACAAGATCAAAGAAGAGGAATATTGGTGAAGTTCAGTCATTGGTTCCAAGTGATCTACAACCTTCTATCACTCCATAAGGTGTTGGTAAGCAAGATACAGCTCCAAACACGTAGGGACAACCCCAAACCACCTTCAAAACCAACTCAAATGCTAGCTGTTACTGCCCATAGCGTAAGAAAGGAATGTGCAGGCTAAAAGACGGCAAAGAGATCTTTCATCCCCATTTCAGCATCATTGATCAAATGAAGAAGGCAAATGTGAATATATCAATGTGGGAATCTTTATCCATTCTAGGCTAAAGAGATCTTCTACAAGCTGCCATGAAGAATTGGTCAAATTCGAACCAACAGGCCCATATGCAAGAGAATGTCTTCACAACTACTACTCAGACTGAAGGGAATCATGAAGGAAAACAAGGTAAAGTTTTGAAGCCCCCTCCATTCTATGTTTCATTAATCATTGGGGATAAACTAGTACACAATTGCATGATTGATTCTAGGGCAAGTAGTTCTGTCATGCCCAAGCAAATAGCTGATCAGCTGGGTCTCCGATTTGAAGTCATATCAAAGGGGGTAGGGTAATTAGATGGGAAAACAATAGCAACGGTAGGAGTAATTAAAGGTTTGAATCTTATCTTGCAAGCATACCCCAATGTTACCGTTTCTGCAAGATGTATCAATGATAGATTTGACCTACCGCCACTCTTTGCCCTATGCTTATCAAGGGATTTCACAGATAGAATCGGTGGATATTTATCTACAGATTGGTCACACATGATGTTTCAGGATGAGTTATGGCACCAAAGTCAATAATCAGATCCGAAACAATTGCAAACTTTCACATTCAGCCTCATAGTCCCAGCCAAATCAATCCCAATTGTTCAGCATTTGATCAAAAAAATTATCCAAGCACAGATAAAGCTTACACCAAAGTTGGAAGCATCCCAGATTTGACTCTTGACGAATGGGGAAGCAAGGTACATGCTTTTGATCCCTACCAAGAAGTAGAAGAATCTGAGATAGGAGTCTATTACATACATTGAAGAAAACCATCCTATTCCTAGCATCACCAAACAAGACCACAAGGATGAAAATGAGATATGGCAGTTGTTTTTTGATAGATCAAGGAGTAGGCAAGGTGCAGGAGGAGATGTTATGCTTGTTTCACCTCAAGGCGTCAAATATTTTTCAGCTTTCCATTTCTAGTTTTTTCCTGTTCAAACAACACGGCTGAATATGAGGCCTTGATTCATGGACTTCATTGGGCCAGGAAAAGGGGCATAAAGAACTCGCAGGTGTTCGGGGATAGCGATCTAATCATCAAATAAGTTAGGGGACAACATGCTACAAAGAATGCCCTACTGAAGAACTGCAAGAACAAGGTATGGGACCTCGTTGAGGATTTCAAATCTTTCAACATTATCTCCATACCCAAGAAGAAAAATGAAGTTACAGATAGGCTTGCAGCAGTTGGAGCAATGTTTAATCTGGTTAAAAACATCAAAAGGGGAAAAACACAACCACATATGCATGTGATTGTGAGGCCATTAGTTCGAGATAATAACACAAGCTGGAAGGTGTTTGAGAATGATCAACAGATCGTCAATTTTTTGCAAGAAGATGGCTGAATTCTTAGTTAGGAATTAGGATAGACTAGAGCATCAGTATGATGATCAAGTAGTGTAGCTGCGGACAAACAAACTTCCCAAGGGTTTAGTAATGTTAGAGTTCTATCTTCAACCCTAACGACCAGTTCTGTAAGGAAAAGGCTAACATACAGGTCAAGAGAGAAGATTAAGAGCCAATTCCGGTTGGGGAAGGCAGAAACACTTCGAATTGGTAAAGTGGGCACTAAGCAGGAAGAAATTAGATTTCATACAGCTTTGCCAAGAATTTCCAGATGTCTTCGCTTAGAGCTATGAAGACTTGAGAGGATTCAATCCAAAGTTGGCACAACATACCATAGAATTGGATCTAGATGCTAAGCCCATCAGGCAGAAGCAGAGACTAGTCAGCCCTCACATTGAGCGTTTAATGAAGAAAGAGATAAAGAATCTAATAGAGGCAAACATTATATTCCCGATCAAGCACTCAAGCTAGGTTGTAAAAAAATGGTTCCGATCAGGAAGAAGAGTAGAGAAATCAAGTTGTGTGCAGACTTCCGAAACCTAAACAAGGCATCTCTCAAAGACCATTACCCACTTCCTTCAATGGAACAAATATTGCAAGTGGTGTCTGGTTCAGAGAGATTCTCTCTCCTAGATGGCTACTCAGCGTATAATCAGATAATGGTGAAAGAAGATGACCATTTCAAGACGAATTTCACCACCAAATGGGGCACCTATGCCTACAAGAGGATGCCATTTGGGCTATCAAATGCTGAAGCCACTTTCCAAATGGTGCAATGGTTATGGCATTCAAGGGATTGATCAACAAAATAGTTTTGATATATCTTGACGACATCAGTGTATTCTTAAAAAATGTAACAGATCACCTCTTTCATTTGAGGCAGGTATTTCAAAGGTGTAGAAGATTTGGGGTATCATTGAATCCCAAAAAATACGTATTATTGGCTCTTGAAGGAAAACTTCTCGGCCATATTGTTTCAAAGGAGGGGTTGACAATTGACCCATAAAGAGTTGAAGCAACTTGAGAGTTGCCATTTACAAGTCATAAGAAGGCTCTTCAAAGCTTCTTAGCAAAGATAAATCTTTGTCCACCGGTTTGTTCCAAACATTGGCAGCTCTCGTAAAGCCAATAACGCTGATGTTAAAAAAGAGCATGGAATTTAAGTGGACATCTAAAGGTAAGGAAATTTTTGACGCAATAAAAGAAGCTATATCTCAAGCTCTGACTCTCGTTAATTGAGACTTCTCCAATGATTTCATATTATATGCCTTCAATGGTGGAGACACAATTTTTGCAATCTTGGTACAACAAAACAAAGAGGGGTTAGAACAACTAGTTGCTTTCTTCAGTCGAGGCTTGGAGGAATACGAAACGAGGTACTCTTTCATTGAAAAGCATGTCCTTGTAGTGATCAGGAGTCTTAAATAAATTCAAGCACCTAGTCTCAAACAATAAGCTCCAATTGTTGGTCTCTCATACGGGAGTCAAGGACTTCCTTCTAAACAAGGATCTAAATGAGAAACATGTACAGGATGCATCACCCATGTCATGGAATATGACATCGAACATCAAGGTCACAAAGCTCGTACTGTGGAAAGGGATTATGTGAACAGCTAGCCTTAAGTCAGCAAGTTGAAGTAAGAGATGATAAAGAGGCTGTCTTGGTACTACAGGATGGTCAAGAACAAGAAAATGATGATGTTCCCGCTCCTTTTTGGACTTAAAATATGATACACCTCTTACAGGCAGGCCTATCCCCTCCAGAAATGAGAAAAGCAAAAAGGAGATACGTTAGATTACAAGCCATTCCATATGTGCTTGTTGATCATTTTTTTGTTCAAGAAAGACATCAATGGAGTTCTATTGAGGTGCATTGGGAAAGGTAAAATTGAGAGAGTGTTATGAGATTTTCACGATGGAGATTCTAGAGGACATTTTGCCCCACAAGTAATAGCTCTCAAGATAATGAAGGCAAGGTATTATTGGCCCACAGTATTTAGTGACTGCTATACATGGATAAGAAAGTGTAAGAGACACGTGCACTCTTCACAGGCAAAGAAAGACTAGCAGCACTTCCATTGCACCCAATTTTGGCTAACCAACCATTTATGCAATGCGGATTGGACTTCGTCAGGGTCATCAATCCAAACTCAAGCCAAGGCCACAAGTGGATTCTCATGAAAATGGACTATTTAACCAAGTGGACCGAAGCAGTAGCGCTCAAAGAAGCAAATGAGTCTAACATACTAGACTTTTATGAAGGAATAGTGACCAGGTTCGGTGTGCCGGCCACTATCATATCAGATAATGAATTGGAATTCATAGGTTCCAGGATTACATAATGGGCTATCAAGAATGGAATCTACTTAAGCACCTCTTCCAACTATTACCCACAAGGTAATGGACAAGCAGAGTCCACAAACAATAATTTGCTAAAAATCGTCAGAAGGACCCCGGATGAAAACCAAAGGACATGGCACAGCAAGCTAAAATCAGCATTATGGGCTGACAGAATAATGCTAAAGAGGTCTATTGGTAATTCTCCGTACAAGTTAGTCTATGGGAAAGAGGCAGTATTGCCTATATCATTAGAATTGCCAGCATTGGAGCTCATGAAGTAGTTGGAGTTGTCTGAGTTCGAACCAATGGAGGCCAGGTATGTAGAGTTGATGGAATTGGAAGAAATAAGAGAACATATAGTTCAGACGATTGAGAAGAATCGGGCATAGTAAAAAGATGGTTTGATAAGTAGGTGAGAGCAAAGACCTTCTAGGAAGGGGAGCTAGTCTTGAAATGGGATGCAGATCGGGAAAAACAAGGAAGGCATTCCAAGTTTGATGCGATTTGGAGTGGCCCCTACATGGTCACAGGATGTAAAAGTAGTAATGCCTTCCAATTGTCTACATTGAATGGAGAAGAACTCCCGATTCCAGTTAACGGAATCTATCTTAAACATTGCTACTAAAAGGAAAAGGTTTACCCTTGTAAATATTAAACTAGATTTTAATTCCTCTAAGTGCGGATGCACATTGTCTTGTTGTAGTTAGGTTTCAATTTCCCAAAATTCTTCGGCACAGGTTTTGTTGCTCTCAGATTTAATTTCTACAGTTCAGCATGCTCTCGAAGAAGGAGTTATGGTATCAAGCTCGAGATCAGATATCAGGATGGTTTCAGGTTATTGCTTATGACTCCATGCCCAATGGATTGTTAGAAGGCCATTAATCTTCTACCTAGCAGGCAGGTGATCCCGTTGAGTCGCCAAATTGTTGTATATATCTCCCTCCCCAGGTAAATATAGAAAAACAAAAGGATATGGAAATCAAGGAAACTCAAAGTGTTGACATGCGAAAATTCACACCCTAGCGCAGCATGGAGGTGCACATCAGAAGGTGTCAACATGCCAAAATTCATGCCCTGGCGCAGGATGGGGGCACACATTAGAAAGTGTCGACATGGGAAAATTCGCGCCATGGCGCAGGTTAAAGGCGTAAAGCGGAAAATGTCGACATGAAAATGGATGTGCCTATGGTGCAGGTAAGAAGATGTCGACATGAAAATAGACGCGTCGAGGTGCATCTTCAGGAGGCGCAACATTTTGAGTGTTGACACCCCGATAGGAAGCAAACCCTGACACAGATATTCAAATGGCCATAACTTTTCACAGGGAGATTGGATTCACACAAGGTTGTACTTTTTGGAAAGCTTAATTGGGTGAGAACAAGTTCTTCAAAAATGAAAAATACAATTTGCTACTTTTTGGGTTTGCTAGGGTTCTCACCTACCGCCATAATGAGATGAGTTAAATACAACCTAGAGGTGGTTGGGGTAGATTTGGAATACCTCTCTCTTCACTCTCTCATTATTCCTATAAATTGTAAGGAGGGGCTTCTTTCTAAAGGTTGGACATTCTTGTTTTTCCCCTCCCTTCTTCTCTTTGGCAGGTGAATTTGTGGAGTTCAAACCTACCATCTAAAATTGTAATGCAACTTTTCCTCTTGGCATTTTGTAGTGTATTGTGTCAATCCTTGGAGCAAATAATGCATGTCTATGGATGATTCTCAACCCTCTGTGTGTTCATTTGCATCCTCTTGATCTTTCACTGCAAATCTAGTTATCTGTGCATGATCTTGCATTGCATTTTAATGGTTTGTATTTATTGGCAAGACATGTGTTCTTCATTCCTCGGTGCATCACCTTTGTTAGTTTAAGTTTATTTTATGCATCCTCTTACCCTGTCTCCTTGGCAAGTTAGATTAGTTTTTTAAGTAAACCCTCTACATTTTTATGTGTGCATCTGAACAGAGGAATAGGAACTGGCCTTCATCCGGAGAGCTTTCCTGATTCACAAGGTCCCACACTTTGGAAAAGATCCATGTTATGCAATCACACTGAGAGTCTTAACCCATCGAGTCATGAAATGTCATAGGACTAAGGGAAAATAGGGGAATTCGCTGGGAGTCGTGAAAATAAGTAAATATTCAAAGATCATTTTACTAAGGTTGACATGAGAAAAATATTCAAAAGGACGCTAAATGAATAAAAATTCACATCTATTCATGAAATGAATATGGTATATAAATGAATTCAATTGAATAATTTAGAGTTCTTTCACTATATTATGATGTCTTATTGAAAAGAAAAGGAATACACAAAGAAGAGAGGAGAAATTAATGAAGATATATCAAGAGGATATGTGAAAAAAGAGGAAGTGAAAGCTCAAGTAGATTTGAATGTCAAGTTGGTGAAGAAGAATGAAGAGCAATAAGTGCATAAGCAAAGTGTAAAGCACGGGTGTGCAGAAACAAGAGAAAGAAGTGAAGAATAATTTATATTCCATCATCATGTTGAAGAAAAAAAATAGTGGGTAGATCTTTGCATTTCTGAGTTGGTGTTTGACCTTGGCGATTGGTGTCTCTAATAAGTTGGTTCTCATGAATCAAGCTGAGTTGGTGTTCAGTCTTGGGGATTGATGTCTCCAGTTATTTTGTGCTTAAAAATCAAGTTGAGTTGGTGCTCGGCCTTGGGGATTGGTATCTCCAGTAAGTTGATGCTCACAAATCAAGTTGATTTGGTGCTTGGCATTGATGATTAGTCTCTCAAGAGGGTTGGTTCCTACAAACATTTGTAAAATAATTAATTTTTTGACTAGATTTTGAAATTAAATCCAATAAATTTCTTCTCTATATTTTTTCTCCCTAATGGGTTTCCATATAAATACTATGTTTCACAACATTTATATCTTATGTAATTGTAGGAATGTTAAAGTTTAAATTATCAAAATTGGTTAGTATAGATTCACCCGTTCTTAGTATAAGTGTGTTTTCTATAATTGGTATCAAAGCGGGTTCCTTTTGAAAAGTCTAATCAATGGAAGGTATATCTCATAAACACACATGACAAGTCAAGAAGGTTTTTCCTCAAATAGAGATTCATTTTTTTATGGAACTAATTATTCCTTTCCTAGTATAAGGATGCACACCTATCTAATGGATCTTGGTTTGATATATGGAAATCTACTGTTAATGGTTACATAGTTCTAGCAACTCTATTAGCAGGCATGTAGAACGCAATGTAAGTTTATCATAGTAGGTTGGCAGAACTCTATGTTAGAATAGCATAACTATTACATCATTTTTAGCAACTATTTTAACTCCCCATTTTTATGAATAGGTTACCAAATTTCTATTTTATCTTTCTTCCCGTGGTGTATAAATTATGCTCCGTATTGGTGAATAAATGATTAAGTTTTCATGTTTGACCACAATCTGGTATCAGAGTGGCAAACCAATTGCATTATTTGTGATTTGTGCTTCGATTAGGAGATAACAAGCATTACACTCCCCTGCATACAAAATATTAGTAACCAACTTCATTTTTCCTTGGACTCGAGTTCCAACCTTCTCCCCTGCCTCTGACGTAGAGCTGACCGTCCAAGCAGTTCCAAAACGAGCTATATAGAATTACAAGCGCAAAACTTCCATCATTGACCCACACCTTGTATTGATAAGCCAACGACGACTCTTGTCGACTACCAATGGAAAAATCAATAGAAAAACAGAGAGCCTTTGCAGACTTGTTTACCGTAAAAAGATAAACCAGTGGAATAAGAGTAGCGAGATGCAGAAACATTGAGCATTGAACGTGGACCTGTTAAATGTCTTGATTACTGCATGGAGCATAGCGAGTCATCTCAACCTGTGTTGATTTGACCATGAAGGTGTGACTATTCCTTGCTAGAAGTTTTTCCCATGTAAAGTGTGGAGACATCTCAACCTGCGAAGCAAGTCTTTTATTTTGTTGTTAGCACATGTGTGGCGGCCATTTCCTATCAAAAACAAATTCATGTTGTCTCTAGCACCAACCCAAGTTCAAGTCCACCAATTGTGTGAGGGGTTTTCTCACTGTATTGTTGCAGGGCATCTTGTAGAGCAAAGAGGTGTCCATAAAACAACAAAATCAAGATACAACGTAGACTACGAAGACGAGGTTGAATGTTCCAAGAAGTATTCTCGTTTCTAGCGGGTGATTACCGAGCATGAGTAATAAGACTTATAATTTTTCAATAATTTTTTGTTACAATGTCTGCTCAAATATTACTTATGTCTGACGCCCAACTTCTCGAAGGGGAAAAATTATACTGCATAGAAAAAAAGATGTGTACCATCCTTCAGTTTAAGGGACTATCAGGGATCGTCATAAGATCTTAGCCGGTCCCTACTAACCCTGATGAGCTTATGAAATATGAAAACGCTGATGCCAAAGCCTTGATGCTTATTATGTTAAGCATCAATGATGATGTGCAACCACAAGTCCCAGATGAAGATGCAATGAAAACAACATGGGATAAATTATTGACCATCTATGAGGTGAAAAATCAAACAAAGATCCTCCATTTGCATTCGAGGCTTCACACACTATCCATGGGGTCTGAAAAGAAATTCGATAAATTCTTACGTTGGGTGGTTGATTTATAAATGAAACATTTAGCACTCAGTGAGACAATTGACAATTGAAAACATTTAAGTTGGCCTAACAAAATATTACAACACTTACATTTATGATTTTCAATATCATAGCCACACCTTTGTCTCTTAGAAATATTGAATCCAATGGAGAAATTGACCGTGAAATGGTATTGAGTTGGTCCTTAAAAGTATTTCTATTCTTTGAGTTGTGTTGGTATTTGTGTTGTCCAACTATGAATTTACTAGAGTTTATCCTATATGCATATGATGTCTTATCTATCAGGGCAACATTATCATTCACTTCAATCATAACATGGAGTTTTGTATTGAGTTTTTTAATGGCGTAGAGATAGAATTCGATAAATGCATGAAAAACAAATGAAAAATTCCAAACCAACCAAAATTGATTGTAGATAGTTTGAACTTCCAAGTCGTAATGTGGGTGGGCATCCATTGATATTTTTTATATGTTGGTAACGTGTCAAGTTGTTTAAGATTATTCATAGGTGTGTTTGTGAAAGGTCGATACGTATTTTTATTATAATTATTTCTTTCAAAAAAATTAGAAATTTAATCAAAAATCTTTTTTTATTATGTTAAAGATATTTATATATAATTAGATTATAACATTTTATTACCATACTGGATTAAATGAGTTTTGTAAACCTCTTTACAAAAGAAATCTACATCAATTTTAGCCATCAAAAAAAGGTCTCGTTAAGGGTGGAGTTAGAACTAGTTTAGCAGTGAACAATTTGAAACCAAACCGAATTAATGATTTACCACCCATTTGTGGTTTGCATAACATCCACACAATATGATCCATGACCAAGAAATGGATAATTTAATTTTTTCCCTTATCAACAACGTCACCTGGGTGCACATAAAGACATGATAATGCTTGAGAAATAAAGTAACATGTGTCACCTCATTTGATCCAATTATATATACAATACCTTTAACATAATTAAAAATAAATATTTGACTAAATTTTATAAATTTTTAGAAAAAAAAATTATATTGAAAATATGTATCAACCTTTCACGAAAACACCTATGAATGATCTTACAAAAAGTTGACATGTTAAAAACATATCAAAATTTTAATGGATGCCCACCAGGGATCAAATTTGAATTTGTTAATGCCCTTAAAACATTTCTCATCTTGTTATAGAAGGGCGATTAAAAATTTACACTGTACAAAAAATTAAAACTTAAAATTATACTTCAATACTAAAAGACATTAAAATATTATAAAGGGGCCCTATCTATATATGGGGCGACTATATAACTCTATCTAGTCGGTATAGATAGGGGACCTGAAGAAAGGATCTATATATTATATAGAGAAACCCCCATAATAGATAGGGGCCTACTCTCTACTATCTACTATATACTCTATCTCTCGTATCACGTATGTAATAATATAATAGTTCAGGATCATGACAGAAAATATCAATATCCAGCCCTCGATATTCTCTGGGGGCCCATATATAGATAGGGCCCGCCCCTCCGGAGACCCTCCCCTCTATTTTCTCTTATCCGGAGGGTCTCCGGAGTCTGGGGAGGGCCGGGTCGGGCCGGATCACTGCCCTATCTATATATTAGTTTCATTGGAAGGGCTAACTAAAAAATCATTTGTCATGTAAATTGTATGTTAAATTTATTTTAATAATTTCTTAAATTTATTTTAAAAAATAAAATATTAAATATTAATTAGAGCAACAAGATTCATGCTTTCTAGTTTTCTAATCTCTATATTAAAAAAAAACTTCATTCACTTTACACAAATAATGCACAAAAGCACTAGGAAAAAAGATAAATCTCTACAAAATAAGCAATTATCTTACTCTTTTTATTTTCAAAATAGTCATATTCTCTTTTAACTTTTACTAGCTTGTAAATCATGTTTGGAAATTGGTGGATTTGAAAGATGTGGCACTATGATAATCTAAATTGGTGAGGCTAATGTTCATATCTCACGCTAATTTTTTTTCTAAGGCCAATTTATAAACTTATTACAATGATTTGCCAACTTATAACTTACGTAATTACTTTTTTGAATTTTGAGTATTTAATTTAAATAATTATGCAAATTATTATTAGATATACATTTAATACTTTTGACTTTTTTCATATTTATTTTATTTAAGTTAATCAAATATATATTGAAAGGAAATTAACATTTTCGTTTGTGTATCGAAGGATAATGTGTTATTTAATTTGTCATTTAAGAAAGGTAAAGTTTAACCTCGTTAAATTAAAATATGGAGGAGCCTTTCAAATTTGATCACATACCCACCCACATTAGGACTTGTTAGAAGTTGGACCTATCTAACCCTAATGGCAAGGCCACTAGGTACCTAGTTCTTTCACATCGTAAAAAAGAAAACAATGTCGTTTTTAATCCACTTAAATAATATCGAAATCCGCATTGATATTGTTTTCAAATTGAGAAATCGAAATTGATGGTACGGTCTCGCCATGAAAGTCGCGACTCACAACCAGGGATCAAATTTGAAGGGTTGGTCTGAATTTTATTTTGAAGGGCAAGTATTGGACCAGCGCTTCGATGATGAAAAGTAGCACGAATATTTTACACTTCATATGACAAGAATAAGTCAAATACGCACGTCATAAAAATTAAGAATAATTTTTTTTAACGATATATTTTTTCTTTTCAAAATCACCAGTTGATAAGCATCTTAAATAAAAAGGGAAAATTCAGTAATCCAAACACAATGACCCCTCTATCATAATGATGTAAATTAAGCCGGATTTAAACTGGTAAAATAATCAAATTTTGATGTAAATAAAGCCCAAATTTGTAATATTATAATTTCCTAAAAATCATCATAACTAAAATAAGCATTAAATAAAATTAATAAATAAATACATAAACAAATAATTGAAATGAGATAAGAAGACACACAAATCACTAAACACATCAATACAATCAAACTACACTAGGATCTCTTATCAAAATCATTAAGAAAACTTATAAATAGTAAAATAAATAACTTTAACTTCTACTTGGAGTTTAGTCCTAAAAATAAAACCAATTTGGATTTTTACCCCTTCAATGAAAAAAACCATTCATATTTTAAACACTAAAATAACACACATGTAAATTTTAACTAGTAAAATGCATTAACTTGAATACATCTTCTAAATAAATTAAAGAAAATGTGCATCTATACATTGAAACACCCACACTAACTATGTCACCAATATATAAATCTAAATATTCTTAGTTGATTTCCAATCCAAGAGTTTCACCTCATGTAGAGTATGCATTCAAATATACTACATAGAAATGATGTTTTACCAAATTAGAATACTTCATTCAACACACACACCCTTTGTAATCCTCCCTAAATCTATTCACAAGCCTCTTCCTCAACTCCTCAAGCATAGAGTTTAGCAAAATTGTCTTGAGCACAACAACGAATATAAAATTCTTGTTGGCCTCCACATCACTAATATTAAACAATAGTTAGAGAGAAGATAACAATGATGAATTGGAGGTTTTTTTCAATGGATGAAGAAGATTATCTCTATGTATTCTCCTCCTCTAAAATCATCTCCTCTCATCTTCTCTGCATTCTTCCATATTGAATGGGTCCAATTAACCTTTACATTAGGAAGCAACTCGACACTTAGCTCGGTTCTTATTTGCAAGGGTCATAATGGGTGAGCTCCTTACGCGTCTCAACTTTTTTTCTTTAAAGCAAGCCCCATCTACATTTTCCCCTATATTCTTCTCCATTTCATACAAATAGAGCTAATCCAATCATCTTGGCCCATAGTTTGTCTACATGTCGAGCTCAAATTGATATAGGAAATCTAGATCAAGACCATTGTGAGCTCATCCCACCCTTTGGAACCACCATGGCTCCAATAGAGCCTTCTTGGCACCCTACATTATGAGTCACAAATTGAAGTCACTCTTTGACATTAATTCAACACTTTTCTCCACACTTTTCCCCCACCTCAGATATTCATCTCATCCCATATCCAAACTAGTGGTCAGTCTACATAGTGGATCTATTCCAAATCATGTTGTGTAGTCTCCCAAGTGCACAAAAATAATTTTGCAAGTTGATTGTAGCTTTGTTTTATGTTTCTCAAGGTGGCTCTTGCAACAAAAAAATAGAAAAATTAGAAAGTGGTAGATATTTCGTTTGAATGAATCCCAAGAAAAGGCCAGAACATAAACAGTAATAATAAATCTTTGCTTTTTTATGTATTTGTGCTCAAGTATTTGTGTAGCTGACATCAAAAACTTGCTAGTAACTTGGAATTTGAGCTTAATAGTATTATAGTGGTAGTATATTTGTTATATTATTTTTGTTGGTAATTTCAAGTATTACAACTTATCTAATATATCTACAAGTCATACGCAGAGTCTAGAAAGCTAGAGGTGACTGTTGTTTGTAAAATTAATCAAAAATATTTCTTAAGACATAATAATTTCACACAAATTTTTGACAGGCATTTTTTCACCATAGCCCTTCTTTTGACAGTTGTAAAAGTAACTTGCCCTTTTGTATTGTCAAATGATTTTTACATTTTGATTTTTTTTTGACACGTAATTTTTTACTTGCCCTTTTCTGACGGGTTTGAGGCCTTGGGAAGGGCTGTGACGGGCTCAATTTTGAACCCTGCTCGCAACCGAAGTATGGAGCTCAGGCCCCACAAACATCAGTCATTAAAATTTGAAAGTTCTATCTACACGTATTATAGTTAGCCAGCGCAGCACTGTGGGCTGGGCCCTTCATGATGTCACTTTCGACTCTCCAATCTTCACAAGGGTGGCCGACACCAGCAGCCGTGTCGAATTTGAATTTGCAAATTAAAAAGTTATCTCAATGCATTTAAGATCATTGAATTGTGTGATGTTTAGTTTACTTCTTTATTACCCTGCCGAAGGCAGGTATATTGTCTTCAGTTTTGCAATTAAACATTTGCAGGTTTCCAATCGTATTGTGACATGTGTATTAAAATGAGGCTGAACTATAGTTTTTGCTTTTGATTTTTTTATTGTGGCAACATTTGATTGGTTGTTGGCTTTATGTGCACTGTTCATTGAAAAAACGTAGGAGTTATGGGACATTAATGCATTGACTGTCGTGTACAGAGTAGGTTGCTTTTGACAGTTTTGAGTGGCTCGAGGAAAACAACTGTTTGTTTCTTACACGTTGTGTAATTTCTCATTTCCATCTGCGCTCTAAGCGGCAAGGTGCCCGATGGCATATACGTGTAATTGAACAAGTTTGAAGGCGAAGGCAGAGGTCCATACTGCTATTATTAGTGCACCCACATAAACAGACATACAAACGATGGATTTAAAACAAAAATTTGATCCCGAAATGTCTTTTGGTTCTGTGAAAGCTGAAGGCAATTGAGCGTTGAATTTGGAAGTGGGTGAAATTCCAGGAGATATTGTGGAGGGAATTTTGTGGGTTTGTTTGAATGTGGCGGAGATATAGCCGAAGAGGATTGGACGTCAAGATTGGATTGTAGCTGGTTGACTTCAGAATGTCACAGAGTTTGCCCGTTGCGAGATCTGCTTATCTCACTGCTCTCACTCAGCGGATTCAGCGAAAGCTTCAGAGGGTGAGCTTCAGATTGCCCGCCTGCAAGATTCTGTTTATCTTTTTGATGTTTTAAACAATAGTGAATTCATGGGTCTGTTTACTTGCCATGAACTGATCTCCATGTATGTGTTTTCTATAACTTTTTGCGTGAATAAATTACATCCTCTGTTGTGGGTTTTCGATTTTCTTAGTTGTAAGGTCGGATTGGGAATTAATTATGATGAATACCAGTTTGAGCGGTTGAGAGACAAAATTTAGAGACGAAAATTTACCTTTTTCTCTAACTCGTTTTTGTTTTGTCTCTCACTTGTTTTCCTCGTTTAATTTTAATAATGAATTAACTTTTACTTTACAAAATTGGGGGAAATGGGGGAACCCTAAATTGGGGAAAATGCACAGGATCAAGAGCAGGTTATTGTTCGAATGGCAGCAACACGAGAGACAGGGGCAGATGCAGAGGCAGAGTTAGACTCTTGTGGTTGATAAGCTATTGCTTCCGGAAGAAATATTTGGCCGTCCAGGGCCAGTCTCGATTCTGCCACGGCTCCTTCTGATGGTACTGCTGCCAGTTCAGATCCGTGTATTCATTAATTCTGTATACAATTACATACAGCCATGAATAGACAAATTATCACCTGGAAAGTTAAGGTGCTCTGTACTTTAATTTGATAGGCATATCACAATTAGAATTTACATTATCTTGATAAAAATAAATACCCAGTTGAGAAATTAAGGTAGAAATCTGATGAATGGCTGTTGTGTGTGCTTCTGATGAAGCTGCTGTGGGTTGGGCGCCTGGGGAATCTCTGGTAATCGAAGAGTCTGGAAGTTCAGATCAAAATCATATGCCACCCCGAGAATAACACACAATACCCTCGCATTTATGGACATGAATCAGTTGGGTATGTTTCTTCTCTTTTTTATTCCCCTGCTCTGTTAATTACATTGTTTTGTTGCTCATTTTTTATTGTATACGATGCAGAAGAGTGGAAAGTGTAAAGGGTGTTGAAGAGGGGGATTTTGTGATCCCTGTGTGCTACCGGTGTGCTGGGATGGGCTTCCCGCAAGAGATGTGGCGACAGCCGGGGGCGTTTCCCATCGTGGGTAGGTCCAGCAAGGAAGCGGGAGGAGGGCTCGGTGGCCAGGCTGACGCTCTCCATCGAGTGTCACATGCAGAGGGTGTCGTTCACGTTAGGGCTTGGGGCGCCACAGGTTGCATTGTCTTGGAGTTCCTTAACAGTCATGATAGCTTCGTTGAACTGTCGAAATCTAGGCGCTTTTATTGTCCCCTTCACCACTTTAGGGATCACCCATCAATAAATGCAAAGCCATGTTGCCTTCTTCCTCATTTTTCCACTCTGCACAGCCCAGGTAATTCAAATCGACCCACATTCCTGATTTCAACTAAAATTTCAAATCTACTGCTGCATACCCTTTTAAAACTTTAGTTTTGTAGGACACCCAATGGAAGCAGGAATTCTTTTAAGCTTATCTCCTCAAGAACCTCGTTTAAAATTCGTGCAGCAAAGCTCCCAGCAGGAGTAAGTAAAACATAAATTGCACGCTTAAATTTTGTCTGAAAATGTCTGTACTGTAGTTAATGAATTGTAGAATTTATAATGTAGGTAGGGGGTCCTAAAGAAGAGCCAAAGCTTCCAGTTTCCTTTTTGGGGTTTACAAGAACCGCTGAAATTTGGAATTCTAGAGCATGCATGATTGGCCTCATTGGTACATTCATTGTAGAGATGCTAAAACCCAATTTTGCCTTTTTTTTCTTTTTAACTGTCTTGCTTTTGAGATTATATGTGATGGATTTTCGGATGAATTGCAATTGTAACTAATTAAGCCAGTTACTGCCATAATTCAGCAAAACTATTTACCATAAGCCCAATTTCAAATTTTAAATGCTTTCACTTTCTAGTGGCCCTTAGAGTTAGGACTGTGTATAAACAATCTTACAATTAAGGAAACTCCGGGGGTTTTATTTTATTTTTGTGTCGTTTGGCTAGTTTCTGTGAAAATTTTCAATCAATAGATTTGTTAATTACCAAGTTTTCCGAAAAACTATTTGCCAAGATTTTATATAAAAGATTCGGGCTAGATTAAAAAAATCATCGTTTTCCTTGAACAGTAGCGTGTAATGCTTATATTTCTTAATTTTTGATGGAAAGATTAGCAGACTTTTCCATGGGTATAAATATTTTCATTTTTCGAAATGTTCCCTACTTAGATTCATTAGTGTATTGTCTGAAGCAAGTCGCAGAAGAAAGAAAGAAAGACAGTATATGAATGTCCACAAGTGACCAAAGAGGTCAATGGGACTGTAAAAGCATAACTAGTTAGGAATATACAAACGGAAAATATTACAACTCAATATTGATCATTCGCCAATAGAATTAGAAGCATCAGTCACGTTACCTATTTGAAGATTGTCTCCATGACAGTCTAAGAATGTCAAGAGGAGAATGGCCCATGCTAAGGGTAACTAGTGATGCTAATCTGGGGCACTGGATATACCATTCTTAACTCCCAAAGTTGTTGAACTAATGTTGGAGTTGCTGTAGATTGTAAGGCACGTCTGACCTGATTTCCTTGGCTCGTGCCGATGCTTCCAGTTACTACTGTACTTTGATCATTGGCTCGAGGACTGTTGGTTGATCTGGTAGCCAATACAATACATCTTGTCCTGTCCTAGCCATATCTCCCATTTACAAAAACAAATTGCTTTCCGTTTTGTACCATTTGCATCAAGGGAGGTTTAAACAAGGAAATGGTCTATCAGATTGGCCTAGATAGTTGTTGACAAGTCTGTGTCTTAAGAGATGTCATCTCTAAAAAAAGGGGACGCAAACATCTCTTGTCAGGATAGCGAAAAAACACAGAAAGTTACCTACAAGGCTACAACACACTTGAAGAGGCAAAATACCTCCCTTGAATGTCATAGTAGATCAAACTCCTTTGACTACATCTTCCTTTGAAACAACTATTTTGTTTCCAAGAAAAAATGCAGTATTTATAGTATTTTGAAAAATGTAGGCGCAACATTCACACTGCCAATTTGAAGATTGTCTCCATGAGAGTCTAAGAATGTCATTAGGAGACTGGCCCACGCTAAGGTTAACCAGTAATGCCGTTCTGGGGCACTGGATATACCCTTTCTTGACTCCCAAAGTTATTGAACTCATGTTGGAGTTGATGTAGATTGTAAGGCATGTCTGACAAGAGTTCCTTGGCGTGTGCCGATGCTGCCAGTTACTACTGTACGTTGATCATTGGCTTGAGGATTGTTGTTTGATCTTGTAGCCAATACAAGACATTTTGTCTTGTCCTAGCCATATCTCCACCGTCTACAAAAAGAATTTGCTTGATGTTTTGTACCATTTTCATCAAGGAGAAGTTTAAACAAGGAAATGGTCTAGCAGATCGTCCTAGATGGTTATTGAATAGTTTGTGTCTAAGAGATGTCATCCCTCAAAAAGGGCGACGCAAACATCTCTTGTCAGGATAATGAAAAAATGCAGAAAGTTACCTCCAGCACTCTAAAGAGGCATTAATGCCTCCCTTGAATGTTGAGAACCATATTTTTTGACCGTTTGAAGAGAGAGTGTCATTCTATTTAAGGGAAGCTTGGTCTCTATTTCTCATTATATTTGTTTTCCTTCTGATGATGAATCATAGGCTATGATTCAAAACGTGTAGAGCATAACAAATCTCACCCAGTTGAACCCAGAAGTTATTCTCTCCAATGTCATCTTGAGTTATATCGAATTTCAAGTAGATAAGGAAATGTATTCAACATACCAGACAGATATTGAGAGCTTGAAACCGGAATGGAGTATGTGCAAATGCTGGCAATTTTTATTTCAGATAATACACAAATCAATATGTAGACTTGGGCAGATGGGCATCCCAAAGATTGATCTCATTATGTTATTGGTCACACATGAGAAACTCCCCATGTAGGATCTGTTTTAAGGATGAAAGTGTTCTAACTGCATTTTACTAGACCTTTTACAAAACCACAACTCTTCTTGATAATGTCAATAAAATGGCCTTTGCAGATATAGATGCTTACTGTGCTTGAAGCTCACCGGGGATTCTTGAAGACTTACAAGTCAAGATTAAAGAAAAATTTATGTAAAAACTATCTGAGGGTGAATAATTTTAGACACGTAGGAATGAGAACCTCAAATGAGGGATGCTACAATATTTTTGCTTCTTTAGAAATCTGAAATTGTATGTTTGAATTCCTTAAAAGCGGCAAAGGATTATCAAATGAATGCCTGCATAAGAATATTGGCCTTAAGAGGTAAAATCTCTGAGTTAGATTATCACCCTACAAGTTGGCATACTACTGGAAAATGCCTGGAGTTCCTGGGAGAGGATACTTAGAGAGCATATGGAAACATACACTTTTTCCCTTGAAATCTAGAAAATGACAAAATGTAAGGGTCTTAAGTATCACAAACAACCATTGTGAGGGAAAAGCTGTTGTAATAACGTGAAATGATAGCTTGTAATTGTATATTGTACTTTAGAAGCTAATCAATAAGTCGTATTCCTGTGATACAGCTGATTCAAAAGGGAATCCTACAACTAATTGGGGTTGAGATTGGGAAAGGCCTTGATCTGCCTTTATGATCATTTGGGTATAATGTTCTAGCAAATGATTTAACTCCTTTTGTAGCATTTATATTGAGTTGTATTGTAGTGCTTACATTATTTCTTATGTGCCAGAATGTCATTTCCACATCTATTTGTTAAAATATAAAATTGATGCTACAGAAAAAACTATAGAGCAATGCAATTACTTGAATGATTTTTCCTTCCATTCTTATACTCATTTTATGGATTATACCGTTGGTTTGCAATGTTTTCCAATCAGTCCAACTTCCATATCATACAGAGAATGTAGTGAACAACAGGTCAAGGTTGAGGCAAATATAGAAAAATGAAATTGAACAAAGATATACAAGTTTATTGAATATTGATTAGCTGGGATCAGCTGCCCTGGTCAGCTTTTGGGAATGAGAAGCCAACAATGATTTTCAATATAATGACGAAGTTTTAACTAATCGGAAGGATCTAGTTTATGTGTAAAACATGTTAGCTTATCTATTAACATTAACAAACAAGAGATAAAATACCAGGTGTTGCCAGGGAAAAGGCTCATGCGGGCTCTTAATTGCCCAAGGGCAAAAAGCTTGCCCCCCCATAACAATTTAAAAAGAAATTATTAACAAACAAAGATAACAAGAGCATCTACCTGCAATACAAAATTCTATCAACTGAAATCATTTTCTATAATTATGAGTACTCCTCCGAGTTTCAATGTATGATTATATAGTAGCTCTAAAATACACTTTGGTATAAAGTGTTCCGCCATTTTTTGTAGCATGATCCCGTTTTCTTTTTGTTATATCAAGGCCATCTATTTATGATAATGTTGTAGTTAGCGATTTACAATTGGATGGCATATCCAAAGATTTTCTAAGTAACCTCTGTAACAGCTTTTGTCCAAAGTTTTTAATGAGCAACCTCACTACTTGTGGAGGAAACACAGGCTGGTCTTGTATGTGACTTGTACAATATTTTCTTTGTATATCCGTGTTGCAAAATATAGTTTGTCAATGCTCATCACGGTGTTATGCAAATAACTAGTTCAGTGTATTCAAAGGATTGATAATTGGTATTATGGTGTTATGCTTCAAGCTACATGTTGACTTAATCCTAAAAGAAATGTCATGCTCATCTGCTGGAAAAATTTGATGGTATTCACTATTTGAATTCCCAATTCTAAATTTGTTTATTTGACCATTTGCTATTTATCTATGTCAATCACGAGCAGTTGATTTCAAATCTGGTGGTTATTAGTCTTTTTAAGGCATTAATGTTGTCTTGTGGACTTTAATTTTATGCAAATTTGTACTTTCATTTGCTAAGAATAGATACTGTGTTGCCTTTGGAAGAAATTTTGATGTAAGTTTAACTGCTTTGGCATTTTATGCTAGAGTAAATGCAAGTTGATGGTAGTACTCTTGGAATTGGTCACTCCTGTATGACTTGAATTGTATGAGCATCTATTTTAATGCCCATGGGAGGAACTTAGTGTGCCAAAAAATGGATCACCCTTTTTACAATTTGTACAGCTGTTATCTTTAATTTATATCAGAATACAATATGCTCTTTTATATTAAACATGATTTTTGTAGGGGGAAAGGAAACATTCTTCCAAGAAGATTACACGAATATTTGTTGCAAGAATTCCACCCTCTATTATTGAGGAGATGTTTCAAAAGCCAATTTTGTTCCTTAATTATGAACTAGTTTTCTCAATTTATTTTGTGGTGTTGCAACATTTATGAATTCACTTGCTTCCTATAATTATCTCAAAAATGTGCTGTATTTAAATTTGTATAATGTTCCTGTAGGTATTTTGAAGAATATGGAAAGAACATGAAGATGACCACTGTCGGTGGAGACGCAGTTCCTCAAAATAAAAGTTAAGAAAAAGAACATCGAAGTAACACTAGGGAAGCAAACGGATCACTTGAAGTTGGTGGTGGAGAGGTGTTGTGAATATTGTATGTCAAGGGTTAACAACGTATAGGCACCCTTTAGTATTTTATCATTGTATTTCAAGGGTTAACAACATTTAGACACCCTTTTGTATTTTATTTTATTTGATATTAATAAAAACGGTTGACCCATTTGTTGGGCACAAGATTCAAATCAAATTGTTCTTAATTTATAATATTAATTACTAGTCCACTCTGACATCATAGACGATATGTAGCCATTGACTGCACTATATAATATTTGGTTATTATTTATTCTTGAAATTCATATTTTTCATTCTTTAAATTCGTATCGTCTCTAGAGAGACAATAAAAATTGAAATTAGTATTGTCTCTAGAGAGACAAAATTAGTATTCAATATTGTCTCTAGGGAGACAATAATGATATTGTCTCTAGAAAGACAAAACATGTATCAATGTATATTGTCTCTAAAGAGACAATAATTAGAGACAATATTAGAGACACCCGCTTTGAGACAATAATAGAGACAATACACAACTTTGTTATTGTCTCTATTTGAGACAATTTGGTCAATTATTGTCTCTATTATTGTCTCAAAACACCCCTCCTTGTAGTAGTGAAAGATTCGTCCGTTTTCCAAAGAGATGCAATACTTTCCTCGCAGCCTTTTGAGTCATCTCATTTCCGGTGAGTTTCCCCTCGGGAGCATGTTAGATTCCCAATTTTTTGTTAATACTTGGAAGAATAGGAGAGCATCAAAAGATTAGTCCACATTTGAGACATCGTAGCTCTTCATGATGTTGAAGGCTTCCACAAATGGGATTCCATATTTTTAACGGGTTGGAAAATTCTCTGCATGGCACATGATCGTAAGCAAATAATGGTACCGTCTCGGAGTTGCTTTTGTTACCATAACTGAATTACTTTGACAATAGACTGATGTCTGCCATTTCCTTTTATTTTACTCACAAATAGTACAGAATGTGTTTGTTTCATGCCAACAATCCTCCCCACCGTTCCATTCCCTGCCCCTCCCTCCCAACAAGTCTCTCAAAGTTATTCTCAGTCTTCTCGTATGAAGCCTTTTTTATCGCAAGAGGGAGCATTGATGATTTCCCAAAAGGAGCCAGGGAACCCTTTCCCATGTTTTCCTTACTGGTTCGACTTGACCAAAAAGTTTGGGTTGGACTGGAACTTGTCTAGGTTCTGCCAGACCTGGTAACTATTCTTCGAAGCACTTTTTCCCCGAAGGGCTTACAACCGCCTAAGATCTCATCTAATTGAGAGTGGAATCCGACTGCAACTTCTGCCTTGGGTTCCTTCTGGATTCTTTCTTGTTTTCTTTTTGTTGATTGTCTACTCGATCTTCATTCCAAGCTCTTCTTCCATTTCTGGTATCCTCCTTGTGCCTTGATCTCTTCATATTCCTTTGCTCAATAATATCCTCGTTGTCTTCCTCTATTATATCGCCACATAATCTGTCTTACGTGTTTTCGATATTTTCTTCCGGATTCTCAATCTTCTCCTCCTTATCTTGTGTTTCAACTTACCCGTTCCTCTCCATTAGAGGAACAATTTCCTTGCATTTTAGTGTGGACAATTACTTTGATCAATCAGTGTGTGTTGTTTTTTAAATTTTTCCTTAGTAACTAACTCTTTCTTGGGATTTTGGAATCCATCCTTCTCTGGATTAGTTATTTACTTTTCATCTTTTATTAATCCTTATACTCTACAACGACCCTCATTTTCAAACATGTTTCTCCAACATCGATCTAGTACCCTAAATTTGAATCCAACATACTTGCCGCTTTTCCTTTCCAGCTCATCCTTGCAACAAATTACAGCCGCACTATCGAATAAGGCTTCGCCAATAGTATTTGCCATCTTCGACCAATAACCAGCGCTTCCATTGTACAACGACTACTAGCAACAATGCAATCACACAATACTTCGCCAAAGACATCTCCAATCCTCAACAAAAGAGAAACAGCCTTGCCCCAGAACACACCTTGCCCAATTGCACTACATTACAAGCACACTCATTTTCAAACATGTTTCTGCAACATCGATGTAGCATGGCATTCAGTGCACAACGAGCAATAACAACCATGCATTCATCTACCAACAACAACAAAACAAAGCCTTCGACAGGATTTGCCATATCATGGCCTTGTTCGGATAACACTCGGCTATTATAAAATCGAATACAACGCCACAGGGGACCTACGAGATCTACACTACACTACTATTACATTTTACAAGAAGCGTGTCGTAAGCGCGACGGAAATCTGACCCCTAAATCCTATAAATACGGGACTGAGTTTGAAACATCCTCAGACCTAACAATAGCCAAGGTTGAGATGCTTCTTTTTTCAATATTAGTTTTCATAGTGGTGGGCATACCTGTGTCTCATGCCGAGCAGTGTGGAAGGCAAGCCAGCGGAGTTTCATGTCCAGGCGGACTTTGATGCAGCAAATGGGGATGGTGTGGCAACACACCAGACCACTGCGGCAACGATTGCCAAAGCCAATGCGGAGGGTCAACCCCGACTCCTCCCTACCCCGGCTGTTGAAGCACAGAAATGAAGGAAGTTGTCAGGGAAAGAACAACTACAATTACAACGCCTTCATTGCAGCAGCCAAAGCCTTCAATGGCTTCGGCACCACTGGTGACGCCACTGCCCAGAAAAGAGAGCTGACTGCTTTCTTTGCCCAAACATCCCACGAGACCACTGGTAATGATGTCCTTTTGCTACTTGTTAATTTGTAACAACCATCCCAATTTCTGGTTTACTTATGTCGTGTTGGTGTTAATTAAAAACAGACGGGTGGGCAACAGCTCCAGATGGTCCATACGCATGGGGATACTGCTTCCTCGGAGAGAATAGCGGCGGAGATTATTACAACTCACAGCAAGCTCTTTGCGCTTCTGGAAAGCAATATTACGGCCGTGGCCCCATCCAACTAACATGGTAGGCCTACTCATTCAATACATACATTATTTCCCATTTCATAATTTATGGAAATTGAAATTGTATACTGTGATTGTTGAGCAGGAACTATAATTATATAGCGGTTGGAAAGGCAATAGGATTCGATGGTCTAAACGACCCAGACATTGTGTCTAGAGATAACACGATCTCGTTCAAGACGGCGATCTGGTTCTGGATGACGGCACAATCTCCAAAACCTTCATGCCACGATGTAATTACAGGAAGGTGGAGCCCGTCGGGCAGTGATAGTGCTGCAGGCAGAGTTGCTGGATATGGAATGACCACCAATATAATTAACGGAGGACTGGAATGCGGGAAGGGGTTCAACGCCAAGGTGGAGGACCGCATTGGGTTTTACAAGAGGTATTGTGATATATTGGGAGTGAACTACGGATCGAATCTTGACTGCTACAACCAGAAGCCCTTCGGCCTTGCGCTCTCACCCTCCACTACACAAGAAGAAGACCAAATCATCAAAACCGTCGTGTGAAAGGGCGTGATTGTGTCAGTCTTAGCATGAGTGTTAATTCGCCGGAGGCGTTTACTATGAAGTAGGCTTTGCTGGAAAGTGTCAAATTTCGGCAACATTTTCCGGCCTAACCTTTCCGGCTGCCCACTTTGTTCTTTCCGGCTACCCAATCTCATAAATTGTAGACAAATCAGAAATGTCATAAATAATATTTTTTTATCAATATTTTAATCACATCATATAACTCTATTTTCTTCTTAATGATGAGATATGATCCAAAATATTCGTTAAAACATCACAAAATTTCTTTTGAAAACCTTTTTATATATACTATGGGCTCTAGAAGCGTGAAATCTCTAACTAATAAACTTATTTCTCCAATTTAGCGTCATGGTTGACTCTTAACTTTTAAAAAAACTATATTTTAATACATTATGGAACAAGCTGGCTTTTTTTCGATTTTTTATCAACTGGACTTTAATTCTGCAGACGTAATCAGAGCATTTATTTCTGAGTCCATGTAGGAAATGGAAAGAGCGATAACCATGAACAACTTTAGATTCATTCATAATAATACTTTTAAACTTATACAACTTGGTGGCTATGTTCAAGGTCGGTGGTCTGCCTGGCTACCGCTGAGCATAAATACAATCACAGCTGTCCACCGCTTCGCAATAACTCCCCTTGGAAATTGCACACTATGTATGCATCAGGCGAATAAAATCTTGTGAATAAAATATACGTGCACTTCTGTAACAGTGCAAAGCTGATGTTAGAAACAGTGTGCTAGTGCGATATTTAGAGGAGTAATTGCATTTCTTGCAGAGTCGTTCATTGTTGTCTACCTGTTGTCCTCCTCTTACAGGTTGCTTAAACTATCTCTCTCTATAAATACACCCCTGCATTTTTAAATTTACATCCTCCACCATCTCCGCTTGATTGTTATTGCCAGCACTTGCAACACCCTCTCACCTCATATACGCCACAGTTCAAAGCTATAACAGGTTTGCAAAGTATTGTTTTATGTTTCTCCTGCTTACATTCTTCTCAAATTTTATTGCTCAGTACCTATTATTTCTTTCTATTCTTGCTATTGTTCACAATGCACTCACATTTTCCTTACACAGATGTCATACATCTAAAATTATGTTTCTGCACCTTGCATTGTGCTGGGTCAACGTGTCCTATTTTGTATTACACAAGGAAAAGCAACTTATAATCGCGTTGAAAATATTTTGTAGCAATCTGGAACTTGTAGGGAGAGTTAGATCCCTTTCAATGCGTCATGCTAAATATTTGTCTCCCTAAGCCTGTATGAATTTTATGAAATGCCAATTTTTCACCCAGGAGTAGGACTGGAGGGATGAGATGCCTATTTTTTCCAAATCTCAGATATATCAAAGCAGCATAAGTGGAAAATGTAGAAAACTTACAAGGGGTCTTTTGTATAACATTTTTATAAAATTCTTCCTTCTACATGTCTCAAACCATGACGAAATTATGCTTTGTGATGAGTATTATACGCTTGGATAATTGTCCTTTGGTTGGCCTGGCACCATAGGTAAAAATTAAAATCACATCCATAAATGAAAAGTTTTCATCTTTTGTGAAATACTGAGTCGGGTTAAGAGGACATTTTCTAAATAATCAATATATGCCTGGGAACGCTACCGAGGATAGCATCAAATGAAACTTAGTTGAATGATCACTGGAGGGCAATACAAAGGAACGACATCATAGCGAATCTTGTGTATGGAAAATCCACTTTAGCTGGCCTTCTATGTGATTATACTGTTTAGTCGAACAATTATTACATGGAATTGAACCTATTTAATTTTTTTGTTTTAGTTTTTTTATTGTTTTTGGTAATTGTTGAGGCCTCTAATTCTATGTAATAGAATTAGATGCTCCCATGATTGGGATTAGCATGTTTTCTTAAGAAATGTACTATGGATACATACTATAAATAAGCACATAATAATCATGAAATAGTTTCACCTGTAAGTGGACAACAGCTGTTTAATCATCTCGGGTAGAGTAATTGTATTGGAATATGTTTTGCTGCTGATAGTTCAAAGGCTCTTAATCTGTTAGTGATAATCTTTATGTAAGCTCTGCTGAAAACTACAATGAGCATGTCTGACATTTCCATAGTTGCATACAGAGAATTATGGATGAAATATATGATATATGATTTATGGATGTAGTTGCAATTTCAGTTTCAGCGAGCCAATGTTTTTTGCAATGTTTAGAATTCTTCAGCACTTCTCTAACTCAATTGCATGACATTCACTAAATATCATGGTTCTGTCTTTGTCCTAACCATAATCCGTGTCATATATATGTATATATATTTCTGTACTTGTCAGTAGAAGCTAAATTTATACTAACAAAGTTGGTTGCTTTTTCCAGGTATTATGGCCACTCCAAGTGGAAGCCCATCCATTATCACAATATCTGATGATACCTCTGGTGCCATTGTCGGGAGCCCTCCTATTGAACTGGTCGCTTCAAATGGGACACCTCAGTCATATGCAACCCAAGCAACCACCAACGAAAGCTCAATACAAAGTGTCCAGCCACCGCTTGCGACTTCTGTCCATACTTTGGCTACTTCTGTTGCAGCTACATGCTCAACCATTTTTGGTAGAATATCAGAGTCCCTCATCCCATCAGCAATGATTCTCGATAGTGATTTAACCACTGTCTTAGACATGATGCACAAGGTAGATGCAACGTACCTTAGGCTTGACGCATTGTACACTTTCCTTTGTTCGCTCAGCTACGACCAGTACTACTCTAGCGGCGAGGAACACTCCATTAGAGCTGCATTCAAAGCTTATCTTGCATCCCTTTAATTTAAGTCCCTACCTCACCCCTACTACGACTTTGCACTGCTCATACATATGCCCACCTCTTTCATCCTACCCCACAGTAACCTCTTTTTGAAGGTCTAACTTGATAAACCTATACTTGCATAAATATGGTGTACATGTTCCATTTTGAAACCATCGTCAAAAGTTTTGTATAATTCCAATCACGATATATACAATAGAGTTGCTATACATATGTTTCGTACTTTACTTAAAGAATGAGCATAGAAACTGTTGTGTTATATAAACATCTTCCCCACTGTACATATCTTTACGTGCTTATTCTCTAAAAAAACACTTTACGTGGGCCATAACTTGGTTTCCCCACTTTATGGTTTAGCGCATGCTCCCTCGTACTTAACATTACCCCATTTGCTAATTCATTTCCATTTTATTTTATTGTTTAGGAACCACCAGCATCGCAGACTCCATTGCCCCCAACGTTGTTCCTCCCCAACTGGCCGTACACATGCCGACATCCCGCACAGATACTTTGGCACCGGCTACTCGTGAAGGCCGTCCTGAACACTGCATGCAACTCACGCCAATTAAATCGTTAAATCCTTACCAAAGCGTTTGGACTATTGAAGGCAGGGTCATCAAAAAAGGCAACCTAAACAACTACAACACGGAAAAACGCACAGGGCAGGTTTTCAGCTTCGACATTATCGACAAAAGCAACTCAGATATAGTGGTGACTTCTTTTGACCTAGCTGCAACTTCTTACTACAACCAAATACAACTAGGTAAAACATACACAATCAAAGGAGGCACCTTGCGGCCTGCAAAAAAAGATTACAACAACTCCACAACTCCTTGGGACATCATCCTAGACTTGGACTCCTCTGTAAAGCTTAGTACAAACCAGTCCGTAAACATACCGCAATATCTTTTCCGCTTCAAAACAATAGCAGAAATCAACTCCGCCCCCGCCAAATCCACCATTGACCTACTAGCTATTGCACTATCCATTACCGCCCCCTCCACTATCAGGAAAAGTGATAGTACTTTCAACCACAAACGCACAGTCGTACTAAGTGATAACTCGGCACTATGTATTGAGGCAACGTTATGGGGCGCTTTTAGTGACAATGAGGGAAAACTTCTGAGTGAATTATGTGCTACACAGACATCAATCCAACCAGTTCTTGCAATTAAGAGAGCAAAAACTACAACTTTCAAAGGAACAACATTAGCCACGGGCCCTAATACACAAATCTTCATAGAACCTGATATAACTGAGGCTCATGCACTGCATGCATGGTTTACGTTGCTCGCCTCTACAACTGCATACCCTTCAATGAATATTGGAAAAATTGAGAAAACCGATATCGCAGGCATGAAATCCTCCTCGCAGCTAGGTAAACCGCTCACCTTCTCCACCGCAACAACAATTATACACATTAATATGTCCTCCTTTAGCTATCCAACATGCACATCAATTGTTAACAACCAACAATGCAAGAAAAAACTTGATCTAACTGCAAACTCCTCTTGGTATTTCCAAAAATGCAAGCACGATGTCTCTCATTGCGACTACAAGTATGCATTACACTTCATCATTGAGGATGGCACATCAACAACATGGGTAACTGCTTTTGATGAGGTTGCTACATCAATCATGGGTATATCAGCACAAGAGCTACAACTTCTTGCACCAACACATAACAAGTTTTGGCCTGTTGTTAAGCCAATTCTGTGCCACCGCTACATGTTCACAATATCCGTGAAGCTAGAGGTCTACAGGTCATAAGAGAAAGCCCAGTGCACTGTTGTCGCTGCAGTTAAGGACATGACTTACAACATACAGGAATCCCCACTAGATGCATTCCTCACAGCACCTTAACTATGTATTGATGAAAAAGATCCTACACTACCTCAGAAAACATATTATACTGTACCCACACAATATGAGCAACTTACCAATACATACTTACCATACCACCTACTCCACATATAGGTTTTTGCGTTCATAAGTTATATAACCTTTAATATTAACGCATGTTGTGCTCAAGTTTTCCTATATTTATATACCACTCTGTGTTCTTAATATGTCTTTATAATACACATATTCGGGTGCAATCAAAGTCACTGTATACTAGCAATGCAAATACTGTCAACATACATTGTTACACTTCACTCCAATCAAATAAAAGAACTTTTCTTTTTTGCTTGCATTAACTACATTCTATACCTAATTATTGCTACCTTTTTAACTCATTTTTTGCAGGCCTAACACGGACTGAGAAAAATGCAAAGGCTCAGTTGAGGTATGCAGCCAACAAAAACAACCTCAATGAGCATCGTTGCCATATAGCTTGCATGAAACGACAAAAGTTGAACACACATGCGTCAGTCTATATAGCCAACCATGCCAACCTACTCGAATATCACACACCAAATACGCATTCACCCCAAGATACACAACGCCAATTCCACCAAAGAATAGACCACCTCCCGCCTCCAAACACATGTTCATGTTGTAATGAATTATATGTTGGGCTACGTACAAGGGTTTACAAAGGTGCCTATACCTGTCACAGATGCATTGTTGAAAAGGATGATCGCCGCTTCTCAAGTTGGAATAACATGGACCCAGGTCCACAACCTAAGGTGTTATCTTCACTTACACAAGTCGAGGAAATGTTGATAGCAAGGGTCAACCCAATATTACAAGTGACTCACGTTGTAGGTGGCCAATACAAATATAGGGGCCACACCATATACTTCCCCCAAGAAGTTTCATCCATAACTAAACACTTGCCTTGGCGCGTCGAAGACTTGGACATCTTAACCATCCGAAGAATTGGCGCAACAAATAAAGCTTACAACTGCTTTGTAAGCAAATCTCGTGTTTTGGCTGCATTACAATTCAAAATAGCTCATGACCCTTACTACAAGGATGTTGTCCCAGACTAACCTGCATTACATTCCCTACCACATCACAGTACTGATATATTTACTTCCCTACCACACTTCAATTCAACTATCGCCGACAATGCTGAAGCACAACCAGAAGCAGAGCTTCGCCCAAGTTCCCCACCAAATACCCACGAACGGCAGCCATCATCTTTTGTGTCCTCCCTCCCTCTAGCCACTTAAGAAGTTGACCAAATAACAAATTTCATCGAAGGCAGAAAAAAAACTCTGCTACAGTCAATTGAGTGGCCACACATTGGTTCATCCGCGGTCAAGCAAATACGACACTGAGGGTTTGCTATCTATGGCTTTTCCAACATTGTTCCCTACAGGGGTTGTATTGTTCCACCAAGCACGCATCAAGAGGGTTCACATGCATGAATACGCACTACACCTACTACGTTACCATGATAACAAATTTGGAAGCCATCCGCGCTTCCGTTACTTCATTCTCAACATTATGTTGCGCCACAGAAGCCAATCAACATCTGCTGTTTTCACAAAAAAAATATAGGCGACAACTTGCCTACCACAGTTTTGATGTTACGCCAACAACTTGCACACTACCCAGATGCCCACAGTGCAGAGAAACTAATGTGCTTTGGGTCCAACTTGCGAGGAACTAAATCATTTTTGGTGCAAGCGCAGACATGAACTCACAGATATGATAACCCAACTAGAAAGCCCTACACTTTTCTTCACTTTAAGTGCAGTAGATACTAAATGGCCAGATTTACACAAAGCAATGCTAGGAACACCGACGCCACCCTCAACAACTAGCTAGCAGTGGAGAAACGCGAACTTGAACATGCACCCCCATAGCGTCTCTGCATACATGGAAAAAAGATTTACAATGTTTTGTGAGGAGTTGTTTCAAAAAAAAATGCATTGCGCAAACTACTGGTACAGGTGAGCTCACTACCACTTATATTTTAATACAATACCCCGCCTACCCCATTTACCAAGCTGGACCCTCTTTGTGCAAAATACAGGTATGAATGGCAACACCGAGGCTCGGCTCATATCCACGGATTTATATGGCTTTCAAATGCACCAAACATGGAGGACCTAAACTGGGACAACCCCCGTGAACTTGATGCAGTGAAGACTTACTTCGACCAATTAGTAACTGCATGGAATCCAAGGGTCCCTAAGAGTGGAGAACGTCAGATACATCGTTCACAGGAAGATGACCCATGCTTGTTAGACACATACGGGATACTTACAAACAACCCAGTAGCTGACTATGAGAACTTGTTGAACCGCGTGCAACGCCACACAAAATGTAGTGAGGCAACCTGCTTGTAGAAAAAAAATGGGACACTTCAATGTAGATATAAAGCCCCTTGGCCACTCCAAGAGTATTCGAGATTGGGCTTAGATGAAACCGGTAAAAAAAAGTACACCCCTGCACGTAATGATGCACGAGTCAACATACACAACTCAGACATGCTAGCACTATGGCGAGCCAATGTCGACTGTCAGCTCGTTGTGTCACGACATGCGGTCTTACAATACATTGCAAAATATGCAGCCAAGGCAGAGAAGAAATCAAAAAGCTACCATCACATGTTGACAAGGATATCTAATGAAGTTAGCGTCGATCACCCTGCAAAGACGGCCTACAGCAAATTCCTCTCTGAAACTATTGTCGACCGGGACATTGGTGCATAAGAAACATGCCACATGTTACAAAAACTCCCCCTTTCTAGTTGTAGCCGAACATTTATTACCCTATCCGTCGGTAAGAAGGTATTCAAACGTGTTCTCCCAGACCTAGGAAACACATTCCAATTCCCTTCATTCATAGATGCATACATAAAATGCCCTACACAATTAGAGAACACCTCCCTCTTTGAAGCTGCTCGTTCCTGGTCCTATAACAACCAAAGGAAAGTTACTCAATGGCTACAAAGAAGAACCCCTGTTGTCGTCCTAGTATTCCCCCGATACAGTGATATCCCCACCCTAGATGTGATACACTATGAGGATTTCTGCTGGACAGAGCTTTTGCTTTATAAACCCTTTCGACATATCCAAACAAACATTGGCATCTCCACATCTGAAATAACTAACCAATGGGAAAAAATGAAAAAATCTTACACCCCTTTACATGTTAATAGAGCCACTACTCTAGAAGAAACTGCAACTGGGGCAAGTAGCGACGACAATGACTCGCAAGGACCTAATCCGCTGCATGCACAACTATTTGAATGGGAGCATATATCACGCATGCACCCAACACTCAATACAACAATTGATGATGTAGACATGATAGGCCTCCGTGACTTTGACATTAACCACGATAGGAAGGTTCATTCAATCCCTGCTGCCTTACAAATAAGTGCACCTAAATTCATAGACATTACCCGCACTAAAAATTCACCACCAGTTGTTACTCCACCTACCCATTTAGACGCTCTACAGCTATCATCAAAACAACACCTTGCCTACTCAATTGTGCTTTCCCATGCAACTCAACAAGGGGAACACCCACCATTGAAGATGATCATTCAGGGAACCGCTGGTACAAGAAAATCATACCTCATACAATGCATAAGAAATGGGCTTGAAAATATGGCTAGAAAATTAAAATCTTCCCTCCTTGTACTAGCCCCAACAGGTATTGTTGCATTCAATATAAAATCATCTACTATACATTCTACCCTCCGAATACCCATATCCAACATGAAACCTCTTGAAGGCCAAGCCCTAGCAATCTTCCAAGAGCATATGAGTCCCATACGTTACATACTCATAGATGAAATGAGCTTTATATAGGTCCTACAATGTTACATAACATCAACAAAAGACTTTGTGAGGCATTCCCCCGACATAGTAACCACGCGTTTGGTAACTGCTCAATGATTTTGGTGGGAGACTTAGGCCAGCTCCCTCTGGTCAACGATGTACCATTATATGTAGGCAAAAAAGTAGGAAGCTCCCTTTGGCATGCTTTTGATACCGTGATCACCTTGGACACAAACTTTAGGCAACAAGGATTAAACTCGACACAACTTGAATTCAGAGAAATGTTGACCAACATCAAAAACGCAGAAGCAACCGTTAAGGATTGGTCTCTTCTCATGTCACGTACCAAGTTGTGCATGTCTACCTCAGAGCAATCCATGTTCATGACTAAGAAGCACCTATTTGCAACAAAGGACCTAGCAAACAAGCACAATAAACAAATGCTAAAATCCTTGCACGTACCAATTGCAATGAGGATCGCAGAACAAAGCAAACATAACTCTGACTCAGACAACAACGACACTCAACTAGACCCGATAGTTTTCCTATGCACAGGACAAGAGGTCATGTTGACATCTAACTTATGGGTTAGCTCAGGATTGGTTAATGGTGCACTTGGGCAAGTGACAAATATCGTGTACAACCCAGAAACACAACCACTAGACTTGCCATCCTTTGTTGTTGTCCACTTCAAACACTACTAAGGGCCCCCATGGAACATACTCAACCCAACACACTTGCCCCTACCTCCTGTCACACGTGAAAATCGTCGCCAAATCCCACTAAAAATGTCTTGGGGCCTTACCATCCACAAATCACAGGGCCTAACTCTTGACAAGGCCACAATAGACATCAGAAACGTTGACCGTCAATGACTAACATTCACAACAATGTCAAGAGTTCGTGCCATCAACGATCTACAAATCCAACCAGCTTTTACGTTTGAACGCTACGCATGAATGAGATATACCAAGAACGTAAAATCACGCAAGGAGGAGGAGAAAAGACTTTGCAACACAGCATTGGCACACGGCGTACAAATCATGGAAATACTCCTTCCCCCATCATGCGCACAAAACAATACCACGATCTAGGATCCATTGGTAAACTCCAACATTAAATAAGTTAAGAGTTGTACATATATATACGCAAACCCCACTTGTAATGCAATACAAACACAAATCACCTTCACCTTGTACCCATACTATATTCTATACACAAATCTCATTCCCTCTCCGGCGTAACTTGCAACTCATTTGCAATTGCTAGTTAATATTATAAATAATGTATTTGAGCGGCGTAGAGCGATCACTTTTTCCTCCTCTCTCGGTCGACAGTCATCGAATTTTAAAATAAAATGGACTATGGTTTGTTTCTGATTTTTTATATTTTTCACAGCGTGTTTTTCACTTATATTTTAATTTATAATAAATAATTAAAACAAATTTGCTTGATTATAAATTGATATGTGATGGAATATATTCTAGATTCACGAAGTTTCCGCATTCACTCAACATTTTCAATTTTGTTGGCCTCTAATTCGTTTGGTGTTTTTTTACTTAATGAATTCCTTTTTTGACTTCCTTTTTTATCTCCCATGATGTTTTCCTTCTGGTGATAAGAAAAACGTGCCTGGAAAAAGACAAATTTTCACAGTAATTCATACGGTAAGGTCAGAGAGTAAAAATCACATGGTAATTCGGACATTGGGATGTGTGTAAATATGATTTATGAACCGCGAGCGCGCTTTATAAAGCGCGCTCGTGGTTTATAAAGCGCGATCATGGTATTGTTAAAAAAACTGCGATCGTGGATCTATCTGCCGAACCTAAGCCTCGGAAAATCCTTGTTTTTCCCCAACCAAAGTTATGGAAGGTCATTATGAAGTACAAAAGGTCAAAAAACCTCAAATCTGCTCTTCTAAAGACTTGAACCATGCTAAAAAACTGAAAACATTTCACAAAAATGGTGCCATCACGTAGGGTAGACTCTTAGCTTTGTAGAAATATTGTTTTTAAAGTGAATAAAATAAGATAAATATCATTTTATAATTTCTTACTAACAATAGGTCTTTAAGACATTTTTTCCCGTGAATGTTCATGTCTACGTTTAAGACTGTAACTTTTGTTTCGCTTATCAAAATATGATAAAAATTATACCATCCCAAGCGTGGACAAATTCTATACACCTTAAAAAAATAAAAAAATTGATTTCGATATTTTTTGATATAGTTATGGCGGGCAAACGGAAAACGCTCCATTTTCTAAATATTTTTAGACCACTTTCACGGAAAAAATCATAAAAAAAAAATATTGCTAAAAAAAATACAAAATAAAATCCATCCGAAGATAGACAACTACATATAACGTTTCACCAAAGGAAAAAAAAAAAAAACAAGATTTGGTTATCCAAAATGTGGGCAAACGGACTACAATCTTATAGGTTTTTTCAAAAAAAAAAAAAAGTCATATAATTTTAAGTGTTTAATATAGCTAAACTTGTCCGTTTTTTACAAAAATTAGTATTTTAGAAACTAGATTCTGAATTCTACGATTCATATTTATATAATTTTTTCTAATTTAGAGTGCGTGTATAGCTAATAATCCCTACAAGTTGAGATTTCGTTGTTTTTTGCAATATGACGTCCACAGATGACCCTATATTTGTCGATCAACTTCCTGCACTTACCCAAATTTGTATTCTTTTTACAGGTTTATCATTAATGCTTGTAGATGGGATGGAAAGAAGGGGCAATGTGGATATGACTTGATAATGAAGTCTTTTAATTTTGTGGATGAAAGTGTGTATGATTGTAAATGACATGACCTTTTTAAGTTTAAAAATATATTCAAACTTAAAAAACTGTTTGTAATAATGACAGTTATCTCCACTACTCATTTTAAAATATAGATTGAATTTTTTTATGTCTAGACATGTTGAATACATAGATGTATCAGTACTTGCATCATTTATTGTCTTTTTAATATTATGTTTATTCTTGCTATAATAAAATGTACACTTTATATTGTCTAATATTTAATTACAAAAAAAAGGCCATTTTATTTCTATTTATTAAAAAAAATTCATGCAAGTTTAGGGATCTGAATATTCTACTATTAACTAATAAATTAACAGAACTTGTCACGGTCATTGGCCAATTCACGATGACTGGCTCCTCTCCCCTACCAAGTCTTATCCCTAGGATTTTTTTTCTAAAGGCATTATTCTTAGTTTTACACTTAATATTAGTTGCAATGTAAGGGAGGTTCACATGACACCAAAGAATTTTATTAGTTCAATAGTAAATAGATTACATGTTCTTTTCATATTAGCATTTAATTACTAAGGTTACCTGATTTGTTTTAAGTAATTACAACTAACCATATATCATATCTACTTCATTTAAATGCTTAGTCATCAAGGTCATAAGGATTATGATTTCACTCTCAACCAATTTTAGATTCCTGGGTAGTTAAGTATTAGATGTGTGTTACAAGGAGACATTCAATTATAAACTTTACAAAACTTACTAAGGTCACAACTAGAGTGGTTGAAAACCCTTATCTCCAAAAATCATCTTGTAACTCTAGGTACAATATTCAATACTTCTTGTCAAGTTGACACTCTTGTTTGAGAGGGTTAAAAGGGATTTACAATTAATATTCTTCATTTCTAGGTAATTGAACATTGGATCCATTCGAATCATTTTCGTTCATCTTAAAATGGTTTCATTTAATTTGATTTAATTACATTTTTAAAATTTGTTGTATAACCCATTTAACAATAGGGACATTGGTATGCTCATGAGACTACAAGTCCTTTTCATAAGGGTTCTTGTCAAGAACATGATTATATGGTTTAACATCATACATTCATTACCTAATAGGACTAGTGGGAGAGCAAGATGGAGTAGTCCATCGTTTAAAGGGTTAAGGGTCACATTAGATTTTGCACAATGTGGCTCCTTTTTCTCACCATAAGGTGGTTTAAACATGTTATATTAGTGATTTAATTTTCACCTTTTTCCAAATACATCATTGTAATACCCATTCCTCTTCAACACTGATTGAACCGTGTTATCAATTCCAAATTGATTATAATCTCAAACCTTGTTGTTGTATTCTAGTTAGCATACAAATAAAATGTGCGAGACATCATGATTAATATTTTGTTTTGGTTATTATTTTGATTAGATGTTGTACTGTGGACCCTATTGAGTTGCCCATTTTTGCACAAGTAAAAATATTGTCGACAAGTACCTTAATAAAATACGCCCTTAACACTCTAAAAAAAATTGAATAATCCTTCAGAGCTTTTAAAGAATAGTGTCGCTAAGAAACCAATTTATTCGGGAATACAATAAACCTTTAATGAGAATGTTTGTAAAGGTTGTTACGAAACACCCTCAACAACTAACAAGCATTTACGATGGCACGAGAAGGTATGACAGGAAGATAATACATTAAATTAACTTTGCAACAAGATCATAATCACGTAACGATCAGAGGAAGCACACAAAAACACTCAATGTTTAGCAACATCGGTCAAAGAAGCAAGAACAAGAATCAACACCGAAAGGGGCATTACAAAAACATTTAAGTTGGCCTAACAAAATATGACAACACTTACATTTATGATTTTCAATATCATAGCCACACCTTTTTCTCTTAGAAATAGTGAATCCAATAGAGAAATTGACCATGAAATGGTATTGAGTTGGTCCTTAAAAGTATTTTTATTCTTTGAGTTGTGTTGGTATTTGTGTTGTCCAACTATGAATTTACTAGAGTTTATCCTATATGCATATGATGTCTTATCTAGTAGGGAAACAATATGATTCACTTCAATCATAACATGGAGTTTTGTATTGAGTTTTTTAATGGCGTAGAGATAGAATTTGATAAAGGCATGAAAAACAAATGAAAAATTCCAAACCAGCTGAAATTGATTTGTATATAGTTTGAACTTCCAAGTCGTAATGTGGGTGGGCATCCATTGATATTTTTTATATGTTGGTAATGTGTCAAGTTTTTTAAGATTATTCATAGGTGTGTTTGTGAAAGGTCGATACGTATTTTTATTATAATTATTTCTTTCAAAAAATTTAGATTATTCATAGGTGTGTTTGTGAAAGGTCGAAATGTTATCTTAAATTAATTTTAATAATTTGTTAAATTTATTTTAATAAATAAAATATTAAATATTAATTAGAGCAACAAGATTTATGCTTGCTATTTTTCTAATCTCTATATTAAAAATAATTTGCATTCACTTCACACAAATAATGCACAAAATCACTAGTAAAAAAGATAAATCTCTACAAAATAAGCAATTATCTTACTCTTTTTATTTTCAAAATAGTGATATTCTCTTTTAACTTTTACTAGCTTATAAATCATGTTTGGAAATTGGTGGATTTGAAAGATGTGGCACTATGATAATCTAAATTGGTGAGGCTAATGTTCATATCTCACGCTAATTTTTTTTTTCCAAGGCCAATTTATAAACTTATTACAATGATTTGCCAACTTATAACTTGAGTAATTACTTTTTTGAATTTTGAGTATTTAATTTAAATAATTTTGCAAAGTATTATTAGATATATATTTAATATTTTTGACCATTTTTCATATTTATTTTATTTAAGTTAATCAAATATATATTGAAAGGAAATTAACATTTTCATTTTTGTATCAAAGGATAATGTGTTATTTAATTTGTCATTTAAGAAAGGTAAAGTTTAACCTCATGAAATTAAAATATGGAGGAGCCTTTCAAATTTGATCACTTACCCACCCACATTAGGACTTGTTAGAAGTTGGACCTATCTAACCCTAATGGCAAGGCCACTAGGTACCTAGTTCTTTCACATCGTAAAAAAGAAAACAATGTCGTTTTTAATCCACTTAAATAATATCGAAATCTGCATTGATATCGTTTTCAAATTGAGCAATCGAAATTGATGGTACGGTCTCGCCATGAAAGTTGTGACTCGCAACTGAAATATGGAGCTCAGGCCCCACAAACATTAAAATTTGAAAGGTCTATCTACACGTATTATAGTTAGCCAGCGCAGCACTGTGGGCTGGGCCCTTCATGATGTCACTTTCGACTCTCCAATCTTCACAAGGGTGGCCGACATCAGCAGCCGTGTCGAATTCGAATTTGCAAATTTTAAATTAAAATGTCATTCAAACTAACTACATGTTATCTCATGAATGCATTTAAGATCATTGAATTGCGTGATGTTTAGTTTACTTCTTTATTATCCTGCGGAAGGCATGGATATTGTCTTCACCTCACCCATTAAACATTTGCATTCTTTTGAATCAGATTGTGACATCTGTATTAAAATGGGGCTGAACTATAGTTTTAGGTTTTGAGTTTTTTATGCTGGCAGCCTTCCATTGGTCATTGCCTTTATGTGGCACTGTTCAGTGAAAAAGCTGAGCAGTTGTAAAACATTAATGTATTGACTATGATGAGTACAGATTAGGTCAGTTTTGACAGTTTTGAGTGGCTCGAGGGGAAATAAGTTTCTTCCTTTCAGCGTGTGAAGATGTACTTAGTACAGGTTGGACGCCTGCATTCGACGAGTTCCTTAAGAAAAATATTTTGAACTTCAAGTTTCATTCCTTGCCTTTTTGAAGAAGATTCTTCCTGGTATAGAGAATGAAGTTGATTTGGATTTGTGGATAGATGGTGTTGGCCTTCCTATAGATGTCATGGAGCCTGTTTCTGCAATCCACAAAAAGTTCTTGTCTGCTTCGTAGGACTTCATGTCTAGAGGAATGCCTGTTGAAAAAGAACACAGGAAATGGCAGGGTCAAGAGTGGCGGCTTTATCTCGAGATTTTTCCCAAGAAACTTGATCCATCATAGGCATGTTTCGTCTGACCATGATTTTTCAATTGGAAACACTTGCATTAACAAAAAAATATAAAGTGGATATCTGGGCACTATAAATTTATCTATTTGTCACTATTTTCTTTAGTAAAATTAAATACCTGTAACATAAAATATGATTTGTATTACCTAGATGCAGATCTGGGGTCTGGATCTACACTTTGGATTAAGCGAGAGCAAGAATTGGGAGGTGAAAGTTACATTCTTGACAATTGCTGTGTACTCTGGTTACGGAGGTCTATTTGGAGAAATTGAGAAGTGTCTCAAAGAAGTTGGAAGGATGATGTTTCTAAGGCTGTTGTATAATTTTGAAGGGCATCTTGACAAAATCGGGTTGTTGCAGATATAATCTTGTTTTTGGGTTCGCTGTTAGTTTTGCCCACATATGGTTTGATGGATGTCCATACCCTGTTCCAAAAGCTCCCATTTTGGCACAAGCAGGGAGAATGTTGGCAAATGTAAACTAATCGGGTTGAAGACTTGTCTGTTGCATATGGTGAAACAGTGTGACTGCCTTGTGCGGATAACCATGTCTTCTGTATGCTGCAATAATTGTATTCCATGAGAAACTGTCTGATAAAAGTGTGACATGTATGCAAAATGTGGAAGCATAGACAAGGCACGTGAACTGTTTGATAAAATGCCTCAAAGAAATGTGGGCTCCTGGAATGCCATGATTACAGGATATGCTCATTATGATTTTTTTGAAAATGCACATGAACTGTTTGATAGAATTCCTCGAAGAGATGTGCTCTCAAGGAGTGCCATGATTTCAGGATATGCACAAAATGGATTTGTTGAAAAGGCCCATGAACTATCCCCGACCTTCCATCTTCCAAGAAATATATTCGCTTGACAACAGTCTGAAACTTCTTTCATGGTTTAATTTTTGCATTGTTAGGACAGAGAAATGTGTTTTTTTGGTCTGTTTGGTGGACCTCATCTTCAAGAAGTAGTTATGAATTTGTTTCATTCTCATACACCACCAACAACACAAATCCCTGCTCTTCATCTTCTTCTAGCCTTCCAGGCAATTGAAGCTGCAGTGAAAAGTTTTTTCTTCTCATATCAGCAATTGGTGATTCTTGTCATGGGTAGTGTTGAGATAGCATGCCTTTTCCAAGCGTGGATGATGCCAAGACATTCCTAAGTGACCATTGGTAGCACTACCATGCCCATATAACCAGAATGGCAGGCTTGAAGATACCTTTAGTCTACATCCTTAAGGAAAACTTGAATTTAACCTAATGTGTGTGAAATATGTGTTTTCAAACTAATATCATTCAAAATTTTCACATTAAATATATCAATACAATCAAAAAATTAAACACAATCAATTTTGTTTTTCATTCAATATTCAACCAACATGTATTTAGAAAAGAAAACAATTTATGAACTAGACTAATCTAAATAGTAGCTTCCCTACATATCTTTCATGTAAATACATTTTTATTCACTTCTCTCTCCATGATTATTCATATTGGCTTCTTGTCTTTTCTTGACATGTCAATGCATTTTTCATTTTGTGTTTGCATTTCATTCATATTATTATAAAAATTAAATTTTCTCTTCTACTTTAATTTTTTTACAAATAAAACTTCTATGAATCAACATTGTAATCTGTTGATGTGTTTCTTGTCTATAACTTGCAATTTCTTTTCTTTTTAATATCTTTATGGTCTCTTTCATATTTATAGACCTATTCACATATTTTATCCAATTGCAATTAAAAAATCAATATATATATATATATATATATATATATATATATATATAGACTTATTTCTTTATTTACAGATAAATATTTTCTCCAACAACATATTATTTATTCATTAATCACATGTCATTTTGTTTTTTGTTACCTAATTTATTATCTTGCGGAAGGCATGGATATTGTCTTCACCTCACCCATTAAACATTTGCATTCTTTTGAATCAAATTGTGACATCTGTATTTAAATGGGGCTGAAATATAGTTTTAGGTTTTGATTTTTTTATGCTGGCAGCCTTCTATTGGTCATTGCCTTTATGTGGCACTGTTAAGTGAAAACGCTGAGCAATTGTAAAACATTAATGTATTGACTATGATGAGTACATATTAGGTCAGTTTTGACAGTTTTGAGTGGCTCGAGAGGAAATATGTCTCTTCCTTTCAGCCTGTGAAGATGTACTTAGTACAGGTTGGATGCCTGCATTCGACGAGTTCCTTAAGAAATACATTCTGAACTTCAAGTTTCAATCAATTGACACGGATACATTCCTTGCCTTTTTGAAGAAGATTCTTCCCGGTATAGAGAATGAAGTTGATTTGGATTTGTGGATAGACAGTGTTGGCCTTCCTACAGATGTCATGGAGCTTGTTTCTGCAATCCACAAAAAGGTCAAGAGTGGCGGCTTTATCTCGAGATTTTTCCCAAGAAACTTGATCCATCACAGGCATGTTTCGTCTGACCATGCTTTTTCAATTGGAAACACCTGCATTAACAAAAAAATATAAAGTGGATATTTGGGCACTATAAATTTATCTGTTTGTGACTATTTTATTTAATAAAATTAAATACCTTTGACATAAAATATGATTTGTATTACCTGGATGCAGATCTGGGGTCTGGATCTACACTTTGGATTAAGCGAGAGCAAGAATTGGGAGGTGAAAGTTGCATTCTTGACAATTGTTGTGTACTCTGGTTACGGAGGTCTGTTTGGAGAAATTGAGAAGTTTCTCAAAGAAGTTGTAAGGATGATGTTTCTAAGGCTGCTGTATACTTTTGAAGGGCATCTTGACAAAATCAGGTTGTTGCAAATATAATCTTGTTTTTGGGTTCGCTGTTAGTTTTGCCCACATATGGTTTGATGGATGTCCATACCCTGTTCCAAAAGCTTCCATTTTGGCACAGGCTGGGAGTATGTTGGCAAATGTAAATTGATCGGGTTGAAGACTTGTTTGTTGCATATGGTGAAACAGTGTGACTGCCTTGTGCGGATAACCATGTCTTCTGTATGCTGCAATAATTGTATTCCATGAGAAACTGCCTGATAACAATGTGACATGTATGCAAAATGTGGAAGCATAGACAAGGCACGTGAACTGTTTGATAAAAATGCCTCAAAGAAATGTGGGCTCCTGGAATGCCATGATTGCAGGATATGGGTATTCTTTTTTATGAAATCTTCAAGGGCTTGTGAGTAATAAAACCTCGTGACTCTATAACAGATAAAACTAAAAGGAAAACATACAGGATTGTTGAGTCAACTAGTGCAAACAATTTTCCATCGAAAATTTGTTTTCGTGAAACAAAACCCGGCGATCGCAATGGCTGATGCGGAGATGCAGTTTTATTGGATGTTGGATTGGAGGCCATAGTTTATTTCAAACTGTTCAACACTTTATTTGTGCATATCCTGCAATCATTGACGTCCATCAGACCACACCTCTTTGAAGCATTTTGTCAAACATTTCAGTGCTTTATTTGTGCATAGCCTGCAATCATTGTTGTCCATGAGACCACATCTTTTTCAGATATTTGGTTAAGTAGTTTTGTTGTGGTGAGCGTGCTGCTGTAGATTAACTAAACAAAGCCTTCCACTAAAATTTGATGGATGTTCATGCCTGTTACAACTGAAAAAAATAAAGTTTTCCATAAAAATTTGATGCAAGTACATTCTTTGTTCAAAGGTTTCCATTTTCACAGAGGGTTGAAGGACGTTATGTGAATCTTTTGTGTTTTTGTATCCCTTTTTCCAAATTGGGATGCCTGAGATTGATAATTAATTTCGGTTTGGTTATATATATATACATTGTCTTCTTGCTTGTGTCATGCTCTCAATCCATTGATTTTGTTGAAAATGCACATGAACTGTTTAATAGAATGCCTCGAAGAGATGTGCTCTCAAGGAGTGCCATGATTTTAGGATATGCACAAAATGGATTTGTTGAAAAGGCCCATGAACTGTCCCCAACCTTCCATCTTCCAAGAAATATATTCACTTGACAACAGTCTGAAACTTCTTTCATGGTTTAATTTTTGCATTGTTAGGACAAAGAAATGTATTTTTTTTGGTCTATTTAGTGGACCTTGTCTTCAAGAAGCAGTTATGCATTTGTTTCATTCTCATACACCGCCAACAACACAAATCCCTGCTCTTCATCTTCTTCTAGCCTTCTAGGCAATTGAAGCTGCAGTGAAAAGTTTTTTTCTTCTCATATCAGCAATTGGTGATTCTTGTCATGGGTAGTGTTGAGATAACATGCCTTTTCCAAGCGTGGATGATGCCAAGACATTCCTAAGTGACCATTGGTACCACTACCATGCCCATATAACCATAATGGCAGGCTTGAAGATACCTTTAGTCTACATCCTTAAGGCAATTTGTGTCTTCCTTGAGTGAATTATGGCTGGATAGATGCGGTTTGTTTATTCACGTGATTGGATGCCTTGGTCTCTCTAGAGCATGTCCTTTATTTTAGTCATATACCGAGCTTGCCTGTTTTCTCGTGGCAATGTTGTGTCAGTGGACAATGTTCAGATATCATAATATCAACAAAAGTCTTATTGAGCTGCATAATGCTACCATCTCAATGATATTGAATCAAAAGGGAACTCTGATTTAGTAGACTGAAATTTTTTTCTTGTACTTTCAGATACAAGAACGTTTCCCTTTCTCCATTGGATTGCCAACATAGTGCCAAGTACGAAGGCTATAACAATTTCCAGGTCAGGGACTTTTACACTTGATGTTTTATATGCCGATCCATCTCAAGTTCAGGTGCCTCAAAGGATTAGCTCATACATAGTATGATTTCCAATATCAACTAATATAATGCAATCATTGTCAATGCAGAGTTCTATCTTGTAAAAAATTGTAGTTAGTTACATAGACTGATAAAAAAAAGAATTAGTTTGTGATGTTGATGTACTATTGGAAAATGCTATTTTGTCTTGTTACTTTGGGTGTTTGTTGGTTACTGGAGCTACTAAAGTAAAGAAGTTACGAGTTTTTCATATGTACATATTTAAATATGCTTTGTATGTTAAGATTATTGAGAAGTCAAAAATTTGAAAATTGAAGGAAACATGCATTTAGAAATTCTACACCTGTATTTCACAGATTGGTCCTTTCCAAACTCCAAATGGTAAAAGGGCCAAGATTAAAGTAAAAGTGCAATTGCGCATGGGAATTTAAAGAATATGCCCTACCTTCTTTTACTGTGGAATTCTATCAGCAAACTCCTATTAACTGTGATTGGTAATTCATTTCCCTTGAGCGTGAGAGCTTTGGCATGATGATTCTTCAAGGTTATTGATAGTTTCCCTATTGAGGTTTAGGGATTCATGTCACAGGCTTTTTTCCTCTCGTATTATATAGGTAAACATCAACAACAAAAACATGTCAAAAGCCAACTTTAGTATCTGATAGATATAATTTAGCATCATTCAATCAGTTTTCCTTCTTGTATGATGAATAGCAGGGGAGGGGTAATACCTGTTCTCTGTAAGAAAATGAGTTTTTATCTTTCCCGTGTTTAATATAATGCAGATGTGAGCTAATGCTTGAGGCTTGCATTTGGGTTTGAACCAAAGATATTATCTTATTATGGTTTTCTTGTCTCTTATTTTACTGGTTTATTTCTTGTCTCTTATTTTAGAGAGAAAATTCGGTGGCCACCCTTTAAATGTTTAAAAATGATACTTGTTTGCATAACTGGATCTGATGTTTGAATATAATCTTATTATCAGGTCCACATTGTTTGCAATGTTCATCATGATGAATTCAAGCCACTGTCTCATGTTTCAAGCAAATTCAAAGATGCGGTAAAGATTTTCTTTAATATCCTGAATTTAATATTTGATGCTTTTATGTGTCAGTGGGTGGACTTTGGCTATATACCCAAGTTTGATTGTATTCTATGTTCCTCAAGCAGGTTCAAATTGGTAGACAATTACACTTTGGTTATACCACAGTAATTCGATTGCAAGCTCCAAAAGGAAGAGCAGATTCTTTGATACATGATGAACATTCTGAAAATTGTTCAAGGTGAGAATGTGGAACCTTTCTTTAGTTCATCACATAGGCCTGCAACACCTAATGTGCTAAAAGGTGTAAATCTGATCAATTACAACAAGTTAATAAATCAACGGGGATTTCATAGCAGAACTCAGGCTCACATCACTGGTAAACTACGAGTTAAAAGTTGTAAATCAATGGAGATTTCATAGCAAAACCCAGGCTCAAATCACTGAAGTAAATGGTTACTAAATTTGAGCCATATAGCTTATCCAATCCTGGGCATGATCTCATTTAATGGTCAAGTCCATATGCAAATTCTACTGAGAATCGATGAATACAAGTGGTGTTGTAATCTATAAGAGATATACAAGTGGTATTGCAGCCTTACTCAATTCTGAGTACAGAGACTTACATTAATTGTAGACAATTTCTGCAAATGACTGTGTAAATATTAGTTCCAAGTTACTAATCTATTTCTTCACCCAATCTTTTTTATGGGTCCACAAGTAGATTCAAAAAGTTTTTCAACAACAATGCAATCTTTTCTAGAAATCTACAATATTATCACACTGCTAAAAGATGTTCAAATCTATGATTTCTACCTTAATTTTTAATGCAACCTTATTCGATTCCAGGTGGGCACCCTGCATTAATTGTAAATAGTTTCTGGAAATGACAGCATGACTAGTAGTTCCAAGTGACTAACCTATTTCTAATAGGTCAAATGGTAGTGTGCAACCTTATTCAATTTTGGGTGCAGAGACTATATTAATTATAGATAGTTTCTGGAAATGACTATGTAACTATTAATTCCCAATTCCTGATCTACTTTTATACCCATTCTTTCAATGGGTTCAGAGGTAGATTCAAAAAGTTGAAATTAAAAACTAGCATGGAATCATTTCCAGAAATCTACAGTATTATCACACTACTAATAGATGCCCGAATATCTAATCCCTACATTAATTGTTAAGGATAAGAGCCAGTAAAAGTCTTTAAATAGATACCCCTCCCTGGTAGCTGTGGTTGAGGAGAGGCTAATTTCGAATTTGTCAATTTCAATCAATTGTGGATGTGTCCTACCTTACAGGGTTAATGCTTGGATACTCATAATGGACTGTGGTTTAAAAGGTATAATTTAACAAAATAATCTAATTATGGGTGTGGCCTACCGTATGTGCAAGAATTTTGACCAAATAGATACTCGTGAGTGGTGGGTGTGGGTTAAAAGAAAACAATTTACCAAACAAAAAGAATGTACCAGGGTCCAAAGGTATGTACACATCTATTTTTAACATAATTGAGAACCCTGGGACCCTCAAATTCTTCATTCTCCAAAAAACTCTGCAACAGAACTTGAAATTGCTGGAACTGATCAGCTACATAATCATAAAACAAATCATGTTCTGGCCCAAACAATACCATTTGCTGAAACATTTTGTACTGCCAATGGAGCGCTTCCCAGGATAAACAAGTCTGACCAACATACACAGTCTCTAGACCCTTCTGCAATCTCATTGTCAATTCCTCCGTAAATTGTGAGACTTTTTCTCAACCTTTTAGCAACCCCTTCTGGTTTGGAAGACTTTAGGATTTCATGGCTAATCTGAACAAGCCCTGCAACAACAAACAAAAGTAGCATCAATATTTTGTAACATCTTTGCCTTGTCAATAATGAGTAACAAAAATGAAGGAAGAATCACCGACCCATTGTATATATCTGTTGATAGTTCAACATATCAAAATATCACATCCTCTCTGGATATTTTTCATATAAAACTTAGATGGATTCCTCCTCTGGTTCTAATGTTCTGAATTCAGGTGAACGTTTGTCCATTGGACTTTCTCCTGTGGATTCTTCAGTTTCACTGTCCCAAGTACTAGAATCAAATAAATCACTCTCACTTTTTTCTGGAATAATAGACAGATTGGGCCCCTTGAGTCTCCTGATATCTGACTCAAGCTTCTGTATGAAAAAGTCATGATCGTCATCCTCATAGTCATCATATTCATAAAAAATTGATGCATTCCCATCTCCTAAATCCTCATAATTTTCATCTTTGATATTTCCATTTGGTTGTACCTCTCCATGTTCAGATTCATTTTGGTTCATCCTTTTTAGCTATCTCAACAATGGGGTTCTCAGAGACATCTTCACAGCCATCCATCCCTGGTATTGTTTCCATTTTAGTATCAAATTCTACATCTTGAACTAAGAAATCACCGTGTCATGTGGTGTTTGTGACTTCTTCATCAGAGAACCTTAAATGGTGTTCTTCCTCGTTTCGAATTCTAAACATTTCTTCTTCTTGGCCTTGTGTATATGGTTTGCTCTGAACTGCATCCCCATCCCCATCCCCATTTGTGTCGTTTTCATCCTGAACTAATGCATGTCCCTCACGGACTTCATTAGAGCACTGTATATGGTTCCGTAGTATTTTTCTCGACTCTTCTATATCTACTACAGTCTGAACTAATGTATGTCCATTTGGGTCTTCATTAGAGCATTGTATATGGTTCTGTAGTATCTTTCCTGGCTCTTATGTATCTGATACAGTCTGAACTCTTTCAGAAAATGGGTTCTTGGAAATATCAATGCAGTCAAGGTCCTCTTGCTACAGTAGCAACTTCAGGCCATTTTCATGCCCACCTCCTAAAATGCTTCTATCTTCAAGCGATGGCCCGGAATAGACTGTGATTTCTCTTTGTATGGTTTGATCTCCTGCTAAGGAGACCATGCCAAAAAACATTGGAGTTGGCCTATACATTTCGCTTCTACTTGTTTAACGCTATCAACAATGGAACTTGTATTTTATATGGAAGAATCTCACTTCTTGTGTGCATTGGGCCTCCTCTCACTAAGCGTTTGATAAACTTTCATACATTCTGTTCAACTGCGGATTGAAGGAATGGATAGTTGTAGTATAACCCTGATAAATTCTTTACCAGGCTTAGGCTGACTTTGATCAATAATGTCATGAAAAAAAATTGTTAATGAAATTTTGTGTACATACAATCTCTTTGTAATTATTGGCTTAACTATAACAGGCTTATCTGTTGCAGAAAATGTCATGCCAAGGTTTTATCATTTGTTCCTCGGTTTGATGGTTGCAAAAAAAAATTGTTTTCCTGTCATCATTAATTTGAAATATTTTGTCAAAAAAAACACATAAAAATTCACTAAAAGTGAAATATGTATCGACACATTAACGGTGTAACCTTGCTCCTTTAGGAGCAACCACTAGTATTTACGTACATCCGACATAACCTCTGCAAACAACTATTTTGTTTTACTTAGGGCTTTATTTAATAAGTAAAAAAGTAGGCATCTATTTAAATGCTTAAAACAGAGTTAGGTAGGTACTTATTTAGTTTAAGATGTTGTTTCTTCCTACTAGCGCATTATCTCCAACCCGCTGAAATAGTATCTTATTCCTTTTATGCCATACAAGAGTATATATAGTTTAGAGATGCTCAATATTATCTATTTCTAATTTTTGTCTTTGTTTTCATTCTACTTACTTAATGTGACAATTATTATGCCTTACAAGGATCAACAATGATTTTCCTTTCCTATTTTATTTTGAACAACTTTTTGTTGTGGGGAAATATTTCATATTAAGTATTTACAATAATAAATATAAAATAAAGGTATTATTTAAAATAGAAGCGTTATACTCAGACAACGCTTTCCACACTTATAGACAACATGTTACATTGCTAAGCGACTTCAACATCACACCTTCAATTGAATACAAAAAACAAGCACGTCCGGAAGTAAGACAACATCGCAATCAAAGGAACGACAATTGCAATTCAAATCATCTATCCCCTTTCCAACAAACCAATTGCACCCCCGAAAACATAGACCCAATGCATCCAACACAACAAAAATAAAGCATTACCTTCGGCAGGATTTGCCATATCATGACCTTGTTTGGATAACACTCGGCCATTATAAAATCGAATACAACGCCACAGGCGGCCTACGAGATCTACACTACACTACTATTACATTTTACAAGAGGCGTGTCGTAAGCGCGACGGAAATCTGACCCCTAAATCCTATAAATACGGGACTGAGTTTGAAACATCCTCAGACCTAACAATGGCCAAGGTTGAGATGGTTCTTTTTTCATTATTAGCTTTCATAGTGGTCGGCATACCTGTGTCTCATGCCGAGCAGTGTGGAAGGCAAGCCAGCGGAGTTTCATGTCCAGGCGGACTTTGCTGCAGCAAATGGGGATGGTGTGGCAACACACCAGACCACTGCGGCAAAGATTGACTCCTCCCTCCCCCGGCTGTTGAAGCACAGAAATGAAGGAAGTTGTCAGGGAAAGAACTTCTACAATTACAACGCCTTCATTGCATCAGCCAAAGCCTTCAATGGCTTCGGCACCACTGGTGACGCCACTGCCCAGAAAAGAGAGCTGACTGCCTTCTCTGCCCAAACATCCCACGAGACCACTGCTACTTGTTAATTTGTAACAACCATTCCCAATTTCTGGTTTACTTATGTCGTGTTGGTGTTAATTAAAAACAGACGGGTGGGCAACAGCTCCAGATGGTCCATACGCATGGGGATACTGCTTCCTCAGAGAGAATAGTGGCGGCGATTATTACAACTCACAGCAAGCTCCTTGCGCTTCTGGAAAGCAATATTACGGCCGAGGCCCCATCTAACTAACATGGTACGCCTACTCATTCAATACATACATTATTTCCCATTTCATAATTTATGGAAATTGAAATTGTACACTGTGATTGTTGAGCAGGAACTATAATTATATAGCGGCTGGAAAGGCAATAGGATTCGATGGTCTAAACGACCCAGACATTGTGTCTAGAGATAACACGATCTCGTTCAAGACGGCGATTTGGTTCTGGATGACGGCACAATCTCCAAAACCTTCATGCCACGATGTAATTACAGGAAGGTGGAGCCCGTCGGGCAGTGATAGTGCTGCAGGCAGAGTTGCTGGATATGGAATGACCACCAATATAATTAACGGAGGACTGGAATGCGGGAAGGGGTTCAACGCCAAGGTGGAGGACCGCATTGGGTTTTACAAGAGGTATTGTGATATATTGGGAGTGAGCTACGGATCGAATCTTGACTGCTACAACCAGAAGCCCTTCGGCCTTGCGCTCTCACCCTCCACTACACAAGAAGAAGACCAAATCATCAAAACCGTCGTGTGAAAGGCCGTGATTGTGTCAGTCTTAGCATGAGTGTTAATTAATATTATAAATAATGTATCTGAGCGGCGTAGAGCGATCACTTTTTCCTCCTCTCTCGGTCGACAGTCGTCGAACTTCAAAATAAAATGCTCTCCACCCAACCAAGAATTTCAATACATAGGAGAATTCGTCCTCCTCATTGGCCCCCAAGCCCCAACCAAAAAGAAACAAGAAATGTATTTCAACTCATGGCAACAAACATGCTTCCACAACACAAAAAAAATATTCACATATAGAAAACAGTCCAAATACATATTGCAGTTTGCAACCACATAAAGAACAACAAACAATACTCAAGCTTCATCATGCACAAGCCAAAGGAGCAAGGCCTATGGGGGAAACTGTTTATACCTCCCAATGGGGAAATGGGTGTCCACCTTAAGATAAACCCGCCAATATATACATATATCATTTCAAAACCCCTACATGCCGTTATGCCTCCCCAAGTACCTCTTATACCTCCCATTCTCTTATGCCTCCCCACACTCTTATGGCACCCCATAACGAGTAAATAAATGCAAACTATTTGTTTTACAAGGTGGAGCCCAATCCCAAACTCCCTCCACAATAATACTTATACCTCCCCAAAACTCGTATGCCTCCCCACAAAAGATCCTCATAGTCTTCTCCTACACCATACCTAGGCAACCTACCCAACCAGCCAACAACATACCAAGATATTCAAAGCATTCACATATGCATAAATAAAGGAAGAACATTTTAAAGAGCCAAACTCCTACCTCTCCATAGTAGAGTTTTCCCCAAAATTTCAACAACAAGCTTTTTCCAGTCCAAACAGTCCAAGAGCTCCAGCAATACACAAGCATTCAACAAAAATCTCGCACTCTCTTTCAAAATTACAAGAGCTCCAACCAAAAGAAGTAACTCCCTGAAGTAACCCCTAAAACAACAAAAGAATTCGAATAAATAGAAAAGGGAGAGAGAAGGATGAGGTGGGTCCATGTAGGATGCCACATCACACATCCTCAACTCCACCTCACGAGTCAACTTCAAACTCCAAAGCACAATTAAAAAGGTGGGTGAATAAATAACCTTTTTACTTACACAATCCAAGTCCACACCCTAAGGACTAAAATTAATTTCATGCAAGAAGGTGCAATAAAAAATTACAACTTGCCTTCTCAAAATACATAATAAGGCCTAATTTTGATTCCTCAACCCATAGGTAGGGTTGCTGTAACAATTTAAGAGGTGTGGGACAAGTTTAACTTGTCCTACAAGCCTCCAAAATCAAGCCCTAAAGACAGATCTGAATTTCAAAAAGAAAGTGGAGTGTTTATCACTCAAAGCTACTTACACATCACTTACAACACATAATCAAAGAGCCATCAGCACTAATAAATGTATTCTTTTGACCCATTTAATTAATTTAGCAACATGATTACTCACAAATCTAGACACAATTCAAATAAATAATAAAGGGGAAAAATACATTACTAAAATCCACATACTAAATTCAAACAAAGGAAATCAAATAAAATAATACACATAATGTCTTGGTCACATTCGAAGGTGACCCCCCCATGGGAACCCCTACAACAATACAAACATACACAACAACAAATACACGTTGTCATGGTGACCCTTGTTGAATTTATCTAGAATTTCAATGTGGTTGGTCTCCAATCCCCCGATGTTTGTTGTGACATGTTTACCTGTAAAACAAAAATACCTTCTTCGGCCTCATGGCCGCATCAAAAAATCTAAAATAAATATAAAATATAACTCCAAATCATCTATATATATGAATCAAAACATCATTCAAACAAACAACAATCTCCTTTACAATTCCATCCATAGTCATATGATCATAAGATTAGTTCCATTTTCTAGGTTTACTCGATATGACAAAATATCACATGTATGAAAAAACATATATATATATATATATATATATATATATATATATATATCTAACCATTCCAAGTAGTGTATCAACATCAATATAAAATGTCTCTAATAATCCACATGCATCATATATGAATCCAAATCAACCACAGTGCATGATTTCTAATGTCTAACATCATACCAGCTCAAAGGATATAGTAATGTCCATAAGTATAGTCGACTATATCATAATCAATATCGAAAGGTGTTGAAGGGAAGTGGGCACTACACACATACCGGCCATATTTTAGAGGAAATATACTGAAATGATTTAAAGGAAATTTATATTGAAATTACAATACTCATTAAGCATACAAACTAAATTAATGAACACCATCAACTAAGCAACTATGGGATCACCCAAGACATAAACTTTGCCTCAATTGCTTTTTTTTTTTGTGTCAGGGTGTTGGGGGCCTTTACATTCAGTAAGAATTGATCCCTGGGGGGCTTATGTGAGCCAAACAACTTCACCAATGGACCAAATGGTTAACTCAGTAAGGATTTTTGTCTATAGGCATTCCCTTATATATCTATTAAATACAAGGAGACATACCCATTTGTCATATATAAAGGGTGTGTGGTGAGGAAAAAAGGATGTGCATACATTTAAGCACATATTTGGTGGAGCCATCCACATGCTTTTTTTCTTGTTGCAGTGACATGCAAGATATGATGGAAAGAACCAAAACATCACCTATGTTTGCACAAATTAGAACAAAAAATAATAAAACTTGAACCCTTGATAGCTTTAGCTTGCAAGCACTACAATGCACTATGGTGTTGCAAACATTTTAGAATAATTTTTTCGACTTTATGGTCAAATTGTAGACCATTCAAAACATACATGATGTTTAGGAACAATGGATCTAATCCATGTTAGAATATCAATGGACCCTATAGTTTTATGCGTTGATGAATGGCTCTCATCCCAATTGTTCACCGTTCATGTCTCCACTTGTTTGGGATTGTGTGATAGTCGCAGGGGTGGTAGAGAAAGTAACGTAATCACGATTAAGAATGTATTCAGAGATGATCATGTGATCATTTCTTTACAGGCTATATCCCAAGAAAACCTTCAGATTTGGGTGCCAAAGTTACGATCAAAGATCAAATTCTCCATAAAACTACAACCCTTTTTGTGCCTTCATGATGTGCCCTATAAAATCACTTTAATTAATTTTCAATACAATTATATTTTATATTTCATTGGTATTCCATCGAACATGGCCCATATTTGGTTTAATATAAGTGGATTCACATCAAGCCCCACCATGTGTAGTGGAACGCAAACAAAAAAGGAAAAAGATGAGAAAACATGAACAACATTATTGAACACTTCTTGCAAAGGAAATCTCTCAATATCCCTGGTGTGCATTGCGTTCTTTAATATGGCACATGTGGTTTTAGGAATACAAAACATTACAACAAAAAATGTTTCATGTCTTAGTATTTCATAGTTTTGTACGTTGTTTCCATGAAGTATACTTTCTCAAAGGTGCTTTGGTTAAACACCCACCCAGGGAAATGTTGAGATCATTGACTATTCAATTTGCATGTTACAATGGTAAATAGTAGGGATATCACTCTTTTGGAAAGCTTGACGATGATTAATTGTAGACAAAAAATATTCTTTATATGGAACAAAAGGTTATGGTTACTATAAACCTTTAGGTTGAGGCTAGACTTATCAACAACATAATTAGTTATGTTTAGCATAACTCATATACAATGTTGGTGTTTCCTTGGCTTCACTACCTATCTTTATCATTATTAATTTCAACATATACAAATGAACATCAATGCGAGCATTGAAAAAAATAGTTGTTTAATAGGAAGAAAGAAAAAATTCCTATCATGCATGGAATTTAGAGAGAATCACTATAGAAGATAGATGTATTGTTAAAATTGACAACAATGATAGTGATATACATGGGGACTTCCCCATGGAAATTGAATTACTAAAAGGGCAATAGTTATTGCATACACCTATCAAGAAATGCAATAATCAATGAACTTAACATGTTAGGGTTATGTGACTTCAACAATAGCCATGATTAGTTGTCACATGGGGTTTTTGTCGACTTGTAGGATATAAATTTTAAATTCATAGAAGTTAATTGCATCATAAAAATATCATATGCTTCTATCTTGATCTAACCATGTCGTGCATGCTTCAATCTAATCAACAAAACTAGCCTACAAAATCATTGTTGAAAATGTTAGCAAGAAAGGAAATCTTCTACCCCTAAAGATGATTCCTCAAGGTGCAATTGGTACACAAGAAATTCATAATTAATTGGTTTATACCGAAAACACATTACAATCACTCTCAAGAAGAAGTAAGTATCCCCCTTCTACTCGCTCCAATATGTATTTTTGCATTAAAAAAAGGAACATCTACTATATATTATGGACTTCATATTCCTATACATGAAATGAAGGCACTTGAAGGGAAAGCATTGGAAGTTTTCCAATAACATATGAGGCACGTATAGTACATTATCCTAAATAAGATGAGATTCATAGGGCTGAAAATGCTGGGAAAATAAACTACATGTTGTGCGAGGCATTTTCTCACCATAAAAACAAATAGTTTGGTGGTTTCTTAGTTCTACTAGAAGGCGATTTGGAGAAATTACCCCTAGTTAAGGACATATTAATGTATGTAAAAAATCCATTTGGTCACATGCTTTGGCACACCATTTGACATGGTCGTAATCTTAGACAAAAATTTCTTCTAGTAAGGATATAACACACAATTATTAGAAATCAAGAATTTACTGACCAACATTAGAAATACAAATCAACATCAGAGGACTACCATCATCCCATGTCAAGAAAGAAATCATTCATGTCTTACAAAAAAATAAATCTTCATATGTGTAAAACATCTTTACGCAAAAATTAAATAACAACATTTCATAATATGCAAATGCTAAAATCATTAGACATTCTAATTACAATTATTAGAGCATAACACAGTCGACATGAAGGCTTGTCAAACCTTAATGACACCTAAATGAATACGATACTACTTTTATGTAGAAGAAAAGAATTTATGTTGACTGTATAATTTATGCACCCAAAGGGATTAGGTAGTGGAGTCCATGGGCAAGTTGTGCACATTTTATACATTCTCAACTCTCAAAACTAAATCCTCAATATTCATTTTATTGTTTTTGTTTCATGAAAATGAAATTCTCTCTCTAGATCTCTCTACACACAAAAACACATATATTGGAGAAAAATTGTCTACTTTGTATCCTCTACCATGTATTTCTAAGTGATAGGTCAATAAAAATCCCAACACTCCCTAGAATTCAAAGGATGAACAATTGTGTTTGTATATGTAGGTTATTGATAGAAATAAGTGATTTGTTGGGTGAGAATCCCAACACTCATTAGAAGCTATTTTCATGAGTACTAGAGTACACACATGTATATATTCACACACATTTTTGTTTCCAGTTTATGTCACATGGTTCCTTTCCCTATGTTTTAACTAAGGGGGAATGTTATAAATATTAGTTAGTTCTTGTCATAATATCATTAGTATAGGTTAATATGTGTGTATAGATGAATTCTTATGTAACAACTGTTAGAGTAGGTATTTACCTTAGCTCATGTTCACCTAGGTACTTTATTTACCTTTATTGTATTTATCCTCACCCACTTATGTGTGTGGATATTTATTTTATCTTATTTAGATATTATCTAGTTCTTTCCCTTGATCTATGGTATTGACTAGATCCTTGATGTCTAGTTCTTTCCTAAATCTATGGTCTTGACTAGTTCTTTGATGACTAGTTCTTTCCTTGATTTAGGGCTTGATCTATGCCCTTACTGGTTCTTAGTCATTTTTGTTCCTTAACTATATAAGCAAGGCCCATTCTCATTATAATTCATTGAGTTCCATAATAATATATGATATTGCTGCTCATTTGTTTGCAAAGGTTTATGTAAAGTTATTCTGGTAAATTTCTTTCATCTTATTGATCATGGGTGTTTGATTAACATCTGATTTCTTGGCTTGGTATGATTTGGTTATAATTCATTTTATGGTATCAGAGAAGGAGATTGTTGTTGACATCCGTCTGTAAGTTTCGTTTTGCAAACATTTTTTTTTTGTATATTCATAGATTCAGGATTTGTCCATATTTTGTTGATGTGTGCATTTTTATGCAAAAAACATATTTCCATTGGATCCGAAAGGCAGGAAAACCATAAGATCAACTATAAACTTGACCATTTCTGAAGGCATTCATTTTTTGGTTTTTTTGTTGTTGCAGAGACACTCACAGGTTTGCCTCAGAATTTGCGTCAACCAAAGCAAAACCAAATAAATTAATTTCTGGGTTATTTTCAAGATCCAGATTGGGTATTTTTTCATTTGGGATGCAACTTATAAGGGAAACGTGAAGCAAGCTATTTTCAGAAGGGTGTTTCTTTCCTTTTTTTGGCAGGGGATCGAGAGGTGTTGTGCACATTATGCCAATTTGGGAAATTTTGCAAAACTATTATTTTTGGTAGTGCAAGTCATTATCTATGTAGTCCCAAAATAGAAAGATTTTCCAGAAGGAGCAGTTGGATGTCCCAGAATAGTAAGTTGTGCAAACACCCATTGAAATACTTAGCCCTTGATCATATGGTATGGTCATATGAGGGCTTAAGCTTGTGACTCATACTAGTAGGTGCTTAACTCCAACCCCCTTTCATTTTATTTGTGTGGTGAAGGAAAAAGCATTTTATTTTGTTTTAGTGGCAACTAAAATAAATAGTAGAGCATAAACTTGTAAAGTTTTTATCTTTTGATCGGCAACTCGGTTTTGGAGTGCCATTTTTGTAAAAGTGCTTATTTTTTCGTGCTCTTTCCATTATAAATATTTATTTTGAATTGCACTATAATTTTAAAGTTCCATATTGTAACACTCACTCATTATAAAGTTCCAAATATGGAGGGGTGTTGTAATCACTTGTGGACGTAATTTTGGTTAAGTCTGATGTCCTAAACTTTTGGGAGTTGCATTCTTGTATCTATCATGGATTTAGAGAAAAATGTACTTCTCTCTGAAGTGTGAAAACTTAAGGAGGATATTGCAAATTTTTTGGAAGAAACTAGATCGCTCAAGAAGAAAAATTCTCTTCTACAAGCACTCATGATAAGGATACACTAATACACTCCCTACAACGAAAACTTGCTAGCCTGCATTATCACCATCATATTGTGGAAAGTCATATCCATGCTTCTAGTCCACTTACAACTATTGCTCTTATACCCACTAACCTTGATTTACCAGTTTTTGAGCCTGCTCCTGCTCCTAATGCTCTTAAGCCTATTAGGCTTGTTACTGCATGTTCTTCTGCGTATGTGCCTATTACAGTTACACATGTTGTGTATCCTACTTATGCTCAAATGTGTGGTTCTTTTGAGAAGCATGCCACTGCATTCGGTTCTCACATGCTTCATTCTATGGGTTTTTACTGGCGGAGGTATTGGTAGATATTCACAGGGTATTATTTCCCCTATTCCACATGTTAAGTGGAATTATCACCATGGCATTGGTTTTTGAGCAGGTACTTTATTGGGATCACACATTGACAGAGCTCCTATATTTGTTCACTCGACTCTTTTCGAGGATCATGAGCAACACATGAGTTCTACACCTTCACTCAGGGTTGAGAAGCTTGAGATTTCAGCTGTCAAACATGATCAACTTGACACACATTGTGTTGTTGCTTTGCATGCACCCATTATGCATTTTACACCAAGTCATATGTAGGCATCTTCTTTATCCATCTGTGTTGATTTGGGGTGGATGTCTAATCACTCGTGGTGGCGACATAGGCATTTGTTGAAAGGAATCTATAAACATGGCTCCTCCACCATTCGGCCTCTTGCTCCACTTTCTATACCTTTTGCATTGTAATGCTCCTTGTTTTGAGCATTTTTATTTAGCGGGTGTAGTGTATCTCTCTTGTTTGTTGAGAGATTTTGTATTTATATTTGCAACACTTTTGTCATGTTGACATTCTCTCTTGTGGGGGAGCTATCCTGGTGAAGTCCAATGTTAGTTTGTTAGTGTTTGAGTAGTTGTTTTGACAACTCATATAGATTTGTAGTGTCACTCCACTCATTCGGCAGTATGGGAGGGTGTGGTGTTGATTCTACTTCTTTGGGTTTTGTGTCCTTGCCTTGTTACCTTGTCTTTTCTTGGATTGTGACACTTTAGATATTGTGTCCTTGCCTTGTTGCTTTGGTTATTGTTCTTGGATTGTGGCACACCTATTTGCATATGTTGATCGAATTATGTTTGGTGTTTTTTTTTGCACTTTTGACATCACTCTGTTGACAATCTCCTTGTATGGAGCTATTCTGGTGAAACCTAGTGTTAGTTGTTTTTGATTTTTGTGATCAAGCAGTGGATTTAGACCACAGTGCACACCAAACTTCTTCAGCATTGTATGATTTTTTTCAGCTGAGCTTCTTGGGATGCCTTGGAGCGGGTCTTTACTCTCATTACTTTGTTGTTACTAGTTTTGGGTACCTTGTGGTGTCCCTTTTTTCCCAGTTATTGAACATGAGTACCTCATCAGACCTAGATGTCGGGACTCATACTGTGGACATGTCACTTCTATTTTGGCCCCTAGCTTCACTTGATGGGGGTGGTTAGAGTAGGTATTTATCTTAGCTCATGTTCACCTAGGTACTTTATTTACCTTTATTGTATTTATCCTCACCCACTTATGTGTGTGGATATTTCTTTTATCTTATTTAGATATTAGGAGATTGTTATCCAAAATTCACCCCTCAAGGTAATTTTGATAACATGCATCAAATTATTCAGTGCCGAGCAAGAGGATTGATTCAAGGTCTGAAATCATGTTTTTGGGCCCCCCTCGGATTCTCTCTAACTCGCCCATCCAGAAAGAAATCCCAACGAGTTAGAAAAAATGGAAAAAATGCAAAAAATAAGGTTGCAGGGTTGTTTTAAAGAATTTTAGGTCTGAAGGGTTCGGGTCGTACCAGTGTGGGTCGTACCGAGGTTCGTCGTACCAGGTTTGGGGCTGAAATACAAATAAAATCGGCTAAGTCAGACATTTTTGTCCCATGCGGTTCGCAGGACAGTTGGGACAAAAGTACGCGAGGAACGCGAAAAGGTGAAACGACAGAAAGCAAGAAAAATCGTCAAGTTTTTATGTTTCGCACGGTTTGGGACAGCTGGGACAAAAGTACGCGAGGGACACGAAAATCCGAAATGGCCAAAGGCAAAGAAGAAAAGTCAACATTTGACCCGTGAACTTCAAACGGCCATAACTTTTGACTCCGAGGTCCGATTTTCACAAAATTGGACTTTCTGGAACGAGCACGATGTCCTCTACACCACATATTAGTGATTTATTATTTGTAATGAGGGTAGATATATTTAATTAAAAGAAACATATTCAGCTCCAGTCAGTTAATGCTCATTCCCGTCAAATGACAAAAAACACCTGCCAGACCCAAAATAGCTGCCCGCACTCAGAAGGCCATAAATTTTGCACTTCTCAACGAAATCACACAAAATTGGTACCATTGGAATTGTGGCTCTGATACTGATGCACAAAAATCAATAAATTCCAAATTTGATGAGAGATTAATGGATATTTTTTATAAAACGTGGCCGGGTTCATAACAGTGTTTTATTTGGCAGTTGGGAGTGTAATTAAGAGGCATGGTCATCATTCTTTCTCTTCTGCAGCACCTGGGATAGTATGGAGAGCCTTTTGCAAGTAATATACAATCATTTTACTCCATTTAATGCCTCTTACAAGTGGTTGAAGGACAAATTTCGGGATTTCCATTTTCTCTTCTCTCTTTCTTCTCATTTTTTCTATAAATGGGAGTGTTGGGCTCATTGTGAAAGGGGTAGTTTTTGTAGCAAAGCTCTGCCAAAATTGCTTTGTGAAGCCAATGTGTTGTAGGCCCTTGTTGTGGACTCCTTGCATGGTGATCCAGGCCCTTATCTTGTAACCGATTGAGCTGTGCATATCAGGAAACAATAAAATATAAGTTTGTGGATGTATCTTCCGCTGCTGTGTTTTCTTGCATTCTTCTTGCCCCTTCAACCTTGATTACAAGAATATTTTGTCTATGTTCTTGTAGGGATCCATTATCATTGTGTATGTTTGAAATATTGTTGTGAATGCATTTTGCTAGATTATGGAGAACTGTCATCACCCCTTCTAGTGTGCACTTTGCTTCTGTATTTCACGCATTTGAAGACTACTCTCACACCCTCCTTTTCTGGTGTATCACCGCTGTAGTGTAGGCTTTAATTTTATGCATTCTCTTTCCCTGGTCCCTTGGAATTTAGATTACAATAGTTAGTTTCCCCTGCATTAGAGTAGATTGTGGTAGGTAGTTTAGGAGTAAGAACCAGCTTTCTTTGGAGGTCTATCTCAAGTAGCGAGTCACACAACTTGGAGATAGTACCCATGTTATCCAATCACACCGTGAGTTCAAGTATATGCACTTGTATAAACATAGGGATGCTGTGATTCAGTGATAACAGAGATATTATCTAGTTGTTAGGTATAGTTCTTTCCTTGATCTATGGTATTGACTAGTTCTTTCCTTGATCTATGGTATTGACTAGATCCTTGATGTCTAGTTCTCTTCTAAATCTATGGTCTTGAATAGTTCTTTGATGACTAGTTATTTCCTTGATTCATGGCTTGAGCTAGGACCTTGACCGGTTCTTAGATTGTTATTCCTTGCCTATTTAAGCAAGGCCCATTCTCAATGTATTGCATTGATTTTCATAATAATATATGATATTGTCTCTCATTTGTTTGCAAAGGTTTTATGTAAAGTTATTCTGGTGAATTGCTTTCATCTTATTGATCATGGTGTGTGATTAGCTTCTGTGTTCTTGGCTTGGTACAATATGGTTATCGTTCCTTTCAATTTCAATTACCAATGAAATGGGAATTAGTAACATCCAAGAAAAAGGTGATATCAAACTTATAGCCAAATAACTTCGGAGTCTATTCAAATTCTGAAATTAAATGTTAAATAATTATTGAAATAAGGTATGGGACATGATTGAGTTCTTTGAGGCCTTTATAATTGATTTTTTCTCCAGAAATAAAAATTCAAGAGTGGATTCCTTGATAGTCTTTGGTTCCTTGTGAATACCTCATCCTAGATTCACTCATGAGAAGCTCACAATTAAAATGATTTTTAGACCTAATGTTGAGAAAATGTAGAAAATTTGCAAGTATTGAATAATGATAAACATATTATCTCCTTTCCTTGAGTTAAGAGATAGATTTTAAATACAATTGCATTTGCTAAGGAAGGGATGGCAAATTGATATCACCCACAAGTTAACCTTTCATATACTCTTGAAAAAGGTATGGTAATTCAGTTCTAATCATGATGAATCCATCAAACATAAAAGCCCAAAAAAAAAAAAAGTTCTAAGGTTAGTTTGGAATATATTTTTGACTAAACATGATTCATGAATGATCAAGATGTAATGTCATTAGCAAGAACATTGACACATTCATCTCTGAATAACTGAATATATCATCAACATGGGAATTGATGAAGTCATAGCTAAATTATTATAATATTAGATCCATGTTGTGTCTATATAAGATCCCGAGGAAGTTTTAGAATATCTTTCGAACATTATAGATGATGAGTCTAGAATACTAACTTATGTAATACCTGAAAACATTCCAACTAAGAGATACTGCAAGAAGTGTTGTTCCTTTAAACTGGGTATTCAACCTTTAAGGACAAAGTTGCACCGTAGTAGTAATTGCTTTGAACATTGACTCTTAATGTAACTTACCAAGCCAAGCCAGTCTTCACCACTCAACACGGTGTCAAAGCTTAAGAGATAAAATTCACCTTACTGCACACAGGATTTCCAATCCTGGAAGTTGTACCACATACACCAGTTATAGTAGTATGACCATGTCATTCCTGAGATAAGGATTTGAGATGGACTTCCATAATTTGAACCAATCATCCAGGAAAACGTGATATTTATCCCCTTCCTATCGTGGATCTATATACTTAAGCCATGAAGGTGTCATCGAGTTTAGAGATTTAAGTTCATTATGAGGCTTTGGATTCCTTATGTGCTAAGAACCATATTGAGGCGAGATGTTTAAGATCATTATAAAATGGATTTGAAACCTCCATGGGGTATTGTTATCTTATAAGAGAATGTCTTTTCTGGGATTTTCTAATGTAAGGGCTATATTCGAACACTTTGGAAAATGGATCATAAATTTCAAAATGGGGATGCACTATAAGCTATTAAATGTAGAGGGTTTTATCTGGATGATAAAAATGTCAAATATATTTTCCAAACATATGTAAATACTATTTGCAACACCTAAGACTTTTTATTCAAAGATGCATATATCCCATGGCACTTCCCGTTAATAACTAGAATCTCATACATATCACTTCAGAGTAATTAAATATAGATTTACTTTGTCCCACCATTCCAAGATATGGAATTAATATTGATCCAGAAAGGGTGCAGGTAATTTCGAATAACATATATAAATTCCAATTAGTAACAAAGGAGTTACACCATTCTTTCTTTTCCAAGATCTAATTTCCTTTGGTGGTTCAAAACCATGATTTTTGTGAGCTAATCAACAACATATATACTTAAATGGCATGAACTTAAATCTACCAATATTCCCAACGGAATTTTAGTTTCCCATTGACATAATAATTTCAATGAGATAAAGGAGGAAAATGCAAAAGGACTTGTCCTTTCCATACTTCAATAAAAAATTGATTCATTACTGTTATTTCATCCAAACATACATCTTTCATCCATTTGTTTCGATAAATAACATGAAGGGAATTTGAGAGTAACACTATTGCTTCCCAAAGCATTAAATTTCACACAACAAGACTCACGAGATGAAATATTCCTAACAGTTATTTACAAGCCTTTGAACAAGTTTCAACGGTAGTTTGGTAAGCCGATTTAGGGTTATATATTCTAATTCTGATTCTACCATTTTGTCCTTGGTCCTAATTGTTAAAATCCATCCAATTTACACAATGGAGAGTTTGGTTATACCAATATGGAATGTTGTATTCCGATTAGAAAACACACAACGGAATATGATATTATGTGTCTTCCTATACTCATCGAAGACGTGTGAGACGATGAAGTACTGATGTCAACTGAGGACTAGTGAATGGTGTTCAAACGTGAACGGGTTTTCAATTGAATAACTGGAACTGTAAAAATGATCTAATGTGTTGACCTAGTCAAACTGGGATGGATGAGTGACACTCATAAAATAACTCACTTCCTCACTATCATGGTAGAGTGTCCTTGACACCTCAATGCTAACTAAAAGATAGAAGGTAAACTCTGAGAAGTAATGTATGTGTCTATTAGACAATTCAATAGAGGTTTAGCAAAAGGTGTATCAATGCATTTTGTTTATTCAGGTGTGTCAGATGGCGAGCCGATACGAATGCCAACTTTTTAGTTATTAAAAGCTTCCTATCATAATGCAATCTTATGAGTGGACATATCTCTTAGAGGATTGGAAAATAGACTGCATACGATCAAATTCATGGGGGTCAAGCTAATGCTTCAAGCAACTCTCTACATAACAAGGATGCAACCATACGATGGGTTTCACAAATATGATGCACTGGTTCATAAATGTTGTTTTGCAAGACCCTAGAAATTAGTAGTTTTGAAATCTAAAACTTTGCAAGGTAAATAGAAATGGTTGTTTTTAGAAATGACAACTCATCTAGATTTCATCATGACTACTCAAAGGACATGAGCACCAATTTATTGACATGATGCACTTATGTTTTTCACTTCATATGGTTTTGACTCGTTAGAAAATGGTTAAGGGTACAATTCATGTAAAAAGCTATAAAAATCTACAAGTTATCTTTGATATTCATAAAGGACAAGCCGTCTTGGTTCATTTAAAAGTGCCTAAAAAATTATGATTATCTAATAGCTCCAAATATATTGTACTTATGATTTCAAATCATTATTGTTATGTGTATGAAAATTATAAGAGATTTAGTAAGGAGACCATGCTTCTGATTATTATCCATATAGAAATGGAGCAGAATTGGGTAAACCAATAAAATTCACTCACGTAACGATAATAAGGAAACTAATGATGAATCCTCAAAGAAATCGGCATAAAATGGTTTACATGTGATTCCCTATAGGCTGATCATATAACACCAAATAGATGCCCATTAGGAAAATTGTGTCCCTTTCTACAACTAGTCACTATAAAATGGATGCTTGAGTTGGAGTCCAATAATGCTTGAATCAGTTTCGTTGTATCTTTCCAAAAGTTTTAAAATGCTGGTCAATTTAATGAGTGCATAAATTGAGAAAAACATTATGTGTTTCCTAAGAAACTTGAAGAAGTTTATCAAGTACCACAATATGGTGGATAACATAGCGGACACAGCATGAACAAGAGAAGTATAAGCATTTCAAAACCAGATAAGCAGGACCAAGTGTCTCATATATTTCCACATGTCTGTCATGGTATCATTTGTTGCCTAAGATTCTGAAAAGTTAGAGTTCACTCATGTCTGAAGTCATGGTCAAAAATGCTGAATCCCTCTAGCCCAATACTTTGAAATTTGACACTTTTTTTAGGCAGAATTCATATTACCCATTATCCTTACTCATTGGATGTAACTCCTAAACACTTCCATACTCACATACAGTGGATGGTAGCTAACATCGGTATAAGCGTTGAGTGGATGTTGGTCACTTGTACATAGTTGTGTGTTAGGATTCTTTAAACTTGGGTAAACAAACTTTTGCTTGACACATTTACACTTTGTTTTGGAATTCTTTTAATCAGAGAAGTTCACATACGTTTCCTAAGCTCACAAATTAATGAAGTTGAAATATATAGAAAAACAGAAATGACCTTAGAAAATGGTGGAGGTTTACCAGTGACCCATGATGATGAATCCTGTAGATGCCAATACTTGATGCGATAGATTGACGTAGTCGGCATCCAAGTGGACATCGACCTTTTTGAATCCAATGGGATTACATGCTACCTATAATGCACACACATTCAGGAAATATGGGATTAGATAGATCATATGGCAGAAAGTTGTTGCCTACGTAACAGGCCATAGTCCCACAGAAGTTCAATTAGAATTCCTTGGAAGGATGTAAATTCACATTCAGCTAAACATTAATCCGGATTGAATCACCTCCTTGATCCACAATAATTTCTTTTTCTTCAGAACGATATAACAAACAATGTCAAGGGCTAGTAGGGACTGAACACATTCCATAGATATATGATGGTCTGACTGGTGATACCTGATCCAAAGGGAGTCCAGATACCATCAAAATGGCTGTAAATAAGCAAGGATGTAGATAGCTTCGCACTCACAAAGGTGAAAAGGATTAAAGATTTATCCCGTGTCCAAGACTAATTTAACCCAAAAGATATTTATCTTAGGACGGCTATTAGCGAGAGCTCTATTTAGCTTAGCTCCTTAGAAATCACACATTTCTTTTGAGAAACCCCATTCTACAATGAACACATTCCTTGAGATGGAATCTAGTTGAAGCATTTTGCCAAAATATTCATGTGCCTTTAAAGGCATGCACAACGTCTTGGAGCATTACAACTATCAAAGTAAACAAATGCCATTTTTCAAGGCATTCTTCTCCACTACAGTAATTCCATTCCAGCACATAAACTTTAATTCGTCACCATGTTGCAGGCTTTGGGATCTCGAATGAAGTGCTTAAATTATTATAAGGAATGAGATAGGTTTGAAAAGGCGTCCAAGATGTGTCACTTCCATTTGATGGACATTGCCCAAGCAGGACTTCCTCCAGCACGTAAAGGCTCCCATTACTTCCACCCTACTCTACACCATTCCCAAGTTTTATTTATTTATTTTTTAATATTATTTTATGTTGGCACTAAATTTCCCTCCCCTTATAACCAGGGCCAAATTAAGCTTTTTGTGCGCCCTAGGAAATACTTGGAGCATATGCCTCCACCTACCCATTGCCATTTTTTTTGTTAAATTAGTGTAATTTTTAACAACAGATACAATTAAATCTAGAAATGATTTTTTCTTACCTTTGTCATAACAAAACTATCGATAATGTCATCATAATTTATTGTTGTTTCTTGATATTCAAGGATGTTAAGTATTTTCACATCCTTTTCCATATGAACCCTTAGCTTGTAAGACTGCTAAAATATTTGTTAGCTACAAGTACAAAGTGATTGTGTGTAAGGGAATTTAAATAGAAATTTGATTAGAATGTCATATCTGCATTTTTGTTGGTGCACTTTTGAGGAACATATTCATCGCATTAAAATGTTCCTTCGCAGACTTTCAGTAGTGATGGTGATTTTATTCAACTGATAGAATTCATTTTGGGGTGGAATTTTAGTAGCCATTAGCTTGAGAACTCCTAGAGAAGTGACCTTTAAAATTGGAAGCATGAGAGTACAAGGAAAGATTTTATGGATTCGTTATACGGGAGCCATAGTTTTCATACCATTGGTAGTGTTTACGAGCTTTCTAAGACATAATAAGATGTATGGCTATGCAGGAGACATGTCTGTAGTCATTTCACCAACCTTCATCCTCGACAGAAACAACTCAGTCCTTCTTTTATAGTTATATACTTATGGAAATGACACTACATGCACAACAAGCTGCCACCTTTTCCAAAAAACAAGATGACTCTCACACTTTATTACCTCCACCAATATACTTCTAGGATGCTTTGAATGCATCCCACATGTTCACATACACATAATGACAAGAAGGTCAATAATGACACATGTTGCTTAATAAAACAAATTATCAGTATAACACGACCACAAGGAAGCTAACTAATTTATGAAATATCTTAAATTTTTATGTTCTATGAAGATTGGGAATTCCCTTTTTTTTCTTTATTACTTAGTTAGTCATTTTCCTTAACATTATTTATTAACCTTAACTCTCAGTATTTCATTTTTTAAGATTTTAGTATTCTTATGTTCGTGGTTCCCCAACAGAGCTGACATCACGATGTGACACAAGAACCAAATGCAAAACTAGCTATCCACAAGACAGATTTCTACATACTTCTATGACTGTATCACATCACAAGAACTCAACCAAACCATGGAAGGAACATACATGATCTACGTAACATAGTACTTATTACACATGGTCCTGACACAAAGGTACTTATAACATATGTAGAGTACAAAAACATGGAATTCCCAACATGTACACATATAGGGGTTTCATGTAACTTAGGACAATAACTATAGTTACACAGTGTCAAAAAGGTCAAAGCCTAACCTCAATGAGGAGCATCAATCCTCAACATCACTAAACATGACTAGACTCACATGAGTACACATAACTCAAAGTACCAACACCACAGACCTCCCAATACATCACAAAACAAATCCATATACCTCCCAAAGCATCACATAAGAAATCCATATGCCTCCTAGGAACCAATCTCACACACACAAATATCTTCTGTCTCCCTCAAGTCTCTTATGTCTCCCTCAAGCAATAACATAATGATTGATTTTCCTTTTCGTTCCCTAAATCAGGCTGGTCACCCTATGGCCCTAAGCACATAGAGTCCAGAGAATCATAACCCAAGTGATATAATAACTCGTGGTTTGACAAACCGCTATCTATCTGTAACTCCTTGGGCTGTATGCCCATACAATGAAGCGGGTCTATAGGTTCAGCCACTCCATGGTGCATCCCATGACCATATTCCACACATTACGACATTACAACCAACATAACAATCCATTTAAAATTCCAAGTGGCAACAATCCCAAGCCTTGGGCTAGGCTATAAAACTTTTAAACTTAAAAAAAAAATTAAATCTAAGAAAAAAAAATGGCCAAATAGCCATAGTTAATGCAAAAATTCACATGTTAGTGCAACAACTAAATAAAATGCCCAAAATATAAGAACATATCGATCAAGAAAATTGTTGGTTCTTGTAAGAAAAGAGAAAATGTTCAATTTACGAATAAAATATGTATATAGGATTAACACATTATGATAACTACGTGGCCTTATACGGCCACCAAAAGGGTACTCAATGAGTTGCTGAAACCCAGACATCGAGCCTCAACTCGTAAAATAACGTATCAAATAATACAGCTATCATCATCTCTGTCTGAATCATCCTTCCACCGCTTCCACAAGGCTCAACATAGTCGTAACTACACTTAGTTTGAATCCATATGATAACCATATAAGGAGATAGGAAGGAGTATATGTTGTCATTTACTAAGCCTAAAGTGTCCACAAAACACAATATGCATGACACCCGTTGAGCAAGTGCCATACATCCCAAATGAACAAAAGTGGGTTTTCAGCCTATGTAAGACTCCACTTCCTATCTCGTACTTGGCTCGATTGAGTGGTCAATGGTACACATTTCCTCACTCCAAACATACACTTTTACCGATTTCCCTTAGGGTCGGTTAGTGTAAGGTTCACAACATAACACATAACTACATCACTAACATAATGGTGGTTCAAGCACATTAACCATAGCATCTTACACATGGTACATATATAGGGTATATCAAATTCATTACATTTATGGGTTACAATACATCACATTACCACATACTGCACCCAAAGTGAAACAATACACAATCGGGATCATATGTTCACCATATTCCCCTAAATCACGACATTAACCATCACATATTACAAAAATTATACTTATGATGAACACGATGTCTAACATTACAACATATAGTCAATTGCAATACAACATGGTGATACACACGTTTCTTCACAAATGGTGACAACATTACTATACAATCTAATTCACTATACACCAATCTTGTCATACAACACATCATCATACCTACATATCACAAATTGCCAAAATACTCCAACATTCTGTAATCCACAATAACATTCCTTTCACACATAGCAAAGTGATACATCACACATATATTACTCATTGAATCCACAAAAAGGAGAGAGAATACTCTCATCTCCAACACATCAACATGATAACAAATACACAATAAGTGACATGCATAACATGTGTGTTCATAATATCAAAATTACAACATTGTTCATATCACATTTATATCACATTACTCTTCCAATCTCCACCACCACCACCACTATACAAAACCATCAAAACTCTAATATGTCTTAGAGATTCAAGAGCATGAACCTCCGCTCGAATACCAAATGTAACACCCACAATTTGGAAACACACAAATACAACAGTAAAAATACCGCAGTAATTTTTTTATTTTTTAAAAAGTTTCTACACTTCCCTTAAGTCAACTTATTTTAAATATAAATACATTTGCTAAGAAGTCCGTAATATTGTTATGTGCGCTCAGCTGATGTTTTTGATAAGGGAAAAAATAAAATTATCCATGTCTTGGCCATGTATCATATTGTCTGGACATTACGCAAACTTTAAATGGGTGGTAAATCATTAATTTAGTTTGGTTTCAAATTGTTCATTGCTAAACTGGTTCTAACACCATCCATAATGAGACATTTTTATGATGGCTAAACTTGATGTAGATTTCACTTTTAAAGAGGTTTACAAAACTCATTTAATCCAATATGGTAATAAACTGTTATAATCTAATTATATATACATATCTTTAACATAATAAAAAAGATGTTTTCGATTAAATTTTTAAAACTTTTGGGAGAAATTATTATAGCAAAAATACGTATCGACCTTTCACAAACACACCTATGGATGATCTTAAAAAAAATTAACATGTTACCAAGATATATAAAATATCAATGGATGCCCACCCACATTACAACTTGGAAGTTCAAACTATATACAATCAATTTCGGTTGGTTTGGAATTTTTCATTTGTTTTTCATGCATTTATCGAATTCTATCTCTACACCATTAAAAAAACTCAATAAAAACTCCATGTTATGATTGAAGTGAATGACGATGTTAACCTGATAGATAAGACATCATATACATATAGGATAAACTCTAGTAGATTCATTGATGGCCTACACAAATACCAACACAACTCAAATAATAAAAATGCTTTTAAGGACCAGCTCAATACCACTTCACGGTCAATTTCTTAATTGGATTCAATATTTCTACGAGACAAAGGTGTGGCTATGATATTGAAAATCATAATTGTTGGTGTTGTCATATTTTGTTAGGCCAACTTAAATGAATTGACACAATTCATTTCAGTTGATGGGTGGTAACTGAAACCGGAAATCATTCGCCTTCACTGCTATCATCTTTATTAAAGACACTTGATTGGTGTTAAGATCGTAGAATGATTATTAATTTCCTTTTATTTTTGTGTTAAATATTTATCATCGAAGTGATTACAAATTTAATTTTAGGAAGAGATTATATACTTATATGTTACTCTAGTCAACATTTAAATACTTTACATATTTAACACCCTTTTGTATTAATTTCTGTTAACTCGATTTTAGATCAAATTCTTAAAGTTTTCAATAAAGTTATTTTCCTTCTTTTTGACATGATTTAGCCGAAGAGGACTAACTTAACCCAAAATATATTGATTTTACGAAAACTATTAGCGAGAGCTCTATTTAGCTTAGCTCCTTAGAAATCACGCATTTATTTTGAGAAACCCCATTCTACAATGAACACATTCCTTGAGATGGCATCTAGTTGAAGCATTTTGCCAAAATATTCACGTGCCTTTGAAGGCATGCACAACGTCTTGCAACATTACAACTATCAAAGTAAACAAATGCCATTTTTCAAGGCATTCTCCTCCACTGCAGTAATTCCATTCCAGCACATAAATGTTAATTCCTCACCATGTTGCAGGCTTTGGGATCTCGAATGAAGTGCTCGACTTATTATAAGGAATGAGACAGGTTTGAAAAGGCGTCCAAGATGTGTCACTTCCATTTGATGGACATTGCCCAAGTAGGACTTCCTCTAGCACGTAAAGGCTCCCATTACTTCCACCCTACTCTACACCATTCCCAAGTTTTATTTATTTATTTTTTAATATTATTTTATGTTGGCACTAAATTTCCCTCCCCTTATAACCAGGGTCAAATTAAGTTTTTTGAGCACCCTAGGAAATACTTGGAGCATATGCCCCCACTTACACATTGCCAATTTTTTTGTTAAATTAGTGTAATTTTTAACAACAGATACAATTAAATCTAGAAATGATTTTTTCTTACCTTTGTCATAACAAAACTATCGATAATGTTATCATCATTTATTGTTGTTTCTTAATATTCAAGGATGTTAAGTATTTTCACATCCTTTTCCATATGAACCCTTAGCTTGTAAGACTGCTAAAATATTTGTTAGCTACAAGTACAAAGTGATTGTGTGTAAGGGAATTTAAATAGAAATTTGATTAGAATGTCATATCTGCATTTTTGTTGGTGCTCTTTTGAGGAACATATTCATCGCATTAAAATGTTCCTTCGCAGACTTTCAATAGTGATGGTGATTTTATTCAACTAATAGACTTCGTTTTGGGGTGGAATTTTAGTAGCCATTAGCTTGAGAACTCCTAGAGAAGTGACCTTTCAACTTGGAAGCATGAGAGTACAGGGAAAGATTCTATGGATTCATTATACGGGAGCCATAGTTTTCATACCATTGGTAGTGTTTACGAGATTTCTAAGACATAACAAGATGTATGGATACGCGGGAGACATGTTTGTGGTCATTTCACCAACCTTCATCCTCGACAGAAACAACTCAGTCCTTCTTTCATAGTTATATAATTATGGAAATGACACTACATGCACAACAAGCTGCCACCTTTTCCAAAAAACAAGATAACTCTCACACTTTCTTACCTCCACCAATATACTTCTAGGATGCTTTGAATGCATCCCGCATGTTCACATACACATAATGACAAGAAGGTCAATAATGACACATGTTGCTTAACAAAACAAATTATCAATATAACATGACCACAAGGAAGCTAACTAATTTCTGAAATATCTTAAATTTTTATGTTCTATGAAGATTGGAAGTCCCCTTTTTTTTCTTTATTACTTAGTTAGTCATTTTCCTTAACATTATTTATTAACCTTAACTTTCAGTATTTCATTTTTTAAGATTTTAGTTTTCTTATGTTCGTGGTTCCCCAACAGAGCTGACATCACGATGTGACACAAGAACCAAATGCAAAACTAGCTATCCACAAGACATATTTCTACATACTTCTATGACTGTATCACATCACAGGAACTCAACCAAACCATGGAAGGAACATACATGATCTACCTACCATAGTACTTATTACACATGCTCCTGACACAAAGGTACTTATAACATATGTAGAGTACAAAAACATGGAATTCCCAACATGTACACATATAGGGGTTTCACGCAACTTGGACAATAACTATAGTTACACAGTGTCAAAAAGGTCAAATCCTAACCTCAATGAGGAGCATCAATCCTCAACATCACTAAACATGACTAGACTCACATGAGTACACATAACTCAAAGTACCAACACCACAGACCTCCCAAAACATCACAAAACAAATCCATATACCTCCCAAAGCATCACATAATTAAGAACTCCATGTGCCTCCTAGGAACCAATCACACACACACACACACACAAATATCTTATGTCTCCCTCAAGTCTCTTATGTCTCCCTCAAGCAGTAACATAATGATTGATTTTCCTTTTCGTTCCCTAAAACAGGCTGGTCACCCTATGGCTTTAAGCACATAGAGTCCAGAGAATCCTAACCCAAGTGATATAATAACTCGTGGTTCGACAAACCGCTATCTATCTGTAACTCCTTGGGTTGTATGCCCATACAATGAAGTGGGTCTATAGGTTCAGCCACTCCATGGTGCATCCCACGACCCTATTCCACACATTACGACATTAGAACCAACATAACAATCCATTTAAAATTCCAAGTGGCAACAATCCCAAGCCTTGGGCTAGGCTATAAAACTTTTAAACTTATAAAAAAAAATTAAATCTAAGAAAAACAAATGGCCAAATAGCCATAGTTAATGCAAAAATTCGCATGTTAGTGCAACAACTAAATAAAATGCCCAAAATATAAGAACATATCGATCAGGAAAATTGTTGGTTCTTGCAAGAAAAGAGAAAATGTTCAATTTACAAATAAAATATGTATATAGGATTAACACATTATGATAACTATGTGGCCTTATATGGCCACCAAAAGGGTACTCAATGAGTTGCTGAAACCCGGACATCGATCCTCAACTCGTAAAATAACGTATCAAATAATACAACTATCATCATCTCTGTCTGAATCATCCCTCCACTACTTCCACAAGGCTCGACATAGTCGTAACTACACTTAGTTTGAATCCATATGATAACCATATAAGGAGATAGGAAGGAGTATAGGTTGTCATCTACTAAGCCTAAGGTGTCCACAAAACACAATATGCATGACACCCGTTGAGCAAGTGCCATACATCCCAAATGAACAAAAGTGGGTTTTCAGCCTATGTAAGACTCCACTTCCTATCTCATACTTGAGTCAAAGCATATAACTGTGTCCCACTTTTTGTAGTTTTTGTACTTTCAGAAAACTATGTCTGGCAACCAAAACATGACCAAACACATATAAAATGACCAAACATGCATTTTTAAGAGGCTATAAATACCAAGGTGTAGGGCATCCAGAATTTACCTAATTTTTTAAATTTTTATAGTATTTTTTAATTATTTATTTACTAGTTAGATTTTAAAATATTTATGGCCACAAAGTGGGACACACTTGTATGCTTTGACCCACTTGGCTCGATTAACTGGTCAATGGTACACATTTCCTCACTCCAAACATACACTTTTACTGATTTCCCTTAGGGTCGGTTAGTGTAAGGTTCACAACATAACACATAACTACATCACTAACTTAATGGTGGTTCAAGCACATTAACCATAGCATCTTACACATGGTACATATATAGGGTATATCAAATTCATTACATTTATGGGTTACAATACATCACATTACCACATACTGCACCCAAAGTGAAACAATACACAATCGGGATCATATGTTCACCATATTCCCCTAAATCACGACATTAACCATCACATATTACAAAAATTATACTTATGATGAACACGATGTCTAACATTACAACATATAGTCAATTGCAATACAACATGGTGATACACACGTTTCTTCACAAATGGTGACAACATTACTATACAATCTAATTCACTATACACCAATCTTGTCATACAACACATCATCATACCTACATATCACAAATTGCCAAAATACTCCAACTTTCCGTAATCCACAATAACATTCCTTTCACACACAACAAAGTGATACATCACACATATATTACTCATTGAATCCACAAAAAAGAGAGAGAATACTCTCATCTCCAACACATCAACATGATAACAAATACACAATAAGTGACATGCATAACATGTGTGTTCATAATATCAAAATTACAACATTGTTCATATCACATTTATATCACATTACTCTTCCAATCTCCACCACCACCACCACTATACAAAACCATCAAAACTCTAATATGTCTTAGAGATTCAAGAGCATGAACCTCCGCTCTGATACCAAATGTAATGCCCACAATTTGGAAACACACAAATAGAACAGTAAAAATACTACAGTAATTTTTTTATTTTTTAAAAAGTTTCTACACTTCCCTTAAGTTAACTTATTTTAAATATAATTGCATTTGCTAAGAAGTCCATAATATTGTTATGTGTGCTCATGTGATTTTTTTGATAAGGGAAAAAATAAAATTATCCATGTCTTGGCCGTGTATCATATTGTCTGGACATTACGCAAACTGTAAATGGGTGGTAAATCATTAATTTGGTTTGGTTTCAAATTGTTCACTGTTAAAGTGGTTCTAACACCATCTATAATGAGACATTTTTATGATGGCTAAACTTGATGTAGATTTCACTTTTAAAGAGGTTTACAAAACTCATTTAATCCAATATGGTAATAAACTGTTATAATCTAATTATATATACATATCTTTAACATAATAAAAAAGATGTTTTCGATTAAATTTTTAAAACTTTTGGGAGAAATTATTATAGAAATAATACGTATCGACCTTTCACAAACACACCTATGGATGATCTTAAAAAAAATTAACATGTTACCAAGATATATAAAATATCAATGGATGCCCACCCACATTACGACTTGGAATTTCAAACTATATACAATCAATTTTGGTTGGTTTGGAATTTTTCATTTGTTTTTCATGCATTTATCGAATTCTATCTCTACACCATTAAAAAAACTCAATAAAAACTCCATGTTATGATTGAAGTGAATGATGATGTTAACCTGATAGATAAGACATCATATACATATAGGATAAACTCTAGTAGATTCATTGATGGCCTACACAAATACCAACACAACTCAAATAATAAAAATGCTTTTAAGGACCAACTCAATACCACATACACATAAAAAAGTTTTGTAATATTTTTGCAAGCAAAAGAAAATATCACATATTTATAAGCACATATGATTTTGTTGGTATTGTTACCCATTCTTTGATATAGCTATAGATTATGTAGGTGTGTAGTTTGTTCTAGAAAAAGGTTAATGTTTTGTTTATAATTTCGCTGTTGTATCTAGTAGAGGTGAGTATAATTGAAGGAAAAAAGTATTCCTTTTATTACCATTCTTAAGATCAACTGAGGCATCCAAATCCTGACTAATTTGCTATGGAGGATCATTCGTAGGCCTGGTCCCAAATATATTCTCTCTCACAAAGGACCATAGGAGCATATGACAAATGCCTTTGTGAATCTTTGCAAAGAAATGGTGCATGAAAAATATCTTCAGGGATACAAGAGGGTTACTATCTACTACTTGATATGACTACAATGAACCCACTTGTAAGAAGCCTTGTATAAAATATTGAGTCATTTTACATTTTGAGCATCCACTACGATTAATGTTTTCCATCCACGAAATATTTTCCATGGTTATGTGATAATTTATTAAAATGTTGTTGTTGTTGGAAGTTTGTAGGCATTGACCATGATGTACCATTTAAAAATGAGAAGGATATGAGGACATGATTTATCATCCGCCATTATTGTACTGGTATTAGGAAAATAATATTGTAAACTACACCAGGGACAAGGGCGTCGATGCTCTAAACTAATAATGCCTAGTGGCCCTCCCTGACCTTCTGAATTCGGCCACTGGGTAGAGCATACTATATATATCCTCCACTTCCCCATCGTGCCTCATTCATCACTTTAAATTCTACTCAAGCCTCCTTACTGTGTCCATGAGGTGTGACATCATTGTCCCCCACATTGGGGTATTCAGTGATTAATGATGCAGATTGGTACCATACCTAAAGACTTGATCTTCATCTTGACAAATTTCAAATAATCGAGATATATTTCTCCATTTGAGTTGATACAAGTCTCTTGAGCACGATCTGCTAGTATTGCTTCTATGTACTTTGGTAGGTTTTGTTTGGGATTTTTACTTCCTTAGCTAAGTTTTTAGTTTTGATCACTTTTTGTTGCATTTTTTACATTAGCATTGGATAACATGCTACACTAGAAGGTTTATCTCTTTTGGAAACTTACTATTTTTACTCCTATGCGTGACACAAAAACACTACTTAGAAACATAGCAATATGGATAAAAATTGGGCATTAGCATTGAAACAAAAATGCTCTCATACTAAGGTGTAGGTTTTGACCCCCCAGCGAACTGACCTGCTCCAATACAATTCAAAAAAATTCTAATTGCTAGAACTTTCAATCATACATCTAAACAACCGAGAACTAGAAATCGATGCCTGATCGATTTCCTATTTTTGATGCACAATTATAATCAAACATATGAATCAATGGAAAGCATTCTTAATAATAACACTATAAGTTGTATTTGGGAGGATTCTTTATTGGTGATATTTTGGTGAATTTCATGTGCACTATATTTGTGAGATACTGCGTAAATAGTTTGTTTCCATGGAGCTTAAGGGTTCTAAATGAAGTTAACCAGTAGCATAATCATTAAGTATTAAAACCGACAGTAACTTCGGGGGGGATAATAGTTCATCCAATTAACTTCATCATAACCATCCATGTTTAAGTAATCAAAAGTGTATGTTTGGCACCATGGGAGATATTTACATTCACTGTTCCAAATTTCTAAATCAAATATGACCCAAGTATAGCTAAATTCATAGTTGGTATGTGGTTGCACCCTAAAAAATAGGGGATACAGAGGTAAAATGGGACACAAGGGGAAAAGAAGTGTGCTTTGCACCTGGTGAGGGACAAATATTCAAGTTGTCTCAATGAAGTGTGAATAGAAATCCATATATCTAAAATATGGCTTCCAAGGGTTGCAAGTTGGTTCTTCATCTGCCTTGAGGATGAGTGGAAGGATGAGGAGTGAAATTTGCACCTATCGTACAGAGATCCATCCTTTATTTTGGTACAATCCAAGGGGACACCATCATGTCATAAATTTGCCATTGAATATCATCTCAGGAGGAGGGGACAACCTCCAACCAAGTGATCCTTGCACGTTTGGGGCTCCTGCACCTCTCATAACTTGAGAGTTGTGCCCTACCCTTTACGAGAAGGAAGACACAGAAAATATAATGTAAGGAGTGAATACCATTTATAGAGTAGTCCCTCATGTCCCAATTCACCTTAAGGGTACAAATTAGGAAGGGAAAATCACATGCTAAATATCATAAAAGTGATGCATTAGGACTCTTTGGCTCATCATACTTAGGGATAACATAAGGCATCCCTTACGGGCATCTAACAACATGTTAGAACATGATGATAATTCCACCTAACATAATCATGTTGATAAGACGTGGAAGTTATAAAATCAATGTGAATGGATATCCCCTAAGCACACTTTGTCATGTGTGACCCATGTCCTCTATTGCACAATAGCTTATCTAAATCCAAGGGGACAGGTCACATGCTCCAACGTGTGCCAAAACATCTGTTTTGAACATAGTCGATGTCATCCCATTGGAACTTCATGTTAGAACATCGAGAGCGTATCTATCTGCTCTGTGAGCAATAATAAGGGTGTTAAGGAGTCAAACCTTATATAGTTTTGACTCTACAATCACATGTTGAGATCATACCAAAAAAATTCAGGAGCTAATGTTATGTACTACAAAATGATTTTCACAGCTTTATTTTCTAGGGTAAAAGCACAATAAAATGTCCCACATTTTGGTATGTTTTGTACCTTTATAAACATGAATTTTCAGTTTCATTTATTTTCTAAAGGTGATAGCCACAAAATCGTACACATTCATGAAATTCCAAAAACTAATGAAATGTTTTTTTTTAGAGATTAGAATACATGTATATTTTTTAAAAAAAAAAATTGGGTAAAAAATATGGTCTTTTTCTTAATTTTTTTCATACGTTTTTTCTTATGTTATAAAAGAGTAATGAATGTCCCCGGGTGGTTTATTTATATGAAAATTTATGTTTTCACCATGAAATTTTAGATGTATTTATAAGATTTAAATTTTGAGATTCTGTCAAATTTTCATATTTTTTTTGACTTATATATTTTTTTAATTAATTATTTAGTAAAAATATTTTCAAATAAATAGTGTACATATGTCTATGCCAATAAATTTTATGATTTATATCAAAATTGAGGTTTTTTTTTTAATAGGTACGAATAAGACTTCAATAAATAGTATTTTTATTTTTTTCAATTTTTTTTTGATATATTTTGCTATTTTTCAAATTTGGTTGATTGTGTACTATTGATTTTCCTTAAATACTATATGTTAGTAAAAATTAAAAAGTAAATAACAAAACAAATTTTTAAAAAAATGAAAATTACATTTTTAGAAAGCTAATAAAATTACAAAAAAATTGTGTTAAAATTTTGTAATTTAACTAGCTCGTTTACCCTAATTATGTGGCACTTGAGTGGCTGATTTTGGTTCACAATTATCCCCCAAAAGGATTTATAGCTAAAATGTGCAACCCAGGCGCCACATCAATGCCACTTAGAGGGGTTTGCACGAATGGGGGTTTCACGTGAACCATGTTCACCCAAACATGGTTCGCGTGAACCCCTCCTGCGTCACCAAAGCACCGCCAAAACATCTCCTAAATTTAATGTTTTGCAATTGTGTCTCCTCTTCTAAATTTAATGTTTTACAAGTTACTTATTTAATATTGTTTGTTTTTAATGTTTTAAATTTAGTTTTTCACATTTTTTTTTTTAAAAACTAAGTTTGTTTTTTTAAATTGTTTTTAACCAAAAATATGTAATATTAAATTAGAAAAGTTGTTTTATATATTAAATATAAATTCTATTAAAATTAGAAAAGTTGTTTTAAAGTTATAAAAAACTAAAATTAAAAATAACCTAATTTCTATTGAGATTTGTATATAAATAAAGTTGCATGCACATATAGTTTTGTATCGAGTTTAATCTTAGACATTCAGATCTATCATGATTTATGTGTGCAGGTGAAAATTATTGAAGTAGATGAATCATGGGAAATGCAAAGAATGAGAAACGAAAATATACTGAGGAAGAGAATGTAGAGAAGAATGCTAGAAGATCTATTCGTAGGAAGGCACAGAGAGAGAGAGAGAGAGAGAGAGAGAGAGAGAGAGAGAGAGAGAGAGAGACAAGACACAACAAGTGAAAGACAAGGCTATAAAAATTGGTACATATTTATAGAAACCCTTGAAAGATCGTAATTTTTTTTAGTTCTAAGGTTTAAATATGATAATATGTTTTTTAGATTGGGTAAAGGCAAGGGTTTTGAAAGGATCCCATTACCTAAAACAATAGAAATAATACATGTGAAAATATAAATCATTTGACATAAGAATGATGTCAAAAACAACTAAAAAATTAGTAATGGTTATATCATAGAGAACGTGCAATCATCATACGTTTCCTTTAAAGTTATAATGACATCCTCTAATTTGTCTATGTAGAGAACAAACAAAGTAGGAGAAAGTGGACAACCATGTTTAATACATATGATGATATTGATATCTAGTGTAAAACTAGTATGAGTTCAGACCTGTCCAACCACCTTCTCATCAAGTGTCGTCAGAAGAATACTCAAATGCCTTGGAATATGTAGTTCTCAAAGATGTTAGATTAGAATCTATTTGGGAATTCATATTGTTAAATTCCTTCCAACAATGATCAACAAAACAACAATAAACCTTACACGTATTTGGTTTTTCTTCTTTGATTTTAACCGTAAGTTCCAATATATGGTATATTATATAGTGATTCTACTTAAAACCAATTTTCCTTATTTATCTAAGTTTCTTGAACTTGCCCAAGTAGAAAATATTTGATCATGGATTGAAGTGCATTAATTTCCTGGGTGGGTCACTTGGTAATAAATGTTCAAAACATTTTTTATCATGGGATTCCAAATATTACCCCTTATTTTACAATTGACCACTACATCCTATTTTTCTACCAATACTATGATACAAAAGTTATACATAAAAATTACCGGGCTATATAATTGCGCATGGTATGTATCATCGAAAACAAGGTTAACACACACCCCCACTTCCCCTCCCCCCAAGGTGATTAATCTAGGGGATATATTTGATGCTCTACCATAGCTTTCATTAAAAATATTGTTACGATTTACTCTCTAATATTGACCTTCACATGATAGTATATTTTCAATTTCGAGAGTCATTTTTTTAGTTTATATAATTTATATGGCATGTATTGGATTAATAAAAATCTCATATATAGATGTAAATTATTGACAAAATTTAAATATAACCTGTTGTACATAATATGACATTTGAAAATAAATTTGGTATGAAATTTATTGGGTATAAACGTTGTGGTAGATCTTGGTAGCATTCTAAAGAGGACATCATTTTGAATTGGACAATGCAACTTATGTATTCTTCTACACTCTCTCTTCCCTATCGAGCTTGTAATTAAATTATTAGTAATGTTTACTCAATCTTTTAAATATAGTACAATATTTTTGGATTTTATGTGTTGAAAGTACAATATATATATATATATATATATATATATATATATATATATATATATAGTAGATTTCAAGAAGGACATCATGAAGCTATCTAAATAAGATTAAATTTTATGTGAGGTTGGTCAACTATATATATATATATATATATATATATATAATATTATTATTTACTAGATAGTAAGCTAATTTTTTTTATATTAAAGTATTTACTAGCTTGGTCATTAATGGTGTAATCACATTTGTATGTTATTTTTTTTTTGCTTTTTTTGTGTACTGACATGTGTATGTTTATGGACACAGATCATGATGCACAACATTATGTTTAAGTGATAACAAAAATTTTTGGAATTACTTCCCAAGATTAATGTGAAACACTTGGTGAAGATGGATTTACAAAAATTACAAGAATTTTCCCAACAAGAACCACTATCACGAAAGAAAACAACAAAAAGTGTAGAGATAATATATGGTGAAATTGTTAATTTGACTACAGTTACTAGAGCACATTTGTTGGTTACATTCTTTAATCATGTTAATATGAGGGAAAAATTAGAATTGTTGGGTGTTGATTTTGGACGGAAAAATTCAAAATGTGTAGAAGAAGAATTTGTTGGGAATGTTTTTTATAGGAATAAGTTCTTTGGGTACAAATGCTAGGTTTGCTGATAAAAGTATTTCTCATAGAGCAATATTAATTGTTATCATCGAATCACAACACCCTTATGTTTACAAAAGTGCATATACTTGAGCTCATGGTGTGATTGGATAACGTGGGTACTATCTCCAATTTGTGGGACTTGCTACTTGAAATAGACCTCGAGAGAAAGCTGGTTCTTACTCTTAAGCTACCTGCCACAATCTACTCTAATGCATGAAAAACTAACTGTCCTAGTCTATCTTTCCAAGGGACCAAGGAGAGAGAATGCATAAAAACATTAAAGCCTACACTACAACAGTGATACAACAGAAAATGAAGGGGGTGGGAGAGTAGTCTTCTAATGCGTGAGATATAGAAGAAAAGTGCACACTAGAAGGGGTGATGACAGTTCTCCACACTCTAGCAAAAACTGCATTCACAACAACATCTCAGACATACACAATGATAATTGATCCCTACAAGAGCATACAAAATAGACATAGTATTCTTGTAATGAAGGTTGAAAGGGAAAGAAGAGTGCAAACAAAACACAACAGGGGAATATGCATCCACAAACTTTTATTTTATTACTTCATGATATGTAAAATTCAATCTATTACAAGATAGGGGCCTGGATCACTATGCAGGGAGTCCACTACAAGGGCCTGCAACATATTGGCTTCATAAATAAATTTTTACAGAGCTTTAATACAACTAAAATTGTTCTTATAATGAGCCAAACACTCCAATTTATAGGAAAATGAGAAGAGAGAGAGAAGGGGAAAATGGAAATCCCGAAATATATCCTTCAAACACTTGTAAGAGGAACTAAATGGAGCAAAATGATTGTATGTTACTTTTGAAATGGCTCCCCATACTGTCCCAGGTGATATAACAGAGAAGGAATGATGACCATGCCTCTTAATTACACTCCTAACTACCAAATAAAATGCTGTCATGAACCTGAACAATGTTTTGTGACAAAAAATGCATCGATTTCTCATCAAATCTAGAATTTATTGATTGCTGTGTGTCGTTGGGACCAAATCCGCAATTAAAACGGTACTAATTTTGTGTGATTTCATCAAGAAATGCAAAATTTACGACCTTATGAGTGCGAGCAGCTATTTTGGGTATAGCACGGTGTTTTTTGTCATTTGATGGAGAATGAGCATTAACTGACTAGAGCTGAATATGTTTCTTTTATTTAATTATATCTACCCTCATTAAAATTAAGAAATCCAATTTTTTTAATGCAGAGGATGTCGTGCTCATTCCACAAAGTCCAATTTTATGAAAATCGGAGCTCGAAGTCAAAAGTTATGGCTGTTTGAAGTTCGGGAGGTAAAAATTTAAATTTTGTCTTTGCTGCGGCTATTTCAGGAAAAATCAGGTCCGCATGTCCCAGCTATCCCGGACACATTCTTACTGCATCGGCTGATTCGGGCTTTCTTGGTCCTGCGCATCCGCTGTTGACCAGGCCATGAGGGCCGTGAGGGCCATTGACTTCCACATCAGCCACATCCATTTATCTTGGCTCCTTGTGCGGTGATTTCAGCCTTTGCGCGTCCTACGTGCGTAATTTTGTCCCGATTGTCCCGGACAAACTTTCATCCTTACCACCTGCAATGCAATGACTTGCAAAAAATTGACTGATCTATGTCTCGTGCATACCTGCATCCCAACTATCCTGCGGACCGCCTGGGACAAAAATGTCTGATTTAGCCGATTCCTTTGTATTTCAGCCCAAGTTTTTCCAAACTTGGTACAATGAACCTTAGTACGATCCACACTGGTACGACCCGCAGCCTCCAGACCCACAATGCTTTAAAACAGGCCTGCGACTTCGTTTTTAGATTTTTTGCAATTTTTTTGCTAACTTGTTGGATTTTTTCTTGGATGGGGAAGTTAGAGAGATACCAAAGGGACCCCAAAACATGATTTTGGGCCTTGAATCAATTCTACTTACTTGGGACAGAAGAATTTGGTACATGTTATCAAAATTACCTTGAGGGGGTGAATTTTGGATAACAATTTTTGGTGACTCAGCGGGGTTATCTGCCTGCCAGATGAAGTATGGCCAGCTGCTTGTAGCAATCCATTGGGCATGGATTCTGTTTGATAATCTCTCACCTGATCTGAAATTTGAAAACCTACATCCTTGAGCCATTGAAGCATTTTTTGATTTGATTCTTCTGTGGCTGCAAATTATTTTCTGGGAGCTCAATGAACTGTAAACATGCACACACTAGAAGCAATAGGACATGTGCATCCAGCACTTAGGGAAATGAAAACTATTCTAATAGTAGTACAATGTGCATAAGCACTTGGAGGAATGGAAATTCTAAATTAATATTTACAAGGGTGAGAAACTCTCTTTCTAGTAGCAATGTTTGAGATAGATTCCATTGACTGGAATCTGCAACTCTTCACCATTTAACTTAGCCAGTTGGAAAGCATTGCTACCTTTGTTTTCAATGATCAGGTATGGACCACTCCATATGGCATCGAACTTGGAATGCTTTCCTGGCTTTGCATGATCAACATCCCACTTCAGTACCAAATCTCCATTTTGCAACATCCTGGCCTTAGCTTTCTTATCGAAACTCTTCTTGATCAATGCTTGATCTTTCTCCATGGTCTGCATTGCATGTTCTCTTGTTTCTTCTAATTCCATCAGCTCTGCATACCTGATTTCCATAGGCTCAACCTCAGCTAGTTCCAACTGTTTCATGAGTTCCAATGCTGGCAACTTGAGTGATATAGGTAGAACTGCTTCTTTCCCGTATACAAGCTTGTATGGAGAGCTTCCTGTAGACCTCTTGGGTGTGATCCTATCAGCCCATAGACCTGATTTGAGCTTTGCTTGCCAAGTTCTCTGATTATCATCAAGAGTTCTCCTTATGATTCTTAGTAGGTTCTTGTTTGTAGACTCGGATTGACCATTACCCTGAGGGTAATAATTCGATGAAGTGCTGAGATACACACAATTCCTTGACAGCCCATTCAATGATCTTTGTGCCAAGGAATGCCAATGCATTGTCTGATATGATAGTGGCAGGGACACCAAACCTTGTGACTATCCCTTCATAGAAATCCAAGATGTTGGATTCATTTGCCTCCTTGAGTGCCACTGCTTCAGTCCACTTGGTGAAATAGTCTGTTGCCGTAAGTATCCACTTGTGGCCTTGACTTGAATTTGGATTGATAACCCCAATGAAGTCCAATCCCCATTGCATGAATGGCTGATTTACTGAAATCAGATGAGAGGGGCAGTGCTGCTAACCTTTCTTTCCCTGTGAAGAATGCACATCTCTTGCATTTATTGACCCATGAGTAGCAATCATTGAACACTGTAGGCCAATAGTAACCACCCTTCATGATTTTGAGAGCTGTTACTCGTGGAGCAAAGTGGCCTCCTACTTCTCTGTCATGGAACTCTGTGTAATATCTTCTCAACTTGGCCCATTCCAATGCATCTCAATAGAACACCATTGATATCCTTCTTAAACAAGATGTCATTAATGAGTACATACATGGATGGCTTGTAATCTAAAGTATCTCCTCTTAGCTTTGTTCCATTCTTGAGGGCACAAGCCTGTTTGGAGATAATGCACCAAATCTTGAGTCCGAACATGGAATGGGTGCATCGTCAGTTGGCTGTTCTTGATCATTCTGTAGTAACAGGACAACATCTTCTTCACCTTTTGACCCTTCAGGTTGTTTAGAAGCAAGTTGCTCACACAAACCCTTGCCACGAACTAGTTTGGTCACTTTGATCTCAATGTCGTATTCCATTACTCGAGTGATCCAACCTACTCTCTTCTCATTCAAATCCTTGTTCAGGAGAAAGTCCTTAACACCAGCATGAGACACCAACAGTTGAATCTTATTGTTTGAGACCAAGTGTTTGAACTTCTTCAAACTCCTCGATGAAAACAAGGACATGCTTTTCAATGAAAGAATATTTTACTTTGTAATCTTCCAGGATTTGGCTGAAGAATGCTATGGGCTGTTCTGAACCTTCTCTATTCAGCTGTGTCAAGATAGCTGAGATTGTATCTGATCCTCCAAAATCATACAACATGAAGTCCTTTGAAAATTCTGGGTTGATAAGAGTTGGAGCTTGTGATATTGCATGCTTGATGTTCTCAAAACTCTCTTTGCCTTCTGCTGTCCATTTGAATGCAAGAATCTTCTTCAACATCATTGTTAAAGGCTTCACGAGAGTGGCAAAATTAGGCACAAATCTGCAGACAAAGTTTATCCTTCCCAAGAAGCTTTGGAGAGATTTCTTGTGGTGTGGCAATGGAAGTGTTCGGATGGCTTCAACCCTTTCAGGATCAATTGTCAACCCTTCCCTTGAGACAATGTGGCCCAACAATTTTCCCTTGTGTGCCAAGAATACATACTTCTTCGGATTCAACGACACTCTGAACCTTCTACACCTCTGAAACACTTGTACCTGAGGTGAAAGAGATGGTCTGCTGCATTCTTTGAGAAGACAGTGATATCATCTAGGTATACCAGCACTATCTTGTTGATTAAGCCTTTGAACGCCATATCCATAGCTCGCTGAAATGTTGCTCCGGTGTTTGACAGTCCAAATGGCATCTTCTTGTAAGCATAAGTGCCCCATTTTGTAGTGAAGGTTGTCTTGAATTGATCTTCTTCCTTCACCATTATCTGATTATAGCCTGAGTATCCATCTAGCAATGAAAACCTTTCTGAACCAGCTACGACCTGTAAGATTTGTTCCATTGATGGAAGTGGATAATGATCCTTGAGTGATGCTCTATTTAGATCACGAAAGTCCACACATAATCTTATTTCTCCATTTCTCTTTCTCACTGGCACCAAGTTTGCAACCTAACTTGAATGTTTGATGGGGAAGATGATACTAGCCTCAATAAGCTTGTTCAACTCTTTTCTCATGAGAGGTTCAATATGGGGATTCACTGGCCTTTGCTTCTGCTTGATAGGCTTGGATTCTGGATCCAGCTCAATAGTATGTTGTGCCAACTTTGGGTTAAAACCTCTTAAATATTTGTAAGTCCAAGAAAAGACATCTGGGAACTCTTGACAAAGCTGAACAAACTCAGATTTCTCTTGTGGGGTACTTACTTTGACAATTTGCAATGTCTTGCCTTCATTTACTAAAATAGGTTCTGAATCTTCACCCTTTACCTGAATGTTTGCTTTCTCCTTCCGGAACTGATCATTCGGGTTGAAGATTGACTCCAGGGTTATAAGGCCTTTTGGTAATTTTTTAGTTCTCAGCTGCACCACTTGGGCGCACCATACTGCTGCTCCAGCTTGTCTTGATTTCTGGTGGAGAACTCAACTTCTTCTTGTAGGAAATTAACAATTTGCTGATCATTCTCGAAGACTTGCCAACTTGTATTGTTATCCAGAACAGCTGGTCTCACAACCACTTTGATATGAGGCTGAGATTTTCACTTTTGATACTTTCTACAACGTCAAATGCAGCCCCAATTACTGCCAGTCTATCTGCTGCTTCATTCTTTTTCCTTGGGATGGAATTGATGCTAAAAGCTTCAAAATCTTCAATAAGATCCCATACCCGATTTTTGTAGTTCTTCAACAGATCATTCTTGGCAGCATTTTTCCCTCTGACTTGGTTCACGATCAGCTCACTATCACCAAATACTTGCAAATTCTTAATGCCTTTCTTCCTTGCCCAGTGCAATCCGTGAATTAAGGCTTCATACTCAGCTGTGTTGTTTGAGCAAGAAAACTGAAACGGAAGGCTGAGTAATACTTTGTACCTTGTGGTGAAATGAGCATAGCTCCTCCTCCTGCACCTTGTCTACTTCTTGATCCATCAAAGAACAATTTCCATACTTCATTTTCATCCTTGTGATTTGTCTTGGTGATGCTGGGGAGAGGTTGATTCTCTTCATGCAAACAATAAACTCCTAGCTCAGATTCCTTCATTTCTTTGTATGGATCAAATGCATGTCTTTTTTTTCCCATTCATCAAGAGTCAAGTCCGGAATGCATCCGACCTTGGTGTCAGCTTCATGAGTGCTTGGATAATCCTCTTGATCAAATGCCGAACAATTTGCATTGATTAGACTTGGCGTATGGGGCTCTATGTGAAAATTTGCAATAGGCTCAGATCTGATTGTAGCCTTAGTTCCATACCTTGTTCTAAATAACATGTGTGACCAATCAGCAGAAAGATAGCCTCCAATTTTAGCTGTGAAGTCTCTTGACAAACATAATGCAAAGAGTGGTGGCAAGTCTATGACTGACACATCTTGTAACACCATTACATTGGGACATGCATGCAATGTAAGGCTCAAATCTTTGATTACTCCAACTGTTTTCACTGTTGTCCCATCCAATTGCACTACACCCTTAGAGATGACTTCATATTGAAGACCTAACTGATCAGCTATTTATTTTGGCATGACTGAGCTACTTGCTCCCGAGTCAATCATGCAATTATGTACCAACTTATCTCCTATGATCAATGAGACATAAAATGGAGGGGGCTTCGAAATTTTACCTTGTTTTCCTCCATGATTTCCTTTAGGCTGAGTTGCATTGGTAAGAACTTTTTCTTGTTGATTGGGTGGCTGATTTGATGCTGACCAATTTTCCATAGCAGCTTGCAATAGGTCTCTTTGTCCTGGGATAGCCAATGACTCCCACATTGAGATGTTCACATTCATTTTCTTCATCTGATCAATGATGTTGAATGAGATGATCTCTCTATTGCTGTCCCTTGCCTTGCACATTCTTCTCTAGCACCTGAGTTGTTGCAACCGACGCTTGAGATGGTTTAGAAGGTGGTTTGGGCTGACCCTGCACATTTGGAACTACACTTTGATTGCCAACACCTTGTGGAGTAATAGAGGGTTGTGGACCATTTGAGTTGGATGGTTGTCCTTCTCCAATGTTTCTCTTCTTGGAGCATGTATTGGCTGCTACAATTTGAGAGGTGTTTGATTTATACCACAGAAATCTTCAGCCTGCCAATTGACAAGTGTAGTTTCATTCAGAGATGTCCCTTGCTGAGGTGCTTCCTGCTGCTGATCTTCTTCGTGGCTAGATTCTTGCGACCCACCAACGGTTTGCACCATCAGAGCCTAATTTAATGCACCGTTAAAGCACATTGATTGGTTATGTGGCTGACTGCATGGGAAACACCAATCATATTCCTGGGCCATGTTATTTTGGACTGGTACTAATGCTTTAGAAGCAGATACAACATTGGGATTATAAGGCTGGAATGGCCTATTAGCGGGAGGCCTTTTGACTTGATTTTGATTTGTAGTTTGAATGGGTGGTCTATTGGGTTGGTATGGGGGCCTAGCCTGGGTACTGCGCTTGAGGCTGGTATGATCTAACATTTTGAGCTTGCTACCTTTTGATTGTCACCAACTCATTACCCAAGTTTTGCAATTGCTTCATGACCTCTTGGAGTTCATTTGAAGTTGTTAGATGATGAGGTAGAGGCTTCATTTGAACTTTGATTTCTAGGGGTAGGGAATGGGAGCTAATGTGGGTGCTTGACTAGTGTTTGGACTTTCTAATTCTGGATACAGAGGGCATGGGTGGCCTAGGTGCTAGTTTTCCGGCTTGAATCAAACAATTTTCAGCCCCTATGGAAAGGTTATAGGCAGCAGGTAAGGTTGTGCCCCCATTGATTGAATCATCAAAGAAATATCAGAATTTAGAGCCCTAAGAAAGTATAAGAAGGCACCTTCATCAGTGGGCTTTACTGCTGTTGGAATCCTATCCCAAGACCTTTGAAATCTGAAGTTGAAGTCTAGTCAGCTGCTCGTTTGGGGCTCTCTTGATAGTTGTTAGTTGCTCCAACAAGGACAAGTTATCACCTTTCTCCCCAAACTGGTTGTGGAGAGCTATGCATAGCTGATTCCAATTCTGTGATAGAGCTTGCTCCAAGACTCCTGAACCATTGTGAAGCTTTCCCTTTGAACGAAGAGGCTAGCAACTTGACAGCCAATCCATCTCATGGATCTCATGGATTGTACAGACATTAGCAATATCTTGGACATGATCACCAGGAAGTGGTATGTTTTCTCCTAGTGAAATATGGGATGTTCTTCAATGCTGCAATTGGAACTAGATTTTGTGCATTCAAGGCGAGTGGACTACTACCAGTGAAGTTGACATATGGATTTGCTGTTGTGCCATCCTGATTGGTCGAAGAACTCTTGTTGATTGGATGAAAGGCCTACCAGGTGGAGGTGTTGACAAGGTTCTATTAGGTGGAGATGGAGACCTTTGAGCTCTTCTTCCCCTTCTTTCTCTACCTGGAGATAGGTGTAGATAAACAAACAATCCTTCCTCCCTAGTTCTTGATCTAGTCTGTATTCTTCTCATAAATTTTCCAGGCTTGGACTGCTGAAACCAGTGGATTATTCCTCTTTTGGAGTCGCCAGATGTGCAATTTCAAAGCTCCTTCAAAGTTGGAACATGGAACAAGTGCACATCGATCTTGTTGTAATTAAGGTGAAGACCTCTAATGTCCCACCGGGAATGCCAGAACTGTTATCACCAAATCACAGCACCCTTATGTTTACACAAGTGCATATACTTGAACTCACGGTGTGATTGGATAACATGGGTACTATCTCCAAGTTGTGGGACTTGCTACTTGAGATAGACCTCTAGAGAAAGTTGGTTCTTGCTCCTAAACTACCTGCCACAATCTACTCTAATGCAGGGTAAACTAACTATTCTAATCTAACTTTCCAAGGGACCAAGGAGAGAGAATGCATAAAATGAAAGCCTACACTAAAGCGGTGATACACCAGAAAAGGAGGGTGTGAGAGTAGTTTTCAAATGCGTGAGATGCAGAAAGCAAAGTGCACACTAGAAGGGGTGATGACAGTTCTCCACAATCTAGCAAAATGCATTCACAACAATGTACCTCAAACATACACAATGATAATGGATCCCTGCAAGAACATAAAGATAGACACAATATTCTTGTAATCAAGGTTGAAGGGGCAAGAAGAATGCAAGAAAACACAGCAGGGGAAGATACATCCACAAACTTATATTTTATTGCTTCATGATATGCACAGTTCAATCTATTACAAGATAAGGGCCTGGATCACCATGCAAGGAGTCCACTACAAGGGCCTGCAACACATTGGCTTCACAAAGCAATTTTGACAGAGCTTTGCTACAAAAAACCCCCCTTTACAATGAGCCCAACACTCCAATTTATAGAAAAATGAGAAGAGAGAGAGAGAGGGGAAAATGGAAATCCCCCAAATTCTAGGTCCTTCAACCACTTGTAAGAGGTAGGTAAATGGAGTGAAATGATTGTATTTACTTGTTGAAAGGCTCCCCATACTGTCCTAGGTGCTGCACCAGAGAAAGAATGATGACCATGCCTCTTAATTGCACTCCCAACTGACCAAATAAAACACTGTCATGAACCCACCACGTTTTATGAAAAAGAACCCATTGATTTCTCATCAAATCTGGCGATTTGATTGATTTAGGTGCATTGGGCTCAAAGCCATGATTCCAACGGTACCAATTTTGTGTGATTTTTTGAGAAATGCAAAAGTTATGACCTTCTGAGTGCGAGTAGATTATTTTGGGTCTCCTCTAAAAATTTTTCTGTCATTTGAACGGGAATGAGCATTAACTGACTGGTTCGGCCTGAATATGTTTCTTTTATTTAAATATATAGCACCCTTTAAAATTCTGAACGTGGCACATTTGATGAAAATCCTTGTCTCTTTTCGAAAGCCATTTCGCCTTTTCGCGTCCCATGAGCCCTCGCGTCAAAAGTTATGGCCGTTTGAAGTTTCCGGAGTCAAACGTTGACTTTTCGGCTTTTAGGCTTCGGGTATGTTCCTGTTTGAGGTCCACGTGTCTCGAGATTCCATTCACTCTTAGCTCAATTTCGGCTTTTCGCGTCCCTCGCGTACTGATTTGGGCTTCCTTGTCCCAGATTTGTCCCCTTTTCGACCGAATCGGTCCGGTTCGCGTCCTCCGCGTACTTTTGTCCCGGACTGTCCCAGACTATCTGGGACAAATATCTCCGCACCACCCGAAATGGACTGACTTGCGGAAATCGGCCGATTCGCGTCCCGCACGTACTTTTTGCCCGGATGTCCCAACCACGTCGAAAAAAGACTTCACCTTTTCCAAATTTTTTCCTGCTCTTTCGGCTGATTCAGCTTTTCGCGTCCCGACGTCCCAACTTCCTGCAGACCGCCTGGGACAAAAAACTTTGCTGACTTTAGCCGATTTTCTTTTTTTTCAGCCGTCCAACTTGGTACGACAAACCTTGGTACGATCCCGCACTGGTACGACCCATAGCCCTTCAGACCCGAAATGCTTTAAAACAAGTCCTGCAACCTTATTTTTGCATTTTTTCCATTTTTTCTAACTCGTTGGGATTTCTTCTTGGATGGGAGAGTTAGAGAGAAGCCAAAGGGGGCCCCAAAAACATGATTTTGGGCCTTGAATCAATCTACTTGCTCGGGACTGAATAATTTGATGCATGTTATCAAAATTACCTTGAGGGGTGAATTTTGGATAACAGATTATAATTTATGTTCCAACTATGATATGGAGATTCATGTCTAACTTGTAAGGCATTGTTGCTATATTTTGGAATATTATCAACAAGTATCCTAACGGGTAGAGAACTCGACTTGGATTAATATTTCCTTCGGATTAAAATTGGGCATTAATTAGTTAATTCCACGTTCCATAAAATAGTAAGATAATATTGTGAAGATAGTTTCTGATTTTTGGACTGAGAGGACTCGTCCTTCATGATTGTAGTGATTGGCTTACTTTGTGCATAACTCTAAATATGATGAAAATATGATAGATGTCGCTAGCGGATATAGGCAACATGAGATGTACATAAAGTTTAGGCAGGTGAACTCACCTTCCTAAACATATTAAGATTGCAAGCACCCACTGGCAATGATATGGAGGATTTGAAGCCTAGATTATTGCGAAAGCTCTAACCTTGACACATGTTGTTGTCCTTATCACTTCCAGTTTGATCATAAACGATGGTATGAGGGTTGTCAATCCTCGCCATATAATAATGTCAATCCAGGTGTGGTTTCCATTTAGGATCTATATATTAAGAGAAGAAATATTGTTTTTTTAAAGATGTGATTTAAACATTAATGTATTTCAAACTATGCAGGTAAAATAAATCACACACGCAGAAATTTAAAGGCCCCACCTACTGTGTCAGAAATTCATAACTTCACTTGTTTAAAGGAAATCACACTTGCATGGAATATAAAATGCACGCTTGCATAAAGGTGTAGTCACAAGTTGGGGAAATAAATGTTGCATGAAAGAAATGAAGACTTGGATACAGTGAAATTGTTGGCTTAAAAGAGGTGATTGAAAGATAAAAACACACACCTGCAGGTTCATAACAAAAATTGTTATGAAATTTGGATGTTACATAACATTTTGAAATCAGAAGTTTACACCAAAAGAAAAAACAATTTGCATAAATTGATTGTGTAGGTTCAAATACAAAAATATTCAACAAGGCTTGATGCAACTAGGTTGGATTTGGAATGAGAGGAAATCCCCATTGCTTGCATTCATGCAAACTTAATTCATAAGTTTAATTAGTCTGTACATCAAACTTTCACTATTAAAAGTTGGAAAGATAAAACAGATCTCAATTTCTGGGGAATAGAGACACATTCCCTATTGGTTTGGATAGGTTGCATGGTTGATTTCATGCATGAGAATTACTCTTTTTCTCATAGGAAATTCAGACACTGATATTATCATATTGACCAGGTTACAATCATGGTTCAAGTATCTTACAGGCATCCACAAAATTGGATATTGGATGAGGTTAAAATCTTATGTGAAGCTTATTTTCAAGAAGAGTTGCTCACTTCTATATAAGTGATTCAAGGAACAAGACACCCATTTTTTGTGCAACATTGTTTTTCTTTGTTCTTATTAGGATATCTTCATCAAAATAGGATTTTTACCAAATAGATCAACGGGTATTTTCCATTGGTTGGACTTTGTTGCGCATAACTTCAAATCTTCTTGACCCTTTTTTGCACTCATTTTTTACCATCGGATGCAGTCACTAAATTCATCATTTATGGAGTTTATTTTAGAGTGGTCATGAGAACCTGAGAACATGATGGTGATATGCATGCATAAAAACATTGCTATGAACAAAAACCTCTTGATTATGAGGGAGATTTCTGATTGATTGATGCCCACACCATTGTTGAATGGTGTAAGATACATTTTATAGTTCAGGTTTCAACCTCGGACTTCAGCTTCAACCCCATAGGCTTCAACCCCACACAGAGTGTTTTTGGTAGGATAACATGTACATGTACATTTAAAACAGGATATGTAAATCTTGATGTTCTATGACAAGTTACTAACTTCCAATTTTTTTTATTCTAAATTTTGATGTTTGTTTTAACTTTTATTGATCTTTTGAGCATGATTAAATGAAGGTATTGATCGAAGGACAAAGTATGGATGTGAAAGGATTCCTTTCTAGGTCTTTGCACTCTGTAGATGACTATGGATAGTAATAACTTAAGACAATCTGTGACAAGATATTATTCTTCATTTTGTTATGAATGCATGAAATTTCAAATCATATTCAAAGTGCAATAGTCAAAAACATGCTTATGTAGGTGAGTGGAAGCCTACGAGTTTCAGAACTAAGCCTGTGGATGACACATAAGGATCTAGATCATGATGATAGTTTTCTAGATGTGCCATTAATTTCAACTGATTATGACCACATATCTGGATTCTTTGTTAAACTTGGTATAATTTATTTAAAAGGAATTGTATAATTTTATCATTGAAATATTATTTATATATACCATCCATCATTAAATCCATTTTTCTTACATCATTATCTGTAGGTGATGTATTTGCAGTCACATGCATAAGACATTGCATCTTTTGAGAAAGTGGAGTACTACTTGGCATTGCACAGAAGAGAGAACAAAGCTAACATGTGAAATAACAAGTGAACAGACATATATCATATATTGGTTCGGTTGTAGTGAAAACTATAAGTTCTTACATTAATTTAAATCCACTTTCAAAGTGGGATTTACTTGGATTAGGACCAGACAATAATGGTATCATTTATGGCCATCATCAGATGGCCATGGGTTACATGTTTTTCAGGTGAAGACTAAAACTATTCAACCAAAAAATGGAGGATGCAGAAGATGATGAAAAATTTTACAGTTGCTTCCAATGAGCAAGCCATTTGGTATTATTAGAAGGACATAATATTATATATTGTTCTATTCTGATATTTATATTTTATGATTTTATTGGTCATTTGGTCACAGATTAGCAACTTTTTCTTACAAATGAATTTTATTTGTACCTTTTTTTTAATTTTTTATAGTGATCCTTAGAACTTTATAATTCTATTTGTTTTTTTAATAATTGATTCACAAAAAAGAGTAGTGTATGGTAACTACACCACAAGAACCAATTGACCAATATGTTTTTAGATATGTGAACCATACATAAAATCAATTACTTATTGGGTTTCAAAGACATAGAAAATACATGGGGATTTCACTTAGTAGAAGCATGGATAAAGCACGTATATCGTTCAAATGGTATTATTAAGAATTTCCCTTAATGCTAGTTTTTAGCCTCTAATTATTCCATTTATAATACAAGAACTCATATTATGTTATCTAGAATGAAAATAGCCCTACTTTTTCCATGTATTACAAAATAATACTTACCCATTTTGATATAGACAATAAAGAACTACACCCTCTTTATCATTAATATTTTCCCTCAGAGCTATATTAAACATAATATAATCATGACATATGTTAGGATAATGATCTTTTCTTAAAACACATTTTCTCTCGAAAAAGAGTTTGAAGCCATTTAAGACCTATTACCAGTCACCTTAATGTTAGAATATTTAATCAATTATCAATAGTTCTTCAAATAATTAAGATACTGAAATAATATCATTTGTGTTGAAAAGCATACTAGATCCCAGGTTATTAAGAAAACCATCTTAGTTATTTGTTGGTTTAAAATCGTCTAATCAATATTGCGTTATTCAAAAAGATATTATAATTTACTGTTATGACCACACCTCATTTTGCAATTTTAATGGTCCCACTAGTTGTTAAAACATAGGATTCGATTGTTCTATGGTTATTCATATTAATCCCAATCAAGGCCTACCTCTTGTAACGCCCACAAAAATGACGTTCTAAGAACACGCTTCAACAAACACTTAACCCTAAAAAAAATGTGAATAATTTTTTTTTTTGTTAAAAGAGAAGGTTACGATACAAGGATGTTACAAGGGTGCTTAACCTTTAGGAGTTCATTAATTTTCTTACAATACTTATCTCATTTTATGATTTTGCAACCCGGTCTAGGTCGAAGTTACATGTTGCACAATTATCTCTAGGGTCCATTAATCGAAATGTTCTATAGGAAGATTACAAGGTTTAATTTACTTAAATTAGATATTTTCTTCTTTTCATTAAGTTCAATTCTAACAAGGTTAACCTTACAGCTAAATTATTAAATTCATTACCTTAAAAGCTTAAAAGATCCTTTATTAAATTTCTTACACACACTAAGGGTTCTAAGGACATTACACCCCTAGGCAACTAAGAGGCCCCACTCACCCATCTACACATACCCTTAAGGATTTTACATTAAAACATTTAAATTACATTTTTCTTAATAAAGGTAGGGTCAATTCTCCACCCTTGGATCAAATCCATCTTAGCCACTAGATCCTAGGGTTCTCAACATAGCCCTAAAAATCCTTATGAAAGTCTATTAAAACCTTTTCTCATTCTATTCTTCTCATTTGGTTTCATTTTCTTTTGTTAAATTTGTAGGTTGGAGAGGAGGAAGCCATGGGAGCAAAGAGGAAGAAGCCATGGAGGAAATTCTACATGAAGATTTAGTCTAGGCTTAGCTTAGTTTATATTTTATGTATGTAATCTATTTCATTTTGAGATTGGGAGGGATTTCCTCCTCCAATCTGGTTTTTATTCCAAGATTATAGTGTATTGGGTTTAAATTTGGGGGCAAACCCTACCCCCCTTTGTTATGAATAAAAGAATGCTTTTATATTCACCATTTGGGTGTTTTGTTTGTTCCATTCCATAGCATTTCTCATTATTTACTTGCTGGTACATGTAGGTTAAATTTTACAACTTAAGAACTAGGGTAATCTGGAAAAATTTCACACACAGGCGCGGGTCCCCAGAATTCTGTCATAAGTGACAGGACCGCCGCCCAAAGTAGACCGGCAGTTTTGGGACCGCCACTCTGCCAGGGTGACAAAGGTCAATGGACCGCCGCCCTCAAGAGGCGGTGGTTATGAAACCGCCGCCTTACCTAAGTGACAAACACAAGACCACTTGATTAGTGGGTGGCGGTTTTGAGACCACCGCCACTGCCTGAGCGGCAGTTACAGGACCGCCTGCTCTGCATAGGGCGGTCCTGTTTCTAAAAAATAGAACCATAATGCCGAAGATTTTCACAAAAACTTAAAGTTGTTAAAGGATGTAAAAATATATTTTGAGTTGTCTTTGTTCATTTCAAAGTTCCAAATTTGAGATTTAGTGCTCTATTATTCATTTCTTAGTTAAATCTAGTCATTTTTTAAATGTTTCAACTTCTATTAAAATTCATCTACTTACAAGAATAATTTCCATTTGTTTAACTAGATTCTTTCTTTCCATTACAAGAGCAAAAAGGAATGTAAATCTATTTCATACTTTGTCATTTCCTACTATAAAATTACCATTTTCTAAAAGCAATAAAATCTAACTTGTTTCTCTTTCATTCTACTATAACATGCATACATTCTAAATAGCTAACCATAAACTTTATTTTCCATTCAATGATATTTATTAAACAAAAGCTCAACTTCTAACAATTTCTACATTTTCTTCTTTTTAATACACATTTACAATACAATAACAACTCAAATGAAATATACTTTCTTTTCCATTGTAAAAATAGATTAATCTTTCAACACAAGCACTATTTTTCTCACAATGCATCCAAGGTTTCAACAAGGAGAAAATACTTTCTTTTCTATTTGCAAACTAACTTTACAATGACATTCTTTCTTCTTTCTTTTCTCATTTGTTTCTTTCCACATGCAATACAATATCAATAACAACTATTGGAATACAACTTTCCTTTCAATATATGATACAATTCCATAGACACAAAGGAATGCAATATGTTTCTTAACAATATCAAGTACCCCTACAATGTTCTCCACTTGATGTGGGAAGTTATACAAAATTCAAATACAAGAATGAATACATTATTACAATTTCTTCCACTCTAAGTGGGTAAAATACAAGGAAGTTTCACATGGTCATCACCAACAAGACTCCAATGCTCCAAACACCAACAAGGTAGCTCCTCCAAAAAATTTCTTGATTCACAACAAAAATAGGGGGAGAGGCAATGCTCTCCACCCAACCAAGATACCCAATGGAGAAGAGAAGCCATCCTCTCCATTGGCCCCCGAGCCCCAACCACATTACAATGGGAGAAGATCTCAACTCATGGAAACTACTAGCTTCCACAATACTTAACATATAATTTCACATTCATTCCATTTACATACAAAACACAACAACAACTTAACAAGAAGAAAACAACAAAGCAACAATATCACAAGGCTTATCAAGAAAGCCAAAAGAGTAAGACCTATGGGGAGGCCACTTATGCCTCCCAATGGGAATGGGTGTCCACCCAAAAGCCTCCAATGCAAATCACAATTTCCCCTTACAACTCTTATGTCTCCCTCAAGTACCCCTTATACCTCCATAACTCTTATGCCTCCCTACATCTCTTATGTCTCCCTCATAGCAAGAACAAAAAAGGAAATGCAAGCATCCCTCAAAACAAGGTGGGGCACCCAACCCAAACTCCCTCCACAAAAGGGTAAACTCTTATGCCTCCCTACATAAAACTCCCCATAGTCTCCTCCCACTCCAACTTAGGCATTCTACCCATACCCAAGCAAACATTCCAAAGGGACAACAAACATTCAACACAACATATACACACATACAATAAAACAAATAACATAATTTAAACTAAGGTGAATCTCCTACCTCTCCATGGTAGAGCTTGTTCCAAGTATGAAGTTCCAAGCTCCTCCAAAGATCAAGCAAGCAATCCACAAAGCTCCAAAAATCCACAACTCTCTCCAAAATCCTCTCACTCTCCAAAAATTCAAGAGACTAAAAATGATCATCCAACCCCAAAACAAGCAACAAGAATTCAATAAATAGAGAAAGGAGAGGGAGGGATGATGTGGCTCCAAGTAGGATGCCACCTCATTTCCTCTCCACTCCACATCACTTGGTCAACCTCATATTCCAATGCATAATTAATAAGTGGTTGGAGGAATGACAAGAACCTTACACACTCCATCTAAGCCCACTCCCCCAAAGGACAAAATTAAATATTTGAAAGAAAGTGCAATTAACATTTTACCTTTTTATTCCCAAAACACCTAAAAGAGCCTAAATTTGACCCCCCAACCCATAGGTAGGGTTGGCATGGGCATTTAAGAGGTGTGGGACAAGTTTGACTTGTCCCACAAGCTTCCAAATTTGGCCTCTAAGGCCAAATTCGAGTTTCCCATGAGAGGGTAGAGTGTGCTACACTCAAAACTCAAACACACTTCACTCAACACAAAAATCCAAGAGTAAATCAATTCTAATAAATGAACTCCTTTTTGGTCACATCTTTAATTAGTTTAGGATAAATTCAAATTAGCTTAATTAAGACACTACAACCCATGAATAATAAAGGGGTAAACATAATCCAAAAATCTAAATAATAAAACAAGTAAATTTCATTACTAAAAGGAAAACACATACTAACATTATAGAAAGAGGGAAATTAAAACAAAACAACACATGACCCCTAGGTCACAATTTTCTCCTAACCAAATAATTCTAACACACACACAATTACATGTTGCCATGGTGACCCTAGTTGAATTCTTCTCGAATTCCGATGTGGTTGGTCTCTAATCCCCCGATGTTGTTGTGAATATAATATACCTGCAAAATAGAGAATACCTCCTTCGGCCTCATGTGGCCGCATTAAAACATTCATGCCAAAATATGCGATATAAATCTAAAATCAACTATATATGAATTAATATCATCTATGTAAATACGATATCACTTACAATTTCTAGCACATTTCTATTCCACATTTCATTTATGTCAAAACGATCATCACATTAATCCAATTATCAAGATCTACTCAATATGACTAAATATATCACATGTCAAAATTACAGATAAATAACCATGTCAAATGTATATCAATATCAACATCAAATGTCTCCAGTAGTCCATATGCATCATATAAGAATCAAATCAATAACAGTTCAGTATCTTTGATATCTACTAGCATGCTAAATCAAAAAGCTATAATATATCCATAAGTGTAGTCGATAGTATCTAAAACAATAATCTAAAAGGTTGTCGAAGGGAAGTGGATACTACATGTCTCAACACTTGGAAACAATCCTTGAATTTAGTTATTCTATAGTGCATGAACAATGTTCTAGTGAAACAACATGGGATTTAATGTAGACTTGTAACTTGTTGACGTGCTCTAAGGATGTGATTATGTGATATTTTACATTATTAGGGCCTATACAGTCCTTAAAAGAAGTTCTTTAGAATGAAATCCTTTAGATGTCTAAGGATTTAAGAGATTCCCTTAATAAATATACATGTATGTGTTTATATACACAACTTGTGTGAAATATTTCCCATTCAATTGACAATAAGATGACACTGGTGTAAGGTGTGTATTTGAAAATGTGACCATTGTAAGTGCATGAGAGTCAAAATTTTCAACCTGGGTAAAAACATTGGTCATTTCTACCCTTGTCACTTGATTCTACCCAGGTTTAACTTGGGACCTAATATCATACATGTCCATTGAGTGGATATGAGAAAATGAGAATTGTTCATTCTAAGGTAAACTGGTTCATAAAGTGCATAAACTCGGTGAAAAGTGTTGATTTGATGGAATCCATGACATAGGAATACTGAGCGGGGTGTTTTTACAATTAAGTCAATTTATGTGTAAATGGGAATATGTTGGGGTAGATGCCAAATAATTATTTCACAAGTTCTTTAGGTCCAAATTTTGGATCCTACATTCTGCTAACAATTGTTTGCATGATTTGGATGTTATGTGAGTCCACATACCTTAAGACAACTCAGGTATATGTAATCATTAAACTAAATATTAACATACCTAATAGGGTCTATGTCACATTGCCATTAATACCTATTAGAAATTTTATTTTTTGGCTAATTATTGTTTTGCATTATTCAAATACCCTTTGGGAAGGTAAGCCATTTATAATGTTCCCTCCTCAACTCTTGTAGTCATTTTTGTAAGAGAAATTAATGGAATTTTGGAGTTCAAAGGCACCAAAGAGAAAAAAAAAGTCCATGCCAAAATATTTTCGTGAGCTCATGATCATAGCCCTAAAAATATTCTTGATGTTTTACATTTCCTTAAATTCAATAAATTATGCAATTATTTGGAGCAACTTACTTTAGTTGCATATTATTTTAGTTAAGTCCCCTTTAAGAGAACCTTCAAATCATGGGTTCATGATGCATGGATTATGCCTCATGGTGTCAAGCTTTACAAAAATCAAATCTTAATCAAGTGTTTATTTTTGTTCTAACTATAACAATGTTGACCATTGTAGAGATATCATAGCTAATGGACCTTGGTTTATTTGAAACATAATTATGATTTTTCCCATTAGAAATGGTATTTTGTCATCATTGAGAAAGCTAATCTCAAAATCCACATTTGGACAATCTTTGGTTTTCCATTTCCTCTATGGAATTTTGTGGATTAGTCGATCAAATTATTTAGCCACTTCATAGGGTTTGATAAACCAAATTCATAAGGACCTTAAATTATTATTATCAATTCAATTTAACTAATCCAAAAAAAATATGATTGATATTAAAAGTAATAAAGAGTTTTGATATAAATTAATGTGTAAACTAAACATTCAATACACATACATATAATTAATAAAAGACGCAAAATACATTTATTACTTGTATTGAAAGATATTATGACTAAAGGTTAATAATATTACAAATGGTGGTAGAAATGCAGTGAACATATTACAAATGCAGATGAAGACTTATTACTCTTTATGAGGTAGGATGGCAAGAGTTGTATCTCCAAAGACTTTGGTTTACGGAGAGGTGTTTTACGTTAGGTGTTTTAATATTACAAATCTCCAAATAAAGTCAAATTTACAATTCCATTAAAATAGTATAAATCATGGAAATGTATTGCATTACATTTACTTCATTTTCCATCATTTCGCACACCTGTAACAACACATGAGTTTATATTTCCCGAGTTTAAGAGAGGATAGATAAAGAGAGGGAATCTATTATTTTCACAAGCTTTTAAGTTACTATAGAGATTTAGAGAGATAGTTTAATACTAACAATGTATTTTGAAAAGATTTGACAAGTGCATAAGTAAAGAAGCATTCACTAAGCCATGTAAGGTTTAATGTAACATAAAGTATTACTAAAATATCAAAATTCATGTCTAATGAGTATATACAAGTCTAAAATCTCTAAAAGTATGTCTAAAATATCAAAAATCATGTCTAATGAGTATATACATGTCTAAAATGTCTGAAATCTATAAAATATCATTGAAGTCTCCTCCATGCACTAGGGCGAGTGCCAAACCCCTCACTACGCTCTGCTGCACCCTGAATGTTAAAAAAAGGAATATACATGTCATTAACTATATATAGCATGTACCATATATTAAAATATATAAGCAAAATTCTACAACAATTTCTTGCTTAATTCAATACATCATATAATAGATATGTATAATTGATTACCTCAGTATATGTCACTGGGCGGATGTTAGGAGTATCTACACTATGTGTAGATCTCTGTCCTGTAGATCCCTGTGAAACAAATAAATAAAATGTAAGGAGTTGATAAATAAGTTTTTTGAATAAAGTTCATTAATTTCTAACATTTCAATTTAGATTAAATATTAATTCTATTAAAATACATATATTTGTACCTCTGCAGAACGTGCCTCCAAATCTATGGGATTGCCACCCATGACCTCAACACCAGCAAATATGTCACCAAGTGAGCCAAGTTGACTCAGGCCCGAAACATCAAGATCCATGTTGTGCTATGTCAAGAGTTGTGTGTATGTCACACGGGTAGATGGTGTGGGCTGTGAAGCTCCACACACTAGAGCAGAAGCCTAAACACAGAAGTACATGTTTAATTTTAATATTAATAAATTGTAAAGTAATGATGAAATAAAATAAATTTTAATTATTTTGGGTGTTTAATTTTCACACCAGAACAAAAATGTGCTGAACATAAGGTGTGATGATGCCAACAATAAAATGCTCTATCTATAGCAGCGACAGTAGTACCATGACTAGAAGATACACTCCCTCTCTGGGCTCTATAAAATCTAAAACCCCCGATATTGGAATGCTGCAATGCCATGAAATCACCTCATATGCACGCAACAATTCAGTAGCCATGATGCGTCCTAGCTGACATGCCTGAGCGAGATTTGTAACTAGCTCAAATTCATCTCAGGAAATCAATTATGCACGAGCATATACCTCGTTGCATGCATCACTGCTACTACTAGAACTTCCACTGCTAGTATCATGTCTCTGAAGGTACTGACCCACACGGTCAGAAGATATCAATTGGGTCTTGCAAGTAATTCCAGCAAGACCCCCGATAGCAGCCTCCTGTGCAGTCATAACGACAGGTGCTGCGACATCCTGAAAGCCTGATAAGAATGGTTATGGCCTTGGTACAAGCTACCGTGCGTCAACAACTGCAGGATCTCCCTCCTTTCTATATGCCTCCTTGTGGCTAATACGACCACGCCCCTGCCCCAAATAACTAGGGATGTCTAAATAATTCACCTTTAGGTTTAAGTGAACCTCAACATATAGCATCATTATGAAGTATAACGGTAATTGGTCATTATTCAGAAATCGGGCTCGAGAGGCCAAAAATATAGGATAAATCAAAGGGGAACATAGGGGACATGAACATTTGTTTACATAATATGCCCTTATTTTCCTTTTGTCTGCATAAAAACTCCAACAAGACCTCTTAATGACTTCCTTATCGGAAAGTTGTGATGTAATCTCATTGAAACCTAAATCTCCTTAGACACTTGATTTTAATGAATCCATAAATTTTTTTATTGACTCAGAATCAAATTGGTTATATGTTTTCAAACTTGTCTTTATTCTACGAAGATCAACCAATATTTTTTCACAGTGAACTTTATACTGCCCAACTGTAGTTGGATTTTGGAGAATAGATTGCAATTTTGAAATCTCTAAATTGGTCCTCTCAAACAAATTAGGAGCGAAAGAAGACATGACTGTAAAAAAATGATAGTAAAATTCAATTAATAGTACTATTAATTAAAAAGAACTCCTAAGATATTCTTCTATTTTAATGAAATTAGAAACATGGTTTTCAAGCTTCAATGCAAATAATTTAGAAAATTTAAGAAATTACATATATCTTATAAGTGAGTCATGCATGAGTGTATGGATTGCATAGATTTAATGGAACTAAAGGAGGAATTATCTAGAATGTAACATGCCGTTTTTTTAGAATCTAATCAAATGCAAGAAACATATTGCACATATCATTGAGTTCTTATGTGCAACATCACACAATAAATTTTGGTGCACGTAATTAGGATACCAAGACATTATATTTTAGGTTTCTTATTAACAGGTTTATTATTAACAAATAAACCAAGACATTATAAATATACATTTATTATTAACAAATCATCGAATATAAAGCAAAATTGAACTAACATTATCATCAAATGTAATAAAGCAAGACATTATAAGTAGGTTTCTTATTAACAAATAATCACCTTTCATTTCTCTTTAAATTGTTACTGTCTATGACTCACAACCTTTTTCAATGTTTTCATTGTACCCTTGAGGTGCAATAGTTAGTTTTATTCACTATGCTATTTGAGAATACATCGCGCCAAGACCTTTTTTTGTACATTTTTCATTTTACTATCAATTTGAGTGTGATGCATTGTATTATATGTGGCTTACAAAAGGTTTCTTTATAAAATTAACTTGTAAATATTTAGTTGTGATCAATTACAATTCTTATAAAAAAGAATGCATGTTATAAATGTGTAGATAATAATCATTGTAAGATACATATGATATTAACACAAATATCTCTATATAATTGATAATGACTATTTATGTCCTTAAGGCTAAGTTGGTTTGTAGCTTCTATCAATGTTGATATACTTTGTACAAAGATTTTTTCCACCATTATAAATATTTATAGTAAAAGTTCATGACTTTATTTAAATGTTTTCATTTAGACTTTTTTGGTACTAATTTATGATTTCAAATGTCTATAATACTTTGTAAAGTAGCTAGTAACCACATTTAAGATATACAACCTCCACCCACAACCTCTTAAAATTAAGGACACAAAAAAGTTTAGAAGACTGTTATTTGACATGATGCCTACAATTGGACACAACCAAAATTATTATCAAAAATTAAAAATTAAATGGAATATAAACATGATAACAATCGAAATGAGTAGCTCACATGATCCCTTATTTAAAACAATGAAATGGAAACATCCTATAGAAAATTGGGAAGAAGGGAAATGTATGTAGTAAAGACAAAGGAGTTTAATGATGGGGTGCATAACATTATGTGGACACATTAAGAGATGATTTTATAACCCATACTTTGATTTAATTAAGAAGTATTGTGTCAAACCCACATGCTAGTGCAAATAAAAATAAAGGTTTAAGCTCATTGGGGTTTAAATATTGATAAGTTACATGGAAGTTATTTATAGGGATTATCATCCAAACATTAAAAAGAGATGATACAAGGTGAAGGACTCGATAAAAAGGAAAATCTTGGTTGGTCGACAAATCGATGCTTTATGCAAAATGATAGAAACTACAACTTTATGTATAGTTGTGGATGTAAAATTGCTAGGGTTACACACACACACACACACACACACACACACACACCCCGATTATTTCACCCATAACGGGGAAAAAGGTTAGTAACAACCAAAACATGATGATTATTCCAAGAAAATGACTCCCGAGGTTCTTCAGTGCACACGAGAACATTCCAAACATGTTAAATAGGGGAGTTGGGCTTTGAAGGAGGAATTAATTATTAAAAGAAAAATTACAAATTGTACTTGGTTGTCTTAAGTTAAACCATTTTGATTCACCATATGATAGAGTATATTTTGACACTCTTTGCAATAATGAAACCATAAAAAATATTTTGGAACTAATGTGGATTCACCTACATATCATCATGTAAGAATAAATTCCCTTATACATTGAGAGATATCATGCTTATTTGGGGAAAGTGAGTCGTTGTATAGTGATGAAGAGATTATATTGGACCTTTTGGATTCCTTGTGGGGAATGTATCAATATTATTAAATGAAATATGATATTAAAATTGGCATTGGTGAGGCATTGAAAATGTTGAGTTAGGTGTCTCATCGAATCTCATAGATTTTTTTTTTATATTGGGTTATTAATAAAATATTAAGATATTGTTACGTGGTTATGTGTATATATGTTTAATATGCCTACTTTTATCGTGGTGCATAATATCGTTGTGAATCTTGATGTCAAACACACAAAGTAAATAGATACATCCTAAAATTTCCTAATAAGAAATCCAAAAATTTATTTCAATTATGATTTTGTTAAACCTATCGATAACTTTGATAGATTTCCCACATTGTCCCAATCAGTAAGTCAACTAGGGGCATTAAGATATATACAATTTTTTTAGATATTAATAAAGTATGCCACATTGATGATATCATCTTTCCCTATACTAATATGATTTTTAATTTCAATGTTAGGCATAAGATTCCTTCTTTCATGGATGAGTTTTATTCGTTACAATAAAATAAAAAAATAACACTCTTCAATCAATTTCTCTCATACTCAAAGTTGGCTCTTTTAAAGATGGTAATACTCATTGAACTAAAATTCACGCAAACCATGATTTTGAAAATTATCAAATATAGGATATTATACCAAATGTAGGTAATTATTATAGGATGGATTGAAAATTAGATATTAAATATACTATATATGAAATTAGTGTTCATTGAGTCATGCGTAGAATTACTAATTGTCTATCTAGTATCGTTGTAGGAGATATTTTGATCAAATTATGAACTCCATAAATTCAAATGGAGTTCTCAAGAATTACAACATTTCCCTTCCATTTTACTACTCTCATTGAATTCCTCATTTATCAAGATGAATTGATGACTACTGTGAAATAGTAAGGACTACTGATATTAGTAATGTCATAAGGGATACTAGATCCTAAAATAAATTTTTAATTATTTCACTTCAAATGTATCTAAGCTACCATATGAAGATAAATTGGAAAAGATGGACTATAATCCCATCAAGGGGATTATTAAGTATACGTCATGTATTGATCAATAAAAAAATCATAGTACATGTGCTGGAACATGTGATCCTAAGGGATGTGGAGGCTCCTTGTGAAAACCGGTTCTTTCGTGGGGGCGAGGCACTCCTAGCTAACTGATCAGCTGAACTCAGTGATGAGAAGCATGCTGGTGTAATACTGAAGTTGTGCCTTTGAAGTAGATCAAAAATAGGATCAAATTCTCCATGAGCTCTCCTGTTACGGGTAAATGGCTCACCCGCTAGTGTATCTGTTCAGATCTGTAGTGATTTTAGAGCAGATTTATAAAAACTCTTTTTGTTTGTACTTGTTGATTTTTTTATTTTTCTGACAAAACTCAGCAGCATGTACTTTCCTAAATATTTAATTTTATCCCTCCTTTGAAAACCGATTGTGGTTTAATAACAAATATTAACGAGGATAAAATGATGGTTGACTTAGTAAGCTAATTTTTGGATCTTAGATTTGATTTTTTTGCAAGGGTTTGAAAATATTTGTGAAACTGTCAGAATCTCAGATCTATAGAAATATACAGGTTTCTATAAAATCTCAGTGAACTAAAGGTTTCTAACTGGTCCAGATCTATGGATCTCTTAAGAAATTTTTTAGTTTGGATCACTTTTGCAAAAAAATTGAATTTTAAGCAAAGAGCTAAGATTTGCAAACAGATAGTGATTTTTATAGTTTTATCTATTTTTCGTAGTCACCTTAGTAGCTTTAAAAACTGTTAGTGTCTTTTAGATGAGATAACACTCATTGAGATCTAGTTATTTCCCCAACGGAGTCACCGAAAACTGTTGGTTTGAAAATCTATCAGGCGGGCAGATCTATGGATAGACGAGCAAACAGTGTATAGGGCATATCCCCTCTTTGAGACAGAAAAGTGAAACCGGTTTATTACTATTCTACCAATAGGAATCTATGCAAGTATTACAATATTCTACCTTCAGGGGGTTTGAGGATCTCATCCTAGAAAGGTTGGTTCCGACGAAGAACAGAAGGGAATGGAGGAAGGAATGGAAGGACGATGGATCTGAAGAGACAAAAGAAATGAATTCCAAAGTAGAAAGGTCAAAGGGTTTATGTTTTGGGCCAGTAGTAAACAGAGCCAAACTTACTCACATAAACAAACAAATCAATACTGATAAACAAATGACTAAAGTATAGGTGAATCTAATAGAATAAACACACAGATCTGACATAAGAAAGATCAATACATATAACACATGAATTCAACACAAAGTCTCAATATTTGTATTAATGTTTTCTTCTGTTACAAGAAATCTCAGAGTCTTTCTCTCCTCACTTCTATTTTTTATACAAATTTACTCACCTTGAATACTACAAGTATCCAAGTATTTATAGAAGGAGAAGGAGAAAGAAGGCAAAAAGGAACCAACAACTATTTACAAAATATCTAAAAGTCAAATGTTGACTTTAGGGAAATTTTGTGGATGACAACATCTCATGGTGCAACATGGATGATGTCATCATTTGTGCCAACATTATTTTAAATTTTTTTACAAAAATGGGATCTATACCAGGAGGAAGGAACCTATTCGTTGTCATCCCTTGGATGGAAAGGAGTGTCCTGCTTTTGCTCAGGAGAAGAAATGTCAAATTGAGCTTGATACTCCATGAACTTGCTTACCATCGTTTGAAGTTGATCCTGAGCGGGACCCTTGGTGTGATCGCCGATGACTTCGCAAGTTTCCCATTCATCTCTGAGTCTTTTCAGGCATTTTAAATATTCATTTCCTGCCTCCATCAAGTATCCAACAAAGTTGCGGCAGGCCAGAAGGTTGTTGATAGATTCTATATCAAAAGTGGCCTCTGATGCTAAACCCTGTGATGCGATTTCCTAGAAAAGTCAAATAGTATCATCTACCTTCCTTAAGGTGTAATCTACATCGAGTAACCCTCTAGACATTCTTAAGATGATCTGCTCCATTTGATGCATGGCCTGTAGGGCTTCCTCCTTGATTTTTTCTATCTTTGCCAAGACAAACTCCATTTGGTCAACCCAATAGTCTAAAGCAGCAAGGAATTTTTTGGGTGCACTCGGTTATCAAAAACACTGAATTTCACCAAGTTGTCGACTGGGTAGTCAAGCATCTTCTAGAATGTCTCGTGTTGCAACCTGGCATGGTCCACCTCTTCAGAGATAAGTCCTGCTATCACCTAGAGTTCATTGTTAGCTTGATCTATATTTTGATAAAGCTCTGTGAACTTTGTAATCACTTCCTCACTATCTTTGAGGATCTGCTCTCTCCAGGTTGACACTGCTATACCTTGCTCGCCGACCTTGTCGTACTCATTTATCTACTCCTAACTAAGAAATTTAGGAGGGTCGGTGACAGTCATAGGATGGGCATTGCCCATTTTTTGCAGGGCTTGGAGAAGATGTTTTGTTTTTCTCTTTCAACATCCTCTTCTCTTCCTTTCCTTCTTAAATATTTTTGCAAAGGGCATCCACTGCGGATAAGGCCTCTCCTTGCAGGCTCTCTGATGATGTTCCTATTGTGACCTGAGTCACTATAAAATCTGTAGGAGACAGATCTGCTTTCTTCTTTGTGAGATAAGGGGTATGTGATCTCCATAACCCTTTCACCTGAAGTGCTTTGAGAGAAGCGGGTTATAGCCTTTTGCTTCTTAGGCCCTTTAGCCAAAATAACAGAGAAGTCCATAGGTGCAATAGGGACTTTCCTCTTGTGCTAGCTCTAGTGTCCGGAAATCCATTCTAGACTTAAGGGAGTGGGACCATGGGAATAGGAGGAAATAGGGGTGGAAGAAGGAGCAACAGCAGTGGACATGGGTAAATGTGTCAAGACACTCAGTGGTGGCATCAAGAAATAAGCCAACACTCCAATGCTCATGGGGGGTAGGAGTGACTACAAGAGAGGAAGCCGTGGGGGTGGAAGGGATCTGAGAGATGAGGGAAGAGATGCAGGGGGATAGATCTGTGAGGGAAGAGAAGATGGAGGAAGAGGAAGGAGGAATGGTAGAAGACGGGGGAGAATACACAACCAAAGGAGTGGTTGGGTTGAGTGACATGAGGAGGGGAAGGAGGAGTGGGAGATTGGATGGTGGGAACCTCACCAGTTGTAGTAGTGGTAACATTCTGAGTGGATGTGCCTGTTGGAGCACTTACCACTTATTCTGCTCCTGGGGATACCAGGTTTACTACCTGCTCCTCAGCGGCGGAAGGAGGCCTCTCAATAATTTCCTCCTGAGTAGTGCTTGTCTCTCCCTCTTTATATTTTTCGTTACCTTTAGGTAAGTGCTTTGGATTGGTGGGTGCATTACCCAAGGGAGATGTGGTAAAGTATACTCCAAGGTAGATGAGACCATTTTTCTTGCAGCAATGCTCAGTGTGTTGTAGAGTGCCTTTGACCCTTTCCTCAATAGTCTTGAGGTGCCTTGTTTCTATCCATTTCAACAAATGGTCAATTGTCCCCATTCGTGTCTAGATAAACCTGGTCAACTTCTTGATCAGTTGCTTGGAAACCCTTTAGGACGATGGCCACACCATATTGAATGATCTCTATCAAGGCTAAGCGGGGAGTGATCCTTTTGAATAAGCTCGACTTCGTGATATAGATCGATGTAGATATCTTCGATCTGAGGGATGTGAATTGGATCGAGCTTTGCCCTTGGAAGGTAATCACGAGATCAAAGATTGGTCTCGCCAGGAAATTATGCTTTAAGTTGAGCAATTCAAGGTTTGCAAACATCTGTAGAGATTTTATTTATGAGGTATAGGTTGTACCTAGCCACTGTGAGGGGGAATTGAGTTCTACCCTTCTTCATTTTTAAACTCTTCTCATGGTATGTGATGAGCTATCTAGACAGCTCCAATAGGATCAGCTTGGGTCCCACATACCTCAGCAATTTGGTGGCCTCTCCCAAGAAGTTAGCGGCTCTAAGATAGGTGAAAGTGGGGAATTACATGAATAATGCTCCCGACTTCTCTATGGTGGTGACCATACTTTTGGTCATCCAACTGGGAGTCATGTTAGGCCTCAAGAGGCAGATGATGCAATAGAAGAAGGCATCGTTGACCTTGCTGAATTGGGCTATGCTATTTTCCAGTCTTAACTCTGGATAGTACTCGTATATTATGACCTCGGGCCATACCCCACATCGATTCAATGTTGGGTAGTCCCTCTCTCAGGTAGTATCATATACCACATAGGAGTTCATATAGAACCTCTCAGTTGTTGAAAGTTGTTGAAGCTTCTCGGAGATTGTGTTGCTGATAATCTCTGCCCATTCAAAACGTTGATCAGGAACATTTTAACTCATGGTTTCTAAATACCTGAGCATCCACTTATGAAAGTAATGGGCATCAGGAAGCCCAAACACTCTACTTAGGAAAGTGATGGTGTCACTCAGTTCCTCTGAAAAGTCACTATGATGAATGACTTGTAGCCACCTGCTTACCACCTTCTTGTTTTTGAGGTACACCTCATTTATCAGCTGCATACATTTGTCTTCATTTTCATTCCATGTCTTCATGCAGTCCTCTTGGATTACTGCTACAAAATGTCAGTGGTGAGGGATACCCAACATGATCTCAAAAGGCTGGGCCGTGAGGTTGATTATTACATCACCCTTCTCATTTTCGACACATCTTGTGTCCTTATTATAGCAACAGCTCACTAACATCATGAACTCATTGTTGAATGCACTAGCGGGGATCCCTGTAGGAAAGTGCATACCACTGCTAACCAAATTATCCATCCATTGGATGCCTGTGACCTTCTTGGTCCTGGCCCAAAAGTCGTCCATGTCAATGTGCCTAAGTTCTGAATCTCTAATATCCAGATCACACTCTGCGAGAGATTCATGCATTCTAACCCTTTTGGTATTTATATTTCATTTTATTCTTCTATTAGCCTAGCTTTACCCTTGGAATTAGTTGGCTTCTTACTCAATGAAGACATGTGTGGATCTGAGTTCAACTGTTGATCTGCAAGAAGAATCATGGAAGTCCATCACAGAAGAGCCATGTTAGCTGTTAAGTCATCCATCAAAGCTTACAGAATGAAAAGTTATAAATTTACAAGCCTCTGGGTGCAAGGCGTATTTCTACTATAGGCTACAGGGTCTCAGAAAAGCAAGGCGCACTTTGGGAAAGTGTTGCATAGGAGAAAACAATGCCAATAGGGGCACGGGGCGTGGAAAGACTACACACAACATTCAGATGTTAGTGTCAATCGATGTGCGCTTGTGCCATATGAAGTGTTTTAACTGGGCGCAGTTGGTGTAGCAGGGCCTCAGGGTGTGCCATTGGCATAGATGTGGTATATGCTGCCAAACATTATGATGCGCCAAGTTGCGGATTCAAAAGATGCAACATTAATGTAAGGTGCACCAAGAAATCAAGTTTGGCGCAGTGTGGGAAGGACTTGCATAACATGCATTTTCGTTGTTACTGTATGTGCGCTTGCACCTATGCTTGTGCTTTAGGAATTTTTGGAGTTTTTACAAGGCGCGGAGAAGGCCTATTCCACATGCAAGGACAATGTGCCTATGGCGCAACTATGTTTTATGTAACAACAATGAAAATTGCACCGAAGGAAAAACAGTGGTTTGTTTTGCAAGAACTTTATGATTTTCACTCTTTGGTAGGATTTAATGGTTAGGAGGGAAAACTTTAGCACAGCAGGGAACAAAGGAAAAATGATTTTGAGTAGTTTTGTGGAAGAATCTTCCAGTTTTGTAGATCTGGAAGGAGGACGGAGAATGATTTGAAGTGGGTATTTGGATTTGCAAAATGGCTTAGGATTGCATTATCTTCTTAGGTTCATTGTTTATTATCTGCAACCCTAATCACCTAAACCAACATAGAAACCACAACAAATCCACAAGAAGGGCAAGGACCACTTACCAGGAATATATAACAATAAAGGAGACGATGTGGGATCCACGAACGCAACAAATGGCAACACGTGAGGCTGCCAGGAACACTGACAAGTATAGAGGAATAACTTTTCACATTTTTTTGAATTGTGAAAATGACAGGTCAGACGTGCCTATATATAGCAAAAGGTGCAATAAATGCGCCACCAACGTTTTCTATGGCGCACTTAGGGAGATGTTGACAAGAAGATATTTGTGCCATAGCGTGGATTTGGAAGTTTCGAAACTACGTTTTCAGGGCCTTGGCACACCATTGAGGGGTGCAACATTTAGAATGTTGACAAGCTGGCGCATGCGCCTTGGCGAACCGTTATGGAGGCGCAACATCTGGAGGTGCAACATTTGAATTGTTGACACTCAATAGAATGCGCCAAAGGAAAGGAGGGGCACAGTTTTGGTTGATGTTACATGAATGAAAACTGTGCCCAACCCAAAAAGGTTAAAAAATGACCAAGTTCTAAAAACTATATTTTCTGGGAAGGGATTTTATGCCATTCCAAACACTAAGAGACCTCAATGGGGGACCAAACTGGAAATTTTGGTATGGTTACCTATAAAATTGTCCTTGTAAATTTTACAAGATAAAAAGTTTCTAGGGCACCATTTCGGATGACGAATCTAGAGCTTCATGAGCTCAAGATACAGTTATAGGAGTTATTGGAGAATGGTCTTATTCACCGTAGTGTATCTCTTTGGGGAGCGTCAGTCATATTTGTGAAGAAAAAACATTGTTCTCTCAGATATTTTGTAGACTTTAGGTAGCTCAAGAAAGTCATAATAAAGAACTGTTATCTGATCCCTATGATTTATGACTTATTTTATTAGATGCGGGGATCGAGGGTGTTCTCCAAAATCGATCTCTAGTCAAGTTACCATCAGTTGCACATATCAGATGTAGACATCCATAAGACATCTTTCCATATATGATTATGGGCTTTATGATTTCACAATTGTCCCTTTTGGCTTGACTAATTCCCCTACTGTCTTCATGAGCCTCATGAATGGAGTATTTAGGAACCTTCTAGACCACTTTGTCTTGGTGTTCCTAGGTTATTTATTGATTTATTATCACTCCGAGGAGGAACACGAGGATAATTTGAGACAAGTACTACATGTTTTGAGAAAGAAAAATTTGTTTGGAAACTTGGAAAAATGCTTCTTCTTTCAGAAAAATATTTAGTACTTGGGACACATCATATCAAGTGAGGGTATCTAGGTAGATCCCTCTAAGATATAGGATATTACTGATTGGCTTACGCCCCCATCAGTTACTATGGTGACGAGTTTCATGGGGTTAGAAGGTTACTACTGCATATTTGTATAGGATTTTTCTAGGATTTCTCACCCTATTACTTCCCTTTAGAGAAAAAGGAAGAAGTTTGATTGGTTAGATAAGTGTGAGCATGCCTTCAGGTTGATTAAGTAAAGGTTAACCATGACGCCTATCTTAGCATTTCCAAATCTGACAGAGGAGCTTGTAGTTTGTACTAATGCATCACTAGAGGGTTTTTGAGCAATTATTATATAGGAGTGTCATGTTATTGCCTTTGATTCATGTAAGCTAAAAAACTATGAGCGTAACTATCCTACTCATGACTTAGAGCTTGCACCAATTGTTCATGCTCTTATGCATTGACGTAATTTCCTTTTGGGTAGGCCGTTCATTTTGAGGATAGATCACCATATCCTATAAGATATATTCTCATAGCTGAACCTCAATGCTCACCAACGACATTAGATGGAGTTCCTTTGTGAGTACGATAGGGAGGTGTAGTATATCAAAGGAAAGGAAAATTTCATTGCAGATGCACTTAGTAGATGATGAAATGTACTTTCATCTTTAACACTACAGTTAGAATTAAGAGGTAGGATTTTGTAGCACCTTCTAGAGGATAGATTTTATGAGGGTGCTAGGCATATGTATGAGTCATGAGGTTCATTAGAGGTCATCTATTCAGTGTGAATTTTAGAGGAAAATGGTTTACTTTGATTACATAGGTGCATCTATGTGTCTAAGACAAGTGATCTATGTAGCTTCATCCTCACAGAGGCTCATTGAGCCCCATATGCAGCACATCTAGGAGTGATGAAAATGTATGTCGATCTCAAGGAGTTATATTTTTTTTCCTAGTATTTGATGGGAGATAGCATATTTTGTAGTGCATTTTCCTTGAGTGTCAGAGGGTCAAGGAAGAGTATTCTCATCCCGTAAGACTCTTGCATCCTCATGATATTCTCCAGTGGAAATGGGATGTGATCTCTATGCATTTAACAGTAGGAATTCCTATGTCTTATGATCATCATGATGCCATTATGGTCACTGTGGATAAGTTGACCAAGGTTTGCACATGTTTTTCCAATGAAAGTCACCTATAATGTACTTTCCATTACCAAAGTGTTTATGGAGGAAATTGTTAGATTGCATGGGATTTTGAAGACCATCATCAATGACAGGGACACAAATTACACATTAGATTTCAAGACTTACTTTCAGACTGCTCTAGGTACATTGAGTAATTTTATCTCAACATATCATCCAGAGACAAATGGACAGACTAAGAGGGTTAATCAGGTATTAGAGGACAGGTTGAGGATGTATGTGATGGACCAATAGAAGAAGTGGGAAGATTACCTACATTTAGTTGAGTTTGTATACAACAACAACTATCATCATTCTATTGGTATGGACCCCTATCAGGATTTGTATGGTCGACCTTGTAGGACACCTCTGAGTTGGTACAAGCTAGATGCCAAGATTATTCTTTGGCCAACTTACCTACAAGACTTAGAGCAATAGGTTATTATGATTAGGCAGTGTATTAAGTAGGCCAAGACATGCCAGAAGGCGTATGCAGACACTAAGATGACTGATCGTCACTTCATAGTGGGTGACAAAGTCTTCTTGAGAGTTATTCCTCATAAGTTCCCAATCCACTATGGAAAGGGTTCTAAGTCTTCACCTCATTTTATGGGGCCATTTGATATTTTGGAGGTCATCGGTTTAGTTTCCTACTGCATAGCTTTGCCTCCACACCTTACACAGGCTCATGATGTGTTTCATGTTTATGTACTACGTAGATATGTACCTGATATCGGTCATGTTTTAGATTGGTCTTCTTTACAAGTGGAGGACAAAGGATAATGGAGGTTGGAGCCCATACATATACTGGAGCACCGGAGGTTGGCCTTTCAGGGTTGAGACTTGGACTAGGTTAGGGTGAAGTGGGATAAATACGATGAGACAACAACTACCTTGGAGGATGTTTATAGCATTGAGGGCTAGATATCCCTATCTCTTCCAGTGAATTCCAGGAGGAAGTCTAATTTTAGGAGAGGGGGAATGTAGTGCCCACATTTTTCTAGCCTCAATTATCTGTCCAAATTTATACTCATATTGATGATTTTACATGGACTATGAAACATTTTGGATACTATGTTATGTTATTTGATATGTCATGGACATGTATGGGTGATTTGGTCATGTAGCAACTATTTTAGCTCTTGATTAGCATGTTAGTATATTTCAGTCCACATGTTGTGGATACTACCATGTTATTATGTTATTTAGGCTTCTAATTGATATATGATGGATAAATGATTTTGATCGCACATCTTCATGTTATGGACTATTTAATTATTTGATTAGATCACATGATAGCATCAGATATATATCCTTTATATGTAATGCCATGTAGCTAAAACATGCTGAATTTCAATGAAATTGTGCATGTTTCTCATTTTATGATTCCATATTGATGATGTGTTAGCATAGTTTAGCATGTTTATACTTGATTGTAATCTACTGAGTTTGTTAATTTAGACTTTTATTAGGTCAGATGAATTTATTGTTTTCATTGAGAGTGCAAGATTATAGGGCACAAAAGAACATGGGTTTCAAGATGACTACATGAATGTGTACAAGCGGCCCACGGGGCTGATTCCTAGCCATGTCAGATTGTAAGTGTCCTTATTGGTTGCATGTATTTATTTGGGCACCACGAGTGACCCTTAATTGTAATGTTGTGTAATGTATTAGGTAAAATTAATTGTGTTTAGGTTGTTGATTATTGTTATAAACTAGGTTGGGGGACCTAATGGCCCCCACGATTGCATTGGGAATGTAATTGTATATTATGTTTTCTTAAGTAATCAGGATCTGGGCCACATAATCACACTTGAGTGGGTCCCACATCTTGAACATTTGTGTCCTAATGTTTCCAAACCCGAAATTGAGTTATATTTTGGAATTATAAGTGACCCCTTTTCCGTTTTGAGGGTTCACATATTATAAAAATAAGCCCTTGCACCCTACCTATTAGGTAGGGGAGCTTAATTTCAAGGAAAAAAGGGATTTTCCCTCCTATTTGGTCCTATCACTTACCACCATTCATGTAAGAATGGTTGGAGTTTGTGTGTTGTGAAAATTTTGCATAAGATTTTTTTTAATTTCTTTATGGGTAATTTGGAAGAAGTTATGTTTAAATGATGGATTTACCTTTTCTTCCTTTTGTTTTCGGAATCTTGACTTAGAGGGAAGAGATGAGTGACACATGTCACCCCCTAATTTGTGAGTAAAATTACGTGTATTTCCTTGAAATACTCCCTCATTTGGGAGAAAAGGATAATTTTTTTGCTAGTCTTTTGTGCTATGGAGTGATTTTGGAGTTGGAGCTTTTGTCTTCGACAAGGAATTGGGATAAGCTTAGATATTGGAAAAATTATAGAGGTAGGCTCTTTGATCCTATTTTTGTGTTATTTTGCATGTTAAATTGTATAATTGTCTCATTTTTTAAAATATGGTCTTTTCTTGTTGCATGTGTTGTATGTTTGCTTGGGTATGTTCTTTTATTGTTTTCTCCATCCATCATATGGATTGATGGATTTAGAGAGTTTTATTGGGGAAGAGGGAGGGATTTTCCCTCTTAAAACCTCATGGCTTGATGGGTAAGTCATGCTGGGTTCTATTTTATCTCCTTGTATGGTTTGAGGTGGAGAAGGTGGTTCATATGGTTTAAACCTCCTTTCCCATCCTTGGAGAAGAAACCCAATGGGTTGGAAAATCCTCCATAGGAGGATTTTAGGTGAATGGGAGGAGTAATAAGGAGGGTTGATTGTTTTAGAGGGATAAAGAGGTTTTCAAAGATTTTGTAAGTGTGCATCTTATGGTTGGACCACACTCTTTCACACTATTGGATGTCTCATCCACTATTCCCCCTTGTTAAGGATGAATATGGTTTTCTCCTCTTTTTATTTGGTATGAAATTGTTGGGTTTTATACTTATAGTTACCCCTCCCCTATTATTGGGCACATTTTTGAAGCTAGCTCTCTCTCCCATAGGATTGGAGGAGGCTAGAATGTATTACAAACTTTGCAAAGGCATGTAATGATGCGTATAAGTTGGGTGGTATATCAATCCTTTCTCTTTTAGTTAAATACTACGTGGAGTAGAAGACTTGGAGTCTAAAGTCTGAAGATTGTTGGAGCTTTGTTTTTTGGTGATCGTGAATTTTCTCCCCAATTTTGGGAGTGTTATATTTCTTGTTATCATATGATTATGGCTATGTTAAGAGTATTATTTCTTTGTAAGTTTTCCATGTTTGGGATATGGATTGTATTTTAATAATTATTAATGTATTTGATTTGTATCTACCATTACTTATTGGGTTGAATGTTGGTAAAAAATTCTTTCCATAATTGTAACTTTGTTGTTTATTTGATCTCTTTAACAATATTTTTTTTGGTATAAAGAATAGGTTTTCTTCATATTGGAAACAACATAGTTGATATGTAACAAACTATTATTCATATTGTAGAAATAGAGGTGGTTTTTGTATGAAATTCTAGGAGTATCTCTTTGAAAATAAATATTGTTATTTTGCAAGAGTGTTTCCTTCAAAATGTATGTATAATGTGGGATGAAAATTTAAAGGATGGTATGTTTGTTTCCCTTAAAAATTGTCATATCCGGTTTATTGGCTATTGTATGAACAAGGAAAATTAGTCTCATTTTTAGAATTGTTATATATGCTCAATATTGAATTCAGTAATAAAAGTTCTAAACAATTTTTGGGATATGGATTTTTTTTATTATGTGTAAGTAGAAAAGGTTGTATTCCTAAATGTAATATTAGTAAATGGCTGGAAAAGAATTGGAGAAATTTGCATCTGGTTTATAAGTTGTTTCAATTTTTTTTAATTGATGAATTTTAGTATACTTGGAAATGTGTATACTATTGAAAATAGAGTCTTTAATTATCTGCATATGTTGGTAGTTTTGAAATATTAAAGTTTTTGCTATATTTTACAATGCTAAATCTAAATACAGATATATATATATATATATCCAAAGCACATTTTCTTTAATATATAATATTTGGAAAACAAATATTAGGATGGAGTAGAAAATCCCCCACCCCTTCTTGACCATTGTGGTGTTTCCTATGGCCACAAAACTGTAGCCACAGTCCAATGTAAATAGGGACCCTAAACTAGAACCGCGACCATACTATAAGTCACCTCCATTGCTGTGTCAAAACCACTACCGTTATAACATAAAAAACCATTTTATTTGTCAATACACACACACAAGTTTATATATATATATATATATATATATATATATAAACCTATTGTATATTAAAATTGATTTTAATAAAAAGGGTATGGTATCCCCCCATAACCATATCTTCATCTGGTAGCAAAAAAAGATATATAAATTTATGCAAACCAAAACGTCTGACCTATCTCTTGAAATAAAGAAACAATATAAATCTCCATTTATGGATGACCTGTGAAAGAACAAGAAAAACAAAACAAAAGAAAGAAAAAAATTTGTTCTTCTTAGCATCCATCGTCACCTCTCAAACTCTACTCCTGTGTGTACCCTAAAAAAAACTTAAAACAAAAATTATTCATATGAGATCAAGCTGATAATAAAAGAAAATATAAAAAACCCTAAAACATGTTATGAAGTGGTCAACTAAGTTAGGGTTAATGAGTAGAAAAAAAAAATCATAATTTTCAAAATGAGAGGAAAAGAAAATAAAGAAAATGAATAAAGTCTTAAAGGGATGTGTGTGGGAAGCTGGGTAACATTAGGTAACAGAAATATTCTAAAATGGCAACACAAGATATAATACCTTTGCCCCCACATGAGAGTCTTTTTGGATTTTTTAAATAATATAACATTTACCATTTACCACTTGTATTATCTTAAGAATATGTTTTTATGTGGTGGTAATTGGTTTTAGGTAGGTGGGTGGTTATAATTTATAATAATGCTAATATGTACATTAAAATAAAACCAAAAATTTATTTTAATAGTAAGGTGGATTGTAGTACAATGATAGGGAAGTAGCGTAAATGCATCCTTATAATAAATATGGCTCTACCACGATGATTTTTTTAAAATTTGATATCATAATTGTATCATCCTTTACCTTGTTAAAGCATGTTATTAGGATAAAGATATTATAATTAACAAAAAAAAATTAACCAACGCATTGCCATATAAAATCCCTAAATTAATCAAGAATAAATTTTGACTCACGAATGAGGGACATTCCCCCTTTGAATTTTTTATCATGATGGTTACGAGCCAAAAGTATAAATATCATAATAACCGTAAGTATGTCATTAATGAATTTATTGACCACCTACACAGCTAGTGCAATAACATGAGTATACTTAGATGAGAGTATTCTATTGCACGTGATTCCATAGAATATCATTTGTGATCGTGATCCCTTGTACACCTCTCATTTTTGGACTACCATTCCATTTTCTCTTGGGACAAACATAAATTTTTGTATGGCTTATCATCCTGAGACATATGGACATATGAGGTGGGTGAATAATATTTTAGAGGACATGCTCCGGATGTATGTTATGGACCATCAGTCTAGGTGGGAGGAGTATTTGTACCTAGTTGAGTTTGCCTACAACAACAACTTTCAAACTTCGATTGTCATGGAACCATTTCATGATTTATATGGCAGAGAGTGCATGACACCCTTGAGTTGGGATAGGTTAGATGATAGGGTTTCTCTCGGACTAGTTATGTTGCAGGATATGGAGAAAAAGATGGTTTTGATCAGACAGAGATTACAGGAGGCACAAGATAGATAAAAGAAGTATATTTGATATGAGGAGAGTTGACTACAGTTACGAGGTGGGAATGAAGGTTTTTCCTCATGTCAGACCTTATAAGAGCCCTATTTGTTATGGAGAAGGCTCCATGCTATCTCAAAGATTTGTCGATCCCTTTGACATTTTTGAGCGGATTGGTCCCTTAACATACCGTCTAGCCTTTCCACCGAGATTGTCTTATTTTCATGATGTATTCCATGTTTTTGTTCTTAGGAGATACATTCTAGATCCTTCTCATGTTTTGGATTGGACCGCATTGCAGGTGCACAAGCAGGGATAGGTGATAATGGAACCAGTGCACATTATAGAGTGTAGGACCCTAAGCCTTCGAGGCCATGAGATCGATAAGTTGTGCATTTAGTGGGATCATTATGATGAGACATATGCTATATGGGAGGATGCCACCTTGCTAAGAGTTTAGTTTCCACATATTTTCAAGTGAATTCTAGGAGGAATTCGAGTCTAATGGGAGGGGGATGTAATATCCACTTCTTTGGGAAACTGTTATATCATAGTTTTATTATAGACTGACTGGAGACTCTTTCATTATGCTTATTATATTATGATTTTGGGAACTATTGGTAAGAGATGGAATTTCTAAGACTTTCTGAATTTTAGATGGACATTATGATTTTATTTCGTTATAGCATATATTGATAGATGTTAGCTATTTTTGATCTATTATATGATGGTACTATAGATTGTTGTGGTTTATGGTGATAATTGGATGATGAAATTAACCCTGTGTTTGGTAATGCTATTATTTAGTGTTTGAAATTGTTAGTTGAAATGATGCTTATTATTTTTATGTTGTTTTTTTTCTTGATATAGCTAATATGGTAAAAGGACCAGAAAGGTATTTTGTTATGGTTGTAAGAAAAAAATGTTTATTTACACCGAAAAGGGGATTGGGGACCAACGATGGAAGAATATCGAGTGTTTGCAATAGGGCCAATTGACAACTCGTGTGTGTGTGAATGTGTGTGTGTTGTTGTTCTATTTTGTGTGGAGGTTACCCATTGGGAGGTTATCTCATTTATGTGGCCTTGGGAATTATGTGTTTTACTTGTATTTAATTTTTAGTTGATGGTTATTGTTGGCATATAATGTTAGTAATATTAATGTTGTGTTTATTTATTTTATTCATCCATTTTGTGAATAATTATAATGTTGTGAATGGAGAACCATCTTTTTTTAATGTAAAGTAATTTTCTCAATCATGTGGGGTAAAGTTATGTAATTAACATAATTTTAATTTGATTTTTGAGAAAGTGGAATTTAATGGAAAGGGTCTTGTCCTTTTCCCCTCTGTTTTTACATTAATATGTTATTGCCTATGTGAGTCACCCTTATCTCTAAGGGAAATTCTTATTTTTTCTTTGGTGTCACTTTAGAAGGCATTGGGGACAAGAATGAGTTATCCCCCAATCCTTTAGACCATTCCCCATTACTACCCATGACTTGAGGGGTCACATTTGGACCCTAGTCATGTTATTTTTATGCAAGGAGACATGAAATGCACCCTCCACCTTGAGAAACTAACTTCTATTTTATTTTGATGTATAACTTGGGCACTATGCACTTTGTGCATTATATTCATTTTGATTTCTAAATAATCTAATTTTCATGCCCATTTAATGTGTGAGTGGGTGAGGTTGATTCTAGAAGAGGGATGTGGCATCATATGGGGACCCATCTCATCATCATCTTCTCTATTTCATTTTATACTTGTGTTTTGTTTTGTTTTTAGGTTACACACTTCTTTTAGTTGTGAGAATTTGGAAAAGAAAAGGGTTTTTATTATTGGGAGCTTGGCATGGAACTTCGAAGGGATTTTGTGATTTCTTGCTTGTTTGGGAAGCAATAAGGATTGACAAATTTAAGTTTGGAGCTGGCATGGAGAGGTATGATCTCCATTTTATTTTGTTCTTCCTTGTCTTGTTTTTTGTTTCAAATTTAGTGCATGTTTTTTTTGTAAATTTTGTGTAGAGGGTAGATTGGCATAGGATGGTGTGGGAGAAAGAGATCGAGAGAGTTTTGTGGAGGAAAAAGGGAGATAATGAGGCTTGTGGAGGTAAAAGTGAAATTAACATGTTATTTTGCATAGGCAAAAAGAAAGGAGTGATAAGTGTTGGTGTGTTTGTTTGATAGTGCACTCAGAGGACTTGGGTGAACTTCTCTTCCAAAATGGGAGGCATAAGGAGAATCCTCCATTATCCTGTCTCTGTTGGGATTTGTTTGAAGCCCTTGTATTTGGTTTACTCTTGTATATATTTGTTCATTTATTGAATATGATGATTGTAATATTGTGAGATATTGTAATTGTTTAAATGTTAAATTTATTTAAGTGTTGAAGCCACGTGTTCTGTATGGGTTGTCAGGTTACAAACATTTCCTATTATTCTTAGGTTAGGGATTTGGGGGCCAATAATGTGGAAGAATTGTCCTCTTACTGGATTTAAGGGTGGTGGAGAGCATCGCCTTTCCCTCTTTCTTTATGCTATGATCATGCTAAGGAGAAATGAAGATTGAGAGATGTTATTTACTGGAGCCATGGATCATTTGACTTGTATCACAATTATATTGTAAAAAAAATCCTTGTAATTATTTCCTTTCGAGTTGGGAAACAAGCTTATTTTTTTAAAGATATGAATGTAGAGATGGGCAGTAAAACTAGTAAAACTGGAGTTGTATTGTGAAGAAAGGAAAGAAAAATGCATTTATTTTATGTTTGAATTGTATACTAGAATGATCTCTGAAATGAATTGTGAAAATTAAAAGAATTATTTTGTGTATCTCATGTTGGTTCAGTAATTTGAGGATCATGTTAAATGGTGGACGAATGGAATTGAGTAAAAAAAATCCAAGAACAAACACATACTTAACAACATTATAAATACTTGCTACTATGATTTTTCTTATAGTTTCATGCGTGTGGCTTCAGATGTTAGGTGAAATTTGTGGTGGGTTTTGTAGTTGGTATCATATCTATGTTCAACACTTGGACTATGGGCCAATGGGAAACTCAACACTTAAACGTAGTGTAACTTTTTTTACTATAGGATCCTAACCAAGAATCACTAATATTATAACTTCTTAGATTCAGTTACAGTTTTTTCTATATCGTGGATAAAAATTAGATGATTCCAATGATATCTAATTTGTAGGAAACAGATTTCGTATGTAAAATTTATAGCCCACTGAAATTTTTGGGCAACTGGTAAAAATTTAGAACTGCATGCAGGTTGGACATGTGGACACTCGCCAAGTGGATCAATGAAATTTTGACACGTGGTGCAAATATTGGTAGTAAAATAATATGCACAACCCATTCAAAGATAATCCTGTTGCTCTAAAACACTTTAAACATGCCTCCAAATGGTATTAGAACTCTTCTCCATGACATACTCCTTTACATGTGGGATTAAATTCTTGTACATAGCCATGTAATGCGCCTAGAGGGATTTGAACCATGATTATCTCTACTAAAAAGTAATCCCTTGACCACCACGGCATAGGTGTGTGAAACATTATGAAATGGGCGTTTTTGTATTTAACATATATCTGAGACTATGTGATATATTGTTTTGCTCATAACTTGAGCTAGAGAAGGAATTTTGAGGTCATGTAAAAAGTGACTCCTATTGTTTTCAGAAGACGAACATGATGAGAAGATACAAATTATTGTAGAAAACATTTTAATATTTATTTTTAATATTTTAATAGATTTATCCCATGTAACCGGACCTAAAGACGTAGGCCACAAGTGTCGAAATTCGTTATCAATTCTTGTGTCAAATTGCTGGTGATTCATCTCTGTATTTTTAATTTTTTTACATGGTGCTTTTAGTTTTAATTATTTATTAAAAAAAACATATAATACTCAACTTTAAGTTAAAAAAAATCAATACAAATCAAAATCTATGGTTTATAAAATTGCTAGTTAAAGTTGATTTTTTAGATCACTTACACCTAGAAAAAACAACACTGTCTGATATTACTAAAACATAGAAATTATAGAAAACTTAAAAAAACCCAGATAATGAGGAAATAATCCTAGTTATGATCTATGTAGGAGGCATGGATCAGACGAGGGGCTCCTACATGTCGAGTTGGAGGTACCACCCCATGAGCAGGCAGTTGCGACCATACTGCCACAAATATTACAAACATTGCAAGATACTAATGCTACTATACGCGGAGGTTCATTTGGAGGATGACCTAGCCAACATGACAGGGAGCCGTCAATAGAGGCTCATGGACCCTCACAGCATAGCGAGGAATGCAGAGAAGAGAATTTTCTTGTGGGTCAAGATAGACAGGACTCGGTACTAGGAGATAGAGTGACACGACCGAGAGACCAATGTATAAGCCCCAAACCGAGAGATGACAATGTAGAGAAGCCTCATGGTCGAAAGAATTCAGCAGTAGATCACATTAGGAAGATCTTGAAGCTTCATCCCACCCATTTTTCTAGAGATACAAGATGGTTTCAGGAAGAGGCCTTGGCTAGTGAGCTTGAGTGGATGCTTCAAGTTATGCCCATGTACCAGCAACATGAAGGCTCGTGTTGTAATCCACCTTCTAAGAGACGGAGATGGGATTTGGTTGAGGATGGAGGAACAAAACCTACACATAGACTTAGATACAATTTCCTTTGAACTCTTTGAAGAATGGTTTAGGAGTCAATATTTGTCCAGGATATTTATTTAGCAGAGGGTCGACACGTTTCATGACCTTCAGCAGACATCCTTGATAGTCGCCAAATATGAGATCCATTTTCTATATTTACCACAATATGTTGATCATATGTAGGATGAAGATAGGTTCGAAGTACACAGGTTCATCAGAGGACTGAATTTAGATTTGGGAGGAGCAGTACGTATGCATTGGCCTCAAATTTTAGCAGAGGCCATTGAGAAGGCATACATTGCAAAGGAAAATAGAGGGAAGACTCAACAGACCAGAGATAGAGTCACGAGTCATATTCAGCAAATATAAGATAATAATTCAAGGGAATCAATACCTATTATTTATGGCAGCTAGGGTACAACACAGTCCTCTTTTAGACTGTTGTAGTAGTAAAATCGATCACCTTTTAGACATCCACAACATCATGATGCTCAGAGAGGACGCAGTATGGGGGCTTGCTTCTCGAGGACCTGTTAGGACACAAGATCCACCCTGAGTTCAGATAGCAGGAGTGCGACCACCTCAGAAGCAGAAGTTTGTTGCTAGGATCATCATGATCGGCATCATGTATAGTTAAGGGACCTGGAGGGGTTTCTTCACAGTGGAGGGGACCTAGATAGTTATTACAGGATGTGGAGAACGATGGCATCATTGGAGTTGAATGTCTGCATAGAACCCTACTAATCAGGGTAAGGCACCAATTTTAGAGCCTATAATAGGTGACATGGGACAAAGTTATCAAATTTATTTAGCAGTCGAGAACCACCAAGAAGAGTATCAAGGTACAGTCATTGAGACCACAGGATAGCATTGGTTGATATTTATACCCCTATATTGTTTGATTCTGGTTCTTCTGATTCCTTTATTACACCATCATTAGTTGAGTGATGTAGGCTGGTGGTAGTCAGGGAAGGCCTTAGTTGGAATTTTTATAGGGCTTCTGGAGCCAAGCTCATAGTGGACTTTGTAGTTAAGGAGTGTGTTGTATACCTAAGTTCCTTCACCATGACCATGGATCTTCATGTTCTGCCTTTGAAATCATATGGATTTATCATTGGCATGGATTGGCTTATCCACACACAAAGCTAGTGTAGATTTCTATAATAAGGTAATTTCTTGTGTTGATGATTTAGGTTTGAAGGCAGTGGTAGTATGGAGTGAGGAGACCCATCTCTATTCGCACCCTTTCCGCTCTATAGTTGAAATGGTGTGCGAAGCAGGGATGTCGGATGTTTTCTATCACAATTAGTGACCAATCAGAAGGATGATTCGAGTGGTCCATCTCTAGATGATCACCATATTCTGAGGGAATTTTTTATATATTTTTTCCCAGTGACCTTCTAGATTTACCACCTCCATGTGAGGTAGACTTTCACATTGATTTGCTTCCTAGGAATGGAACCCATCTCACGTGCGCTATATAGGATGACCAAATCTGGACCTATGTGAACTCAAGTTACATTTGGAGGGACTTCTTGAGAAGGGCCTTATTCTTCCAAGTGTAGCTCCTTGGGGTACACCAAGTGATCTTTGTGAAGAATAAGGATGGATCCTTGCACTTATGTATTAAGTATAGGATAGTTGAACAAAGTAATAATAAAGAATCATTTCCCCCTTCCGCGTATCGTTGATTTATTTGATTAGATGAAGGGTGCCACTGTGTTCTCTAAGATAGACTTGAAGTCAAGATACCATCATCTTAGGATTACAGAATAGAGATATTCATAAGATAACTTTCCGTATGAGATATATGGTCACTATGAGTTCATAATTGTGTCATTCGGTTTGACAAATGCCCCTGCAATATTCATGAGTTTGATGAATGGGGTATTCAGGAAATTTTTAGATCATTTTGTGCTCATATTTCTTGATAACATATTGATATAATCATGCACACGTGATTAGAATGAGGAGTGCCTTCACCAAGTTTTACAATGTCTTCAAGAGCAGCATCTCTATGAGAATCTGAAGAAGTGTGCATTCTTTCAACCAAAGGTTGTCAAATATCTAGGCCACATTATTTTAGGGAAGGGTATCACAGTTTATCCTTCTAAGATTATAGCCATCACGGATTGGCCTGTGCCAACCAGTGTGACCAATGTTCATAGTTTTGTGGGACTTAGAGGCTATTATAGGAAAATTGTTCAGGATTTCTCTCATATTGTGTATCCCATCACTTCTCTACAACAAAAAGGGAAGAAGTTCAAGTGGTCAGAAAAGTGTGAGCTAGCTTTTAGGAAATTGAAATAATGCCTTTTGATGACACCTATTTTAGCAGCGCCAAATCCACAAGGAGATTTATTTGTCTACACTGATGCTTTGTTGGCAGGTTTCGGAGGTGTTTTAATGTAGAATGGTTGTGTAGTAGCATTTTAGTCTTGTAAACTCAAGGATTATGAACTCAACTATCTAAGTCATGATCTCAAGCTTGCAAAATTAGTGCATGCTTTAGTGCATTGGCGTCATTTTGTTCTAGGTAGGAATTTCATCCTCAGGATTGACCATTTGAGTTTACGATACCTTTTTACGTAGCCCAATCTGAATTCTCATCAATGGTGTTGGATAGAGTTTCTATGTGAATACGACATAGAGATCGTGAATGTGAGAGGGAAGGAGAATGTGGTTACAGATGCCTTGATTTTTCAAATAAATTTGGTTATGACTATAGATATCGGCACATACTTGAAGACCAGGATCTTACAACAGCTCCCACATGACAGTTTATATCTTTCAGTTAGGGCAGAGATTGAGTCGCAGAGGCCCCTTGAGGGGAAATTTGATGGATTTACCTTAGAGTCAGATGGAATTCTATGACACAGAGGGAGGATCTACGTACCTAGAGATGGAGGCTTGTGATAGGACATACTTATTAAGGCACAACGCGTACCCTATTCAGACCATCCAAGGGTGAAGAAGATGCACGCCACATTGAGACAGTTGTATCATTGGAAGGGACTTCAGAGAGATGTGGCTCACTTTGTGTCATGATGTTTGGAGTGCCAGAATGTGAAGGCTAAGCATCATCATCCAGCTGGTCTTCTCTACCAACATGCCATACTAGAGTGGAAATGGGACACCATTTCTATAGATTTCATAGAGGGTTACCAATGTCGAGATATAACCATGATGCCATTATAGTCACAATAGATAAATTGACAAAACTGGATCATTTATCCCTGGTAAAGACCACCTATAGAGCTAGTGCAGTAGCACAAGTGTACTTAGATGAGATTTTTTGATTGAACGGGATTCCACAGAAGATCATTTGTGATCGTGATACCTTGTAAACCTCTCATTTTTGGAATACCATGTAGTTTTCTCTTGGGAGAAAAATAAATTTCAGTATGGCTTATCATCGTGAGATAGATGGAAAGAAAGAGCAAGTGAATCAGATTTTAGAGGACATGCTCTAGATGTATGATATGGACCATCAATCTAGGTGGGAGGAGTATTTATACCTAGTTTATTTTTCCTACAAAAACTTTCAAAGTTTGATTGGCATGACACCATTTCAGGATTTATATGGTAGAGAGTGCATGGCACCCTTGAGTTGGGATAGGTTAGAGGACAAGGTTTCTCTTGGACCATTTTTGTTGCAGGATATGGAGTAACAGGTGGTTTTGATCAAAAAGAGATTACAGGAGGCACAAGATAGAAAAAATAAGTATGTTGATCTGAAGGGAGTTGACCACAATTACGAGGTGGGAAAAAAGGTGTTTCTTTATGTCAGACCTCATAATATCCCTATTCGTTATGGAAAAGGCTCTAAGTTATCTCCAAGATTTATGGATCCCTTTGGTATTTTGGGGTGGATTGGTCCCTTAGCATACCATCTAGCCTTGCAGCCAATATTGTCTCATGTTCATGTTGTATTCCATGTTTATGTTCTTAGGAAATACATTCTAGATCCTTCTTGTGTTTTGGATTTGACCACATTGTAGGTGTAGGAGAAGGGACATGTGATGGTGGAACCAGTGCACATTATAGAGTGCAAGACCCTAGGCCTTCGAGACAGTAATATCGACCAGGTGCACATTCACTGGGATCATTATGATGAGACATCTGATACATGGGAGGATGCCACCTTGTTACGAGTTTAGTTTCCACATCTGTTCGAGTGACTTCTAGGAGGAAGTCGAGTCTAAGGGGAGGGGTATGTAATGCCAACTTCTCTAGGACACTATTATATCATAGTTTTATTATAGACTGACTGGAGACTCTTTCATTCTTCTTATTATATTATTATTTTGGGTACTATTGGTTAGAGATGGACATTTCTAAGACATTCTGATTTTAGATGGACATTATGATTTTATTTCGTTATAGCTTATATTGATATATGTTCACTATTGTTGATCTATTATATGATGGTACTATAGATTGTTGTGGTTTATGGTGATAATCAGATGTTGAAATTAACCTTGTGTTTGATAGTGTTGTTATTTAAGGTTTGAAATTGTTAATTGAAATGATGCTTATTATTGTTATGTTGTTTTGTTTCTCAATATTGCTAATATGGTCAAAGGGTCAGAAAGGTATTTTTTTATGGTTACAGGAACAATATGTTTATTTACATCGAAAAGGGGATTGGGGACCAATGATTGAAGAATATCAAGTGTTTACAACAGAGCCAATTGACAGCTCATGTGTGTGTGAATGTGTTTGTGTTCTTGTTCTATTTTTTGTGGAGGTTACCCATTGGGCAGTTATCTCCTTTATGTGGCCTTGGGAAATTATGTGTTTTACTTTTATTTACTTTTTAGTTGATGGTTATTGTTGGCATATAAAGTTAGTAATATTAATGTTGTGTTTATTTCTTTTATTCATCCATTTTGTGAATAATTATAATGTTGTGAATTGAGAGTCATCTTTATTTAATGTAAAGTAATATTCTCAATCATGAGGGGTAAAGTTATGTAATTAATGTAATTTTAATTTGATTTTCGAGAAAGTGGAATTTAATGGAAAGGGTCTTGTCCTTTTCCCCTTTTTTTTTTACATTAATATGTTATTGCCTATGTGAGTCACCCTTCTCCCTAAGGGAGATTCAGATTTCTTTTTTGGGGTAACTTTAGAAGGCATGGAGGAAAAGAATGAGTCATCCCCCAATCCTTTAGACCTTTAGAAGGCATGAGAGACAAGAATGAGTCATCCCCCAATCCGTTAGACCATTCCCCATCACTACCCATTACTTGAGGGGTCACATTTGGACCCTAGTAATGTTATTTTAATGCAAAGAGACATGACATGAACCTTTCACCTTGAGCCACTAAATTCTATTTTGTTTTGATGTGTAACTTGGGCACTATGCACTTTGTGCATTATATTTATTTTGATTTCTAAATAATATAATTTTCTCATACACGTAATTTTTATTTACAATTTTCCCACCAATATATCAACATAAATAATAGTAGTGAAAATTAGGTATGAAATAATAGTCATTTTTTACCCAGTAACCTTATGTATGCACAAATATCTTACCATCTTAAAAATTGTCCCATTCATCCTTTCCACATCTCTATTATCATGTTTTGTGATCTTATCAACATTTCTATTTTCTCAAATACATGTTTTATATCATTAACATACATTGTAAATATTTTCATATTTCTTATACATGTGTTTAATATTGCTTCATAACTTGTTTTTTTATGTTTGTATATACTATCTACTAGTATGGTAGTTTCATGTTCTCACCAACTTGTTTGTTGTGATTATGTGTTTGATGTATTTAATAATTGTATTTTATTTATGTTTATTTTTTTTGGTGCCAGTATCTATATCATGAATGATTCTTCTAAATATTTTCTAATTTGTCATTATAAGGGTACAAAAATTATTATGGCCTTTCATTTATGATATCTTAAACAAATATCAACCATATCAGGTTCCTTCAAACATATTCACACTGTGCATGATCTTTACATGTTCACACCTAAATCTCAAAATGAGAGCATATACCAAACCCATCATGTTCAAATGCATGTTACTATCACATGCATATTATCATATACATAAAGATGGATTTGGAGGGTGTTTGGAGGCCAAAGATGAGTAGGGTCTGCAACTCTTACTAGTATGGTAGTTCCATGTTCTCACCAACTTGTTTGTTTGTGATTATGTGCTTGATGTGTTTAATAATTGTATTTTATTTATGTTTGTTTTTTTTTGGTGCCAGTATCTATATCATGAATGCATTCTTCTAATATTTTTCTAACATGGCCTTTCATTTATGATATCTTAAACAAATATCAACCATATCAGGTTCCTTCAAACATATTCACATTGTGCATGATCTTTACGTGTTCACACCTAAATCTCAAAATGGGAGCATGTACCAAACCCATCATGTTCAAATGCATGTTACTATCACATGCATATTATCATATACATAAAGATGGATTTGGAGGGTGTTTGGAGGCCAAAAACAAGTAGGGTATACAACTCTGATTGAGAACATATTTAGATGTGAACACCTATATATGATCATAGCTTCTAAATCCAATACACATTGTTATCTAATCATAGTATTCATCTAGATTTTATTATTAGATCATACATAGTTTTATTTCAAAATGTTTACCCATAATCATATTCAAGACTTCATTTCATATTTTGAGGTGCTCAACTTCATTCCACCCTCCATTTTATAAACATTAAATCAAGTCTATCATTTTCTAATTTTCTAAATTTTCAAATAATGATAATAGTTGATAATCACCCTGCATATATCTATAGAAAAATAAATAACTTTTATATCATATACCCATATGAGGTAACATACAAACACAATTCCTAATACTTGGTCTTACTCTATTGTTGATAAATTTTGCAATATTGTTTTTACCCTCAACAATGATTACGTCCAAGGTGAAGGCTCCAATACTCAATTTGACAATCATTCATAGGACCTTCCGAAAGATGAGGCATAAATATTTGTAATTTTTTTTACTAGAGAATCTAACTAATATCGATATTCTACTATATGTTGCATGAGATCAACTTAAGCATGCTTCGTCATCTCATATTATTACTATGTGTATGATACTACATCCTTTGCAGCACCTAGTTTTTCAAATGTATTTATGCCTATTCCTATCACCACTATTGTTACTACACATCCTCAAGATGCTCTTAAAACCAATATTCATGCATTACAATCTCAAATCTTACAATTACAACAAGGTACATCTTCTTTTCCTCGTGCTATGGATTCTGCTCAGTTTCTTCACAATCCAATTGCACCCAAAGTGGCTTCTTACCCTATAAATCTTGGGTTTTAAACTTCTTATATATTATAGCAAATATTTCCCTGTTAAGCATCTTCACTCATTGCATGTGGCTTGAATTGATTACGTGTCTTATGATACCTTACTTACCAAGTTCTTTGCTATGATTCTCAAGGATTTTACATTGCAACTGTTTTATGACATTCCCACTGACTTTGTGTACTCTTTAACTACTTTATAAAATCATTTTTTGGCACAATTCTCTGTGAACATTAGCAACAAGACATCCTATGCACAAATGTATAAGATGAGACAATGATCCAACGAGCCTATCAATGATTATTTATTACATTACAAGATCATGTTTAATAAGATTGTAACACCCGAAAACCGACGCAGCAAAACCATGCCAAAACTTCATCAATCACTTAGGAATAATACAAGATTTTATTTTTGTTTAAAAATACCTGTATTACGTTTATTAAAGTACTGACACATTTATTTAATTTATTATCTATTAATGTTATGCTCCCTTAAAGGATTCGGAACCAAATTAATAATTAAATACTATTATTTAATTCCCCAAAATTTATTGTGCGGTTAGATCTTCTTCCTAGTTCTCATTAATATTAACTAAATATTTCCTGAATTAACCTTGTTTATTTAATCCATTTGAATTCCTCTTACAACTATTAAAATCCTTTCCTAGTTTAATTTAAATTTATTTCTTTAAGTACATAATACCCATGCTACATTTTAATTTATTTATTTAACTTCCCATTTCCATTTATTCATTTTAACCCCTTTAACTAATTTATTACAATAGCCCCCCTATCCAACATTAGTTTATTTGTCCCAATATTAAAAGAAATGACACCACATAACGTAGCCCACTTCTACCCATGTATAAAATATCATAGGGTACCCCATTAAATTACCCATACACTTTTAAAACATCCATTCCCACCATACCTACAATGTAAAAGTGTAGGATCTAATCTCCACCCTTGGATTAGATCAATACGAGCCCTTAGATTCTAGGTTTTCCTAAAAATCCCTAAACATCCTTATGTTTTCCCTTTTATTCCTTTTTTGCCCTAATTTCTTTTTATTTGCTCATTTGGATTTGTAGGTTTGAGAGGTAGGAGGCCATGAAAGACTATGGAGGCCAAAAGGATTTTGCTTGTGATCTAGATCTAAAATTGGGAAATTTCTTTCCCCATTATCCTATGGTTTATCTTCCCATTTCCTTTTTTCACTTTTGGGTTTCAAATATGTAATTTACATTTTTTTTTTTGGATTTTACTAGGGTTTTGGTAATCGGTATTTTTGTTACCCTAAACTTTATTTTTTTAGCATCTAATAAATCCGATTTGTGGGTGATTATATATATATAGCGGTGAAACCAGATGCCCAATGTTGTAGACTGTATTGAAAATGGACATATGGCTGCAGCTATTAAAAGGGCCATTGAATAGTTCAGTGGGAGGGTGGAGGGGGGTTTGCACCCCACCCCCCTTCCCACATACATAAAAAGAAATTATGTTTTAACATGGGTGGGGCTTCCGCGCCCTCCTCCCCTCCCCCCATATTATAATTTATTATATATATATATATATATATATATATATATATATATATATATATATATATATATATATATATATATATATATATATATATATATATATATATATATATAAGTATTTATATAAATATAAACTAATATATATACAAGTATACATTTATGGTATTTTTTAATTTTGTTTTTAACAATATTTAGGAAGATTTATTTGTATGAATAAAATTATATATATACTTATTTTTTAAAAGAGAAATGCACAATTGAAAGAAAACAATTTTGTTCTTAATCAAGGAACTACTTATATGATTTTTTTTGGTATTATTGTTTCATTTATATCAACAATAGTAAATTTATATCATTTTGAAAGAGAAATAAATGTAATCATCCACCGAATATATAAGCTCATTTTTTTGAAGGTACAGAATAACATTTACATTCCAAATGGGAAGTAAAACACATATTTTATTCCATTACTAGTTCAAATAAGAGAAAATTCAATTTGTAAATGAAATGTACACTTGATTTAAGTTGCAGATTTTAACGGGTTACAACAATCAATAAAATGAAATATTCAAATGCCTCATTACAACCATATACATTTCAAATTAAACAGTTCAAATCAGATTTGAATAATCCATTACAGGGCTCTTAAAACATTAAAAGGCAAGTATGAAAAGCCCTCCACAAAAGTTGAGACAACATGCCAATTTTTTTGCTATAAATTTCTCTTTCTTTTGTCTCAAAGACACATATATCTCTATCCATGAAACCAACTTGTATCTCCATAAGCTTTTCTCCATATTTAACACAATAAAAAGGAAGGGAATATAGGCAACGCTCACCCCACAACCTTAATCCAATGAGAAGGTGAATCCCACCTTCTCATTGGCCCCTAAGCCCCAACAATGGAACAATAAGGAATATTACAATTTGGAGGAAAGAAATAAACAATCCTCACAAATTAAGGAATAACACATAAATTTCATTTAAGCATTACCCCCCCCAAATTACGTAAAATGAATATAAGTGAGACCCATGCAACTTTTAAAAACACACAACACCCAACCATTCTTAAAAGAATGGTAACTTATGAGAGGTTAAATGGGAGGGAAAAATCCGCTTTGACAAAAAATTTAAACCCCCTACCTATCTAGGTAGGGTGTAAGGGCTTATTGTCATGCTAAGAGAACCCCCAGAACCAAAAGGGGTCTCCAAAAATGCCAAAAATAGCCCAAATTCGAGTTTGGCATTTTGGGAACTATATATGAGGTTGTGTGGCCTACCCAAGGATGATCATGTCACCCCAACCTCATAAATCAAAATTAAACTAATCCAATACACCATTAATACAAGTGGGGACCATTAGGTCCCCCAAACTAACTCATACACAATAAACAATTTAAACAATAATGTATTTACAAAATTACCACATTACACTATAAGGGTCACTCATGATGACCAACATGATAAGAAACCAAATAAGGCTTGATAATATTAACATGGCTAAGACTCACCTAATCGGCTTCTTGTGCACACTCGAGTAGCTAACTTGAAACCCACATTATCCTATGCCCTGTAATGTACAAAATCATTCCAAACATTAAACACATTTGTCCAATAAAACATATAAATTAACTACTTCATAAATCAATCAAAATATAATCATGTTAACTATGTTAACACAATATCAACAAGGGATTGTTAACAAGAAACATACACAATTTCATATTAATTCAACATGTGTTAATCATCCCAGTAACATATAACAACATCCATCCATGTTATAATATGATAACATCAAGTAACCCAATAATTCATGATATCAAAATGTGTGACACAACCATATGTCCATCATATAGTTATTAAGATTGACAACATCGAAACATGCTAGTATTCATAACATATACTGAAATGAAATATTATGCTAGTCAAAACTAAATTTGTGCTATGCACCCAAATCATCATACATGTCCTCAAATGATCAAATATTATAACATAATATAAGCAAGCTACCATAATCCATGTCCAATCATCAAATTTTATTATAGACTCAATATATAAACTCAAGCTAGAAAATGTCGGTGCTACACCATCAGCGGTGGAGTGGAGGTCATAGAAACCACCTTCGCCACAATGCATCACGATGCAACAACTTTATACAATCCATTATTTCCCTTGCCAGAATATATTCCTTCCATAGATTAGACCTCAACTGGGAATACACCCAAACTGTTATGGGCATGAAAAACTGGGGCCACCTATTTTCTGAGTGGAGGGTCATTATTAATGCTGACTCCATATCCTCGAGAAATTCCCCATTGATTCTCAAATCCGTCATTTATTTCTCACATAAATGTTTTGCGTGGGGGCCTGTGAGAGAGTACCTCATTGCATATTTATCTCAAAACCTTGATCAGGTGAAAATTATTACATGCAATTTTAATGGAAAATGGGAACCTAATCGCAATGATGCTCACACAGCTCTGTATGAATCCCAATTTAATTCCTCCATTATTTTCAACATTCAATCATGGCTCAACGTTGGCTTTTACCCTAGTAAAATTGTTGTGGGCATGCCTATTTACGGACATTACTAGAAACTACATAACCAAACACATGTAGGGATTGGATACCAAGCTAACAGTGCAATTGTACTCAACAAAAAGGATAGATTAATCTACTACGTTGATATTCAGAATTTCATATGCAACATGGGATCAAGAGAGGTTTATGATGCAACCAGTGTCTCTGCTTATTGTTATGCTAGATTAGATTGGATTGGCTATGAAATTTAGCATTCTATGGGTATCAAAGTGGAATTTGTGAAAAACAAAGGATTCCAAGGAAATTTCTTCTAGAATGTTACCCAAGATAACAATTTGGATCTCTCTAGGAAAGGTAACTATATTGCATTTCTTTTACTATCATTTTCACTGTAATGAATTGTCGAAAGATAATTGCATTGCATTGCTTTTACTTTCATTTTCATTGTAATGAATTGTCATTAGTATAAATGGGATTTGGTGTTTAATCAACCTAAGGATTATGCTATTTTTTTGTTGCAGCTACTCAAACATGGAGCAAATAAAAAATGGGAATTGTTGGTCCTAGTGGGTTCCATTGAAGCAGGTGAAACAAACAAATTGTCTACTATGAATAAAATTTGGAACCGCACCAAAAACATGATATTTGATTTTCTAAATAAATTATATAGTTTATGTGTGTTCCTTCTTTCTTCGAGATTTAATGTAAATTATCACCTATAGCAATAACAAGGTCTAACCCAATAAGTACTCTAGGCATTCAATAATATGAAGTGTTCTTAATTTCTTTACATATATGTTGCTGCCCATCAAATGACCTGAATTTTTTCCATTCATCTGAGTTGGCCTTACTCTATATGATGGCACCTGCATTTATGATTTTAAATAATATGGCCATACTTGTGTCTCTTGGAAATATTGAATCCAAAAAGATAAATTATTGTGAAGTGATTTTCAGCTAGTCCTTAAAACTATTATTATCCTTTGAATTGTGTTGGTATTATGAGTAGGACACTAAAGAATCTTGTATATTTAATCCTCTTTGTATTTGATTTCTTATCTATCAAAAGAGCATTATGATTCACTTAAAGCATAATATGGAGTTGTGCATTGATTTTATTAATAATGCTAGAGATATAATTACACAAATACATGAAAAATAAAATAAAATTACAAAATAACCTTAATATTATATATATATATATATATAATGTAGATATAGAATCCAACAAATAAATGAAAAATAAATACAACATATAATGTAGAGATTAAATCCAATAAATATATGAAAAATAAATAAACCTTAATTATATAATTATATATATATAGAGAGAGAGAGAGAGGAATGGTATTGTTGAAAAATTATGTTTTAACATAAAATTTTATAAAATTTTGACAAAAAATTACGACACTAAAGACATTCTCAAAACTAGGTCACATGGGGCTAGCTCTGCCATGTGACATAGATAGCAATGGATTTTATGCACTTAGTGATTTATACATGGCTCCTTCTCTGGCATTTAAGAAGAGGTGGTTTTAATGCGGAGTAGTTTCTTTGGGTAGGGTTCAATGCATTCTAGTTAGGTGCTACATAACAGGAATATACTTACTACCACGAGAATTTGGATGGTTGTTTTCTGGTCATCTTTCCTGCATGGATTTTTTTATGAATATGATATTATATTATATTAACAAGTAAAAAAAATACAAGATAATTTACAAAAAATAAAGTATGGAAGCACGTCCCAAAGCCAAAAGATCAGTATAGACAGATCTTAGGAGTATCAACTATAACAAAACAAAACAAAAAGCACACAAGCAAGGAAAATAAACCACCACTATGAATTGTTTACCTGTAGAGGGCATATCATAATCAAGTTAGCCATAACAAGGCAAGTCCTTATCGTTGTCTAGCACATCCCAACTAGATCCAAGCTAGATTCCTTATTTGGCACCATAAATAGTGGCTTGAGTGGGATATATGTCAAGAGACATCGTGAGAAATGTTTCAGGTAGAGGTAGGAGGCCCCAAGCATTATGAGTTTGTGGCTCAAGGGTAGCCGGTGAGCCCCAACCAAGATGGTTGGGCGATGGAACGTTGCGAGTAGCTTGGATGATTGCCACCTGTGGGGTGACCGCCATGGGGTAGGGAACGTCAAGAGGATAAGGATGCTCATAAGAAATGTTGCAGGGGGGTGTCACCCTAGTTCCAGAGAATAATCTGAAGATGCTCCACCTTGTTTTCCTACACTTGAATATGTAGTAATACATTCGCGATTACCATAGAGTTATTATAAATAGAGAATTGACGATCAACTTCAACATTAGAAAATAAACTAGAATTCTATTCTTTCCAAATCTAGAAGATAATTTCCCCTTTGAAAGCATAAAAAATATGAGAAAAATTGTGAGGAATTCTACAATTAAATATCCTAAAAGGATGTGATACTAGGTAAACCATTCTGATGTGAAGAGGAGGAAGAATGAATGATTCATTTCCAAGTCTTTGGGGCTTTAGTGCAATGCTAGAAAAGGTGAGATAATGTTTCCAAGTGGCCACAGAAGGGGAATTTGGGGTCTAGAACAACAAGATGAACTAGGCGGGCACCAACCGGGAGGCCTTGGTGAAGAAAACACCACAGAAAATGAGAAATTTATGGTTACACAAAAGCAAACCAAATGATATCGAATACCCTTATCCAACTAGATGGAAACGATTGTAAACCCCATCTAGTTTTTGAGTTTTCCAACCATGGGAAAATGAGGTAAACACTAAGCGTAGACTTTTTTAGTAGATTAATTCCAAAATGGGGTGTTGACATACCACTTAAAATATTTTCACCAAGGATGAGAAGGAAGCACATAAATTTTTTGGATCATGTGATCAGGAAGAAAGGAAATAATATGATTGATAATGGCATGATCATACAAAGCTAATTTTAATCAAGCCTTTATCTCACTCCAAGGATGTCTAGATTAATCATGTTTACAATAAAGGTCATGCATAGTGTGAATTATTCACTTGAGATGATGAAGTGCAGGAATCATAAGAACCTTAGTAAGGTAACCATCCTGGACTTGAATGACACTATACCACCACAAGGAGTGGTGGTTGACAAAAATACCATGACATAAACATTAATGTCATTCCATAACATGGTGTGTCCTGCTCTAAGGATTTCCATAGAATTTTGAGAACAAAGGTGTCAACCACTTTAATTGGGATAGGGGTAATGAGAAGATTGAAAAATCCAATGCCTTTCAAGGCCAATCGACCATAAGGGGAGCCATTAAAATATCCTTAATGTTGTTGAATCACTTTTGATGATCCTTCCCCTTCTATGCTACAAATTATCCATTTGGTATAGAGTGTTTTTCCTTGGCATAAAATTTCAACTAGGCCTATAACCCTCATGATTCTATGGGAAGATATCAGGTCTCCCATATCACTCTGTGAGATGCTTTACCAAAGTAAGCATGGTCCAGATAAAATCTTAGAGTAATTTTTTACCTGATACATGGATTTTATTTCATCTAATGTGGACCAAATAAACATACACCAAGTTTGAGTTATTTTCGAGGTGGTCAAGCCATTTTTTAAAGTGATTGAGAATCAAGAGCCAAGTGGTAAAGTAGTGAATCTAGTTGGTTTAGTGACACATCAACTAAATCTTATATATTCTTTTCTTTATTGTTCACAAATTTTCATTTTGATATCCCCATATTTTCTTAATTTATTTTTTTATCCATGGATATGGAGGTTAGTTTTGCACTAACATATTTAGGGTTTAAACTATGTTTAATTAAATTAAATTATTATATTACATTTAATTTAAAAAGTAACTAATAATCATACTAACTAGTGCTATTGGTTAGGCTCATGTAATTGGTTAGAGAGCTTCGCATAAATGGAACATTCCATACAATCGTCTACATCATCTTCACAACTATTATGGTGATGGTGCTCAAGCACGGAACTATGTAGGCCTGCATGGATAAAGTGACTAGGTTAGGTATATTGTGTGGTAGGGCTAGTGGATATTTTAGTTTTCATGTATAATATACCTCACTATATTTATATAACTGAGCCCCCCACCCCATAGTGTCATAGAGATGGGCCCCCCATATATAGATATGGTCGATTCTAGATAGTTATGAGACTAAGGGACTCTATCGAGTTATCTCTAATTCCATAATTGGTTCCGAATTCCAGCAATGGTCATGTGTTCCATCGACAACTATATTCTATATAAATAGGATCCTTATATGGCTTCTCCTTGGCATTCCCGTATAATTTTAAAGGGCTCAGCTCTTAGATGACAGTTTAATAATAACATTGAGGTGCCCAACGTTTTTCAATAGAACTTAATATGTTAAAATAGAAAATCATTCCTTCATTTACATCAAGATGATGGGATGTATTATAAATCATATTGGAACTATTTTCATTACTACAATATAGGGTTAATGTAGACACAAAATCACACACATATTACTATTTTACTATGTTGTCAATATGTTGTTATATGCATGGATCTTAAGTAAGAAAAGTATTCACAGGTGACACTATCTCTTCTCCATCTATGTATTTCATTGATTTTTACTGTAACTATGATCTTCTACATATTTAATTTCTGTATCCACTTCTGGTTAGGGCACATGGATCTTTGTATGTCTCTCTTTACACATTTGTTGTACTTTATCATGAGAAACTAGCGCCCACTCTAGACACTAGCACCTAGATGCTTACTTCTGCCCTGGGTCTTCTTTTTACACAATTTTGGCATTTTTGGTAGGTTTTTTCACTTTTATTATCCTTATCTCGTGTTCATAGTTAGCCTTTTTTATCACTAGTGTAAAAATGCAAACAAATGACTCAGATATATACAAAACATACACACTATTATTCTGACAATAAATTCAAAGGGCCAATCAGATCTACAAACTATCACTACCATAAAAAGGGACTGCATTTTTGGCTTCATACACCGCATAGGAAGGGGAAGTGTTGAATTCCATATCACAAATTTGCATCAGATATAGATATAGCATGCTATCTTAGTGTCATTGGCATGAGGGAAACCTACGGACACTATTTCACACAAAATCACACAAAACTAAATGGAATCTAAAATGGATTGCAATGCTCGGTACTAATTTCACTCTTCAAGTGACCGTCGAGGTCATTCTGACTTCACTTACTACGTAGTTTATTCAGATTTAATTTGTTTGTGATCTTGTGCACGTAGCTAGGATTTGTTTTATAGGTTATAGGTGTGATTGAAACCCCAATTGTGAAGTTAGAGTGATAAATAAGATATTAAAGAGAAAGTCCTCAAACCAATAAAATAAGTAGATCCTAAATATTTACACACACACCAATGCCTAGAAATGGAAACCAACACATAGGAACTCAAGTATCTTCCTATATGTGCTCATATCCTAACAGAACAAATTTCCATAACTCTCAATTAACCATTAATGCATCATTTCCACTTAGATCGAGGAGATACCCAGTCTCGATTTCCCCCAAGTTGTATAGAAACCAGCTAATTGATCTATCCTTCTTATTTTATTAGGATTTTTACACTTCTTGTGTACTTAGTGCTAGTATATTGGCTGTATATTATCATTTTTATATCAATTACTCCAAAAATAAGAATTAATTCAATTTATATTAAATCATTTGGTTAACCTGCTCTCTTTTTTTGAACTCATTACCCTAGGATCCCCAAATCCTCGTGGCTAAAAAAAGGTACCCATATCAAAATCAAGATATTACCTATATGTATATGCAACAGGTATTTACTAATGACATTGAAGAATATGAATTATGTAACCACATCAGTCATCCTCAATATGATCCAAAAGTTCTCCAACAACTTCCTAGCTTTAAAAATTTTCTTCCTGTTGGTTTTAAAAACTCTAATATTTGCATATTTTCACCTCACCAAAAATTAACCACATGTTCTCCATCATTTCCCATTGTCATGAAAAACCCTCCATCATCCTCTCCTTATACTATGGAAAATGATAGCAATAATTTTGATCCTTTGCATGATCGGGTTCTTGCTTTTGAAAACATGGATGTTAATGACTCCGTAGATAAAAAATCACACACATAATACTATTATATTATGCCATCAAGTATGTTTTTATATTCCTGTATCTTAAGTGTTAAAATTATTCACTGGTGACACAATCCATTGTCCATCTGCTTGCTTTGATTTTTTCTATTGTATTTCTCTCTCACATTTGTCATTTTTCTACCCATTTTTGGTAAAGTCATAGGGATCACTATATGTTTGTATTTTCATATATTTCTTTATTTATCCCAGGACACCAACACCCATTCTGGACACTAGCACCCCGACGCTTCTATCCATTATGGGTGCTTTTTTTCTCTTTATTCTTCTTTAGATTTTTAACATTTTTGGTCATCCTTTCTAGTTTTCTTATCCTTATCTCAAGGTCATGGTCAACATGTCATGTCACTAGTGTTGAAATTCGAACAAGAGATCCATATATATACACAACATACATCCTATTATAAGAGCTTGAAATTCTATGTGGAAATCTCATCTACATACTATCATTACTATAACAAGGAAATATAGCTTAGGTTGCTTAACTATGCATATACTACATAAAAAGGGGAATTTTTGAAATCCATCTCAAACATTTTCATTTCATCTAGCCATATCCCATTACGTTGGCATGATTGGCATGAGGGACACTTAAATACACTATTTCAGACTCAAGCACAAAGAACTACATGGAATCTGGAATGTAGTGCAGTGCTCAATCATAAGTTCATCCTTCAGATGACCATTGTGGTTAACTTGAGTTCACATATTACATTTTCATTCCAATTTTATGTGTTTGGATATTTTTTATGTAGTTAAGCTTTGTGTTGCATGTTATAGGTATCCTTGGTGATCTAAGTGTGAATACCAGGTGATGAAAAAGAAGTGAGAGAAAAACCATAGTACTATAGGAAAAACTAGATTGTGAGTATTTGCGTAGTCATCGATGCCCAGAAGAGGTATTTGGTGCCCATACACCTTCACCCTAGCCAAGCTGCCCATGTCCAACTATTTCTGTGCATTTTAGAACTTATATCGAGCATTTGAAACTCTCTTCCTAATATGTTCATTAGTTGTTGAAGTTCATATCTGTTCCATGATAAGTGTAAATAAGATAAGTCTTCTATCTCCCCTATTTTCTTGCAATATTATATCATTGTAGTGCTTAGAATTTGAATTTGATTATATCTTATCATATTAGTGACTCTTTATTTTAGATTTAATAATTCTATTTTTATTTAAATCATTTGGTGAACCCAATCGTTAGGTGAACTCCTTGTCATAGGATCCCTAAAACCGTCATAGATAAAAAAAATAGATCCTCATTCCATAGAAAATATATGCATCATGTTAGTGTGAATCCTATCATTGATAATGTTTTTTAGGCTAAACTTAGTTCCTTTTATTTCAATGCTTAATTTGACAACAATGTCCAAAAACAGGTTATTGCTTACCAAGGCACCATTTCTCTTGGAACTGATAGTTCTGTGATATTTTTATGCTTTCTCATTACCAAAGTTATGTTGCATGTCCTCCTTAATGTTCCATGGCCACCCATATAGCTATAGCATCTTCTCCTCTTACTGTCACACATGATAATATTATTATAGATCCTTTGTTTGGTGACATGTTTACTTTTATCAATGAAAAATAAATCTATTTCTCAGGATACAAATGTACATGTGCATGATGTTGTTTCCAATAATAGTCAAAATGAATATAAAGTTATATCTCACGATTTTTCTATTTTTGAAAATATTTCCAATGATTGCAATGATATATGTCATGTTATTTCTCCTATTACTTCTTTATATGTTGATGTTCATCTTGAAGAACTACTTTCTTACAAAAATTTGAATGATAGTGATGTGGATTATACTTCTAACCATGAACATGTTAGTGATGTTGTTACTTATCTTAAGACAAATTAATGTCAATTTTCTACACCTCCTTATAATACTGAGTTTGTTTCCAATGTCATTAGTGATGATACCACCCCTTCCACTAGTTCCCTTCTCATTATGACTTCCGAGTCTCCATCTAGCATTCTTATAGATCCTCCATGTTATTCATATCCTTCACCATCTCCTTCTCCTCCTTCCACATCCACTCCTCATTCGTAAGTCCCTATGATCACTTATAATGCCAAGCTTCAATCCTTCAATGTCCCTCTCACTTATACTACAATTCATGTACATGATATCTTGTCACTCATGCATGTTGTTGGCAATTTGCAATCTCAAGTTCAAGCTCTCACTCTCAAAATAAAATATTACTATGCATCCCTTGATCATAATTATCTCCATGGAAACCCTATCCCTAAGAAAATTCAAAATTTATCTTTTCCTAAGGGTTTTTATCATGCCTAAATTTTCATGTTCTAATGGTACCAGAAATCCTTAGATGCATCTTAAGAATTATTATTTAGCTATGGCTTCTTATTCTGATGATCAATTGTTACTAAAATATTTTCATCGTAGTCTTATTAATGATTCTCTTAAATGTTATACTAATTTTCCTTATGAATCTTTCAGGACATACTCTGACATGGAGGATGACTTAATGCAAAGTAGGCAAGCGGTTATGTGTTACTCTTGGACCATTGTTAACTATAAAATGTATAAGAAAAATAAATCCAATTTTAGATTATATTTTATGTTTCAATTCTTGCATGCATCAATTTCTATTTTAGTCCATTTATCTAGAAAAGAAATTTATATTTTTTCGTGGTTTCATTCTTGGATTGAAAGAAAAATTAGCATATGATACATGTGAATCCAGAACATGTTATTCCATATCCTTCAACTTATTCTACTACTTCATTTCCTACTTCTTCTTCTCCTCTTCCATCTATTTAGAATCCTCCAAGGTCTCCATATCCTCCACATTGTACGTGTTTTCTATCCCCTCCATTGCATAAGCATCCTCCATCAACTCGACTACGCCAATCTCCACTGAAGTCTTCTCCATCTCCTATTCTTGATCCATTACATTTATTACATCCTGCTAAGCCTATGGATATTTTTCCTGCTATGCTAGATTAGTGCTTAATTCGTTTACCTTCTAATCAACATCACCCTCCTTATCTCTTGCATCGTGTAGTGCTCAACCTAATATATATATATATATATATATATATATTGTAGTATTACGTCTGGAAGAGTGCACAATGTGTATGGATCCTTTTTTTTCAGAAATATGGCAGGCTTGTGACAAGATAAGGGGTTCCATTTCCAGTAGGTGGAGATTGACTCATCCTAAACACCTATTCAGCCTCTCATTTTCCTTAATACAAACACTTTATTTTATCTAGAGGAGTTAACCAGGGTGAAACCCAAGGTAAAGTTGTGAATTTAGCAGTTATTTGATTGTTGCAGTGAGTGCAAAATTCAAAGATCAAATTTATTATCAATGATAAAGTTCAAATCTCAAAATTAAATTAAAAAAAAGAGTGATGGTGAATTGTGCTAAATGGTGCTCTCGCATAACCTTCCTAAAATTAGTGCATTATGGTTCAAGGCAGCACTGCACATGGAGAAAATATGTAACCTGAATATCTTCTCATTTTATGATATAAAAATTCATTGATATGGATATATAGTTATATTTGAAGTAGGTTCATTAGTCTCAGAGAGGAAAGGAAACTTCTGTAGGTTGTTGTCCTTTTATTCTATGGAAAAGAAGAAGAAGATTGTGGTTTGAGAAGCTCTTCATTCTGGTGTAATGTCCAGCTATAATTAAATTTCTTATTTTTCTTTTGTGAACCTGTGTTATATGAATTTTAACCATTTCATCATCATTTACGTCTATCACTTCATTTTTCTGCTCTTTCTCTTCTATTCTGAGTAATTATTGTATTGTTTGAGACATTGAAATTGCCCTTTCCTGATATCTCACTTATTTCTATACATATTTGTCTCTTTCACTCTTCCTCCACGTGACACCCTCTCTATTTCCTTCCTCTATCCTCCATAACCCACCAGTATCTTTCTTCTCCATGCAAGCCAAAAAAAATCTTAGAATAGGGTGTGGATATTCATCACAGCATAATGAAAAGGGTTTATTTTTTTCAGATCTTGTAATTACAAGTGCTTTAGTTCACATGGATGAAAAATGTGGGAGAATACACATGGCACATGAACTATTTCAAAAATTACCCCAAAGATGGAATGTATTGATTTCAAGGTATGCAAAAGTGGGTTCACTGAAAAAGGCCTTAAGAACTAATGCAAGATTTTGGCAGATGTAAAGCCAAATATTTAAACGGATTACCAACACCCTCCTAGCCTATGTTAGATGGGGAGAATTTTTAAAGACGTGGGAACCTTCATGAATTGTGGCCACTATTAAACAAGATCCATAGAATAGATTAGGGGAGCCTTGGTTAGGGTATGCACCAAACGGTCTTGTTGAAAAGGCTCTAGAAACTTCTAAACAATGAAAAGCAGCATGATGGCATGAAATTGATTTACGTGTACTTTTTAGTAAAGTGTTTTACATGTTTTGGGCTAGAAAATGAATGAGGTGAACCAGGTTGCAGTTTTTTTCCTTCTTATTTAAATGACTCTAAGAGAACAACAACCAAGGATGTGGGATGCACTGTTGTGTGGGAATTTTTTGGCATTATTAATGAACCTACGACTGCTCCATTGGCATAAGTATTTTCAAGAAATAATTATGAAACCATATGTGTTTTTATCTTGTTGGTGACACAAAGTGGTGAAGCATGAGTGAGCTAAAAAATGTTACCAGAATGCCCGAAGTTGATGCGGTCTTGTCGAATGCGGGAATCACATGTTTACAAAAAATGTATGGTTTTCACCTTTTCACTTGCACTAAATATCACTTCATCATTTATAGATTTTTAAAATTAAATGTTGAATGATAGGGAATGCAATCCCAAAAATTGACAAAAATATTACCTTGATGCAAACTCTTAAAACATTATAAAAAATTCTTGAAATTCATGCGCATTGAGTGCCACACTTAAACGTTTCGCAAAACTAAAACTCTTTGCATCACCCCTGGTGACATGGAACACATTAAGGAACCTTAGTTATTTGAAATTATTTAATGATCTTGAAATTCATATTCATAAACCCTCTTAGCTTATTAGTCACTTATGGTGACATGGTCATTCTAATAAAACATGATCGGTTTCAGCTTATGGTTGTCGCTTAGCTTGAGTGAAAGTGAAAACCAATACCTCCTAACTCTATAATGCCAACAAGAGAATCATAACCCAACTTCAGTTTAATGAAAACACCTTTAGAAAATAATTTTAAAAGTGGGTTTTAGGCCCCAGTAGTCGATGTGTGATAAGAGTTGTAGACGCAATTACGATAACTTGCCTCGAAGTTGCCCTTGTAACATGAACTATACCCATCGTAATTAACTTCTGTGAGACCTAAATGATTCTCTATATATGGGAGAGTACGTAGGAATATTAAAAATTTATTATCAAACTTAAGCTAAGTGTTTTCAAGACCCAGTTTGTAGGCACTTTTCATGTTTTGGTCAGTTTCCTCAACCTTAATTAGAATCCCCATTTGAGTCTCGTTTGATTTCTAGCAACATGTGTGACCTCATAATACTATTGGAATGCTATGTATAATTTTATTCAATCTTTTATCTTATATAAATGAATTTTGAAATGTATGGCGATTTAAACTCTCCAAAATCTTCTCTCTATAGAAACGACTATGATACTTGATTGATTGAAAATGTAAATGAATTGGGAAATGTGAATTCGGTTGAAATGAAATGATAATGGACATGAAATGAAATTTTTTTATGACATTTTGAATGGAAAATAAAATTTCTTCAAACTTTCTCTCTCATCCTTATTCTCTCTCTCAAGTATCAAAATATTAAGTGCAACTGAATGTGAAAGCGTGAATGCATGAGAAATGAATTGTCTTCTTCCCTCCCTCGCTCCCTCCCTCTCTGTCTCTGTCTCTGTCTCTGTCTCTGTCTCTGTCTCTCTCTCTTCTATGTTAAAAATGATGAATGTGTATATTTATGCTTGAGTCTAGGGAATTTCCATACTCAGTCCTAGGACTGATGCAACATGGGTTCTAGGTACTCCGAAGATGAAGGATTAGAGTGTGATATGTCATAATCAGTGAGATGCAATTAAGATAATATATATTTATATACATTACAAATATTAAATGAAAGTTAATTAAAGAGAATTTAATTATCGGTAATGTGTTGAAGACTATTATTCCTCTCATACTCTTATATTTCAAGCATTGTACATGGAAGAATATGTTGTTTGTATCTCCCTTGTGTTAAAGTTAACCCTACAACACTAGTAGGAGTGACACATAATTAATGTAAAAACAATTATTTTAGCTATATAAAAAAGGAAGATAGTTGAATTTTGTAAATGGGTGATAATCATATCATTCACTTCATAGTGTTAAGCCCATTTGAATTTAAATATGGATCTCGTGGTTTAGATGACTGAAACAATCACCTACCTAATAGTCATTATGGTTCATAGATAAAATAAAAATGTTTGGAATTACCTTATTATTTTTAAGCCATACAAATGAAGCGGGTATTTAACCTTTCTTGTACCCTCCCTCTGAATCATGCCACATCTAGGTTTGTAAAACCGTAATGTCTTATGAAATACTTTAATCCTCATAATTAGACTTCTTTTCCTACACTTAAGAAATTTCTTCAAAGACCATTTCTATAACTTAAATGTCCTTGCACGAAGCAAAAAATCAGTTGAGTAACCTTATCATTCATAAGGTAGATAGGACTAACACTTCTTGGCATCATATTTCTACTCATCTTCATGGATGAGTTAGAGTTCAATGTTGACATTGGGCCTTGGTGTACTAGTGGTCAACCATATTCTTAAGAAGATAGTTTGGGATACCTTTATCATTAAATGAACCCTTCGTAAGATCTAGATGACACTAGTGTAGTTATTACACTAGTGTAATATGTATTAAAATATTATTAATTATCTCTTTAGTTCTTAATAGTTAAATATGCCACCTTGGCCAGTAACAACTTTACACCTTTGTCCCTTACAAAGGTTTAATAAGATAAATATTTTTTCACACCTCAAATTGATTTATATTCAAGTGTAAATCCCTGAGTGCAATTAGAATTTAACTAAACCTAATGGAACCCCTTTATACGCTAAGTGTTATCGAATGTGAGAAATTGTAGTCTTCGAATACTTGAAGTGACACGAAGGCTTTGCAAGGAAGGGATAGTTGATTAATCTAATTTTGACTTATGGTAGGGTGTAGAAACCCTCGAGTAGAAATGAATGTAATTCATTGAGTGACCTCTTATGATGATAATGAACAAAGGAGCTATGATGTATTGTTATCTATAATTGTAAATATTACCTTAGAAGGATTTTGAAATGCATAAAATTTTGTAACTTTTGAATTTGAACTCCCTTTATCCCTCTTAGATAATTCTGATCCTTAGTAGTAGATTTTCATGTTCTCTCTTGTAGAGTATAGTTCCCTCGTAAATGATTTATTTTAAATTTAATATATCATGGAGCCTATATTAAGAGTATTGGTGAAAGAAATGGTGACACATTTTACTAAATGATTTAATAGTTCATTGGAATAAATTAGAAAAGCATATAGTTGTTGGGTTGTCATGTAATATGTGTTTAATACTTGATAGTCTAAGAGAACTGAATTGAGTAGTTAGGTGCATGGTCACTAGTACTTGTAGTCACGAACCCCTAAGTGTAAATTATGGATCATTTGAATTTCAATTGTTATAAAAACAATGCCAATCGTGAGACCATAGTATGACGTAAGTGTAAAGAGTACAAGATTTAACAAGATTTTGTGGTTAGGAATAACATCATGCTTGAACTTCTTATAAATCAACTAGACACTTTCATGTTGTTAAAAATAAATATGAATTTCCCTTGGTGGGATCAAAATTTTGAGAAAACAAAAAATATATATAAATATAAATATAATTTCTTGATTTGAAAATGTTGAATGGATTGAAACAAGTTATTGAACTATATCAACTGTAACAACAAAAATAGGGTACTATGACGGAAGGATGTTTGTGGGATGAGATATATTGAATCTTAATCACCCTTTAAACTCTACTATATCTTCCTTAACCTCATGATATTTCCCCTTGTCTAGAAAAGGTAAAATTTAAACATCAAATATACGTCTCAAAAAGAAGAACCTTAACGTCTTGTTAGTTCCTTTTCGTAACAAGGTTAAAATTTAACGTCAATTAAACATATTTTGAGAAACAAACCTTTAACGTAAGAATGAATTTTAGGAGGATTTTAGGTGTATAAAATGAATTTGATTAACAAATGAGATTTGGATAATTAATGGAAATTGAGAAAGGAACCAACAGTGTATCCTCTTTTAAAGGCTAATGTTATATGAAAAATAAAGTATTTGAAGTTTTAGAAAAAAACGAAAGTTTAACACCCTTACCAGTTTAAATCGTTGGAAACCTAAAAGGTTATATAATGGAAAAATAAATGTAATAAATATATAAACCATAAAAATGTTGTGTTGTGGAGTATGTCTATCATGTGTGCCTTACTATAGCTGGGCCATTTTATTGATTTACGTTATTTTAATAAGACGTTGATGTGTACCCTATGTTATCATGTTATCTATTTGGGTCCATGTTTATGTAAGAGTATTATGTGATGTTGAATTTTTCCGTTTGAGCCCATTTGGTGTCATGTTATGAATAACAAAAAATAAAATAAAAATATTCTACAAAATTTTCTATTGTACTTTGGTATTGAAATTATGGGCATTACATAGACAAATCACACTTATTACAATTTCCACCACATCAATGATCATCGGGATGATGAATTTTGTGCATTATAAAAAAAAATACAATAATTAGAAGACAAGGGTGTCATTGCAGTTGGCTCTCACTCTCATGAGCAGTCTCTTTCTTCCATTCCGCATAAGTATTCTTCCTCCTTTTTCCACTTGTATCCTCCAACCACTTCTAAGGTTGTCATTACTCCACCCCATAAGATCATTATCCATCTATGCCTTATATTTAGCTCATAAATTCTTAATAATCTCACTTGCCTCACAGTGCCAGCGCTTCCCATTGGATTCCTTATTTGTTGGCATATTTTCTTCCTACCACTACATCTCCCATCATTGGCACCATTTCATCTGACATTCAGTTTGGATCTTACACTCATGTTATTACCACCACACATGCTTCTACCATCCCTTGTAGGCCTCTCCATATTTGGTAGCTTATTTTCATATGATCACCTCATTACCTGATGACCCACTCATTTTCTCAAGGTTCTTACATGACTGTTGAGGGATCTGTTAAAAAATCAACCTCCACTCACTCACGCTTCACACTCTATGCTTCATGATCTATCTTTCTCACTTACACTCTCAAACCATTTCCCTATAGCACACTCTTGTTCTATGGTTCATTTTTAATTTCAAGGGGTATTATATAAATGAATCTCATTTTCCTACATATACGCTAGTGGCATCACTCTTCTTACCCCCTCTTCATCATACTCACTTGCTCTTATGAACTTCATCTTACATCTTATCATTATATACCTATCACTATCTAATTTATTTTACTATCTACATCACATTACCATTTCCAATACTTTATCAAATTACATCATATACATACATACATACATACATTCTTATTGTGATATCACTATACTACTCATTCACATACAAATCATTTTTTCTTAACTACTTACCTATTATTTTCACATAATCATATGTTTCAAATATTCAAAAATTAAGATAATCATAAAACATCTATTAAATAATAAATGATAATGACAAGCATCACATCATATACATATATAAGTGCACAATATATATGGGATCCAACACACACACACACACACACACACACACACACACACACACACACGCACGCACACACACACACACACACACACACACACACACACAAACACACACACACACACACACACACACACACACACACACACACACACACACACACACACACACACACACACACACACACACACACACACACACACACACACACACACATATCATCAACAATCATGTTTTCAAAGATTCAATCACTGGGGGAAATACCGCATGCATCACTGCATCTATATGCATCATACATCATCCTCACAATTGCTATATAAAATCGTGTCAGATCTATAACTAGATGTTTCACCACTCATTCTACTCTGCTGGTTGCAACCTCTATATCTCTCCACCTGTCTCCATAGCATAGCCAACTCGGCGGACTAATCCGTAAACTAGCCTTGTATCTCCACATATCTCAAAAATATATTCTAAGCTAAGGCTCCTCCTACCACAACCTCTATATCTCTCTCGGTCTCCACACGAGCATCATCAGTCACTCAATAATGTGAGGAAACCCTCATATTTGAGAAGATCTCAAGGATTGATTAATCAATCAATCATATTCAACATTTACCAACGTGAAAAATTACAAATATAAAGGAGTTCAACTCTAAATCCTATAAAAACTCCTCAAACTAATAACACTAATCTAGGTAGGTTGTTTTAACAACCTTTTTTCTCTCCATCATATTTTATCTCCTCGATGTCTACGTAAGTTGAATAATCAACTCACTTACAATAATAATTTATTTTTCATATGTACTCATATGTGATATAATATATCACACTAAATAACTAACTATTATATTTTTCACCACAAACATTAATGTGAGCACTAACATACGATTTTCCTAACATTCCCCCTAGTGGTCACAAGGGCGAAAAATGTCAAAAAATAAATTTCTTTAGCAAGCATGTAATTGGTCTCATTCTTTAGTTACCACTGTCATCTGGATTTCCTCTCGATAGCTATAAGTGTGGCGTGGACTTTTACATGTGAATTATCCTTGTAGTTCCCACTCCTCTTCGACATTATCGTGCCTATGATTTTTATTATTGTGGACTAGAGACATGAACATTACTATTATATTTTGATCAGCAAACATTGGTTGATGGACATTATTGTTATATTTTGATTAGTACACATCGATACATGTACATTATCATCATGTTATGAATTATATTATAGATGGTATGGACTACTAATAGATGTTGTTGGATGATGATATAGTATTTTTTTATTGTATATTGATGCTTTGGATTTTTTATGATGATTATTATATTTGGATGTTGGAGTGAACTAATGATCTTAGTGATGTTTTGACTTATCAGATTGAGATGCTTAGTAATTGAAAATAGTTGATAAAATTTCCTAATTTTGATGATGATTATATAGCTTCGTGTATGATGTTGTTGGATGATATGTATGTGCATTTTATTTCTTGATTTACTTGATGCGGCCTTGAGGTATTTTTTGATTGGTTGCAGGAAATTATATCACGACAACAAGAAGGGAGTTAGAAGACTAATAGTGGAGGAATATTGGATATTGGCAACAAGGTCACCTTGGAAACTTCATGTCA